>JAWNLY010000049.1:0-1200000 GCA_035042045.1 Drosophila melanosoma
TGAAAAGGTGCTCAAAACTAGTGTGTTTTTTGTTATCAACAAATTGCTTGCTGTTATCACGACTTGCTATATTAGCATTGTAGTTGTACACTCCCAAGCGATTAGATAGCAGCTGCTGTCCGTTTTTTTTTTGTTATTGTTTGAGCAAATGCACATGCCATAGTTCAGTTTTAGGTGCTCAAAAAAGCAAAATCGGAGATTAATAGCTCTTGTGAATTCAATGGAAGATAAGCCCTGACACCTCATCTTATCAGGCTAAGCAGCTGCTGACTGCAGAGACACAAGTTGGCCATAAGCAAAGTCAGTAGCCAAAGCCATAAAAACCATTAACACAAATTTTACGAGCCTCCTAAAACAAGTCGAGTATCAGTTGTAAAAATGTTTGTGAAAAGAAAATGACATCTGATAGTTACAGTCACCGCTGGACAGAATGAACAGAATGTTAAGAAAATTTTGAACAAATATAAATTTAAGTGTTCAAGAGCAAAAGAAAATAGGAAATGATAATTATAAACAGATTTTATAAATATATTCCAAATTGCAGCTATTAGTGCTTAAATGAGTCTCCAAACAGAGAGCAACCCTCATGACTAAAATATAATAACAATGAGCAACAATTGTCGCCCTGACCGGATGATGATTATGATGATGATAAAAATGTGGTTCTTTCAACTGGCTGGCTGTGGGATCCATCATCGAAAGCATCGCTCAGTCCATCAATGCATATAATTGATATAATTGCTACAAATTAGTTGCGTCTGTGGAAAAAATAGGCGTCAAAGCTTAGAAACAATAATTAAATGCACCAGCTATATATATAAATACATATATATTAAAAAAAAACCAGCATACAGTAAAATCTATATTCTACTACTCTTACTATTTAGCTCTTAGTTTTGTAGTTAGCTATGTTAGCAAGGCGTGTATTTACGGCAACACTGGTGGTGAGTGTAATACATTTTTTTTTTCGTTAGAGTCGCTCCATTTCAATGTTGCAGGAGACATCATTTTCAACTTGAACTGATGATGTTGGTTCGTCGTATGGGGCTGCAGCTGCTACTCCACATTGTTCGGGCAAATCTTGGTATTCTCTTCGCTTACGGATGATAAAGCACAGTACGAAAACATTGATAACACACAGTGCAATTATGAAGACGATGGGCGCAATAACGTCCACGACAACATTTAAATCACTGGCGCTGGCCATTTCTTATTTTTTGTGCTTTTATTATATATCTTTTTTTATATAATTTATATTTAATTTTTGGTTAGCACTTTGTCGGTTCAGCACGTTTTTTTAATGACGTGCGTGCTTTTCCCCTCCTTTAATATCTTATACGCTTCTCCTTTACTCTCTCTCGCTCTCTCTGTCGTTGTTTATTCGCTTTTGATTTCGGCGCGCGCACTTATATTTTCTCTGACTCTCTCTCAATGTTGTTACTTCAATCGCACGCTACACCAGTTTTGCGTCTGGCTGTGTTGAGCGTTCGGTTTGTAGTGATATTAAAAATAGCAGCCATAGCTGAGAGATGTATCGCGGCTGTGCACACAACACACACACATGCATGGCAGCATACATACCATAATTCAAATACTGCAATTTGTTGTTGTCTACGTGTGCGTGTGTGTAAATGCAGGAACCAAAATTGGTTCCGCCAAACAAAACAAAACCATGCAAAAACGAACCAGTTTTCGCATGTGAAAGAACTAATTTATTAGGATATGCAAACTATTCAAAATATCATTAACCGGTTATGCATAAAGCATAGCAAACTAAACAATGTATATAGAAAAATTAACTCATTTTGTACATAAATATCACAATAATTCGCCAACAACAATAATTCGGCAACATGTCGATTTCTTGATTTGGGGACTCGAATTCATTTTGCACAGAATGTGTGTGGTACAAAAAAAGCAATTGTTAACAAAAATAAATGATAAGCGAAAAATATTGTGACGCAGCAAAAATTTGAGTAAACACAATGCATAAATAAAAATCGCAAATAAACAATAACAATAATAAGCAACAATAACTGAAAAAAATTTGCGTTTGATTTGCCACATTTCACACGCTTATCGCTGAGCCAAGCGGCAGCAGGTCCAGTTCCAGTTCAAAGACCAGCTGCCTATGAAGGTTTTTTTTTCTGATAGTTTTTTTTTTGCATATATACAAAAAACAAGTATAACGGCCTGAAATGCAGGCCGCAGTTGGTTTGAATTATTTATCGCTAACGTTAACGTTGCCGAAGCAAAACATCTGTTGTTTCCTTTTTCAAAAGCGCCTCTGGATTATGCAACGCTTTCTGTTTCAGCACTAATTGTATTTTAGTACTGCACAAAAGTCGGCAATACTTTTAACATGAAAAGTGCCGATTTTAAATTGAATTTAAATTAGATATTTATCAAACATTTAAAATGCAAAATATATACATGAAAACCAAAAAAAATAAAATTAAATCATTACGTTATCAAATGAGTAAAAAAATTCAAATTATCTCAACTAATTAAAATATCGGCAAATTGTGATTGACCCAAAAAATAACCTGAGTAAATAAATAATATTCATGTAAAATATATAAAATGCAATATATTAATAATTTATATTATAAAGCATTAACTGCCCAGACTGATAAGAAAACAAGCAAAATTGGCACAAATTATATTCTACTCTAATTGCAATTACAAAAACTGATAAGCAAGATTATTGAAGAGTTTACCACGCACTACGCCGTAAGTTAGCACAAAAACACATGAACTAATGCTCTACTTAAAAAAAATACAATAATTAACAATAATAATTGTAATAAAAAATCAGGTCTTAATGAGTCACAAGGAAGTAGACAGCGAATGGAAATAGAATAGGTTATTCTTATCAGGACGTTAAATAGCGCCATTGTGCAGCACAAAAAATCGGGCTTATCACAATCGAAATGATTTGAAGCGCGCCAATCCGCCTACAGAATTTATTTACAATATTCTTCCAATTTTGATAGATTGATGCATTGAGAGTATCATGTGAGTTGACAAGTGACTGACATATATATAAATATATGCATAATCAGCTAGACGCAACAATAACAATTGCAGTTATTGCACTCTCCACATGACTCAGTGTTGAAATACGCAGCAGAAACAATGGTTTAAGCTTCTACGTCAGTGATAAAACAAAAGGTATTAATCATTATGCATGTCTTTAAATTTTACACCTAAAACACTGAATAATAAATAAAAACATTAAACAGCGTTGTCCCCCTTTTGATTACTCACTTTGAAAGTCTGCCATTCTTCCTTGATAACATCGGCAAAAGAAACCGCTTGTGCCGCAGCCACTAGGGCCAATAGGGCAAAAATAACAGCGCGCATATTAACTGAAAATTAAAAAAAAATATATGTATAAATATTATTTATTATTATTCACATATAAAACTCTCCGTTCGCATTTGAAAGAGGGCAAGAGGGTTTGATCACTTCGAAATGAACGCCTCTTTTCGAATTAGAACTTATTAAAAGTGGAATTGAGCTTTAATTTGTTTCAAGCTTACCAGACGACATCACGTGATGAGCTTTTGCCCACACATACAAACACAAAGGTTCAATAAAACGCAAACAAAGTTAAGAGCTGATGAAATTCGAAAAAAAAGACAATAAAAAAACAAGGCATAACTAAACTAAAGAAGCAAAACAGATAACGCCAGAATTTATTTTGCGAAATCTAAGTAAAATTCGAACGGATATTCGCAATACGATTATTTATTTCGGTGCTGCGTCTTATCGAATCCGAAAGGAGCAGTGCACGCACTCTTATCAGACATTCGCCTCATGTATTTGCTTCTGCTGCGTACAGCTGTCTTTTTATTTTGATTTATGTATTATTGGTTAAGTTTGAAATTAGGCTGTAGCTGAAATAACACAACAAAATCCGCGATATTTATGCCAAGTTCGCGGTAGTAAAACTTGTTTTAAAACCGTTTGAAGGTGATTCAGCAACTATAACACAGCAGACTCAGTTACACCCACACACATATAAATAAAATAGTGTAGATAGAGTAGGATGGCAAAAGAAATAACCAATTGATAAGTCGCACAAAAAATAGGCCACAGCAAAAACAAAAAAGTGAAGCAACAGCCAAAAACAAGTTGGGCAAAGCAGACGCTATGAAAAGATAGAAATAGCGATCAAAAGAGTGAAACACAAACAAGCATACATAAAAAGACAATAGAATAAAGGAGAATAAAAAAGATGCCAAAGTCGAGACAGCTGAGAGATGTTCCTGGAAAATGCGAGACGGAAAAATAAGAGGGAAACAACAGACAATTTTGCTGTAAAATGCATGACGCACTTTAAAAAGTGGTATTTGGCGAATGTAATGGAAATAAGTACATAATCATAAATAGTACCATTATGATTATAATGCGGAAATATCTTACCACTCAACAGACGCTTGCACAAAGAATGACAATCACTTTTTAGGAATATTGCGCTTTAACCAATACTTTCTTTTAATTGTTAGCTATTTAGCTGCGGCCGAGCACCACTCTCGAACACTTCTCGTTTTTAAATAAATTCAGCTACGATTTATTGTTGGAAAGAAATCTCAACTACATTTACATTTGTTGCAAATAGTGGCCACACTGTCAACAACATATGAGCTTAACATTCTGTAACAGCTCGACCGATCTGTTAGGAACAGTTTGAAGCTAGTGTGTTATTAAATGACTGTTAACGCAACTAAAGCAGCATTGGCAACTCTACAAATTGATTTATCGAATCAATACCATCACCAACAAATAAAGTTGTCGAAAATTGCACGTCATTCGCAAGCGATATTTTCGTTAAAGGATACCCAAAATTGTTGATATTTTTAGCACATTATATATCCAGTAAGTTTGCAGACATTCCAAGGCGAAAAGCAACAATTTAAAGAAATTATTTGCAGCTCTCGAGAAGCGGCCGCATCATGTTTGGCAGACAGAGTGGATTGGGCAGCTCGATTAGCTCGAATTTGGTTGAGTTTCGCGCAGGACGCATGAATATGGTTGGTAAAATGGTGCATCCAGATGCGCGCAAGGGTCTCGTTTATATGACGCAGAGCGAGGATGGCCTAATGCACTTCTGCTGGAAGGATCGCACCAGTGGCAAGGTCGAAGATGACCTCATCGTCTTCCCCGATGACTTTGAATATAAACGCGTCGATCAATGTAAATCGGGTCGTGTTTATGTCCTCAAATCCAAGTCAAGTTCACGTCGCATGTTCTTCTGGATGCAGGAGCCCAAAACGGATAAGGATGACGAACACTGTCGTCGCATCAATGAACTGCTGAACAATCCCCCATCGGCTCATCAGCGGGGCGGCGGTGGCAGTGGCAGCGAAGGCACCGACTTGCAATACATGCTTAACAATATGTCGCAACAACAGTTGATGCAACTCTTCGGCGGCGTTGGCCAAATGGGCGGTCTCAGCTCGTTACTGGGGCAAATGAAGTAAGAGTCACTATCTATTCAGGCCATAAGTTCACCTTGGCCAAATTCTTTAAATCGTAATCATAAATCCTTTGCAGCTCCCGCACGCCTTCGTCCCGCAACACGTCCTCCTCGGGTGGTGGCAGTGCTGCCTTGCAAACGCCCGAGAATGTTAGCGTGCCACGTACACCCTCCGCCCCCACAAAGGGGGGCAATAAGTCAGCCACGGCCAGCACTCGAAACAGCAACAGTTTGCAGCCAAGCGATGTTGTCGGCGCCGGCAGCACAAGCGGAGCCGATGGTGCCTCCGATGCCTCCGGTAAGAAAACAGCGATTAGTTCCACTAAGACTAAGAGCGATGCAACAGCAGCAGCAGTGACTAGCAGCGGAACATATGCGAATCCATTCCAAGCCTACTTATCGAATCTCTCCCCCGAACATGGCGCAGGTCGTTCACTAAATATCGACTTGTCGACAGCGTTGTCCGGTGCGGATGCAATTAATCAACTGATAGCCGATCCGGAGCGTGTCAAATCGTTAATTGTACATCTGCCCGAGTCCGAGGATGCCGACGAGGACCGCAAGCAGCAGATCAAGGATCACATCAGCTCACCCCAATTCCAGCAGGCCCTAGCACAATTCTCTAACGCTTTGCAGTCGGCTCAACTTGGTCCGGTTGTCAAGCAATTTGAGTTGTCCGTGGATGCGGTGGCCGCCGCCTACTCCGGCAATCTGGAGGCCTTTGTGCGTGCCCTCGAGAAGAGTTTGCCCGCCGGTGCCTCGATGGCCGTCGATGAAGCCGTCAAGGAAACCTCTGCCGATAAGAAAGGCGATGCTGCTGATCAGTCTGGCAAGGAGGAGAGTGCCGCCCCTGGCGAGAAACCAGCGGAGGAGAAGCAAAAATAGCCCGTCTTTCCTGATCGGCACGGATTTCAACCAGCAATCCTCATCATATATGTAATTAATAACAATTGAAACAGTTAAAAAATGTATTAATTTTTTTTGCACATTTAACAAATTTTTCAATACAAATATAATAAATTAGCCGTGCAAATGCAGTGTTGGTAATCATACTTAAATATTAACAGTGATCAATCCACTGGCCAAGCAAATTCAGTGTTGGTAAGCGTATTTGTTCTATATACAGTGATCACTCCATTGGCCATGCAAAAGCAGTGCTGATAGTTATTTATATCCTTTTACAGTTGTCACTCCATTAAAAGTAAGCTAATATTGAAAAATATTTAATAAAAAAAACTGCAATGAAAATAAGTTTTCATAATCCCAAAAATTTTAAATGTATAATACATTTAGATAATCTTCTTAGTAATTATTAGCATGCGTTCCCTGTACACTCACACATATGTTAATATATATATATATATATGTATATATGTTGCGCCGACAAGTGTTGCCAGGCTGTTGCTGTCGAAAAGAACCGTTTCGGTTGTGTGCAAGTTGCCCTTGACTCGTGTTATGATTTTTTCGGCTGTCAAATGACGCGCGCACAATACGCATACAAAATGTACGCACTGTATTGCTGTCGCTCTGTCTCTTTCTTTCTCCCACACGTTCTCTCTCAATTTCGTTAAGCGCGTTCACGCGCCGCCGCTGCGCTCCCGCTCTCTGTCGCTCTCTATTGGTTACACAGATACACACACACACAAGGAAGAGTGCATGGTTCGCGAATACTTGGAGCAGATATGTGTTTTTATTCAACTTCAAACGGGCAAACCGCGCGTTCGCTATATCGCTTGATTTTGATTTTTCGTCTTTGATCTCGAAATTATCACAAAACAACCATAATAATCATAATCATCATCAACAAACGCGGTAATCATTAAGTTTGTGCGTACCATTTATTTATTGAGTGTCAGGTGGGGGGCGAGTTTGAAAATCTGTTTGCTGTGTTTTGCGTCGTAAGTTGAATTTTTGTTTTTGTTGTTGGTGCTTTCATTTCGCAGCAAGCTGCTGCTGCTCACATGCACACACACAAGTGTATATGTGTGTTTACTGCTATGTGTAAAGTTTTTTTTGTGTATTTTTTAATGCATGACTGCGCGCCGCATTGTTGAGAAAAGCTTTTTCCCCAACTGTATGGACTTAAAAGTTAACGCGGCGCAGCAATAACAAAAAGAAAGAAAGAAATAACAACAATTAGCTTTAGCGGCAGAGCGGTTAGCCACCTGTATTGGTATTGGTGAGCAGCAAACAAGCGCACGTTGTCGTCTCGCTCGCACACACCACACACACATAAAAGCTTGCAAAAAATAATTTACATATACAATATATGTACATTATGTATACAAATGTGTGTTTGTCGTGTATGTAGGAAAACCGTCTGCAAAAATTGTTAGTTAAAACATACATAAACAAAATAAATTTTAAAAGTAATTCGCAAGTTTGTTGATGTGGTTTGAGAAAGGCAGATAGAAGAAGAGTAAGAGTGAGAGAAAAAGTGTGCAATTGCCACTCATTCAGAAGAGAGCAAAAGTTACTTTATCCCGGTAACGATCTGGCAACACCAACAACAAAAACAGCACCCGCAGCAGCAAAAGAAATTGCGTTGCGGCAATGGCAACAAATTTGCAACAGCATTAAAAGCTTTCAAATTAACAGTTTACAAAATTTCGTTTCAATACAGCAATATAAAAAATCACGCGCTTGCAACAAGTTACAATAAAGGGGAATAATAGTTAATAATAAAAGGCGTCAAGCTTTAAGTGAAGTTCAGAAGCCAAAGGAGCGGAAGTCACTGGAATAAATCTCCATTTATTTTAATGTGTAACAATTTTGAAAAAAGCACTCCACAAACATTTAAAAACAATTGCAAATCGAAAGAAAATTTCAACAACACTCAAAAAACAACAACAATAACAAGAACAGCGAACGACTTGTCGCTGATAGGAGGCAAGTTAAATCCATAAAGCGCCGCATCAGCTGCAATTGTGCGATAAGGTAAGCAAACATTGCCAGCAGCTTTCAAATAACTGTAACTGTATACGTATGTGCATGTAGATGTATGTGTGTGTGTGGAAAAGATATGTGAAATGCTTGTCTTCTGTTTGCAGTGTTCGAGAACAGCTGCATAAATTTCTGCACTCCCACGCGACAAACGCTCGCGCGCCATTTTAGCTTGAAGTTATCTCAAGCAGGTTTTGGAGCCATTGCAAAACATACACATTAACTGTGAGTTAGAGTGTGTGTGTGTGCAATTATGCTGTAATGGCGCCTGAGCATATGCTACGGGAATTTCAAGAGCGTGAGAGCGCCACGAGCGAGGCAGCTCTATAGTTGCTTGCGGAGCAACAGAACGAGAGAGTGTGATACGTTCTGTTTATGTTTTGGTAGAAAGGTCATACGGGCAATTTTTTTCTTTTTTTGTGCATTACTGCATATGCATGTGTGTGCTTGTGTCTCGTGTATTCCAATAAAATTGATTGAAGGACATTTTGGCAAAAAGTGCGCCTGTATTGGTATCTTTATCTTTTGCATTTACATTATACTTTTGTGTTTGGGCTTGCCACATTGTTCTGCAAACACTTTCACTCAACTCAACCACAAAAAGCGCTATTTTGGCACGTTATGCAAACAGAGTCCCTTCAAATTGTATTTGGTTAGAATGGAATGAACCATTTCCAAAATGGCCGACGTGGCAGCCAATAAAGCAAAATAAAACCCACGTATTTCCGAAATCAAATGAGGTACATGTAAAATGAGTGAAGTGGGAAGCTTTTATCTTCTTCCAGTCTGACATTGAACTTGACTGACGAAACTAGCTACAGTTCAATACAAACCTACACACATACATACATACGCAATATATATTAACAGCATGCTGTAACTGCTTTTGCACAAATTTGCAGACTGCATCTCTTCAGTTTGTTGTTTATACAGACAGTTTTAATCGATATGCATTTTCTATTATTGTTGCATTGTTTGTCACGCATTCGAAACATTCGCCCGCCATTTTAAAAGTTTGACTCAAAGCTTTAGCTTTTTGCATATGCATTTTTTTCGGTGCTCGAATTTTGCAGTTTTGCAGCCACTATTATCTCTCTCCCATCTCTGTATGTGTGTGTGCAGAAAAGAAAAGGGAATAGCTGAAATGAAAGTGAAATGTTTTGTGTTTTTCTTCTTCGCTGTGTTTTTCGTCTTCGTCTGCTGCTTTTGCTTTGCTCTATTTATCGCATTGTCTGCACAAAACACCTGTTTATCCCTTAGTCAGTTCTTTGACTATTACACAGAGACATATACATATAATGTACTTTTCTTAAAAGATTCATCAAAATGAAAGCTTGCCAGTGTTACCAGTTTTGGATGCAGTTTGACCTCCTTGCGCCCAATGCCCAATTATATGCGTGGTTTCCAATTACATTGTTTCTGCAATTATATGGCTACCCTCACCCCTCCGGCCATCACACAGTTCGTGCATTCATTGCAATTATAAGACTCTCCTGGCCCTGTGTGCCTCCCTCTCTCTCTCTCTCTGGGCAACATCATCCTCCCCACATCAACCCAGCCACTGAGTCAGCATTTTTGGCTGAACGCGGCAAGCAAAGCAGATGATTTTCCGGTTTGCCAATGCAAAAAAAAGAAAGAAAACAAAACAGAAAAAACAGTTAGCTTTTCATTGGCGAACTTTAAATACCCTTGCACACCATTTACTGCAATCAAAAAGCAAAATATTATAAGAATTAATTGAGTTGTTTTTTAAGTGTGACCAACATTTGCAACGAATGTTGAATCTTAAAGATGTCTTTTTAAACAGCACGTTTTCGCCTTATTTCATCAATATATATTTTCTAATATTCATAATCACGCTTGGCTATAAATTAAAAAATCACATAATCAAAGAGTTTGAACCAAATATCTTACGAAAACGTCTTTCTTTGGTTAATCAGATTTTGAGACTGGTTATTCCTATGCAATCTGTATATGTTTATAATTCATCTAATGTTTTAAAGTACTTAAGCTCTGCATACAATTTAAAAGCCTAATCAAACAAATAACTGAAATCTCTACTCTTTCCATACATGAACCCAAATTTTATGGCAGAGATTATTCCTATGGCCCATACATTATATTAATTTATTCCAATGCATCTAATCCAGCCAAATTCGATTAGCATTTTTGTGTCCACTGTTAGAAAAGACATCCGTTTCAAGTTGATAAATGGAGATTTGTTCGTCTATATATAACAGGTCGACTTGAGTGTTGTTACAAATCAAGGATATATATAAACTATTAGGATAAATATATATAAAATTTGTTCTTTATCCACATGCCTCCCACGTTGCGTCACATATTTGATAACAGAATTGAAATACCCTCAGCGAGTGTGCGAAAAAAAAATAAAGCAGTGCCCATAACTGGTTTTTGGCCAGTCTCGACTTAGAGACCTCTTCTGAGTCCCAATCCCAGAGACAATCGCTGCCCTTTTGCTCTGTCGCAACAGTCGTGCGGAGAGAATAAGACAATGTGGACAATGGTTGTGTTTGTGTTGTTTTACATGTTAAAGCTTAAGTTTTAATGCTGCTGGTTCAGTTAATGGTTCAGAAATCGACGGGCTTGATGGTGATAAAGCGCGACAGGATAAATGCCACTAGAACGGTGGCGCAAACGAAACAAAAGGCGAACGTGTAAAAGGACTCCTCGGTGAAGATATCGGTGAAAGCGGGTATGTCCTGATAGATCTGCTCAATCACAGCCAATGTGCCCTTGTGTTTCCTCACCATGTTGGATGAATAGCTTCGATTAAGGATTACGGTTTGCAAATAGAGTCGTTTACTTTTTTTTGAGCCCCTTTTTGCCACCGGCTCCGCCTCCCAATTTCTGTTTTTCGGCTTTAGTTAGCACCTTGTTCGTAATCTCCTCAGGTGGAGCCAAAGTCGAGACGTGCTTATTACACAGCTCCAGTAACTCCAATGTATTTAGATTGTCGCTATTGAAGCGTATCTCCTTCACTTGCGCTTTTTCTGCCAGATTTGGTTAAATTTTGAATAGTAATGTAATTGATTTTTATGGATTATATATATATTGCTCACCTTGCGCAGAATCGATGAGTGCAAATTTAATAAAGGCTGGCGAACGATCGCAGACAATGTCAGATTTGACAACGCACTTGGGATTCGATAGCGACACCTTTGGTGTGGAAAGCAAGAATAGAAATTCTCTGCAAAGATGGAGAAAGAAGATTATATGAAAAGATTTAAGTAAAATATAAATGGCAACTGCTGACTCAGCACAGAATGCCAAATGTGTTGTTTTCGTTTTCTACTCGTAGTTTCAACTTTTGTCAGCTACAGATTGCTATTAATTTGTAAAATATATATTTACATTTCTAATTGTATTCTTATTGATATATATAACTTATATTTATATTATTGTTTATATTTATATTTTGCCCATTTTTGTAGCTGGTTCGTTTTCTCTTAGTGCTGCTGTCAGCTAATGATTGTTATGACTATTGATATATAAAATAAATAATATTAATATTTAAATATATTTCTGTTTCTTCAGCTGTCTCTTGCCGTGGCTATAGTGGAAGCAACGCCTCAAGCTGACGCCGACACCGACTAAAATGTCAACGGAGCGGGAGCTGGCGGGGGGCCCAGCTCAGCTCCATACGCTGCCGTTGACATTTCCACCCGATTTGGGCACAGCATTACAACTGAACACAGCTGTTGGCATTATTGGCAAAGTTTATGGTAAGTTTCAGTTCATACTCAACTTCCTTTTTATTAATTATCAATTTGGTTGTAATACTTTTCTGCACTTTATAAATTATTTGATATAATTTTTTTTATTTCTTTTGTATTTGTCATTTTTCTCGAGAACGCACTTGGTTTCGTGAAAATCTTTTTTACCATATGCGTCGCATTGCGCATGTTTCATAATCGATAAATATTCTGTTGGGCGCTGGGGAAAGCGCTTTTCCAACCCTACCCTGTATACCAACAGACCCCAATCCTCTCCCTCCCTGCTCTATCATTTACCGTGTGGATTTGACATTTTCTGCAAACGGATCGAACTGCACTGTGATACGCCTGACGCCTTTCAGATTAACACTCTTTAGCTGTTTGCCAATGGCCGAGACAATGCCGCCAGAGCGGCGCAATGTGCCGCTAAATGGCACCGACATTTTAAATACAAAAAAAAAAAACAATTTAGTAAAACGATTTGCAATTTGGTTTTATAACAACACACGGACACAGCGCATATGCCGATAACGCGGAGCAGCGTTGCCACCTAAACAGAGTGGCCACATTTCGAAGTCAAATGTTGATCAACACTAGAACAAGTTAGCAGCACTAGTGCTGCCAAATTGAGTTTAACAGTGCCAAATTGAGTAAACATAAGCACTGCGAACACAATAAATAATTTAAAACGTGTTTTTATGCGTTAAAGAATAATTTATATTCAGCAAAACATTGAAAATATAGCTTTAATTTATGAACATGAAATGCGTCACGCTCACACGTCGTGAGGCAGACAAGCTGCATGTTGTTGTCGCATTCGCTCGCACCAACCCCCAGCTAAAGTGCTTTGCCCTCATTTAAGTGTGGTTAGCGTACCAGTATGCGTCTCACTCACACACGTCGCGAGTAAAATTTTTGTGTTTGCTGCGGGACGTCCAGAGTGTGAAAAACTGAAAAAAATTGCATATTTTGCATAATGCGCGACGTGAAAAGCTAACAAAAGTTGTTAAAAACCAAAATTCAATAGTCTGGCCAACGTCTGTGTATAATTTCGGCAGCTCATACGTGTTCGGGTGCACAAAAACGACGTCTCGAAAAAAACACAAAAAAATACGTGCACACATTTTTTGCTGCCCAAATCTAAAACGCATACTAAAGCATTTTCTTGCTGTCGTTTTGTCCAGCGGAGCACCCAGCAATTTTCACACATGCAAACATAATAAAAAAAACACCCACACGCATTCACGCATACAGCCAAACAAAGATAAAAGGAGAAACATAAAGAATAATAATTTGTTCATCTAAGATAATAATCTAAGAGCATTAAATATATATATATACATACATAAATACATACAATACATGCTTAGGTGTATATGGGATATGTACATACAACAACAAAAAACACATAAAACGAAAGCTGTGCCTACATTTGTGTTCTTTTCCAATACTAAACAATAAACAAGAATAAGAATAATATTAATAATAGAAAAATAATATATTTGATAAATAACAAGACTCGACGATAACAACAAGCTAAAATTCCAATTTTACATAAAATAAAAAATACTACGCCCGCAACAACAACAAGCGAAAATCAACCAAACGAATAAAACTACTTTAAAGTGTGATAAGCAAAAGGCTGAAATCAAAAAACAAAAATCTATGTATAATAATTAGTAGGAACGAAAAGCAAAAAAAAAATCCAACCAACTACAAGAACAATCAATTACATTTAAAACAACAACAAAAATACACCCACACACAAAAAGAAAAACATAGAGAAACCTTTGTATACATTCTTACATTTCTTAAAACAAATAGTGCAAAATGTATCCAGTTGGACAACGTAAGTGGACGATTAAAAATACAAAAAGAACTACAACCAAACAGGCCACAACAAATCTCTGCCACATGTTACACATACAC
Source organism: Drosophila melanosoma (assembly GCA_035042045.1). Taxonomy (NCBI): domain Eukaryota; kingdom Metazoa; phylum Arthropoda; class Insecta; order Diptera; family Drosophilidae; genus Drosophila; species Drosophila melanosoma. The sequence goes on from JAWNLY010000049.1 coordinate 14,095, forward strand.
ACACACTCATACACAAAAACCATTCAGACAGACCCCTTTCCCACTCCGCCTTTCAGTACCTCTCTTTGATGTTCTACTTTTGCAAATGCAAACGTAAACACATACACACATTACAAACACACGCGTGTGTCTTTGCAAACACAAATCTGTAATATTCTCCCAAACGAATGAATGAATGAGAGTGTAAAATAGACGATGATGAGTACCAACTGTGAAAGTGCAATAAGGCGCAAAGCTTCAATAACCAAATGCATCCATCTCACAGAGAGAAGAGAAGAATATGAAAAATAGACAGTACTTTTTAGGTGGCGCTTCAATTGCGTAGTGCACGGCGCACGGGAAGAGCAAGAGAAGGAGAAAGAGATAGACAGGAGGAAATGACAAGCCTGAAACATGTGCGCAAAAATTGGGTCAACGACCGCAAGGCAATAGTTGAGCTTTTGATCAGGGGGGGGATGGTGGAGACAAAGGGGGATACGTGAAATTATATGATTTGCTCCTTTGCTTTAAGCATTGCTCAAATTGCGTCGCATATTTGTTGTAGCTTTTTGCGTATTAGGCTGGAATGGAGAAGCGCATCTGTATCTATAGGGTGTGTAAAATAGAGAGAAGAAAAAAAATACACATACACTGGTACAAAATTTAAAAATATGCCAATGAAAATGAACCATTGGAGAAACTTTATTATATAAATGATTATATTACAGTGAGCAGTTAGTTGCATTTCACTTTGTATATAACAATAACGGACTTAAAACCCAATTATACACTCACACACAGATATAAACACACTTGTGGCAGAGGAACACTTGATTATTATTATTATAATGATAATAGACTGATAAAAATATTGATTAATGATGAATCTGGGAGAAGTTGTAACTAAAAATATTAATCGCACTCTGAATAATATAATATTCAACTTCTTTTGATCTTTTTTTCTTCTCTTTTATTTTTGTAATCGCCTTTTTTTGTTTTTCATTTCATTCATTTTGTTTATGGTTTCTCAAACATAATCGGCCATTTAATTTAATTTTATCTTTTTATTTACATATGTATATTTATTGTTTTGATTTTTTTTGTTTATTACCATTTTTTGTTGAATTTTTCACAATTTTGATTTTGATTAAATTTTTTCTGTTTATAGAGTCACAGTGGACAACCCCCTCGCCCACGAGGCCTCAGAGCCCCTCTCAGGCGCAGACTAGCTTCGACACGCTCACATGTAAATTTCTCTCCAACAAAACCAAATTACTAAAAACTAATAAAACACAAAAAAAAAAAAAAAAAATTGAAAGCAAAAACTATTTATGTTCTTTAGTTAAAGTTTAAACCCAAAAAACACTAAATTCTATCTTAACAAAAAATCTATACTAATTCTAAAGAAAAAAAAGTCTACACACTAATTTTCATAAGTAATGTGCAAAATTTTTACTAACGAACCCTTTGTTTATGTTTCATGTAATGTTTGTTTTTGATTTACTCTTTTCGTTGAATGCAAACTAAACGCACAATACTATACAAGAAAAACCTGTCACACCCAAAACTATACACATCGCGTTACAGTTATACTACTTGACCACTACTGCCACCACTTGTGATGTCGTTTGCCACGTGTAGATTGCAACTAGCTGCATGCCAGTGTTGCTCCTAATCTTTCTTTATTTTAAATGTTTGTTTACCCTTGCAGCAGCAATTATTATGATAATGTATGAACTATTGTAAGCTGTATGTATTTTTCAATACCTTGTGAACTTTTCAAGATATAAAGATATATTATTTGTCCGGCTAACAAGTTACTTTACCCATGCTTTTCCGAGTGTCTGTTTTAAAGCTACGCTTAAATAAATTGACAGGCATTGTTATTTTTATTTATTTTGAGATACTTCAACTAATATCAAAGTATAATTCCTAACATAAAGAAATTGTATTTGTCATATTTGACATAGTCGCAAAATAATTCTTTGTAAAATAAAATGCCAATAATTAACATGCTCTCGAGAGCTTATGCTATATTACTATTTAAATCATAATAACTTAAAATCTATATGTACTTCTGCATTAGTATTTGCTATGTTCGACAAAGGCGAACTTAAATTTTTTAAACAGTTTTTACTTAGTGCAGTTAATTAGTTTTGCTAGTGCGTCACAAATAGTTGTTAATTTATTTTAATTGCGTTTCGTCCTCTCTCTGTTTGACGACTGCGTATTTTATGATTTGCGTGGACTAATCGTTAATTTGACTTGCAGCACCACCAACACCCGGTTCATCGGTAAATCCCACCGCCGTAACCAGTCCAAGTGCTCAGAATGTTGCAGCGGGCGGTGCCACTGTGGGTGGTGCAGCAGCCGCTGCAGCGGCTCAAGCTGCCTCCGCCTTGGGTTCAACGGGCAGCGTGACGGCAGCGATTGCAGCAGCTGCTGCAGCTTCGCCAACCACTCAACCGGATATGCCCGTCTTTACGTGCCCCCGTCGACCGAATCTGGGTCGGGAGGGCAGACCGATTGTGCTGCGAGCGAATCACTTTCAGGTGACAATGCCACGGGGCTATGTGCATCACTATGACATCAATATACAGCCGGATAAGTGTCCGCGCAAGGTAAATCGCGAGATCATTGAGACCATGGTGCATGCCTATAGCAAGATCTTTGGAGTGCTCAAGCCCGTTTTTGATGGGCGTAATAATTTGTATACCCGGGATCCGTTGCCCATTGGCAATGAACGGCTGGAGCTGGAGGTAACGCTACCCGGCGAGGGCAAGGATCGCATCTTCCGGGTGACGATCAAGTGGCAGGCTCAAGTCTCCCTCTTCAATCTGGAGGAGGCGCTCGAAGGACGCACCCGTCAAATACCCTACGATGCCATCTTGGCCCTCGATGTTGTTATGCGCCATTTGCCCAGCATGACATACACGCCAGTGGGACGCAGTTTTTTTAGCTCACCTGATGGCTACTATCATCCCCTTGGCGGTGGTCGTGAAGTCTGGTTCGGTTTCCATCAGAGTGTGAGACCCTCGCAATGGAAAATGATGCTCAACATTGATGGTGAGTGTTGACCTTAAAAGATTTCCAATTTAGTCGAATACTAATTAAATTTCTCTTCTCACAGTTTCGGCAACTGCCTTCTACAAGGCACAGCCCGTCATTGATTTTATGTGCGAGGTGCTGGACATTCGTGACATCAACGAGCAGCGCAAACCGCTCACCGATTCTCAGCGCGTCAAGTTCACCAAGGAGATAAAGGGACTCAAGATCGAGATTACACACTGTGGCCAAATGCGTCGCAAGTATCGTGTCTGCAATGTGACCAGGCGACCAGCTCAAATGCAATCGTAAGTGAGCCGACCAAATCCTAGCAAGAGTTGCCTTAAATTTCCTATTTGGATTTGCAAATAGCTAGAACTTTGTAAAATCTAATCAGTTATAGATCAATATTGCGTTTAAATTTAAAACTACAATTTTAGTTAGATATTTAAGTAAAAACTCGAATCAATTTTAAATATGCTCCAAACATTCAGCCAAATTTAAAAAAGGAGTGTTTTCTATTATGATTTGATCCATAAATTAATAGCTTAGTTATATTTATAATTACGATTCTGCCTCGCAATTCATTCACTTTATTTAAATCAGATTATTAGTCGAAATTCTTTTTAAGCTCTAGCCAAAAAATCAGATTGGATAAAGTTTTAAACATTCCGCAGCTATATCTTAGCCACAACTATAGTAGTATCTTTTTGTAAATAGTTTCATCTTTAACACAGAAAGAAATTCTCAGCACTTGTGCATTTTTATAGATAAATATCTTAATAAAAATATTTTGCACTGATCTCAGCTAATTGGAAACAAATTGCACTCATTTTGCAGCTTCCCGCTGCAGCTGGAGAACGGTCAGACTGTGGAGTGCACCGTGGCCAAGTACTTTTTGGATAAGTATCGCATGAAGTTGCGCTATCCGCATCTGCCCTGCCTGCAGGTGGGCCAGGAGCACAAGCACACCTATTTACCGCTCGAGGTGTGCAATATTGTTGCCGGCCAGCGTTGCATTAAGAAGTTGACCGATATGCAGACCTCAACGATGATCAAGGCCACGGCACGCTCTGCTCCGGATCGTGAGCGCGAAATTAATAATCTGGTGAAGCGCGCCGATTTCAATAATGATTCATATGTGCAGGAATTTGGTTTGACCATTTCCAACTCGATGATGGAGGTTCGTGGTCGAGTTCTGCCCCCACCCAAGCTTCAATATGGGGGACGTGTTTCGTCGGGCATAACGGGACAACAGCTCTTTCCGCCACAGAACAAAGTGTCGCTCGCTTCACCAAATCAAGGTGTCTGGGATATGCGTGGCAAGCAATTCTTCACCGGTGTCGAGATACGCATCTGGGCGATTGCCTGCTTTGCGCCGCAGCGAACGGTGCGCGAGGATGCGTTGCGTAATTTCACGCAACAACTGCAAAAGATCTCCAACGATGCCGGTATGCCAATCATTGGGCAGCCGTGCTTCTGCAAATATGCCACCGGACCGGATCAGGTGGAGCCAATGTTTCGTTATCTGAAAATCACCTTCCCCGGCCTGCAACTCGTAGTTGTTGTGCTGCCTGGCAAGACACCCGTCTATGCGGAGGTGAAACGTGTTGGAGACACAGTGCTAGGCATGGCCACCCAATGTGTCCAGGCTAAGAACGTGAACAAGACATCGCCACAGACGTTGTCCAATCTCTGTCTGAAGATCAATGTGAAACTGGGCGGCATTAATTCCATTCTGGTGCCATCGATACGACCCAAGGTCTTTAATGAGCCCGTCATCTTTCTCGGTGCGGATGTGACCCATCCGCCAGCTGGTGATAACAAGAAGCCATCGATTGCCGCTGTTGTTGGTTCGATGGATGCGCATCCGTCGCGTTATGCGGCCACGGTGCGGGTGCAACAGCATCGCCAGGAGATCATTCAGGAGCTGAGCAGCATGGTGCGCGAGTTGCTGATCATGTTCTATAAATCCACCGGTGGCTATAAGCCACACCGCATCATTCTCTATCGTGATGGTGTCTCTGAGGGTCAATTTCCGCATGTGTTGCAACATGAACTGACCGCTATTCGCGAGGCATGCATCAAATTGGAGCCAGAGTATCGGCCGGGAATTACATTCATTGTGGTACAGAAGCGACATCATACGCGACTCTTCTGCGCGGAGAAGAAGGAACAGAGCGGCAAGTCGGGCAATATTCCAGCTGGCACCACAGTCGATGTGGGCATCACACATCCCACAGAATTCGATTTTTATTTGTGCAGCCATCAGGGCATCCAGGGCACAAGTCGCCCCTCGCACTACCACGTGCTCTGGGATGACAATCACTTCGATTCCGATGAGCTGCAGTGCCTCACGTATCAACTGTGTCACACTTATGTCCGTTGCACGCGCTCCGTCAGCATCCCGGCGCCGGCATACTATGCCCATTTGGTTGCCTTCCGTGCCAGGTGAATAGCAATTCCAATTTATATTTTCTATTTGTTTGTACAATTTAATTAATTTTTACGTTTGTCAACAGATACCATCTGGTTGAGAAGGAGCATGATTCCGGGGAGGGTTCTCATCAGAGCGGCTCCTCCGAGGATCGCACGCCCGGAGCAATGGCGCGTGCCATAACCGTTCATGCCGACACCAAAAAGGTCATGTACTTTGCCTAAAAAGTATCCAAAAGCCACACCAAAAACACACACTCAAAATACACACCTTAAACAAACAACAAAACAAACAGCAGCAGTAACAAACAACAATAAAACCAAGAAGGACACTTAATTTTCGGAGAAATGTATTCGAATAAGCGAGCCGCCAACTCGAAAGAAAATGAATTATTGGAATATATTGTACGAAGAGGAAGAAAAAGGCCAAGTCGGGAATTATTAGTGATTAAGTTGAGAATGATGATGATAATGTTTAAGTTTAAAAGTTAGGTCAAGTCGCGAGTTAAAAGGCAATGCCAGAGCAGCTCTTATGGAACAGATTTATGCATTAGCTTTTAAGGCCAATGGATAAAACACACACACACACACACACAACAAACAAACACACATACAAACACACACACACACACACCCACACACGCCAAATTTTAGAAAATTAGAAAGGGAATCGAATGTTAAAGCACAAGCAGGCGCAACAAATGTGAAGAAGGAGAATTCTCAACAACAAAATATAAATATAAAAAAAAACAAGCGTAGCGAAACAAAAAACTAAAGGGAACAAAACGAAAGTCAAGTAAATCAACAACAACAAGAAAGCAAAATCAACAACAACAAAAAACACCCATTTACGATGAACTTTTTGTAATAGAATAAATTATATTTTTACACAACAAAACGAAAGTGAAGACAAGAAATGCAAACAACCAAAGGTTTTTAGTATATCAAAACAAGAACATTTTTGCTGATTAACTCAAATAAACACACAAAACACACAAAAAAAAAACAATAACAACAACAACAACCAAACAACAACTCGGAATTCTCTGTACTGTGAACGAAGACCACCACCAAACTTATAAAAAAAAATGAAAAACTTACAAAAAAACAACAGCAACCAATAACAACAACAATACGACAAGCATTAAAGAGTGTAATAATAATTAGCCATCTACTAAAAAAAAAAACAAACAAAAATACTTCAATACTACAACTCAAAAAATGTCCAGAATTGTAAAAAGCTAACTTTTTAGTAGTCTTAAGTTTGGTAAATGCCAAAAAAACAAAAAACACAAAAAAAAGAGTAAAAAACAAAAATGAAAACTCCAATTTCAACAAGGGACAAACTTTTGGTCAAACAATTGCTAGTTATATTTATATATATACTTATATACATGTATGTGTATGTAATATTTAGGCATCTATATATATATATATATATATATATATATTGATATATATTATGACTTTTATGCAAACAAGAAAAAAAAAACAAATTCTTACAAGTTTTTCATCGGTGTGCAAAATGTAATGCTAATAAGTCAATAATAATGATAACAGAAAGTGAGTTATAGTTGTAGGCAAATAGTGGATATGATTTGAGTAAACCAAACAAATACACAACACACACACAGAGCATACACACGCAACACAACACAACACACACACCCTTACGGCATATCGAAACCCAATGTCCAATTAATTTATGTACCTCTAATTAGCTCAACTTAAGTTGCTTAATTTTAACACTAAACAAAACAAAAAACGCTGTTAACTGTATTAAAGGAAGTCTTAAGAAATTACGTGGTGTACGGGTAAAAAGTAATATGCAAATTAATCGCAAGTCTATATCACTCATTCATATATACATATATATATATGTATATATATATATTTATATATATTTTGTTTGTTTTATTTTTTAACAAGCAGATCTTAATTTAAGGACTTTAGTTGTTTGCCAAACAAAATCGCAACAGATGAAACTAAAATACCATTAATAATAATAATAATTCATATAATTCTATATATGTACTTTTATCGAGGACACAGTTCAAGTTAACATTATGCTGATTTGTTCCAATGACAAATCCAATTTATTTATAACTATTCCTCCCTCGCACGATTCTTTTTATTATTATTATCTTTTATATTTTTCTCTCTGCCTGTCAAAAACGTGTCGTCTACACACACACACACACCTGCACACAAAACACACACACGCGTACAATACAAACATTTATAAATGATAAACATTTTCAATTACAAATTAGTTGTTAAAAAACCAAGATGAAAAGTTGTGTGGCTTTTCGTAACTTGTTGGTTTTCTTTTTAAATGTATTTGTATATTTTATTATTATTATTATAAAAGAGAAAAACATACACAAATAAGTATCTAAAAAAAAAAAACAAAACCATTAATTGTATAGCATGTTTTAACACAAGGGATTAAAATTGTATATTTATTTCTAAAAACAAAAAATACAAAGCGAAATCGAGTAAACAAATCAACAAAAAAGAACACAATACTAATTTTAAGCATATCCAAAATGATGCAAGAAGCAACCAATGTAACGAAACAATGCAAATAATAATGCGGGGTCTCTTAAGTTTAGTTTTTACTCGTAGTGCCCAGGTCTCTCATCCACAAATCCCCCTACCCGCCACATTTTGATGTACTTTAAGCTTAATTTAAATTGAATTATGTGCCGACAATGAATGTGTATAACCTTGTAATTGTAATAATTGTAAACGCTCCTTCGACATTTACATAGAGCAAAGTCTAAAGCTTTAACTACTCGCGATAAAGCCCCAAATAAATATATATACACATATATAGAATCTATCATATATATACATACGCCCACGTACAGTTGCGACTTGTGATTAAGTTGGGCTCATACCTTAATTACCACATAATCCACACACTATATATATATGTATATATATATTTATATATAAATAAATATATATATATATATATATATATATGTGTATACAGCTGATAACAACTGCAATAAAAGAATACTTATATTTCCAAAATCCTATAAGCAAAGAAAAACACAACAAAACTTTCATGGTTTCTTCACAAATGTCGGCAGCTAATTAATCGAAGGAAATTATTAAAACACAATATCTCTTATCTATATATATATATAGTTATATGTATATCGTACTTATATATATATATATATATGTGTAGCAGAGAGTGAGATTTGCATAGAATAATATGATATATATGGTTTGTATGCCATATTATCGGCTGATTAGAAATCGTAAATACTGAATATCAAATCCCAACAAATTAATCCTTCTTTTTCCTGCTCTGCCAAACATATATACTGTATATATATATGTAGCAAAAAAGACCGGGAAGCCGACTATATACATATATATACAATTAGTGCTTCTTCCACTTTCTATGTGTCGAAATTAAATTGAGCTTTAAACAAAAACAAACAAAAAAAAAACAAGAAAACTAGAAAAAAAGTGGAGCAAAATCTTGTTGTTTCTAACAATTATTACTTATAAATGTGCCGTTTATTGCAAACTCAATGGATAAATGAATAATAATAATAATAACAATTCAATATTAGCCAATAAGTCAACAATATATGAATGTCTACAATAATATACAAGTATATATATATATACATATATATATATATATATATTTAACATACATTAGAGATCAAAAAACAAAAAAATTACAGCAATTGCACAACTCTTCCTAAAGGAAATAAAATTATATGCCACAATTAACAAAAACAAAAAACTAAACTCCAAGCAATTATATACGTTATATTACAATACTGATATATTTGTTCAACAATATATATATATATATATATATATATATATATAAATAAATATATATATATATATAAATAAATATATATATATATATAAATAAATATATATATATATATACATATATATATATATATGTATATTTGTGTACTCAACTCTTCCAATTAGTCGTCCCACACAAAAATAACTAAAACAACAACAAACCACGCCCACAGTCGTAGTGTTCCAACAAAACAAAACAACCACATTTCAAAGACAACACAAACAAAAACATAAATAAATATTATTAATAAAAATAAAACAAAACAAAAAAAAACATTAGCTGAAATTGGATTAGTAAAAATCTTGAACAGAAAGAAGCAAGCAAAAAGTACTCGTAAATCGTAAAGGTATCGAAAAGAATCGTCAGAGAAGCTTACAAATTACATACATATGTAATACTTAATTATATATATATATATATATACACATATATACATATACATATATATCTGATCTAAATACCTTTTATGATCAAATTGCAAAACAAACGAACGAAGCAACACCCTTACTTTAAAGATTTCAACCAAAATGCCGGGTAATTAATCAATACCATGAATTAATTATTAATTATTATTTAAGCAAAATGAGCTAAAATACATTATTCGTAAACAAAAACAAAACAAAACAAAAAAAAAAACAACAATATTACATTTAAAAAAACTAAATGAGAAACGTAAGCAACGTAAATATGGGAAATCTGTAACTTTGGTGATCTTTTTAAATGTTATTAGTAAAAACAAAAACAAAAAATACATAATTAAAACAAAAAACTAAGGAAACAACAAACCACAACAAAAATCAAATCAAGTTTTAAATGTGACTTAAAATACGACGTAAACCATTTTTGCACTGTAATTCTAACTTTATGTAACGAGAGATCAGAAACAATTAATTTAATTCAATTGAACATTTTGAAAGATCTTTTTAAGATCACGATCAGATCAGCTGTCTAACAATTAGTTCTTAAGCGCTTCAATACAAAATAGTTTATATGTCTAACAATTTATGCAATAATTAAGTTAAATTTTATACAAAACGAAAAAAAAACAAACAAATCATACCTTAAACAACATTTCTAATTAGTTTGCAAGTTTTTGCGGTTTTACAAAATGTTATATTATAATTTTTTTAAATTTCGACAATTTTGACAATTTGGTGGCAATCTACAGATATGCATATGTAGAACCAGTACAACATATTCGATTGCATTAAAATCAAATAAAACAAGATACAAAATACATAGACACCTATTTTTTGTTCAATAAAATATATATTTAACTAAAACCAGAATTGTTTATTTGAATGAGGCAACCAATTTGAATTTAAAGTCACCTTGAAACGTTCCAAATTCTAATTCACCTCAAGTAGTTAAATTTGAGCTGGCAACGCTATTCGCTTCGATAACAGGCCAAGTGCTAGAATCGATATGTACTCATTATTACGCTGGCCACTTCGATTGCTGTCGTTGGGCAGAGGAAGAAGCGAGGAAATTGCCTTTAATTTGCCAAGATTTTCGGATTGCAATATGTCGAAAAGTGCATTGATTATCCTAGCACCCGGTGCTGAGGAAATGGAGTTCACCATTGCCGCTGATGTGCTTCGACGTGCGGGCGTAAGTACAGAGAGAATGAAGAAAAAAAACCTTTGCCGGCTATTTATAGAGTCAAATTCTGTTCTCAGATAACTGTAACTGTTGCGGGCCTCACTGGAAACGAACCCGTTAAAGGCTCTCGCGATATTTTCATTGTGCCTGATAAATCGCTAGAGGAGGCAGTGGATGCGCAGCTCTACGATGTTGTTGTCCTCCCCGGCGGATTGGGAGGCTCGAATGCAATGGGAGAATCGCAGGCAATTGGATATTTGTTGCGTGCGCAGGAATCGGCCGGCCGTTTAATTGCTGCGATTTGTGCAGCCCCAACAGCGCTGGCAAAACATGGCATTGCCACGGGCAAATCGTTGACATCGTATCCGGCAATGAAGCCGCAACTAATTGATAAATATTGGTGAGAACTCCCGTGTTTACTGCAGTGTTGAGTTTCACATTTTAAATATGCTATTAATTTCTTACAGCTATGTGGATGATAAGAATGTTGTGCAGGATGGCAATTTGATTACCAGTCGTGGACCCGGCACCGCCTTTGAGTTCGCTTTAAAAATATCGGAGCAATTGGCGGGCGCCGAGAAGACCAAGGAAGTTGCCAAGGGTTTGCTTTTGACCTTCAACGAATAAAGCTCCTCAATAATCTCAATATTCTCAGCATATAAAAAATAGTAAAGTGATAATAAAGAATAGTGCACAACAAAACAAAAATTGAAAAAAAAAAAATTGGTATCGATAAAATAGTATTATCGTTTATGCTGCCCTTCAAACAACCCCCACTAGTTAGAAAAAATGTAATTTGGAAAATAAGAGAAACTAATAATTTTCTGAGTTAAGTCATTTATTTTAGCTAGTCGCTGGTTTTCAATTTAAAAGGTTACGGAAGTAGAATTCTAGCATGCATGACGTCACAATCTGCGCTCAGCGCAAGCCAACCATCCGAATGGTAACCCTGTATTCTCAGTTACCATACACGGAATGGACCTGTTTCTCATTTCCGTGCATTTTCTCTCTATTTCTCGCTCTCTTGTGTGTTATCGGCGCCGCATAGAATTTATTTCATTTCACTTGCTCAATCGATAGACGATATTAGTTTCAAATCGTAAGTCAAACCGGTAGGACGTGTGTGCGCAACAACGTTCGAGCCGCCTCTGCCCGTTATATTCGCATTGCATTTTTCGGTAGAATTATATTTCGCTGCTCATGGATGTTTTTTAATGTATGTGTGTGTGTGCGTGTAATTTGGTCACGTGAATATTATAATTATTTGTTGTCAACATTGAGCTACGATATCGCCTCGTATATTGTATGTGTGTGCGCGTGAGTGCCTTTCTTGCGTGTGGATTTGTGTAAGTGTTGTCTGTGTAGACGCCATCCATGTTGTTGTTGTGTCTTTTTGATACATTGCACAAGTGTAACGGTATTCACATACATAGCTAGAAGTGCATCAGGCAAAACAGCAGCAAAAAAAAAAACAACAACAGCGACTCTATTGTAAAGTGTGTGTAACCGAAGTGCAGAATCAAAGAGTAACACAGAAAATATAAATTGTGCAGCTCATTCAAACTGCACGCGTGTAAAAAGTGCAAAAGAGATACCACCAACAACAAAAACAACAGTAGCAGCAACAACAACAAAAGAGTAACTGCAACAATAACAAAATTGGAACGATCCGCTTGCTTAAATTGCCATAAATTATTTTATAATTCTTTTTCGCACACACACACACACACATGCATGTACATTTGTATTGCACTTTGTTCACTTGAAAATGTAAAAATTAACATAAGCATCTGAGAAAGAAAAAGAAAAGCGTAGAAAAGGTTGCCAAATAAAAAAATAGTGAAAACAACAACAGCAAAAACAACATTACATTACCCTTCTCAGCTCAGCCGCTCCTTGTGCTCACTCTCTATCTCTCTTTCGCTGTTACTTCTGCTCTCTTCCACTGCTGCTGCTCCTTATGACTCAGCGACAGAGCTGTCCGCGTACTAGCCCGTTTTGAGGGCAATGCATGGCAGCAAAAAATACAAGAAAAAAAAAGAAAAAAACCACAACGTGCAAAATTCAAAGCTTCAACGTGTTTGCTGCTGCAGACTGTGACAAATGCAAAAGTGTGAGGCAACCAAATAAGAAGAAAAGAAAATAAAAACGGAAAACAGGAAAATAATATAATAAAAACCGTATTTGTTCTCGGACAGAATTTTTGTTTCAATTGCTTCACATTCAATTCAACAGCCGCCAACATTTGTTGTGTTAAATAAACAACTATCTTATTTGCTTATTAACTTTTATTTACGCTAATGGAGTAAAAGCTAATTTGTGTGCATGAGTGTATATGTATACATACATATAAATATACGTGTGTGTGTGTGTGAGTGTGCTTAAGAATTGTGTCAGCCGCATGACCCTCTCCCTGTTTCGCGCTCTCACCCTCTGCTTGTATCGCTGCCGGCAAAGGCCGGTTAAAGGCAAAAGTTGCGATGCTCTTCAGATGCAGCAGCAGCTCTTCTTCTTGTTGTTCAAAAGCTCTCTGCGCTCATCATAGTTTGCATTGTTGTGCTAATTGGGAGCAGCTTAAATTATACTTATTCTATTCTTTTATTTTGTTTTTTTTTTGCGCTCTTGAAAAATCGATAGCAAGGACTGGTTATAAGGGGTGAGGAGGACAGGGCTCTTTAGTGCTTGCTTGTTGGATGACACACTCGCACGCACACATATCTATCACATGTTCCATTTTTTTGATCATTCCATCAGCACACGCATTACTCACACAGGCACATTCAACCTGCCTGCCAATGGCAGCCCTGACACTGACCACAACAACATTCACACGCAGCAGTCAGCGTCTGCAGAGCGATGTGTATGTGGCCGTTTGTGTGCGTGTATATGTGAGAGAATGCAAGAGGCTTCCGCTCTCAGCGTTTACCTTTGCTTGTGCCGGAGCCGCTCTGTTTACAATTTAGCGTATTTTTTGTTTTTGTATTTTTGATGTTCTTTCATTTTGCTTGTTCTTTTTATAAACAGCAAAGTTCAGTGGCTGCTAAAAATGCACGCAATCAACCCCCAAACAAACACATACGAGCAGGATTTTGCGTTAGCTGTTTGGCAGCTGGCCTAATACGTTACAGTGGTTGCTGCAAAACTATCAATACCAGAAATTAGAATTTTTCAAAAAGAAAAAGAAACTGAAAAGAGACTGAACTAACTATAGTTCTGAGAACACTCTATTTGGTAATAACTTAAAATAATTGTTTGAGTTGCAGTTCTAAATTGAAGTTACCACTGTGCACATGCAGCGTTCCCTCGCACTCTATCTTTCTCTCTCGCTCGCACACTTCACAACTTGTAACATCATCAAATTGATTTGCTGCCCTGGACTAGAAAAAAAACACGAACTCAAGGGTTGCAGTTGGTGTTGTTGTTGTTCTGTTTGTTGGCCCCGGAAAATGCACTCGAGCGTTGACTGTAGTTATAGCTGTTTTACTGCTTCTGCTTCTGCTTCTTTTCGTCGTCTTCTTTTTCTTTTTGCTGCTGCTGTCTGACAAGTTCTGTGTTGTTTCCATGCACTTAGGCCAACAACTATGTGTTTTGTTTTTGTTTTAGCTCCTTCCACTTACAGCTAAAAAGTTGCCCTCACTCTTTGGTTCTGTGTCTGGGTGTGTTTTATATTTCCCTAGCCTGAACTCTTGTGCCTGAAGTTCAAGTGCCCGCTTTGCATGCAAATTGAGGGCGTGCCACGTAAAAAGGTGTTGGAAGATGTGCTTTTCAGCCACGTCCGATTAGCCTAATTGAGCCACACACATTTGTGGATACTTAGTGGCCACAAATTTCACTCCAAATAGATATGACATACCCCTAAAAGAAGAACAACCCTCTAATTATTCCTCTGTATGACTAAATGCTATGTTTAAATGTTTCCTTTAATGCGTTACACAATTGACGACATAGTTAGTTAATACACTAAGTATGAATGAAATACTCTTATCAATTTCAGATGTATTTCATCAACAGCATCGTCATCGTCATCAGGTCGCATGTCAATCTATTATCTAATCTGTGGCATCTTCGATAAGCGCAGAGAACACAAAGCAAACGCAATCAACGCAACTTGATTCTCTAGAAACATTATTACAAAAGTCGGTTTCAATTTTTAAAATGTTAAACTTCCAACTAATTAAAATGCTGCTTGGGCAACGCCTACAAACAAAAAATACGAAAAAAAAAGAAGTAGAATTAGAGGTCTCTCTGTGAAAGGAAAGCCCCAATTAGACCGCCAACTGACGCTCGTAAACATGAAAATTAAGTGTTCTGAAACTGGGCACCCATTTTAACAATTAGCGGCTAGACAGTTGAAAAGATGAAAGACAAACTGATGATTAGTTCTTCCATGCTGACTTATGGTCACTTTGTTTTTGGGTAAAAGAGTTGCACGTCTCCAAAGAAATAAACTGAAATTTGAGTAGGTCGAGAAATAAGAAGAATAATACAATGTCTAAGTTGCAATTTATGAACTATGACTTTTAGGCCGCTAATGTAAAGGAGTAGTAGTAAAAGGAATAATCAGAAACCAGAGTAACCCAAAGAAACGAGCAGAATATATGTTTTTTTTTTTGCTTATGAATCTTAACAAGATCGTTAAAATTCTTATGGAGAAGGCTAAAGTTGCAAATTATGTAATTTTATTTATGTTAAAAGAATAGACAGTTTGTAAAAGGAATGATGAGAAAACTGATTTGACCAAGAAGCAAAGATAATATTAGTTTTTGATTATTATGGAATCTGAACGAGGAGTCCACAAGAAACAAGATTTAATACATGTTTATCAAGAAGAGCTAGGCAAGGAGAAAATCATAAATGATTAGAAGACCTAAATACTGAGAATAATAATAATATTTCAAGAATGCTGCAATATTTATTCGAATATTTACTTAGAAATTTATAAATTAGTAGGGATAATTAATTGTTCTCCGAATCCTATTTCACTTCAAATAAAACAAGCGAAAAAACTGCTCATTCAATTCGTTGGTTAAATAAATTACAATTCAGTAGAACTATTTTGAATAGCAATCAATATAATCATGCAAAAAAAACCAGTTAAATTAATAAACTCAAATTTCTCAAGAGAGCAAAAAAAAAAACCTTAACTCCACTGAGATATCAATTTAAACATGCAAATTATCAAAGCTATTAATGCTTACACACACACAAAAAGAACATTTGTTATAAATATTTAACTAGATTATGAGTCAGTTTAGTATTTGACATTCAACTTGATCGCAACTGGTCAACTCGATTGGAATTTAAAAAATGAGTTGGGAAAATCATTTAAATTGAACTCGTTTTCAAGTGATATGCAAATTGATGGCTAATTGGACGAACCCCTTGCCTGCCCACCAATCCGCTGGCTATCTGATAACTAACAGCGTGCCCCATTGCCCCAAGGCATGACATAAGCAACATGGCTTTATAACTCAACCCAGGGCTATAGTATAATGATCTAATGTGGAGTCATTTACACAATCAATGCATTTTCAAAAATGATTTCATTTCATTTTGATTTGCTTAAAGCCTAACTAATGCCGTTTATTAATGCTTGTCAGCTTTTGGCGAGACAATTACTACAAATGATTGTCCCATGCTTGGGGCTTGTCTGGGCACGCCCCTCACCCCCTTAATAGTCCACCCCTTTTGGAATATCGTTTCATATTGCTGTGTTTTTATATTGTTTTGTGTTCGTTCTAAGCGATGACGTTGTCAAACTTGTCTGCTCGTTTTTCTGCGCTTTTTATCAGCGTTTATTGTTTTGTGTCGGTTTGTTGTTGTTTTTGTCTTTTTTTATTTTTATTATTGCTGTTATTGTCCGTTTCAACTGTCGCTTAATTGACTTTGTCTCGCATTATTCTTTCTGTCTCTCTCTCTCTTTTTCTCTCTGGGAATCACAGGTTTAAGTTCTTTCTCCCTGTGCATTCAACTTTTTGGTGTCCATTGTCCATTGTGTTCTACGAGGAATTCACAGAAAATAGATGTCAATCCACTTCACTGCTCCTCTTTGGGGTTTCGTTTTTTTTTTTTTAAATAGTTTTGCGGTCTTTGCTACAAGTGCTTTTTTATGGGCTCTCCACGAGCAACGGGCAACGTTTAATCGAGATATGAATTATGTGGCGTTGCTGCATGTTGAGTGTGTGTATGTTTATGTGTGTGTGTGTGTGTAGAAACCGCCAATTCCCTCGCATTATTTGATAAACAAGGGCTAAGGTAATGAAATTTAAGTTGATTTGTATTATTGCATATTAATAGACAGAGCACATTAGAATTGCTAAAAGGGGTTAATCAAGATGTTCAAAAGTGTGTTCTAAGTTCTCTTAAAGCCACATGCCCATTAAGTTTATTTAATTTGATCGATAACTGCCTTAGTTTTATCAACAACGATAATAAAAAAAAGGTGGCTAGTAATAAAACCATAAATTTTAAAGGAATATATTTTCAATCGAGTTTGTATATAACTTGATATATATATATATATGAAATGAATTGTAATAATCATCAGCATTAGTTTAAAAATATGGTAGAAATCGTAAATTAATATTAAGCATATTGCGCATCATCAGACTTTTACAGATAGATAAAAGAAAAAGATTCAAGGTAGCTTCTAGTCCAAATCTCTTAATCAGAACATTCCTAAGCTGAAAAGTATCAGACAACTCACAACTTTTGCTGTATTTGGCAACAATAGTTTTATTTATTTATTTTAAACTAGTTTTCAGTAAGTGATGTTAGTTTAACAACTCACTCGGTATACAAATAAATCTTAAGGATTGCATTTATATATCCTAAATGTTTGTAGCTTGTAATTTAAATATTTACCAAAATAAATTTAAATTTTCAACAGCATAGTGTTGAAATCAGGCAGAGTCCGAAAAATTCGAAACGGGCAGTTTCCTTCTGTTCCACACTATAAAAATAGCTGCTATTTTTTTTTAGGTATTTAAATTTATTTATTTTTCACAACTACTCGGTTGGGAATTGGCAAATGTGCTCAAATTTCCAGCATATTTTCCAGCGAATTTATTTTTAGACTTCAATTTAAGCAGAGTTTTTCTGTTATACTTGTTTTATTTGTAGTTTCCCTCCCGAGGCTAGCACTTAATCTTTTAATTATATTATATTGGGGATCTCTGTATTCGCCTGTCACATGGCGTCTGTCGTCGGTTTCGTCATCAACGCAGCTGGAGGGCAAGCAAACAAACCGGAGAATCTCGTCTTCGTTTTCGTTTTCATTTTCGTATCTATTTTTGCTCTGCTAATTTGCAATTAAAATGCCCATTTGGATGTTATTCATTAAATCTACAATAAATTGTAGGTCTAGAGCTTCTTCCTTATATATACTGTGTTAACTTCAAACGTAAATCAATGTCGAATGCAACCTTTGCTGGATTTTCAGCAGCGATTATATCACAGTTATACTTCTCTGTCCCTCTCTCTTTTTCTCTCTCTCTCTCCCTCTTGTGTTCTTTCAAAGTTGTCGTCAGGTACAAAAGTTAAGGCCGAACAGTTTGAGTAATTTTATTTTTGAATTTCTAACTGTACAACTTATCAGTCAACAATTAAATTCATGACTCGCTTATCTCTTGATAAGCATAGCAAAACACAAAATTGTATTTTCTTCTTCCTATTATTACTATACCTTTGTGTTTTGTTTGTTTTTCCTTTTTTAATGATTAGTCTGACGGCGACAGCAAACAGCGACGCCAGCGTCCGTCACAGTTGGATGGGCACTCGAGCATGCATCACCTGTGCAGCAGTTTGACGAGCACATTCGCGCAAGTGTCAGCCTGTGATTTATTGTTGCTTGTATTGGCTAATCATTTCTTTTGTACATTTGTAATCTTAAGCTTGCCGCTCACGTCTGTTTAGCTACTTCTACTCCTCCTCCAGTTGCCCTCTTTCTTTGCCTTGTTGTGTACAGTTAGAATTTGTTGTGTGTGACAACCAAAAAGCGTTCACATTGATAAAGAAAAATCGTGTGAGGCGAATGGGCAAAAACAAAAACGCGTCATGACAATTCCCATAAACATACAAGCACTCACACATGCACACACACTAGCATACGTTTACAGTTTGAATGCCAAAAGACATTCAATATTAATACAATTTAGCAGCGATAATTGGCCACCGAGCAGCAAATACCTGAGAAAGAAAAGTGAGAGAGAGGTGATGGGAATAGGTAGCTCCAACTTTGCTTGCCGTTAGCTAATAAAACTCTATTTTGTTGGTTCCTGTTCGCTTGCTACTTTTTAGCTTATTTGGGCAAAGTCGCGACTGCTGTCTGCCCATTTTTTTTTTGGTCTCTTCATTGCACGCTGTTTCGCATTGTCTGTCATTTCCGGTATTGCATTGCGCCTGCGCAAATGCTCTCTCATTTTCTGCTGTGCTCTCTCTGTAAAATAAACCGGTCTCACTATACACTCTCTCTCGCTCGCTCGCTCTCTTATTGCTGTCTTGATTGTGTTGACACTTTGCTGCAGTCACACACACAGACACTAACACAAGCACACGCACACGTGCACCGTTTTTTCTTCTTTTTTTTATCAGCAAAACGTAGTTTCCGTTGTTCGTTCGAATTTCATTGATTGTAAATTGCACGACCGTATTTCGACATCGAATGTGACTGCTGTTGTTGATTTTAGTTTAGTTGCTTTTATCAATGGCACAGTCACTCTTCAACTTTGTTTATCGCGAAATGCCGTTTTCCGCTTTTTGTTTTTTTATTATTTTAAATTGAGTGGATGGCATTGACCTACTTGTAAAACATGAGCGCTTGATAACACAAGTGGCGTCGTTGTTTTTTCTTCGCACTTTATATATATGCAAAGTCAGACTGGCAGCCACTGTTATTTACATTGCCGCCCAAAAGTATGCAACGTTGACAATTATGAAACGGGAGCATCTCAAACTGTAGACATCAGAATTAGACATTTGGGAAATATTATAAAAAATTAACTAATTTTATATATTTCTTTTTCTTTTTATTCTTTACAGCCAAGTATTAAATAAAGAACAACTCTATTGTTAGCTTAATTATAGGGAAATTTATACTAGTGCCTAAGTTAAAAGTAGATAAAATAAACAAAGCAAAGCTTGACAAACACAGAGAGCGACTGGGACAGCAACAGCAGCAGACAACTCTTTCGCACACACACACACAGACGCACCTAACACTCACGTAGTGTGGGCAAATCGCAAAAACGGCTTCCCCTCGAAATTACGTCCGTTCTCGCTCCACACCGCAATCGCCACATTCGCCGCAACTGTTGGCGACGGTCGGAGTTGGAGTTGGAGTCGGAGTACGGGGGCAACTGAACCCATCAAACGGATACGGAAGAACAGCATCCGGCTCGGGATCTGCATCGGCATCGGCATCGGCTTCGTGCCCATTGTTGCAGCGACGGCATCATCAATCGGAGCAGCAATTGTGCAAACGGAGACGCATCTATGCATCAACGGGGAGCGCTGCAAACATCATGATGGATCGCGAATCCCTTAGCGAATGGGCTAAGGACAAGCCGCTCAGCATACTCCAGCTAGATCCGGCAGATCGGGCAGTTCTACGCATAGCAGGTGAGTTTCACGATCAACTTATATGATATACTTAGTTGATTTGATATATGATATGATCCAAACGGTGCTAAATGTTAGTATTTTTATGGGAGTTAATCCCAATTTGATCTCACAGCTGAAAAACCAACAAAAATTAATTTTATATAATACTTTATGGGGACATCCATCAAATGTCTCCAGTTTCCATAAGAATTCCATTACATTAAATTTCCATCAGATGTTTCCAGTTTCCACATGAATTCTAATACATTAATGCTTGCATCAATGGCTTCCAGTCTCCAATTTTAATACATTAAATTTGTATCAATAGAACAGCATTTTATTTATTTTATCACTTAAAATGACATTTTCTGTTTTTCTTTTTTCCACCCACTGCATAAAGTAGCGTGTTTGCCAATTCTTTGGCCAAATATTTAAACACACTCGTAGAAGTAAAAAAAACCCCAGCTTCGTTTCCCACACTGGTTCAATGCACCTTTTTTCAGTCAGTGATTGTCAAACTGTCTATGGCTGCTGCAGTTTCAGCTCAACTCCATCCATTACGCGACGACATTTTTCCAATACACATTGTGCACCTCTCTGCATGCATCTCGTCTCCCTCTGTGCCACTTCCATTATGCCGCTCCCAATCCGCTGTGTGAGTGTGTGTTTGTGTGGAAGCTCTTGCATATTATGCGCTAATTCCACGCCTAACGGTTCAGCCTCCGCCTGTCGCTTTTATTCTATTTCTGTGCCGCCAACGGAGTTGCTTACGCAGCCCACAGCAGTTGAGAGATTGTTAAACCACCCCCCCTCCCCACTCCTATCTCGCTTGCTAACAGTTTGTATCTAGCCAAGTCTTATTTATTTTTTTTTTTTTGCAACTGCACAACATAAAAATGTAAATTTATGTCGCCACTGCTGCTGCTGCTGCTTTTGTTAAGTGCATTGTTCGAGTTAACAAACAAATATGGCAGCTCTTTAGTTATATTTTTTATTTTATTTTTGCCTATTGATTCTATTGAATGCTATTGACAAAAGTTCCTCCGGCTGCAGACTGAATGCTTTTTGTGCCCACTTCCACTCCCACTTACATGTGAAACGTATTAAACTGTATTGGAATGCATGACTGCTTCCTCTGCTTATCTGCTGATCTGCTTTCTCTTTCTCTCTGGAATGCATTGAAATTAATTGGAATTAATGGAATTGTTTGTATTTGTTTCACTGTTTCAAAAGCTTCTTTTTAGAGTTATTTGATTTTAGGACAATCAATTTTGGAAATGGGCTTAAATTTTTAGCAGCTATAACTTTGTCTTACTTATAGATTGAAACTTTATTTAAATATATATATACATATTGTATATAAATTCATTTTGAAATCTTTAAAAATAAATGATTTTAATATCGCTTGAATCATTGAATTAAAGCAAATTTTGATGTGGGAAGTCTGTGCTTGAACAATTGAGTAAATCTAGCTGATTTTGAGCTGCTTGAAGCTTGACGACATTTCAAGATCAATTATCTTGGCTAATCCAATTGACTGACCTTGAAGCAAAAACAATTGTTTTGCAACAATAACACTTTTCTCGCTTTTTCACTTTCCATAACGCCCACAAAATGTTTATAAATGTCTGCTATTGAGACCACGCCCACAACGGTAATTGTATTCAATTCCAAATGCGAACAAAATATATCAAAGACTTGAGACGCGACTTGAGACAAGATCTGCAAACGGAAAACGAAAACCAGCTGCAGAAAAATGTTGATTGAGACTGACAGCTGATGCAATTGTGTGTTGTGTTTTGTGTGTGTGTGTGTGTGTGTGTGTGTGTGTGCGTGTTGCACAGACTGACAGGGAGACACCCACGACTGGTTAACGGGGCAGTTGTTGTGCGTAGGTTCGAATTCGACCCGCTTCGCATGCGAAAAACAGAAAAGCTGAACAAAAAATGATTTATAAAACTTTGTTACGTGTTCGGACAACTTTGTATGTTGCAAAGTTTTGCATTTGATTTCGAGTTTTAATTAGCTCTAAGCCCGTTTACCCACACACACGCACACACACATTAGTTCAGGCTTGTTCATGTAACGGAAAACTTGGCCACCTTTCAACAAAAAACAGCAAAAAATATCAGTTTTGCTTAGTTTTTTTTTTTCATTTTTTTTCGTTACTCTGAGTCAATAACAACATTTCGACAACTCACACACAAATTCACACACGCACACCCGTAATTTTGCATAGCTAATGAAGTTGAGAATACGCCCTCACATTCAGTTTTCTGACTCAGGAGCTCCCCGCCATCCCGAAACTCCCCCCCACCACGCACCTTGTTCAGCGCGACTCTATTTGAGTTTCATTTTAATCATTTGCTTTTTTTTGCTGCTAATAATTTGTTTAAACATCGTTTTTAAAAAGCGTTTTAATTTATGCCTATTTTTAATACAGTTTACTCAGGCTTTTTGATATATCCGGTTTTGGAAACTGTTATGATTTCGTTGCGAAGTTTGGATATATAGATCTATATATACATATAAATCTCTGCCTCAGTTTTAAAGTTAACTTGATAAAACATTTATACATCTATTGGTTACAGTTCATATACATATATATATCCGATATCCTATCGGATTACTATATCATATAAAAATCGGTCAATAGATGAGTTATTGTATGACAAAATATTTTATTTAATAAATTTTTTTTTACTAAACTTCTTCTATGTTCAATGTTCTTAACATTTGGACAAAATATTAATATATCATAAGGATGCCATAGGAACAATCAGCTATATATATTAATTCTTGTATGTAAACATTTTGGTTTACTAAGTTGTTAGTTAACCAAATTCATCCAAAATACATTTCAAAATGATGACATTTGTATAAATCATCAATAAGACAGATTACTATATAGCTTCAAATGGAGTAAGCTTGGGGAACAATGCTAAGTTTTTTTTTTTTTTGATTAATAGGTATATTTATATGGTGTTATTTGGCTTTAAGTCTGCAAGTGTATCAAATATTTGGTATGCCCAAAGTTTTTTCTTTCATTCTTATTTTTTTTTATAAAGCTTAGCCGGCTTAAATAAATAGTTATTTTTGTCACTATTGCTGTCTCTTTTAGCTACGCCCGCGCAACGATTTCCGATTTTGGTTGTTTAATTTTGTTGTTTTGGTTGCCGGCTCAAATCTGTATCGGCATCTTTGGCTATCTTTGGCTATCTTCGGGTATCTTTCTACAATTGCGTGGTTTGCTATTTTTAGCACCTTTTGCGGTTAAAACGAAACGCTTTGAATGCTTTACTTAATTAAATAGCAAATCTACAAAATATCTTAAAATAAGGATATTCAAGCGTTAATAAACAAAATTTGCTAATATTTTATATAATTCTGCATTGCCAATTAAAAAGATCAGCGATCGAATTGACCATTTTTGGATATGTTTCCAGCAGATTGTTAACTAATTGTGTCATGCAGAAACTCTTATTTTTAGCTGCTGTGCATCACTGTTATCGATAGTCGGCTTATCGATTGTTGATTGACAAACCAATCCCCTGATTAATTGATCACTTTTAACATATTTCATTAATAAATTTTCATGACTTGCCTCGATGCTGAATTTAATTATAAATGCAGCTCACAAGCGACTCACAACGTGTGCACTGTTTTAATGGCTAATTGGCTTGGCAACAGGCCAACACAGGCCGGAAGTACAGTGGAGCCTCGATGGAGCATTGTGAATATTAGCTGTGAATTTTATTTGCTTATAATTTTTAACTGCTTTTTTTCTTGTCAGTTCGTTCGTTTTTTGTTCTTCTTTTGCTGCTTGCTTGTGTTTTTGATTTTTTTTTGCTTGTAATTATTTTTTTTTTGGTTTGCTGCCCTTTTTTTTTTATCGTTTTTTTGTTGCTGTTGTGTTTTTCGGCATTGCGCTTTTGTTTTGTATCTTATAGATACGATACGCCTACTGCGCGCACATAACACGATGTTGTTAATTGAAAACTGATAACTGTGGCTTCCCCACCCCCCTTCAACCACCCCCAGCCATCCCAAAATATGCTGAATCTGTTCTTGCACTTGGAATCTGCTTCTGCTTCTGTTTCGATTTTGTGGAGCAGCAAGGGGAGTAGCAGCGAGCAGAGCAGCTCTTCTCTACTCGATTCAATGCTATTTTTATTGACTGCCGATTTTTATTTATTTTTTTTTTGTAGTGTTTGATTTCGTTTTTTTTTTTAATTGTGTCGTTTCGAGCATATCGATGGGGCGTGTTGTCAAATCTACACACTGTTTATGTGCGTGTGTGCATGTATGTGTGTGCGTGTGTTGATATCTCTAATTAGTTTTGAATTCAATTTGCATTTTGTTTGTTGCTTGTCTGCGCTTTCCGTTTGAAATTATGACAATTTTAAGTGCTTGTGTGGCTTAGTCGGATATATAAAAAAAAAATCATAAAATATCAAAAAGTAAAGAAATATCTTCATAAATCGATAACAATAAGGATGTTGTTGATTAACTTAGTGTGCATTGCTTTCATAATTAGTCAGTCAATAGGTCAGTCAGTCAGTCAATCAGTCAACTTGCTGATCATGTTTCTCTCAACTGAAGGTCAGCTATTTCAGTTTTCTACTTACAGTTCTTGGAGTTTACAGCGTTTTCGTTGCCATCATCAATATTTACCATATTCAGAGATATCTTTCCATATCTTTTGCTGTCTACTCGTTTTGTTTTTTTTTATCTGTTCAAGCCCCAAGGCTGCATAAGAAAACTCAGCCATATGGAAGAGCTCCCAACATTTTGTCTGACTCATTAAGATAAGCAATTTTGTGTGTCAATTTGTCAACTCCAAAAACGAAAAGCACAAAACACAAAATACCAAACACTTTTTGACAGTTAGCTATGTGTCAAAAATATGTGTGTGTTTTTGTGTGTGTTTCTGTGTGTTGATCAAAAGCCAGTTGCCGACTTCAATTTAAGATAATACCAGATTTGCTCTGGGCGGGGAAGATGGTGCTGAACTAGCTGATGATCTGTAATTGAAACTAGAAAGTTTACATATATATAAAATATATAATAATTATAATAAAAAGAACTGCTAAATTCTGCATAATTTTAGTATTTTCTAAAATAATATTGGATAATTATGGCGTACCCGTTTTAGTTAGTTTAAATTTATATTTATAAAGCAGAGTATCAAATATAATTTTGTTTTCGGTTCCATTTCTGTTTCTAAGTTTCTCTTCATTAATTTCAGTTGACGATTTGCGTTTTGTATTGATTATTGATTATCAGCGAATGTCGAATTTCGGTTCCGGTTCTACTTCTCAATTTTCTCATCGCTTTATTTACTTGATATAATTTTAGCATTTATCTGTACCAGTATGTTTTGCAAACGGGATTCTTAAGAATTTTTGTACTTTAACTTTATCTGGTTCCAAGAAACTTTTGACAATTTTAATGAATTTAAATTGAAATATGAATGCAACAAAATTGATTGGTTAATGTTTTTGGGTTATAAAACTTATTCAACTGAATTTTAGGTATACATAGAATATTGTCGAAAATTAATGTTTGGTTGTAAAAAATATTCATTTTGTCTGTCAAGTTTGTGTTCAATTAAAATATTTGAAGATTCAACCAGACAAAAACTCTTTCTTTACATAT
Organism: Drosophila melanosoma; assembly: GCA_035042045.1. NCBI lineage: Eukaryota > Metazoa > Arthropoda > Insecta > Diptera > Drosophilidae > Drosophila > Drosophila melanosoma. Next base: position 40,268 of record JAWNLY010000049.1, read on the forward strand.
TCCCACACCAGCATGCTCCTTATGGAGTTTTATAGGGTATCCGAATTTAATAAAAAATATGTATGCAAGTCAAAAAACTTCATTTGCATTGCATGGCAAATAAAAAAAAAAAACAAAAAAAAAAACACAATATACAAGTACACAAATATTTAATTACGCTACTAATTGACAGTGACGCCGACAGTAATCAAATACTTTACGAGGTCAAGATACTATAAGCTCAACAACTCCCCTTCCTCCCCCCTCCTCCCAACCGCACTACTCCCACACACTTCACATGCTTTATATCAGAAATTGTGCAATTTTATTTTGAGACTGTCAAGTGTCACAGTAAAAATATCTACAACAATAATACAAATAATTCCATAAAACAAGTGTTTTTTCCAGTTTTTTTTTTATTTATTCATTAATATGTTTTTTTTTTTTTTTTGAGCTGCTCCCGCCTACAACTTTAGTTGAGAGAATTGCAATGAGATCAGCGCTAAATTGTGCCAAAACTGCAATAACAACAATCAATAAGCGATTTTAATATCATTTTTCGTGTTTTTCGTGTTTTTTTTTGTCTTTTTGGTTGTTGTATTATTTATGGACTGTTATATATAACACAGCTGTCCTCCATTTGTTCAGCCTATGTGTGGTGTGTGTGTGGGAGGTTGTTCATGTTAATGCTGGCCATGTCAATGACGTCACTGCTGAAACTGGCTTGCAAAACAAGTTGGCCTTTTCGTCAACAAAGCCAACAACAATCGCGCAAATCATTTAAATGACATTACACGCAAATAAAAATAACGCAAACAAGTGCGATTTTCATATAACTACAATTTGAAGGGATTGATCGACTTTGTAATACCCTAAAAATTAAAGGGCAGAGCGGAGGGGTTTAGCAAAGTGAAGAGCTGTAGTTCAAAGCTGAGTTTGAAGGGATGATCATGTTTTGGAGAGTGGCCAATTGAGTTTGGAGTGAATTAGAATTGATCGCAGAATGACTATGGAATACACAGTATGAAAAGAATGGGAGAAGAAATCAAAACTTGAAAGCGATTATTGCTCAGAAAAAAGTTTGAATTTGTGGGTTGGTAGAAGAAACACTTAGACTTTAATGTATTCTGTTTCTAAAAAGTATTTACAGATAGGAACTGACAAGAAAAATATCAAAAATTATTTTGCGTATCCATAAAAAATGTATGTTTCAAAAGCAATATTTAAATTAAAATAGTTAATTAGTTTTCAAGATTGCTTAAAAGCCACAGAGAGCTTAAACCAATCAAGATACAGTTCTCCTATAAATCCCAAAGAATTGCTCTTTATTCCTTTAGCTATTATTGACTTGATACTTCTTGTATATTCCCAAATCTCCAAACATTAATTCTTGTTGCGTCATCTTGCATTTCAACACGTCCATAGATATCATATTTTCATGATGTACCTTTCAAAATTGTAATTATTTTATTGTTATTAATTTTATGCCCATTAATTACACAAATTTCAACATTTTAACGTTTTGCAGAGTGCAATGAATAAATAAGTAAGAAAAAACAAAACGCACAAATTTGAATTGGTAATGTGTAAAAGCCGTGCAAGACATGACTTTAGCATTTAATCAATCAAAGACTTTAATTAATGAAATCACGCTCAAAATACGCTCACGTAGCCAAATCGAAGCCACGTAATTTCTACCAAATGTAAAACACCCCATTTTGTTTCGACGTAAAAATATACGTCGAGACTCTGACGCCGCCTACGACACGAAACCTGTCCAAAGTCTGGTTGTATGTGTGTATGTGTGTGTGACTCTACTGGTAGCTAATACTCCGATAAGGGTCGGGTCTCATTGTCGGGGTCGTGGTTGTTTCGGTGTCTGTCACTGGGTCATTTTGTGTTGTTTGTTTGGCGACCCAAAGTGAAACAAAACTCGCTGTTTGTGTTTTACATGAAAATGCCATTGTTTTATGTTTATCTTTCTCTCACTCTCTCTCCCCCTCTCTTTCTACACCTTTGTTTGCACACTTTGCAAAAAAAAAAAAAAATAAAAAATATGTAACTCTTTGAATAACATTCATTGCACTCAGACAGGGATTCAGTGCCACATTTGAACATATTTTCGCATATTTTTTATTGTCATTGTTTCGAAATATTTTGAGATTGCATATTGAACAATCAGCTTAACTATAAGAGTTATACACAAATGCAGTAATGTCTCCATCTACTGTTTTAAGCACATGACTAATAAGCGAATAACTGAGCTGAGTGTCTGTCTGACTGACTGAGTAACTGATAAATATGTGTAGATAAGTCATTCTGTATTTTTTTTTTGCCAACCGGCATATTTTTTTTATTTATTTTTTTGTTGTACGGAAAACTGTGTCTGGGTTTTTGACTTGGGTAGGGTCTGGTTGAGAGTCTTTGGCTGGTTTTGTCATGAGACGGATGTGGCTCGCTGACAGGCGGCATTCTTGAGTTGGCCTGGGCGTCAGCGTGGGCAGCTTGTAATAGACGCCAATCATAGCCAAGTTTTTGCTTGCTTAGCTGTGTTTGTTTCATTAATACCATATTGCCCAATAGCGTTGAGTGGCAAAATGTGTAGCTAAAACACTCATGAGTGTTATTCATTCAGTAAATTTAGCTATAGGTAATAACAATTAAGAAGGTGTTATTAATATTGTTATTTATATAAAACCTTTATATTCATCTAAGACTTATTCAAAAAACACTTGTGATAAACTGAACAAGTTTTTAGTTTCAATCACGCATTGCTACTCTTCATGAATAATCGCGGTTATTCCTGATTCACAATTCTTTAGCTTTAAAGTGAAAGTTTAAGGTTTTGTGGTTTAAAGAATATTGATTTTTATTCATCAAAGACTTATTCATAAATACACTCAACTAACCCATATTCATAAACCACCATTTATCGTTTATGAGTTGTACTTATTTATTGATTATTTCATGTTGTACAACTTCTCGTCGAGCATTGAGAACAACCAACACTCATTAATAATGGCCACTCGAGAGTAGCAGTTGCTTTTATTCAGTACACAACAACGCTTAAATAATTTATCAAGCGTTCATCCTTGCCGCTGACCTTGCTTGGCATACAAAAACACAAGTTGGCTTTTGTTTTTTTTTTTTTTAATCCGCAGCTCATGCAAAAAACAAAACTTTGAATGAAATTGGCAGGCGGTGATTTTAACACCCCCGCAAATTGCTGCTGGAATTTGCCTTGGTTTATATTGGTGTACCCCCTTTTTGGCGTGCCTGAAGGCAATAAGCAACCAGCTGGCAATTAAACGTGGCAATTGGAAATCAGCTCGAACGATTTGCTTCTTTTCGCCCAATTACTAATTACAATTATTGAAATTTTGCGTAAGCGCGCCAAGCTCGTTTTCAAACACCAACACAAAAATGTATACACACACACATACACACACAGACAGCCGCCCTAGAGTGCAGCTCGCAATCTGAAAATCGCACTTGTATTGATTGAGGCCGGCCACTTGAGAGAAAGATGAGTGAGAAAAAGAGAGAGCGGCCAAGAATAACTCGAGTGCAAAGGCATGCAAATGAATGAAAGGCAGAGCTTAAGACAATCGCACAATCACACGACAAACACACACGCAAAAACATACATATAATCGACACACACACATATTCTTAAGCTTCAGGCATTAAGCCTACTCATTTTTTGATTGTATTTGGCGTTGGCTTAGTCACGAGTCCCAAGGCTTTGACGAACCGACTGACTCACTAAACAATTTGGCAATATTTGACAAAAAAAAAAACATTAATTCCACCGATGCATTTCCGTTAATTAGAACACACAGCTACGTGTTTGATTGTGTGTGTGTGTGAGAAACTCATCTCAACTTTCCATTTTTATTGCCATTGCACTCACACACGCATTAAGCACACTTGCATTTAGCAACGGCAACGGCGCTGGGCAAAGTGCTTTACGCACACGCAATGTGACGACTTCGACTTCCAGTGACAGTGCGCTCAGCTGTTTTCTGCCAGCTTCGCTCTTCTGCGCTCTCTCTCACTCTCTGCGTTCGTTTGCTCTTTATTCTGTTTTTTTTTTTGTTTGGCTGCTCTGTTGATGACTTGTTAATCTTTGCATTTCAACATTTTTATGGATTCCTTTACTATTTTTAGTTGTTGTTGCTGTTCGCTTTTAGCTGCTTATGTTTATAAACGCCAAATGAGAGCGCCAAATAGTTCTTTCAACCGCATTATAATTGGTTTTTGGTCAGTGTGCTTGCATTACACACAAACAAAAATTTAGTAGCGTTCCAGTGTTTACCATTTGCCGTACTTAATCTCCAGTCTATTTTCGTGCACTTGCCATAAGGAAGGAAGTGAGGAGTATGTGTGTGAGTGCGAGAGCACGACCTGGAAACTGAAACTCCTACTAGACGCAGCTGTCAAAAGTTTCGCTCTGCGCATCATTTTTTCTTTTGACATCAAATATTAGCTCGGTCGGCGTTCGAGCCAAATTAGGGCTTTTTGTGTACTAACGGCCATGACCATTAGCGGTTTATTTTCTCTTTTTTATTTTTCTACATTTCTTACGTATTTTCTATATATATATATTTTTTTGCAAGCCCACATGCTTCAACGCAGAATTGAACTATAAGCTGCTTCCTCTTGCACCCGCAGTTGCCGCAACTAAAGTCTTTTGACCAAATACATATGTGGCATTTTTTTTGTTTCTTAGCTTGAGTGAGTTGCTTTGGGTCGGTCATTCATACATGTGTAGCTCACACTCACACTAGCACCCGCATTTGCTCGCTCTCGCTCACGCACTCAAAAAAAGAGTTAAGCTCTGGTCCTCTCCCACGATCATGCTTAGCCCACACACACACACGCTGCCAACTCTGGGAGAGTTAGTGTGAGAGAGAGAGAGAGCGCGTGAGTGCTACACCTGCCCTGCCGCCTGTTTACGCATACAAGCGCACACACACACACACATGCTGCCTGCACTGAGCACCCCATTCAAAATCGTTGCTTGCGCTCCGTTCGTGTTCTCAGTCCAATTTGAACAACGATACCGAGCGGTTGGCGTTCTCTCTCCTCTGCAAGCAAAATTTATTTCGTTTTTGAGTGCCTTAAAAACACAGCAGTAAACCAGAAACAACAACATCACTTTTGTAAATTTCTGCTGCCAGCGCACAGTCGTTTTTCTAACTTGGCCCTAAGCAGCAGCAGCGGCAACGAGAACGCGGCTAAAAAAATATCTGTCGTGTGTGAGTGAAAAAAATTGTGCAAAAATTTCTACATAGCCAAAGAAGAAATTAAAAAGCGTAATAATTCTAACAAACGCTTATATAAAATAAATAGTGTGTTTATCTAAAGTGCATGAATAATAACAACACAAAAACAATTATTTAGTGACTAAATTAATTAAATGGAAACCATAGAATTTCTTTTTGCCTGTTGCTTATCAGTCAAAAAAGTTAAAAAGGGACTGAAAAATTGTGAGAGCTTCTTTCACACTGCCTCGCTCCCCCATGGGGAATACTTGTTGCAGCTGTATTTGTTCCGCTTGCGCGTGTATATGTTTGCCTATGTGTGTGTGCATTTTTTAAATATTTGCCAAACTCAAGAAACTTCTTTGCGTTAGCTTTGTTGTTTTTTGTGTGTTATTTTTGCCATTTATGTTGTTTGCCTAGCTTTTCATTCAATAACCAGTTTTTGGTTGTTTTTTCGTGTGTGTGCGCTCTTTCTTTGTATATCTTTAATTTTCTTTATTTTATTTTATTTTTTGGGCGCTGCTTTTGACCTGGCTTCGTTTCATTTTTGATTCTTATGCGCCTGCGTGCACCACGCACATTTTGTAGCCGTTTGTATTGCTTACAACACATTTGTTTTCCAGTGGAATTGCGCCGCAAATCAGTCATGCTAGACAGCAAAAAAATAGAAGAAAAAAATGTCTCAGAACTCTCAACTCTAGTCCGTCTACCTGTGTGCACTTTTCACAGTTCTTGCTGGCAACATTCTTTGGCTCCTTCCACATGCCAGACATAGTTTAATCCATTCTCTTTCTCATCTCTTTGGCTGTCTCTCTCGCTCACTGGAAGAATGCGGCGCACAAATTGAGCGTTTATAATATAAAAGTTGAGCTTAGACTTTTAAGCTTGGAAAAGGCAACACACACACATAAATGTGCATCAGCAGCAGCAACATGTGAGGAGACACAGAAATAACTGTGCCACACAGTGTAGGAAAAAGTGCATTGGAAATATGAGTGATGTGAAAAGTAAACAAGCAACAACATTTTTTATGAATTATTGTGTGAAATTTTGCATGTGAATGAAAAACTACAAACAAATCAAAACAAAAGCCACAAAATAAAAAACGAGCAAAAATTGTAACAAGTGAAAACGGACAAAACTGTGAAGAAAGCTGCCAATTAAATGAGCAACAACATTGAAAATATTACCAAATGAAAAATCAGCGAATTATGCAAATCGAATTGCCCCAAAAAAAAAACAGCTCAAAATGAATAATAATCATATGCAATTGGCAGAAAATTGAGTAAAAGTGCAATGCAAAACGTATTTTTTTTTGTTAGACGCCCCTCGCTTCATTTGCTGTGAAAACTACTACTACAAAAACACAAAAAAAAAACAATGCACAATAACAAATAGCAGCAATAAACAAATTGAAGAAAAGAAAAAAAATAGTAACAAGAGAGAAATTCAAAAAGATATTTATTTGTACAAGTATCTGTGTATCTGTATGAATGTCTGTGTGTTGAGGCCACTTTGTGACTCGTATCTAATCAGCGCGACAGCTTGTCTCATTGGTGGCCAGCTGCGTGTTGCGTGTTTTTACTATTATTTATTATTTATACATACGAATACATATTTATTTATTTATTGTGGAAGTTGTTAGGGCAAGTTGAAAGTAAGAAAGCCCCGCAGCTGCCACTGCTGCTGACCTCATGCAACTGAGAATGCAAAAAAAAAAAAAAAAAATGAGACAAGCACAGCGAGCAAGGCAAGCAGGCTAGCAGGCAGCAAGCACCAAAGAAATTCCACTCGTAAGCAGCCAAAAATAACAAAGTGAGATACTCAACTCAGACACGGAGTGGCAGAGTTTTGTCGCAAATGAAAGTACAATTTCTTATAGTGTCATTGTTAAGTTATTTTTTGAAAAAAAAAGTCAGCGACAGGAGACAAACAATTTAGATCATTGCTCGCTTTTACTTGCGCTTTTGTAGCTGTATCTGTATCTGTAGATGAATCTATTTAGCTTGTCAGCGAGGCAGCTGCGCTGTCTTATTTTCAATTTATCTGCATAATTTTCAATTTGCGCCCTGAATCCCAACCCCTGAGCCAAAGAGTGCCTCGAAAACTTGCGCCCTTCACATAACCTTAAAGGATAGCCAATTGTCAGTTCATTAAATATATTTCAAGGATAAAAGATAAAACTTGTACTTAAACCTAAGTCTGAATGAGCACAGACTGTTAATAGAACAAAAAGTAATAATATAATATTATTCAATAGACAATTAAGTATTTAGTTGACAACATATTAGAAAGTAGCTGTTAAAGATAAAAATTCTAAAAGAAAATGCATTTTGGCATATTAAAAAAGCAATTACAAATTGTTCCTTAAATGAAACAAATAATTTTTGTATAAAACTTGTGAAACTTTAAGAAAAATACTCGAAATGTAGGGCATTTAAACTCTTTTATGCCAATTTAAGGGTATTTAAACTTCAATCTGCTGATTTTAATATTTTTTTACATTTATTTTTGTAAATTGTCTGTAGTTTTGTCGGTAGACAGTTCAAGAGCCGGACGACAAAATGCAGAAGCAGCAAAAGTCTGTCGTTCGTCTGTCACTTGCAGAAAACACTCTCAGATACAGATACACATACGAAAAAAGATACACACACAGAGATAAATATGCAAAAGATACACGAGTGATACGCAAAGGCAACTGCCTGACCGGCGGCTCAGTTTTTGGCTGTCGGCCAATTGGAACAAAATGCCGGTAACACAGAGCGAATGATCGAAAGAGAGATAGAGAGAGGTGAAAATAGAGGGGAAGAGAGAGTGCGAGAGAGATTCGCAAATAGACTTCCTCAACAAGAAAACGGGCAACAAACTTTTGCACTATGTTTTATTTAGCAATTGCACTTGGTTTCTATTCTAATCGTGTTTTATTTTTTGTTTTGTATTTGTTTTTTTGTTTTATCTGCAATTCGATTTGTTAATTTCACGTTCAAGTACGCTGAGTCATTTGGCTAATTTGCATTGATTTCTTTTGTTCGCTGCAGCGCAGCTAATCGTCTCCAGGTCCAAGTTGTAGCCTTTCCCCATTTTGCTGCTCGTTCGTCAATCAGAGCAATAAAAATAAAATCACAAAGTGCCATCCACAAAAAAACAACGTAAATTAAAATAAAATATAAACTCCAACAAAACGTGCTAAAAATAATAACAAGAAGAAAAAATACGCGAAAGCGAAAGCGATTTCCAAGTGTGCCAGAGTTGGGTGTGTTGTGCGCATTTCATGACAACGCAAGATGACATCGCATTCCTATTATAAGGATCGTCTCGGCTTCGATCCCAATGAGCTGCAACATGAGGGAACAACAACAACAGCAGTCAGTCAACACCATCAACAACAACAACACAGCACCAATTCGATGAAACGGAACAGCTCAAGGCAGACGCATCACCATCACCAGAGCTATCATCATGCCACAACAACAACGAGCGGCGGCAGCTCAGCCGCATCGCCGGCACGAATCTCTGTCTCGCCGGGTGGCAACGGTTCCCTTGACTATCATCAGGTGCAGCGGGAGCAGCGCGATCGTGAACTCTATGCAAATGGTCACAGCCATAGCAGCAGTCCACATCATCATCAACAGCAGCCGCTGCAGCATCATCATCAGTCGCCACATCGTCATGGTTCGCATGGATTGATCGAGGCTAGTCCAGCGGCCAAAAAGGCCAAACACTCGTCAACGCAGTCGCAGCCGCAGGGCGGCTACGAGGATGCGTTGACGCAGTTTAAAGGTACCATGTCCATTTGGGATCATTTTATTGAAGATTGGGATATCATGCGTAAGTCGGCAAAGGTTCAGTTTTTCAAATATCGTTCGTTCGTTCGTTCCCCCGTTCGTTGTTTGACGTTACTCGTTAATTGGCTACTCGTTTGCTCGCTTGCAAATGGATAATATATTTTTTCTTTGTTCAACTAACAAAACCTTTCAGCTACTTATTATTCGTTACTCGTTAAAAAGCGAGTATCTGTTGAAGATCTTTACCAACTACTCGTCACTTGTTTCTGATACACTTTAAAGAATTTATAAGTACTCGCTACTTGTTAGTCTCTACCAGTGACTTGCTACTCGTTCCTTTGTCAGTAGCTGGTAGCGACTAATCGTTACCAGCTATTCGTTACTCGCTTCGTTTTTTTTTTATTTTTTTATAAAAAGGTTTATAATAATTTTAGCTCATTATACGTTGCCCCGTAACCCTCACTCGTTACTTGTTACTGGCTGCATGTGCGCAGTTTGCTTTAACTAAAATTTTCTAGCTTGTTTCGCCAGTTGTGCTTCCTACTAAACAAAGCGATATTTTAAAAATGATGTCGCTTGCGGAAATGATTTGCATTTTGGCAAAATCTTGATTAAAAATCATGCTTGCATAATTCTAATTCTAATTATATGATTATGTGATACGCTCTCTAACTTTTAGCAGCTGGGTAACGATTAGAGTTCAAGGTCGCAGCTTACTCATAAAATATAGTTAGTGTATGTCTGATAAATATATGCACAAGCGAAGTGTAAACGATTTGACAACTTTCGGTTTATGAAAGCACTTTGATTGAGCGACCCTGACCATGAATATTGATGGACATTTAACACGCCCGTCTCAAAGAGTGGATAGCCAAAAATCGAGCCCATGTTTACCGTAAACATTTCACCACCTTAACTTTATGCCTAATATACGTGTCTCATTCGTCGTCGTCATCGTCCGAGTCAGAGTCATAGTCATAGTAAGTCCCCCTTCTGAGCTGGCCACGGCATGCCAAGTTATGTCAATATTAATTTAACGTTGCTTCAGCACCACAAATATTTCTTCAAGTTCTTGTTTTTGTTTTTTTTTTTGCCAGCGTAAATATTTGAAAACTGGTTACTGACAACGTTTCTCTAAAAACCCTCTTTTTATGAGAATGTTGTAGTGAAGAAAACTAGACGAATATCTCAGATTCAGCTGTTAAATATAATGATATATTTTTTTTATAAATAAAGAGGGGGTTTCTTATTAAAATATAATTTAAGGAAGAATGTATCAGGTTTATATCAGGTTTAGGTAATCGATTACTGTCGATCTAAGGGAAATAGGTAGATTTATCTAAAATGTAAAATAAACTTGATCTGCATATGCTATATAGAAACTTATATTCCACTTTAAAAGTCTGTTGCTGTCATTTTCATATTGGTAATCCAGATTATATATACTTTATAGACAAACACTTTCAACTGTTGCTCAACTTAAATGTACCCATTTGTTGTAGGGCAAAAGTCCATAACAAATTTTGGCAATTAACTCGCTCGCCTCAAACAAATTAGTCGTTGTTCTTTGAATTCCTCGAATTTTGTGTAAGTCTCAAATATATTTCATAAATAAATGTTTGCGCAGAACCCATAAACCCGTTTTCTAATTTTCTAATTTATGTTGATTTGTTTATTAATTTGACTTTTGGGCAATGTTGACACAAATGTGTTTTCGTAAAGCTGTTAAATATGCAAAATGCGATTCAAATGTGGTTGGTCTTAAGTCATTTGGCCTAATGTGTTAATGGAAGTTGGCGATTACCTTTTTAATTTGATAAATGCATTTAAAATGCCATTCAAAAGTCCATTGTTGTTCAACCGAACTTTGAGCTCGTCAAGCACCATAATTTGTGTATATATAGGACATGTATCGATGTGGCTATATGTGTATAAATACTTCTTACCGGTTCGTTAGGTTATTTTATCAAAAGCAAATCGCATAAGTCGTTCTAACAACGATCGCATATAATATTTTTACCTAAGACTTTATTTATTTATAATTTATAGATAAAGATTGTTATATTATTTTTAAAGAAAACCACATTAAACATTCCACACACAAACCCCACACTCACAACTTTATTGTACTCCTACAGTCATAAATATTTAAACTATTTACGGAGTATTAATAAGAATAGAATTTTTCACACAACGCTGCGTTGTATTTATAGGCACTTGCATAATGAACTAACCTGGCCGAAACGCATGCTTATCAAAATTCGATTAGAAAGTCGACTAATTGCGAGTGTTACGCAAATATTCATCATTATTATTATTATCATTATTATTATTGTATTTGTGGCTTTAGTTTTGCGCTGACATTGAAGTGCGCTAATCAAAAAGATATACTAATATATCTGTATAGGTAAATACGACTAACAGCAAAAACAATACAAGAGAAGTAACAACAGCAAAATACGTTAACAGCAAAATACGTTAACAGCAAACGTTTAATCGTGCAAGCGAATTCAACTTAGAACGTGACATCATCACGCGCTCACAAATACCAGATAGCATTTTTAGCTGTGTGTGTGTGTGTGTGTGTGTGTGAGAGATACACACACACACACACACACATGTGTCTTTCTACACCTTTTTTGATGTGAACTTTATAAATTTATGAACTATGATATGCGGAATAGCGTTGTGTGTGGCGCTCTTTTTTTTAATGATAAATAGTATGTGAATGAGGAAATCTAACACCAAACGGGTGCAGCAAGTTTGAATACACAATAATCTCGATAGGGAACTCGGTTTGAATCTGTGCATAAATGTGACTTCTCGTCACGAAATGTAGATCAAGTTTGTGCCACATTTTGGATATTTCCCATCGACACATCCGTATCGATCTGTCAAAATTGCACATGTTATTGAAACGCTGGTGAAATTTGATATACTTAAGCATACATAATTATCATAATATACCTATAAATTGGATGGGATTTATGCCAGAAACTAGTTCATATCGAATGGGCGCATGAGAAGGTATTATATTATAATTATGTTAATGCACGATAGGAATGTGGACATAATTAAGGACAACCTGAAATTGCGTTGTAAAGTGTTAACCAAACGATAATTATCGAATTGTGAAGCTTTCGGTGGTGTACGTTAAATTTTAAACAGTTCCGAGTAAAGAATTCATTAAGCACTGTTTGCAAAATAACTCAAGTGCTAACACAAGGCCCTCATAGTCAAAATCAAAAGAAATTTAATGCTTATCGAGAACAATTAATGTGTATCGGTTTTTGACTTTATTTACTGGAATATTACAGAGAATTTAATAGGCTGCGATAACAAACCCAACTCAACTGCAAGCACAGACAATTATATAGAAATAACACTGAATGGATTTGCCAGCTGTGCTTGAATGAATGAATGCTTAATTATGGAGGGGGTGTATAGCTAAGTGGTGTGGAGGGGGTGTTGTTAGTAACCGATATTTTTGCACATTTGTATATCTTGTGAGTCATTAGCAGATTAACTAGAACTTTAGCTGAAGCTGCTGTTTTGTTTCTTTTTTTAGTCAGCAATAATTAAAACACAAAAGCGCTATTAATAACAGCCTTCACACAAAGAGAATGAGTGAGAGAGAAAGAGAAAGACAGAGACAGATAGAGCGAGAGAGAGAGAGTGTAAAGTTTTTGATTCTCTTTCTTTTGAGTCTGTTTTTCGCACTTCTACTCACAGTTTGCTGTGTACATAAAAAAAGTCTTCTTTCTTTCTTTTTGCACTTTTTTGTTTTGCTTTTGTGTTTCGGCTTCGCAGCACTGTTTTTATTTGCCCTGCACTTCAATTTATCAGGTTTATTAACCGTAAAACTTCATTTACAACTATTAGTATTACAATATGTACCTTAACACTCGACTTGATATCAGTCAACTGGTCGCTGAACTCTTCTGTTCTACACGGTGTTTATTTCTATTTTTATAGATTTGTTTAGCCCGGCTATCGCTGTATTCTTGCCTATATTCGATAAGATTTGGCGACTTTGACTTAGGCAAGCTTTCCGTTGTTTATATTGTATTGAGATGTATTAAACTGAACCAAATATAAATGATATGTCAAGGAAGAAAATTCATATTTTACATATATTTCTATTTTAAAAGATTGATTTTGATTCAATTGCATTTTTAGTTCAAAAAAGAAGAGAGTCGAATATAAATTATTCACTGCCGAGTTATTCGTTTATTATAATCATAAATGTAATGATTTTACCTTGTTATGAATAAATAATTTATATGCTTATTCCCTTTTAGCGCATACATCCCATTAGATTAGATTCGACTGCTGATGAGTCATTAGACATACGTTAGATATGAAATTGAGATACCAGGTTGGTGTCAGCTTCAAACTCGATTAGAATCGTCGTCCCAGGAAAAAAAAACAACCTATTTGCCTTGAATGACGTACGATCTGGAATATTGATGTGCTTGGCACTAATTGCACTTGGACTTAAAGTGCTTAACATGTGTAAAACTAATCAATGTTAATATAAAAACAAAACTAGCCCTGCTAACGGGTTTTTTCTGACAACTATTATCTGTAGATATAACAGTTGCTATAACTCTTCGCTCTCTCTCTCTTTGCGAGCTGGTCAACTGCGCGTTTGTTTATAAATCAAGTCATTACTTATCAGATTGCAGGCCTTATCGAACTTTGGTCAAAGTCAGTGCTTAAGTCCCTGAGATTTATTTAGACAATTGACATGTGTACAAAACTAAAATGAATTGTTCAATTAAAGCAGCAACAATAATAACAACAACAAAAATAGCCACAAACAGGCTAATTAAGAGTTTAGGCCATAATTCAACGCCCACGCTTTAAAAAATACCCCGCATATGATAATTATGGATATATGAATTTCATATTGATTCGTATATTTGTTTTTTGTTTTGTTTTTTCCAAGTAGGCGTCTAATTTATGCAAAATCCAGCAGCAGCTGCAGCAATTTTTGGTTGATGTCGTCAGCGCCTGCAGTTTAGATCATATCATATCAAAAATGTTATATTGTTTTCTTTATTGTTTGTTAAAGTGTGTTTCTTTCAAATGACTTAACAGTTGCATGAATCCTAACCGACAAAATGAAAAAAAAAAAAACAATTTGTCTAACTTTGTTTTTATAGTCTAGTTTTTTAATATACATAAATCTTTCTCGTTTCACGTTGCTTTAGACGAACGCGATGCCATTCAAAAGAAGACTTTCACAAAATGGGTTAACAAACATCTTAAAAAGGTGAGTGCATAACAAATCACAAAGGTAACATCATCATCATCATTATCGTGATCATTATAAACATCATCCACACCATATCATTATCAATATTACCTTAACTGGTTCAGTGCTCCATAACAACCGATCCAAAACTACCCACATAAGTGAAACTAGTCTGTGTTTAGGATATTTTTAGCGCTCTACTATTAAACTTTTTCACTAAATTTAATGATTTCATATTTTAAAAATACATGCAGCATTGGAAGTATGCCAAGGTATAGTTTCTATATAGTACAGCTGATGTATATATTCCATTTCATACAACTCTTATTGCATTTACAGACTTATACCATGCTACATGTTTGTGTTACCACAAATGGTATACCCTGTTGTACCCAGTCTGTGAGTTTCCAATGCAATCAGCAATTCAACTCGTTGTGTATAAATGTTTTGCATAATTCTTTTTTTTTTATTACTGCAATTTTCAATTATTAAATTTGCATTTTTTTTTTTTAAATCTTTGCATATTTTGAGGCAATGTTTGTTTTCATTTAATTGTTGTTGTTGTAGTTGTTTTTTTTTCTTCCACTAAATGCACTCGACCACTAACCACTTTTAACTCCTCGTTGTAATCGTTGTGAACACCAACTAAAAACACCCTTGCATGTCACATAACCTTACAACTTTTACTTTCGATCTGTCGTTTAACTTGTTTTCCTTTTTTCGCTTTTCCGCAAAAACACAGGCCAATCGACGTGTTGTGGATTTATTTGAGGATTTGCGCGATGGTCACAATTTGCTTTCACTCTTGGAGGTGCTATCTGGCGAACACCTGGTAAGTGTTGTTAAACCCAAAACTCAAAACTCAAACTCGATTTAAACAACACTCGATCAACATCAACATCCTGTTCAAAACTTGACTCGTTTCCTTTTTCTTTTCTCCAAATAGCCACGAGAGAAGGGTAAAATGCGTTTCCATATGCTGCAGAACGCACAAATGGCGCTCGATTTTCTGCGCTACAAGAAAATTAAATTGGTCAACATACGTGCCGAAGATATTGTGGATGGTAATCCCAAGTTAACGCTCGGTTTGATCTGGACAATTATATTGCATTTCCAGGTAAGTGATATGATTATTTGATTTTAAAGATAAACATGAATGGAGCATTCTTAGATTAAATGAGAGCAGTAAAAAGTACTCGTTATACTGTTTATGAATAGTTGTCGTTATAAGCGAAATTTGTTTTCGTTTATTTAGAATGCTTGTTTTCTGTATTTACACTTACTCGTTACTTATTTACTCGCTACAACTGCAACTTCGTCGTGGTAAATGTTTAAGTTTGAAAAAAGCGAGCATAAAGTGCTTTTCAGACATATTCATTATAGTTACTCGTTAAATTGAATACTTGTCACTTGAGCTACTCGTTAGTTTTCCTAGTTATTATGTTCCTTGCTCGTTATTCGACTTACTCGCTACAACTGCAATCAAAAAGTACTCGTTAGTCTAATTTATTTGCTGCAACTTTTGGGTTTTTGTGTAAATGGAACAAGTATTGGTCATCAGTAGGCAGTTCCACGAATTGTTGCCCAACATGGGTCGACACTTTCAAAGTTAGCAGCGGGAGAGCGACGCATCGCCCACACACAACTACGCACACACACGCACAACAAACAATTGAGCGTACAAACAGTTGGAGTCCGTCTGAATGAAGGTGACCCTCAAATTGGCCGCCCAATTCGTGAGATCGTTAACAAAAATGTTCACACACAACTAAAAAAAACAAAAAACAAAAACATTCGTTTTCATTTGGGCGTTTTTTTTTAGCTGTTGTTGTTGTTGCTGTTATAGTTTCGCCATCGATTCAACAACTGCAGCTCAATTCAGCCCACACACACACAACACACATCGGATTACTCGTTTCATGTTCAGTTCATTCAATTTCGTTTAGTGTATGTTTCATTTCAATGTTTGATGATTATAGCCAAGCGATTCAATTGGAGCCACATCTACTCCTACCCAACAGCAGCAGCAGCTGCTATTTATACAGCCTCTCTGGCTCTGCTGCTGTTGTTGTTGTTATTATTGTTGCTGTTGTTGTGCCTGTTTGTTGTTGACTTATTTTGGCGAACGCGGCGCTGCCTTTTAAGGCAGCCAGTTTACCTTATCTTCACCACCACCACCACCACCAGCAGCAGCGGCAGCAGCAGCAGCAGCAGAGGCAGCACCATCGCCAAACGTTGACTGACACACATAACCAAGTCCAAGTGGCTGCTACAGTTCGTCAACTGATTGTTTTTATTGTTGCTGTTGTTGTTGTTGTTGTCCACAAGGCCGCCACAGATCAGGCACTTGGCCACTTGGCCACTTGACTGCTGGCCACCTACACAGTCGGCTAATAAAAAAAATCCAACAACAGCAATAATAAAACTTGGAAAAACACTACAAAATAAAGGTTCCCGGCTGGGGATAAACAGAATGTGTGTTGTGCTCCTCTCGGTATAATAAAGTTGTTCAAGTTATAGCCTAGATTTATTGACAATTTTATCTGATTCGTTTTCAATGAAAATTTTAATAGATGCGCTCGACACAAAAAACAAGATAAAAAAACCGATAAAAAAAACTTCAAACGATCAATTTGATATTTTCATTTAACAATTTTTGTATACTAATTGCTGCCCCTGAGCACTTGAATTGATTAATGTAATCAATCATTTTGGAAAACTTTATGAAAACATTTGAAAATGTTGTAAATGATAACATATCTATTAGTAAAAAAAACTTTTGCTGATGTAAAACCTTAAAAAAATGTAGAGAAATTTAAATAATTGACAAAATAAAATTCATTTGCATAATGGAATAAATATATTTAATA
Organism: Drosophila melanosoma; assembly: GCA_035042045.1. Classification (NCBI taxonomy): domain Eukaryota; kingdom Metazoa; phylum Arthropoda; class Insecta; order Diptera; family Drosophilidae; genus Drosophila; species Drosophila melanosoma. Next base: position 57,429 of record JAWNLY010000049.1, read on the forward strand.
TGTCTGACTAATTTTTATGGCTTAACAAATTGTATTTTAATAGGCAGCTTAAAGCTACTTCAAAGGTTTTTTTTTTTGTTTGTATGATTCAACTTCAACTTAAAATTACAGCTGCTTAATTTATCATAAATAATTAAGCTTAATATTTAAATGACTTATATTCGTATATGTTTTTTTTAACTATGACTTCAACTTGGCGCTAATCATATTTTAAATATTTTTTGTATATTTATAAATTTTTTATATATAAATGACCTACTGAATTTGTCATTAATGTGATATCAGCTCGCAACTTTAAGTGTTGCAGCTAGCCGAGGAGCAGCAGCTCTGCGCTTAGTCATCGATTGTTTGTTATGTTGCATATTTCCGCACGGCGTTCGTCTCCAAGTCTGGCTGCCAGTCTTTGACTCAGTCTCAATCGTAATGTGTGTCAACAGCAACAACAACAGCAACAACAGCAACGGCAGCAGTAGAAACTAGATGCAATTTAAAACTCGGGTATTTCGTAATTTGTGACGGCGCATGCCGCACAATGTTGTTGCTGTTGTAAGTGCAACAGCGTTGCTCATTCGACGAGGCGGCTCGGATTGATCGATGGCGCGCATAAATGCTCAATGATGCTGCCAGTCAGCCGCGATGGCAGCAACAGCAACAACGACCATGAGAGGCAGCAACAGTTGTTGTTGCTGCTGCTGCTGCTGAAAAACGGCGGCTGATTCAATTGAGGCAAAACGAATTGTAAATCACTTGACAATGTGAAACTCAATCGCGCGTCATTTACTGTTTATGTTATTTATTATTTCTTGCTGTCTCTTCAATCCCCTCCACTCCCCTATTAGTCGTGAGCCAAGGATTTATGTATATTGGCTTGCCCGTTGTCTGCTGTGTTGCGGGTGTCTCTTTCTCTCCCCCACTCTTGTTGTCTTTGTATCTTTGTTGTTTCTGTATTCGCTGCTGCTGCTGCTGCTGCTGCTGCTGATGTCACTTTTTTGTTTCGTTCATTTCGATTTTTCTGTTGTTTTGCACGCAATGATGCAAATTTTGTGATCGCGACTTAAAAGGATATTTCTTTTTCTTGCCATTGCTTATTATTTTCGCATACGAATGCCGCACACCCTAAAGCCCCAAAAATGGTTATTGAAAAAAATAAATAAATAAATAACCAGCTGAAAAGTAGGGTGTAATCAAGAGTTGTTCATTTAAGGAGTGAAGTTAGTTGGAGAGTTCGTTAAGGCCACAAATTGATGTGACCATGTTTTTTTTTTATATCTCTCGCTTCATTTATCAATCAGATTTCAACTTCAACACTCATTGTGGGAACAGACTTGCTCTGACTAAAACATTCCTTGTCCAAGCGTAGAATTAATTATTTTTAATAAATATCTATCTAAACTTAAAGCTACACATTTTTTTATTTAAATTTTAATTGAATTCGACAATTACAGCTGTATAGCGCCCAAATCTGATAAGTCTGTTTACAAATGCCAAGAGCTGGTCTTGTTTTATTTATATATATTGAATTATATTACGAATTCTACTCACAGCCAGCGATTCAAATCAATTGAAAACACACATTAAACGCAAATTAAGAACATTTTATTTTTAGCATTTATTTGTGATGTTAATCATTTTTTGTGTGCAATTTTGCATATTTAAATTGAACACTTAACTCACAATTGGTTTCTCGGGGCGACTTAGTTCAGCCTCTCGTTTGGAGATCTCGCTTCGAATCAATTTCAATTATGACATAATGCTTATTTATACGGCAATTGCATAAATATGCGCATTGTTATTTATTTGTTATTGGGTGTGCTGTGTATTAAATTCAATTAAATAGCGCATTTTTTAGGTCAATGTGCATACAAAAAAACGGAGAAAAAAAATAAGCAAATTTAATTCCCAATCGGAGGCGATGCCAATAAATTGCCTGCAATTTGCCAGCAGCAGCCGGCGGCAGTTTTTTTGTAACGCTGCTTAGCTATAATTAAGTTATAAATTCTACTGTAAAAACTAATGATCTATGTGATCTAAGTGATCTATGAAACACCCCCGAAGCTGCGGTGAGGTGGGCAAAAGAAGAGGTTTAACTTTATTGTGTTGTAGCCTTTTCTTTTTTTTTTGCCAATCTGTGACAGGCTTGTTGCCTTGACTTAAAGCGCGCCTCGCCGACTTCCGGCAACTGGAGATATTCAGTTGTTGTTAAGCTGTGCGCTCAATTGTTCAATTTGAGCTCAGCAAAAAAATGCATAAATTAATGCCACAAGTTGAGAAGGCAGCGTGTTGAACTAAAAGATACTCTTTATAAAACTTTTAACTAAAGTTCAATAAGGAAATTGCAAAACTAAACTTTCATAAAAAACGTTTACCAGCTGTAAACCCTGCTTAATCTTTGTATAGGGTATCACAAAGTGCCGCAAGTCAACCTGCGAAATCTATGTCGAATTGCGCCAGATAAACGCTTTTATTATAAGCCACGACTAATTTTCAACAAGCGTAAATTTTTGCACATTATTCAACGCCTTGTTTTGGCTCAAGTGTTGCTTTTTGTATCCGACAGAAACAGATGCGGCTGCTATATTTGGTCAGATTACCATAAAAAATGTGTGTGTGTGTGCGAAAAAAGAAACAGCAGTTGAGGGGTGCCCAGGCGTGTTAAGTAGGCAGCCACCAATCCCTTTCTCGCTGTCTCAATTCCACACACAACAAAGCAAAGAAAGTATTTGACAGATACTTTTTGCACACCCACCTACAGCTTCATCCAAAGCCATACAAAAATTCTCACGTCATCAGCTTGGCAGCTTGTCGTCGCGGTATTTGTTACAATAAAGTCAATGACAGCCAATTCTAACCTTCAAAACAGGTGGAAATAATGAGCAAGCCAAAGACAAAAAAAAAATATATGACAGAATTATTTCTCAACAAAACAAAAAAAAACATTAAAAAATGTGTTTATGTTTTGCCCTCTTCTGTTCATGACATCAGCTATATATCGCTTTATAGCTGACCCGTCTCGTCAAAAATGTGTTGCATACTAAAACAAAAAAAAAATACCTTAAAAACGAAAGACTTCAACGCAAGCAACGAACTTGACATCTTAACCAGAACGATGTGAAAAATGCACTTATACGTCGATATTTATTTGTGCAGCGTGGGCAGCTGCTTAAAAATCAAAAATGTATATAACCAAATATTTATACATTTAGCTCTTCGTAAAATCTTTGAATGCTTTGGCATTTGGCCATTTCATTAATAAATCGAGATGGCTTTGCTGCTTTTGCACAAATATGGCGCGAATGGCTGATTGGAGCATTCAGTCAATACAATCAATACGCTCATTACTGGCCACTTTAGACAGCGAGGCGCAACCACGCAAAAACAACAAAATTCCACATTGTCGTATGCAAATGCTAAGCTAGCCATAAAAAGCAAAGATCAGTTTAGATCAATACTACTTACATGCGGCTCGAACGTGTCTCAATTCACATATAATTAATATGAATGAACAACAATTTTAAGACACAGCCAGAGATACACTCGTCACATCTCAAGTACGTATCGCTGATTACAACACACACACAAACACAAACACACACATTCTATTCTATATACATATGTTTAATTTATAATTTTATAGTATGGCTGACGAGCCCACACGCTGCTCTGACAGAGAGACAGTAAAAGCGGCCAGGAATGTTACATATTTGGCGAGCCAAATCAGTTGACTTGCCTGCCTGGCCTGGCCAGGCCTGCCCACACAGCAGTCACATAACACCTCGTCTTAAAGGCCAAATTACTAAATTACTAGTGTACACTTGGCGAAAAAATTGACATATTTCAAATGGATAAATTTCTAGAAATACCCTTGCTTTAGACTTGTCAAAAATGAAGCGTTTTTTTTTAAACTTAATATTTTTAATCACAAAATGGTCTCTTCATAAATACTACAACTAAAATAAGTGCACATTACAATAATTTCAACATTTCCTCGTTCGACATTCATCGTTTAATTTTTCCCTAAACGGAAATCACATTAGATTTGTTTTGTATTGGATTACTAACTGATTAGAATAGTGCTTAGGATTGCAATTGTACGTGTGTGTGTGTCTGTGTTGGTGTGTGTGTGTTTGCTGGGGTTGAGGATCTAATTGCAGTTGCATTGAGATGCGCTACTGTTTGGATGGGCTAACAACACTCCCCCGTTTGAAGCTATTTTGTTTAGCCACCACAAACAGAACACAGAACACAGCACACACTTTCCAGCCAGGTTCAAAGCGTAGCTCAAATTACCACACAAATTACAAATTAAACAGACAATGAACAATTGTTTACAACTGCGCTTGCATCATGTAATTATTAATAAGAAAAAAAAAAAACAAAAACTTTTCGAGAATTTGTTGCTCTCTAATTAGATTTGTGACGAGTTGGGAACTGTTTGGCTGCTATTGACATGTGTTGAATGAAAATATATGAAAACAGCAAATTATTATTGACAAACGACTACTGACTGATTATGTTTGCCTGGTTAATATATGTATATATTTATTTGTGTACATCTACATATCTATTGATAAATAGTTAGACTCATAATACGGTACTGCTGTAGTTTCTACCTTTTAGCCATTTAGGGCTGTAACTTGTAACATGCTAATTTGCACATACTTGGCAACAAAACGTATGTGATTTGACTGACTATCTATCTATCTGTCTGTTGCTACCCCTGTCTGTCTGTCTATCGTCCGTCTGTCTGTCTATCTGTCCGTCTGTCTGTCTGTCTGTCTGTCTGTCTGTCTGTCTGTCTGTCTGTCTGTTACTAGCTGCCTCCACACTGTGTTCCCTTGAATACGTGTAGGGTTATAGCCATATAGCCACATAAATCAATCGGTACGGCATTTCCCGTCTATGCAGCGGTCTATGCACATATATATATATATATATATATCAAGTAATACATTTTATGGAGATTTCAACACCCACTCAAGCCTCAATGACACTTTCTAGACGCCATATATGATGCAAAATGCGGTGACAGTTTGTCTTACCATATTCAGATCGCGCTAAAAGCATTTAGAATTTGCCGCGAACACGTTTTAATTGCTGCACTGCAAATCGCATTTAAGCGTTAAAATTATCGCTAATTTTTTTTTGTAGTTCAATTGTAAAACAATCTGTAAAGTCAGTTGTCACTTTGACTGAGCTTTCGTTATTAATTTTTTGTCCTGTCAAAATGTATGTTTTTCTCTAAGCATGCAGTTAGTAAGAAGATTAAACTTAATTAGATTACTAATTTAATTTATTAAGTATGTGCTTAGAACAGTTTATTTTTTATTACCAATTTTTAACGCCAAAAACGTACCTAGGCAAAAGTTAGCTTTAAAGAAAAAAAAAGAGTAGTCGAAAGAATTGAAAAGCAATTAATTGGCTTGGGTCAAAACAAGCTCAGTTTTTCTATGGACTTATTAATAATTATAGAATATTTGTATAAATTAGAAGGTACGAATTTGTTTTTAACAATGCAACTCGAAGAATAACAACACGATTTTGGGTAGTAAATATGGCATAAATCTGAATGCTTTTTAGGTTATTGTTTGCCATTTTGAGATTTTGGCTGGAAATGAAAATTTCCCATCAATTTGTGTTCGTATTCGTATTGTGGCTTGAGTAACCTGTAAAAGTAATGGTCGCCTTTGTTGTGGTCTGACTATCTTTTCTGTGGCTCTTTTTGGGTCACTCCATGGGTTTCAGTTTGGGTCAGCTCTTGGTTTGGGTTGCCCAGCTGTGTAATGACTTGTTCGTGATATGTTATGAGCAACAAATTCAAATTGCTTTGCCTAATTTAGTTTTTTTTTTCCCTCTTGATATTTTTGGTTTGTGCGATTCGCGATACGGAAAATGTCGTTTGGGGTCAGGCAACTGCGATGTGCGATGTCGCCGCTAATTAGTTGGCCAGATGGTCTCCGATTACTGACAATTTGACCCACTGTGCGTTAAACTTTTAAATCGCGCAACTTGTTGTTCTTTCTGGTTTCTATTTCTGTTGTCATTGTTATTATGAGCATTCTATGGCTTTTGTGTGGTGTTTATTTCTGGCAACAAAGTATCAGCAAAAAAAAAAAACAACGACGACGACGTTGACTACCTGATGGCGTTCGGCGTTCCAAGATGACGCAGTCATCTGTATGGTTTTATTGTATTTGTTTTTGCGCTTTTTGGTCTTTAAAAGGTGAGGAGAAGCCAAACAGACACATTGGTAGCAAAAATATGTTGAATCTGCGCAACAAACAACAGCAGCAACAAACTTACAAACTTTTGAGTTAAGGCGCCACAAAACTTTTGTAATTGTTGTTGTTGTTGTTGTTCTTTGTGGTTGGTAGAAATTTTGAATCATTAGATTTAAATTGTAGGCTTTTGAATGCGTAGCGAATCCAGTTTACTTCAAAGTTTTGATTCGCAATAAAAAAAATCGTCTTTTGTTAAATGAACATTTAAATGCAGCGACCATTTTAATTCATGAATAATTTTGATTTCACAAAGACGATTTAAGACATTAAAAAATATTAACTAATTTGATATGTGTCGTATTTTAAGTTTGATAATTCTTTTAGACAAATTTCAAGGATCTTTCAATATTTTAAAACAGTAGCGATAAAGAATTAGAAATAAATTTGAAATACAGTTCATTTAATTTGAAACATTATATGTGCTGCCTTCGACATTAAAGGGAATTTAAATTTTATTTTGTACTAAATTACAATTTTAATGTGAACAATGCAAGAAAAGGTTGTATTTATTTTGTACGAAAAGTTACTCAAGCTTCTGTTAAAGCATTTGTTTATTATAATTAAGCGAGGGAGTTTGAAGCTGTCCAAAAATTGTTGAGAAATCTAAATGTTTTTCAAGGGCAACTGTCAGTTGAGCATTTTGGAGCAGTTCTTTTTCTTTAAACTATTTTTTTTATTGCTCTTGCAACCTTAACTTTGTGTGTAAAATGTTGTGCGTTGGCAGCTGTTGTTGCTGTTCTTGCGGCAACTGCGTTGGCGTAGGCGTTGTTTGCCATGGTTGTCGCACACACACACACACACACACACACACACATACACTGCACACACACCGGTGTTGTTGCTGTTGCCTGTAAATATACAAATACGTCATGCGGTAGGAGCGCAGAGCTCGTCGAAGTCAGCTATCCATAACGGGGTAGGCTGCTGGCAGCGACGTTAACGTTAACGTCGGCGTTAACAGCAACAGCCACACACACCAAGACACACACCAACATACACAGACTTACACACACGCACTGCGGGGCTGTCAGCACGATCGCAATTTCAATTCCAAAATATTTGTATATATATACAAAAATTGTTAAGCTTTGCTTTTGACTTTTCGTACGCCAACGCGCCGGTTCGTGTTTTTGTGCCAATTCCATTTTGTTTCAGTTTTCTTGTTGTTTTTGTTTTTGTTCTCTTTCTGCTTTTCTATTCTCGCCACCTGACGCTGGCTGCGCTGCCGTCAACACACCTGGCCAAAGCCAACACTTTACGTGTTTTAACTTGGCCCGATCGCGTTTAGTCGTTGTCGAGTCGCCGCACAAATTTGTTGTTAGTGCCCCCCGTCGCATCTATCTCTAAGATCTCTAAATATATATATATATAAATATTTGTATCTAGTTACATTTACAGTTGTATCTATTTGATACGTATCAATATCTATTTGTGCCAAAGCCTCGTCAAAGGGCTCAATTCGAACTTTGAACTCTATTTGCGGCGTGCGTATTGCAAAAAAAAAAAAAATACTGAAACAAATAAACAAAATACGCGCGAGAATCAAATATAAAGAGATAAGAGATTCAAATAAGAACAAGAAAAATGAAACAATAAATAACACAAAAATCGACAAATATAAAATATCAATATATATAACATAATACATAAAAAATAAATACGTACAAAAATTCGAAAGTCACGTTTAAAGCGAAATCAGATCAGATAAATTATAGACAATAAAAAGGCTGGCTCATACATAAAGAACAACAACAATGACAGCAACAAAAACATCAACAAAAAGTAGAAACTCTTTTTGCATGATGTCAGCCACATTGCGAAATCGTTCTTCAATTCCCAATTCCATTTCAATTTGGGATTTATATCTGGCACTGTTCTTAAGAGGCAGTCATAATAATAATATTAATAAATGCGGTTGCAGCACAATCGTTATTCTTGATTTATTAAATGCCGCCAATATCAATTGATTTCAATCTCAAATGCAATTGAATTCAATTTTCTTTCAATTAAGATTCGTTTTCATATATATATACATGACGAACCCAATATCTCAAGTGTTGTCTGTTGTAGTTGTTGTTGTTGTTTGGCCAACAAGCTGTAATAAAGTGTTTGCTGCAATAGCTGTAAAAATAATGACGTGCATAGTGCATCTCTACATACACTCCTCAAACCGCCCGCCGAGTTTTTTTTGCGCTTCTCCACTTGATTGTTTCTGGTTCAGCGATCTGTAAAAAGCGAAGAGCAGCATTTTATATATACATTTTTTTTTGTGTTGTCTGTCATATATTTTTAGCTATAATTTATATTAAGTGCTTTGGATAATTTTTGTGTGTTTGTTTGTTGCTTATTCGATTTGAATTTATGTGCCTGTCATTACGAAAAAAAAAAACACAATGCAAATTTGTCTAAGCGGCTCTTAACTGTCGTCGACTTGAAACAGTAGCCCAGGCAGCCCAAATAGCCCAAATAGGCAACAGCTGCTGTTTTGTTTTAGCTGCTTTGACTGTGGCTGCTGTTGCCATTCGCTTTAAAGCCATTGAAAATGTCAAACTATTAACGCCTCTTAGTCTCGCCTCCGCAGACACTTAAAGCCACACAGCCAACCAAGCGAAATGTCTGTTTAAAAAAAAAAAAGCCAACATATTTGCTTGTGCAGCTTTTTAATAATGTTGCAATTAGCATTTTGTGGCATGTGTGTGCTTGTGTGTGTGTGTGTGTGTGTGTGGGGAGTTGCCTGTAGTTGACGGCCAAGTCACGCATCTGCGCAGGCGTCACCTTTCAATAAAATATTTATCTTAACGGGTGGGCGCACATTTTGGCCAAAACAACTAGCTTGTTGTTGAATTTCAGCTTGATCTTGAGCCATTAAGATTAGATTTCATTTGGTAAATATGTTCATTGATTGTACTTAAAGCAGCTGGCTTTTGGTATCAACTGAAAACGGCCTTGCTTATCATGCAACAAAAAATGATTGCTTCAAATCTGATATCAAATTTCACTTCGCTTGTCTGTCAAATTTTTAGGCAGTTTTTTAAAGTGAACAAATGACATTTCTATCATTTTTAAGCGACACTCTCGAGTGTGTATTGTTGTGTGTGTGTGTCTGTTCCATTCCAAAGCGTTTCCCAAAAGCCAAATTAGTTGGGCTTCACAATTAGCTTTGTTGCTCTTTTTGTTGTTGTTGTGGTTTGTGCCCCGCGGCGGACTTTGCTGGGCCGCCGTGCACATGAACTTTTAGTTATGGTTGTTTTTTTGCAACAAAAAAATATAATTAAATGGAAAAACATGAAGAAAATTTACACTTGAACTTGACGAATAGCAGATGCACTAGTCTTGATTTTATTTGTTGAGATTTGTGTATTTTATATGTATTATATTTTATAAATTATATTAGAATTTGATGGGAGTTTAATTATGTATTTTATATGTATTATATTTTATATATTATATTAGAATTTGATGGGAGTTTAATTATAATATCTAAAATAGTTGTTATAGATATTCAAACAGCTGTTTTTGATGTTAAGCTTCTACTTGAATGTAATTTTTAATATCATTTCGTTTGGTTGAGTTAAAAGATAGTTTTTACTACTTCTTCACTTAATTTCACTTCAAATTTTGCAAGTCTTATAGCCAATTAACAAAGACCACAACAAGAGTAGAAGAGCCCCAAAGGAGAGATTTACTTGAATGAATAATTATGTGAATGACTTAACCAAAATAATACACTAGTATATATATATATATATATATATATATATACAACTAGCTTATTCAAATTGTAACACTTTTCGTGGCAAATTTCTAATTCTTTATGTTAGAGTATAGCAAAAAATAGAAGAAATCCCAAAAAGCGACAGACAATTGGACAGACAGTCGGTTTTATAGTTGGCTTGCTTGGATAATTATGTGTATGTACAAGCAATAAATAATTCTCTCAGCAGCAGCAGCAACAACAAAAAGAACAACAACAAGAATAACCCTACAATTCTGTGGGTGCCTCTTTTTTTTCGCTTTGGTAATAGTTGTGGCAGCCACAAGAACAAGACTTCCGGTTGCTGTTGCTGTTGCTGTTTGCCTCTGGTTTTCGGCCGGCTTTTGACTTAATTAAACGCAAATTGCGATGCCGGCAAAACTTAAATTGTCTGTGAGCACGAAAAGTGCGGCAATGGGGCAATGGGGGACGCGAAAAAAACCAAGGCGTACTCTGCGATTTAAACAATTAAAATAATTTTCTTAAATCACGCACAATAATAGCACACACACTCACACCCATACACACACCCAGACACACACTCAATTAGGAATAAACGCGCACAAGAAACGAAACGAACTGAAATATTATTAACAATAAGTGAAAATAAGTGAATTAAGAACGAAACGATTATAAATCCCAACGATAAATCAACGACAACGATAACGATAACAGGCTGGCGCCCCTAAATCCCAGCAGCAGCAGGAACCATGCACTCCAGCACCAGCTCGCAGTCGACCCTGAAGCGCACTCAGCAGCTGGTTAGGCAACAGAATGGCTCCCAGCCCTACGTCAGCGGTGGCACCGAAATTGTGCACACCACCCGCGGACCACCGATCACAACCAATCTCGATGACTCTGGTCTGCGCTATCGGCAAGAGACGAAACGTGAACGCACCGTTGAGGCTGTCATCACGGATTATCCGGGCGTGGCGCCACCAGGCACCCTGCCACACGAACGTAGCCACATTGAGCGAACTGTTACCTTCCAGGATGGCTTGGGGGGCAGTAGCAGTCGGAGAATATCTTCCGATAGTCGCGCTCTGGTGCCCTCCTCAGTGCCAGCTGGCGTCAGTTCGAGCAGCTATCAGCAGGTGACGCGCAATAAACGCATCTCCACCGAGGTGCTTGGCTCGAGTGTGGAGAGCACGAAGACATCGCAACGTGCTCCGAACGGGCATCGTCGTGTCACCACGCACATAGTGCGCAAAGTGACCACGCTGAGTCGCGCCGAGGAAAATCAACAGCCGGCAGAGGATCTGTTGCCGCCGGCGAAAATGATACGCAGCTCCGAGCTGGAGTATCGACGCGGCTTACCGCCACTGGCCATTGAGTCGAGCGTGCAGCGCAGAGAGGTAAAAGAAGGATGGGGATGTGCTAAGGTAGATTAGAGAAGAGATTAGAGAAGAGTGTTGCTGATTTGTTTTGGTCTAATCAATCAGTCGACACTGAAAAATACAAAATACAGTTTTGTAGATTAGGTTTACTTCTCAATAGTCTTGCAGTATATATAAAAAAAAAATAAGTTAAACTTGCTCCATTTATGTAAATCTTGCCACAAACTATAATTTTAATGACTATATTGAAAACACATATCTAACATTAAATTCTCTGTTCCCTTGCCCCGTATCAGATCTCCGATATTGTTGTTGGCAAAGAGGACAACGTATCCGCACGTGAGGCATTGTTGCGCTGGGCACGCCGTTCTACGGCTCGGTATCCGGGCGTGCGTGTGAACGATTTTACATCATCGTGGAGGGATGGTTTGGCCTTCTCGGCATTGGTGCATCGCAACCGACCGGACTTGCTTGACTGGCGAAAGGCAAGGAACGATCGGCCGTTGGATCGTCTCGAGACGGCATTCCACATTGTCGAGAAGGAGTATGGAGTAACGCGTCTTTTGGATCCAGAGGGTAAGGATTTATCCAAACTATAAAAAATTTAACTTATTCATTCTCTGTACGCCTTCTATTTAGATGTGGACACAAATGAACCGGATGAGAAGTCGCTGATTACGTACATCTCATCGCTGTACGATGTGTTCCCGGAGCCACCATCTATCCATCCACTGTTCGACATGGAGTCACAGCGTCGCGTCCATGAATATCGCGACTTGGCCCAACAGTTCATCTACTGGTGTCGCGAGAAGACAGCCTATTTGCAGGAGCGCTCGTTCCCGCCCACGCTAATCGAGATGAAGCGCTTGCTCAGCGATCTGCAGCGTTTCCGCAGCGAGGAGGTGAGCGCCCGCAAACGTGAGAAGTCCAAGCTCATCCAGATCTACAAGGAGCTGGAGCGTTACTTCGAAACGGTGGGTGAAGTCGATGTGGAGGCCGATCTGCGGCCAGATGCCATTGAGAAGGCCTGGTATCGCATGAATACAGCGCTGCAGGATCGTGAGGTGATCCTACAGCAGGAGATTGAACGCTTGGAGCGTCTACAGCGACTGGCCGACAAGGTGCAGCGCGAGATTAAGCATGTGGATCACAAGCTGACAGATCTGGAGAACCGTGTCAGTGAGGAGGGCAGACGCATTGAGCGTCTGCATCCAGTGGATGCGAAGAGCATTGTCGAGGCACTCGAGACCGAGATCAGGCATCTGGAGGAGCCCATACAGGACATGAATCAGGATTGCCATGTGCTCAACGAGGGACGGTATCCACATGTGAGCGAATTGCACAAGAAGGTGAACAAGTTGCACCAACGCTGGGCTCAGCTGCGCACCAATTTCCACACGAACCTGGTACAGAAACTGTCCGGTTTGAAATTCCCCGTCCATGAGACAACTGTGACGCGTCAAACGCGCATGGTCGTCGAATCCCGTCAGATCGACACGAATCCCCATTTCCGTGATCTGCAGGAGCACATTGAATGGTGCCAAAACAAATTGGTGAGTCCAGATGAGATTAATCACATCGATTATTGGCTAATATTATATTTTTACAATTTACAGAAACAATTGCTTGCCGCCGACTATGGCAGTGATCTGCCATCAGTCAAGGATGAACTGGATCGTCAGCAGCACGAGCACAAGATCATCGATCAGTTCCACTCCAAAATACTCAACGATGAGCGACAACAGAGCAAGTTCACCGGCGATGAGCTGAACCTCTACCAACAGCGACTCAATCAGCTGCAAAAGGTCTACGATGAGCTGCACAGCACATCGACGAAGCGTCTAACCGATCTGGACTCACTGCAGCACTTCCTCGCACAGGCCTCCGCCGAGCTTCAATGGCTCAACGAGAAGGAGCAGGTGGAGATCACGCGCGACTGGGCGGACAAACAACTCGACTTGCCCTCAGTGCACAGATACTATGAGGTAAGTTCACTCCTCTCCTATTAACTTGTTGCTATTCGCTAGTTACTTTAAAGCTAGTGCCAATTGTGGTCTTTTGCATGGTTTATACTTAAGCAGATATCAGACATATATATATATAAATCAATTTTCTATATTAAGTTTAAATTAATATTTGACTTGACTTAAAAAATTGAACCGATTTTTATAAACAATACATTTTTATGCAAGGTTTGCAATGTAGAAAAATATTACATCTAAATTAGAAAACAAATTTGAACCAAAATAATGTACAGTATAACTGAACAGTTTAATCTATCTGCTTTAATTATATCTGCTGAGGGTATTTAGCATTCGGCTAGCCGAAGTTAGTTTTTATTGCCTGTCTGTTTTTTTCTATATGTGTTGTGCTTTTATCTAATTCCAAGCGTGCATTTGGTAATGGCGACGAGGTAAGAATCGGTTCTAAATTCCCATTTGGGAACACTTTCAAATCAAGAGCAACCAACCAAGTGCACCTGCCGCATTTCAAACTTATGTAATCCGCATTAATCTCTTATTTATATTCTATTGCCTCCTCAGAATTTAATGTCCGAACTGGAGAAGCGTGAGATGCACTTTGCAACGATCCTGGATCGTGGCGAGTCTTTGCTGAATCAACAGCATCCCGCGTCCAAATGCGTTGAGGCGCATTTGACGGCACTGCAACAGCAGTGGGCGTGGCTGCTGCAGTTGACCCTCTGCTTGGAGGTGCATCTGAAGCATGCCACAGAATATCATCAGTTCTTTGCCGAGATCAAGGACGCCGAACAGTGGCTGACCAAACGTGACGAGATACTGAACAGCAAATACTCGCAGTCCGATTTTGGTTTGGATCAGGGAGAGGCTCTGTTGCGGGGTATGCAGGATTTGCGCGAGGAGTTGAATGCCTTCGGTGAAACTGTGTCCACGCTGCAGCGACGTGCCCAGACCATTGTGCCGCTGAACAAGCGACGTCAGCCGGTGAACCGTCAAGGTCCGGTGCAGGCCATCTGCGCTTACAAGCAGCAGGGTCAGCTGCAGATCGAGAAGGGTGAAACTGTCACCTTGTTGGACAATTCGGGACGTGTCAAGTGGCGTGTGCGCACCGCCAAGGGACAGGAGGGTTCGATACCCGGAGCCTGTCTACTGCTGCCACCACCCGATCAGGAGGCCATCGATGCCGCCGAGCGTTTGAAGCGTCTCTTCGATCGTTCCGTTGCCCTGTGGCAGAAGAAACATTTGCGTCTGCGTCAGAACATGATCTTCGCAACGATTCGAGTGGTCAAAGGCTGGGATTTCGATCAGTTTCTGGCCATGGGACCCGAGCAGCGTACGGCGATTAGACGTGCCTTAAACGACGATGCGGACAAACTGCTCAGCGAGGGCGATCCCAATGATCCGCAGCTGCGACGACTGCGTCGCGAAATGGACGAGGTCAATCGATTGTTCGATGAGTTCGAGAAGCGGGCCCGAGCCGAAGGTGAGTGTGTGTGTGTGGGCGGGGCTTGTAATATGTGTGTGGAAATGTGGGCGTGGGCGTTGAAAAATTTTGCTCGCTTTTCAATTGACGACGCTCGGCCAGCTGTCAAAGTTGGCCAATTAAGCGTTTCACTTAATTGAATTGAATTGAATGGTCGCTTGATTTAGTGAACCCGACATCATCTCGCGACCAGGAAGCCCAACTTAGTCTCGAGTCACAAATCAAACGCAACGCAACCTGACAAGACAAGACAAGACAAGACAAACAACAAAAAAAAAAAAACATGAAGAAACTATTTGCGGGTTCCAAAACTCGGGGTAATCATTTGTAATCCTGCAGCAGTTGCAGTCTTTGTTTTGTTTCCGACAATTAAATTGAATTAAGTCGTGTTAAAGCAAGTGTTGCATTTATTAAATTAGTAACTTAAGCAATTGAGAATGTGTGAAATTAAAATGCATTTAAATTTAAAGCAAATTTTAACTTTAAAACTAGAAAAACGAATCCCATTTTAAAATCCTTATTCTCTTTTTGCAGAGGAGAGCAAACAGGCGAGTCGCATCTTTACCGAGGAATGCATTGCAATCAAGAGCAAACTGGAGGATATGGCGCGTGAGTTGGATCAGATAATATTGGCGCCATTGCCACGTGATCTGGACTCGCTGGAGCATGTGCTCGAGATACATTCGGACTATGAGCGACGTTTGCATCTGCTCGAGCCGGAGCTAAAGCATCTGCAGGAGACGTTCCGTACGATTGCACTGAAGACACCTGTGCTTAAGAAATCGCTGGATAATCTGAACGAGCTGTGGAAGGAGCTGAATACGCAGAGCGGTCTGCACAAGGATCGCCTTAAGCTGCTGGAAGCCTCGCTCGCTGGTCTCGAGGACAACGAACATGTCATCTCCGAACTGGAGAACGAGCTGGCCAAGCATCAGGATTTGCCCTCAACAGCGGAGGGATTGCAGCACGTCTTCAAACAGTTGACACACATGCAGGATATTATTACCCAGCAACAGCCCCAGATGGATAAGATGAACGATGCCGCCGATCAACTGGGCCGCATGGGTGTGCCAACCAAGGTGCTCGGGGATCTGAAACGCCTGCACTCGAACGTGGAGCGTCTGAATACGCGCTGGAGTGCCGTCTGCAATCAGCTGGGCGAAAGGTGAGCAACTCTTTTCTTCTTTTTAATTAGAATATGCTACACTCAGAAAAATATCTCTACGACTTGTAGAAAAGCGACAAGCGTCACTCATCTAATAATGCAGAAAGTATATTTCTAAAAACCCTTGGTTTTCTATTCCCAATTTCATAAAATTTAAAAAAAAAATATATAAATATAATTTTTTTATACAAATATTTTGTATGGCTTATTTAATTCATATAATTTCATTTTAGGGACTTTCCACTGAACTGAATTTAATTTTTCAGAAAATATTTTTGAATTGCCAAATCTTTCTCACTTCTAGACAATGTTTTTGTTATATATAAAAATGATTTAAATTTATTTTCTAAGCACACCTGTTCTAATAACAATTATCAACACCTGACTGTCAGTGTCAAAGCGTCATTAATTACACCCCCTTAAATGTGTCTCCCTGGCAAACCTGTTAATATCACACTTTTGTTGACTATTTGTAGAATGCGCTCATGCGAGACGGCAATTGGATTAATGAAGAATCTCCAATCGAGCGTGCAAGTCGAGGAATCTTGGGTTGATGGCACCACAGAAAGGCTGTCTGCGATGCCCACGGCGACTTCAGCTTACGAATTAGACGTGAGTAGCGATTCATTTATCACTTGTAATTTTCTTATAGTTTCTTTTTTATTATGATTATTTATGATGAGTTCCTTTATAGAATTTAGCTATACCAATTTTTTATATATACACACTATTTTACCTTGTATAGTTTCCACTCAGATTTATTTTAGTGAGCGTATTCAAAAGAATAATTCACCCCTTCTTAAGCAACACAAAGTATATATATATATCTCTATATGTATTTATTTATATATTATACAATATATCCAAATCGAAAGCGTAGTCATATCTTTTTTGCTTAACCAGTGCCCCGTCCCCCCTTCACCTTTTGCCCAAAAAGTAGTTTTGCCTAAAACACCAAATCTAAAAAATACTTTTGGTGTTGGACAAATGTAAGTTGTATGTAATGTGTGTTAAGTCTTATAATATATATATATATATATATATATATATATATATATATATATATATATATATATTTATACATATACGTCAATTTTCCATATGTTAACTGTCCCAAACTATATATCCAGAATCTATATAGTCGTGTAGCTCTTGTCTAATCCAAACAACAACAAGTTTTGTAGCAAGCTGCCAGTTGTCCGGCAGCTGAACACACCAACACCCATGTATAATACATCTATATATATACAATATATATTCCAAAACACAATCTTTGTGATGTCCCCCTCCCCCAACACATGTACACAATATATTACATCCCACAACACACCCTGTAAATTTCGACAAAAATCTATAATTATTTATGTGTCTGTAGATTTTTTAAATTATTACTTTATGTATTTTGTAGTTGTGTTTTCTAGTTTGTAAGCTGCACCATCTATATTCAAATTCATTTTGTCATATTGTAGTCATATTTGTATTTGTAGTTGAAAACTAATTGTATATGTATTTTTGTCTAATTTCTTGTATTTTCACCCCCCTCCCAAAAAACCAATATCAATATCAATCACACACTCTATAAAAAAACAAAAAAACACTACACTATCAACAAACAAAAACTCAATCAATCAACTATAAAAACAAAAATATGTTGTCCAACAAAAAATTGCTACAAAAACCCACCCCCCTTCGCCAAATATGTATATATCAATGAAAACATATATATATATAGAAACTGCTTGGAGCTGCTATCGAACGAAAACCAAAAATCGAAAATGTCAACGTGGCTGGAGGACGTCTAATCCGCGAAGCTAAGGTAAAAATTTGTATGCCTGTCGTCTTTTTCTGTATGCCAAAAATCTTTCTCTATTTTGATGCTGGGCATTGGGTATGATTCATACGAATTTCTTTATGATTCGAAATTCAACATTTTATTTGAAACTTGAGAATTGCTGCAATCGTTTTTTAAAGACTGAATAATTTTAGATCAAATTGAAATTCATTTTTTAAATTGGAGTCCAAATTAATGACTCATTTAATATTCTTCATTTTTATAGAATTTCTTATTTACCAGATTATCTTATGTGAAAAAATGTAAGTTTTTATTTCTGCTAAGAAACTTTTCTATGCAGCATTATAAATTCTCTATAAGTTCTCTTGAGAATTATGCAATAACTTTCACTTGCCCCTTGCCCGGCGTCTGCTCTTTCCCCTATTAGTATGAATGTCTTTGCGTGTGATTGTGAAAATATATCGAAGAAAACAAGTAAATTCTACTTCTTGGCCATCTATCGTCTGTCCACACTTTATTATTTCTACTGTTTCGCTATCCCTTTCTACTCTTACACAAACCCTTTCAATATTTAATGCTTTTTACACACATTTGTGGTAAATGAATAAAAAAACAACAAAAAACACTGCAAATGTCGCGGCTCCATTTGGAGGCCTAAGCGGATATTTTCCGAGTAGTTAAATACAATGCGGGTAAAAGGTGCGTCAATAACACTTGGGGTACAACAACAACAACAACAACAACAACAAAAACAACAACAACAACAACAACAACAAACAAAATTCTTACCAAAAATATTGACCAACAACAACAACCAAAACTCACACAACAAACAATTTAAAAGCAATTGTAATCAATGTAATTTGTTCGTATTGATTAATCAACGGAATAAAAAGCACTAAATATATGCCTACCCCCCACCCCCCCTTCTAAAAACCAACCACAAACAACAACAATCGAAATTATTTTGTTTAACACAAGAAACTTACTAACATTTAACTGCTAAAAATTAACAACCCAATCCTGTGGACAACAACAACAACAACAACAACGGTGACGTCATCAACAACATTGGCGGACATTTAGATTTACGATAGTAAATGTCTGCGCTTCGTCGATTGGCTGCTTGAGGCACGTCCCTCGTTCTCGCCACCACGTCGCGATCTGCGTCCGGCGGATAGCGATCCGGGCGCCACACAGTATTACAGTCAACGTTTGGATAATTTAAATACGAAATACGACAGATTGCTGGAACAATTGTCGCAGAGGCTAAAAACTGCAATCGAGGTGAATGGCAGCGATGGTCTGGTGAGTATCTAAAATCAGATCTGAATACATGCAGTGGAAGAGAGAGAGAGAGAGAGGGAGACAGGGATATACAACTCCCTGATGCTATATGCTAATTTTAGATATTGCTTAGCAATGACTCAAAAAAAAAAGTATCTATAGCTTACTCTACGACAGCTTCTCAGGTTCAAGTTCAAAAAATAACAACAACAAAAACAAGTTGAAAGCTTTCGTTTTCTTCGAATACGCCATAAGTACTGGCGTAATGTGTGTCTTTGTATCTGTATCTCGTTGTCGGCCTTATGCACTGTTATTATTAAATTAACCTTCAGAATCCGTAAAAATAATGACATCAGAGCGCACATTTCAGTTTCGTTTTGTCAACGCTCGAAATGTTGTTGCCTCATAAATCACCAATTTGATTAATTTATAAAAATTGCAAAACCACATTTTTTTCTAACAAATGCCATTATTTTTGTCTTGCTTGTCGCTTGTCTCATGTGCAAATTGCATTTTATTCAGATAAATAACTCTTGTCACTCTTCAATTTTAAACTCTATTTATCATATACATATATAGCTTTGCCATTGTTTTCGTTTTTTGGCCAATTAGGCAAATGAAGTCAACAATCCAGTTAAGCGTTGGTTGCTCATAATCAACATGATGTCAATTTGCATATAATAAACATATTTCGCATACCGAAACGTCTTAGTTTCCAGGAAATTCAATGCCTGACAAACGTCATCAACAGTTTATTGTTGACTCTTTGTCGCTATTATTAATTTATCTGTCAACTCTTTGGCTTTATTTCTTTTATATTTTTGGCTAGTCACAAACTGTTTTTGGCAACTGGTTTTGGTATTATTAATGCGTCGCAGCGTCGCTTTGAGAAATTCAATTAAAAATCCGATTAGCCATAGAAATAAGTAAGAACCAAACTCGTTATGGGATTTTAGCATTTTTTTTTTTTGTCTTTTTTCTTTGCTTACAGAGCAGTGTAAATATTTAATTTCTAATTAACATGTAGTGAGCAAAAAAAGAGAAAGGATTGTTTGTACGGCAGCAATTGTTAGGTCAGTAAACTTTCAAGTATCGCACTTCATCAATAAATTCTGGTGTCATCAGCTCTATTGACTGACTTTTGTTTTGGCTCTTGATCAAATTGGCTCAATTCATGCATAGAGTTTGCGGAATTTATGTAAAATATACACCTCTGTGTTTCTTCTTATAGATATGACTCTTGAGTTGAGTGACATCATAAGATGCTCTTACCTCATAGAGATACATACAAACATACATATATTTTTATGTAGAAACAACTTCATTGCCAGCTTGTTGAGGTTTTTGTTATTGCTTTTACGTCTAAAAGGCTTAACTTGATATGCATAACATGGGCGTCCAAGCTTAGCATTAAGTGAAGTGAATGAGCATATTGCTACTTAGAAGGTTAGCTTCAACATTTAACTACGATAAACTGGTTTGCCTTTTTTTTTTCGACTTTTTCAAGCTGTAGCTATAAATTAGAGCGGAGCATAAAAAAGTGGTGAATGTGAGCAAGGGTTGCGTAGATGAGCTTCTAATTGGAGTGAGCATCAAATGAATATTAAATGTTTTAAAAGTTGTTATGTTAAAAATATAAATGGAATTGTTATAATTTAGATCAATGCATATAGATTCTATAGATAACTCTTGCAAATATAGTAAAAAAATAAATAACTTGTCTGGCTGCCTCAAATCATTAAAAACTAGTTAAAATATCATTAAAAATATTCTACCTAAAACATTTTATTGAACAGTTGACCCCAGGGCATTTTCTAGTCTACCACCCAAAAAAAAAAGACTTCATTCATTCTTTTTTTATTTTATACTTTTATCATACCATAAAATCGAAAACATGCCAAATCTGCGGCTTCGTTAGTTTGGCCGACTCTAAAAACCAAAACAACAACAACAAGAACAACGTTGAACAGTAGACAAACAGATGTTATTAAGAACACGTTGTTATTTCTTGTGCTAATTTGCCTTCTGAACTTCCGCGTATTGTTTTCAAAATGTTTTTGACAGCATTACGAAAATTTGAACAGCCAATTGTTATTGGATTACTGTTATTCGTCTATGTTGGCCTTTTATCACATGTCGAAGCAACAGCTGAGCATATTTTATGTTTTGTAGCCGGCATATTTTTTTGTTTGCAGCTTTTGCAACGAACTCGAAAAGCTCTGGCAAAAAAAAAAACAAAAACAACAACAACAAAAACTATGCGCTCATTTCAGCGGTCGAAAAGCTCTGGCGTTTTGAGCGTTCTCCCATTCATTACGGAGTACAACGACTGGCGATTCCGTTGCTGGCAATCAGTACCGAATGCGACGTGGTTGTATAACGACATAAAAACTGTGTACGCTTGCGGAAGTAGTAGTTTTTATTGTGTGTTCGCGTGTGTGTGCGCCGCGTTTGTGTGTCTAGTTGTTGTGTGTTCGAAACGGTGAACACAAAGGCTACATAAAAACCCTACGCAAAGGGTTACAAAATTTATTCGATTTGAATTTTGTGCATGTTTTCTTAAAGAATTATTTGCATATTTTCGAAACGTGTAAGCTAGAAAAAAATATAATATCACAAAAATCAAATACCCTACACTGAATGTGATTGAACACGTCTACGGCCGGCATATATTGCCGTATTGCTCATACGCCGTGTTGTCACCAGTACAGTGAATAGAAAGTACGATTGTATCTGTGTGTGCGTGTTCTACTTGCATATATATATGTATGTGTGTGTGTGCCTTCAATTGAATACGAAATGATTTCGACTGTGGCCCTCTTTTATTTGTTTAATAGAAATTTAAATATTTTATACACAATCCTACGAAGCCCACATGAAAACCAAATATGTACAAAAATGAAGTCATTCACAGAGCCAAAAAAAAAAAGAAAAATAAATAGAAAACCAAAATAAAATAGAATATAATAGAAGAATGTAACACATTTAATTTGCAAGTGTGAAAATGAAAATAAAAGTCGAAAATCAAATAAAAAGATCTAACAACAAAAAGTACAGAAAATATAACGCCTGCAATATTAATTTAGCCTTGAACATGTCACAAGAATCCATATGTTATGTCTTCTATTTTGTTTTTCTATATATACTCGATATATTTATTTGAGTGTTAATAAAAACAGGCGAAACGAATACAAACTGAAATTGAGAAACAACCAAATTTTGTGTTATTTTTTGAGGAGTTTGCACAACTTGCGCATGACTCAAAAATGTTGTTAAAAATATTGGCTAATACCAGCCGTTTAAAACGCTACGGTTAACTGAGTCCATTAAAAGTAGACACAACTGACCTACACACGCACATGCACAACTCACACACGCACAACACACGAACTAGAAATCATCTACTAAAAGTAACATATGACAGCGACTATCATCAATGCGATCAGCTTCTGTCAGCAGCGTGTCAAGGCCGAAATCCCCAAAGGGAGGGCGCTCGAGAAGGGGAGGGTGTGGCTGCCACTAATCTAATCAACACACTCTTTTGAAACAGTAATTTCTCTTATAAGAGGAAACTCGAGCAGTGTCGTCTGCCGGTTTATTTAAACAAATTGATTTTGATCATTTTGCGGTAGTCCTCTTCTCAGAATCGCCAGAAGGCCATATGATTTATTGTGGCACTAATGAACATCTCCATTAATAAAGCCAAAAATAGGCTTGGCTGGCCAAGCATAAAAAATAAATCGAAAACTCCCACAGAACTTGCTTAATTTGAAGCAGCAAAAAGTGTGTGAAATGTTTGAATGTTTTTGAACATTAAAAAGAGAAAATAAAATTCGGTTATTCGGACAGTTCTTTATTAGAGTATCAAGCAGTCGGAAGACCTTTACTATTTTTTTTTTTATTATTAATGTTTAGGCCCTACATTTTATCATTTTTGTGTGTGTTGTGTGTGTGTATTTGTCTTTTACGTGTTTTCCTGTTTTGTT
This sequence comes from Drosophila melanosoma, assembly GCA_035042045.1. Classification (NCBI taxonomy): domain Eukaryota; kingdom Metazoa; phylum Arthropoda; class Insecta; order Diptera; family Drosophilidae; genus Drosophila; species Drosophila melanosoma. The sequence goes on from JAWNLY010000049.1 coordinate 80,490, forward strand.
TTGTTTGCTTTTCTATTTGCTGTTAGTTTTTTTCTTTTATATATATTTTTTTTTGGCTTTTCTTCACATGTCATTGCGCTTTGACTTTCTTCTTCAGCATTTCCCATACTTGCAACATGCTGCTTCTGTTTTATCGATCTAACGGGCCAAGCACAAATTTGGCCGCCGCCTTAAACACACCAACATACACACACACAGAGTTACACTAGTATTTTTAGTTGTAATTTATGTGGCTGTGTGTGTTCTATAAATTAGTAAAAGTCACAGAAAACAAAAAACCAACGAAATGAAAGCGAATGCGGCGCCCGAGCATCGTTCAGTGTCGCCTATTTTTGTGAGACGTCTGATTATGTGCAGCATGCGGCAGGCTGCAATTGCAAGCCCCTTCAAAAAAAAGCTCCGCCATTAGCCGGCACAGAGAGAGCACAAAGCTTCTTGGGAGCCCCAAACACAAAGCGTGTCAAGCGCAATATTAAAAAACAGGAGCGGAGTGTGAGGGATACTTCAAGGCGCCCCAAATGGGAGTGTATAAAAAGCGATTAGCAGCTTCAATTTCATTTAATTGTTCTCAATGTATTTTTATTTCTGTTGTGTTTTTTTTTTATGTTATGCGCCCACGACAAAAACTTGTTTCAGATTATATATTGAAATTACTGATGACATCATTATTTGTGCCCGCTTCAATGTGTGTGTGTGTTTTGTTTGTGCTTTAGACTCGCTTTATATATTTTTCGCTTTTTTTTTTGTTAATTATAATACATTTACATGCTGCTACTACTAACTCAACTCTAGGGTGACCTTCGAACAGCTGCATTTTGAATAAAAAAAACAAAAGTGATTGGCTCAGCGTAAATTAAGAATTTATTGCCACAGCAAGTAAAGTTTTGAATAAAAGTAAAGCAACGACAAACTCCAATTAACAATTTGAAGCGCTAAAAATCAGAAATTGAATTTGAATTTAAGCATAAGCTTAAGTCTATATGCCATATGTGTTCAGATGTCAGATAAACATTGCGATATGCCACAAGACACACTCCATCATGAATCAATGCCGGCCTTGTTGAATTTGCTGCGCGTAAATAAAAAAGATAAAACTTAATTACCCTTTTGGCCTGTGCAGACTGAAAGCGCTGCTAAGTTTAATCACCCGTTTCGCAGTTGACTCAGCTGTGTATTGAAGCACTTTAAAAGTTGTGGATTATAATCCACATATATATATCTTTGATGTTCCCTGCACTTTATTATCATATTCCCGGTATTTTTGCAGCGCATTTGTAGCACGTTCTTTTTTATACAATTTTGAGGAATGTGTCTTTGTGGCCCTCAAACAATAACGTCATTTCTATTTTCATAAAGACTTTACTTGCTTTTTGTGTATTGTGTGTGTCTTTATATATGTGTGCGAGTGCGTGTGTGTGCTTTTGTGAGTATGAATGTGGTTAGTTGATAAATACAATACTTAATGTTGAAAGAGAGCGCTGATAATTCAAATGCCGGCATTCTCAATGTATTTTATTTTTGGTGAATGAAAACAAATTCTACGCAAATCTGTATTTATTTTTGGGTATTTATTATAGTTTTTTTTTGCAGACTGAAGGGCTTCGGTTTTTTTTTTTGTAAGTGTATCAAATTTAATGATTATAATTGCCAGGCATATCACTTTTAATCGCTTGTAACAAAAGATTAATTGACTATCAGCGACATATATATTTTTTTTTGCTCTCTTATCAAAATATTGTTATGGCATATTTCACAATTCGCTTTTTTAAAATTGTTTGGCAAATGTTATTCAAATATTTTCGTGATAGAAAGCTTTTAAGATTAAGCAATATAATATAATTTTGAACAGTCAACAATTCTATTTGTTTATAAAACAAAAGAATTTGTCACATTCTGATATGCCTTTCACTTATTTTTATTAAACTAAGCGCAAATCTCAATATTTCTAGACAGGTTTTATTATTTTTTTTTTTTTTAATTAGACCAATAACTACAAAAGGTGTAGCTCGTTTTTAGCTCTCAGGTTCTTATCGAAACACATTAATACATGTCATAAAGTATTGCAAGTCACACACATAGATACAATCGAATGGAAAAATAGAGACATATTTTGAAAGCGCGTAAATTCGTTATCTAATTTGTTGTAAATCTCGCAGTGCATTGAAGAAGCATCAAACTTATATCAAGTGCCTAAATCGACAACTAACCAAACTGCTGACTATGACTATGTCGCATTGAAAGATAACCAAGATTTAGACATGCCTCAGCATAGATCTGGTCGCAAGGCGACCCAAACTAAACTAATCAAAACCAATACCCAAACCACAACTGTCCAAGTGGCAGAGGAAAGTGACTATGACTTCGCGTTCGAGTTTCAGGTAATGCATTTTCTCTCCCTCCAACCTCCCAATCTCTCTCAAACTCTCCTGAATAATTCAAGTGCATCAATTTCATTAATATATTTTTTAATGATTTCTAATTGTTAAACGTTGTTGTTTTTGACCACCATGTTTAGCAATACGCTGAGAGTCTACAGAAACCGCTCAAAACCTTTAGAGTTGACTTCAGTGCGGGCAGCGTGCCACCTGGCGATGGTTACGCTGCACGTCCGGATGATCTCTATACCACAACATACAGCACTACACAGTAAGTAAACGTATCTGTGTACACTCAGAAAAAAAGTAAATGATTGAGCATTGAGAATAATAAATCATAATGAGTATAGAAAATGATAAGTCATATTATTCACACATTTCTTGATGTTCGTTTCGATAAACCAATCAATAACAAAGAAAATATTTATTCTTTCTTTGTGCAATATTTTGCTTAACTTGTAAATATTAATACAAAAAAAGTGTAAATTTGCCTTTGTTTTGGCCTCAACAAATTTTGCTCTTCTATGGTTTTAGACTTTGTACTCTTTTATGAATTCTCTTTGCGTCGTTTGAAATGCTTGTTCAGCTTACTTTTTTCTGAGTGTATTTTACCTTAATATCATCATAATTTAACTTGCTCTTTTTTATCGATTTAGATTTAGCTCAACGAAGACAACGAAAAGCTCCACGAAGAGCATTTACAGCAGCGATGGCATCGATGCCACAACTAGTCAGGAGTCGAATGCCGCAACAACACCACAGTCGCAGATACAATTCAACGAGATACGCAGCCTAAAGCGTATGCAACAGCTGGGAGGAAATGGCATCTCCGTGCTGGATATAGCCGGCATACGGGATCCGCGCACCGGTCGCGTTTTGACCATTGGTGAAGCGATACAATTGCGGATATTGGATGTGCGCACCGGCGAAATGCTGGTGGGCGATAAACGCATAACGCTGGAACAGGCTGCCCAACAGGGGCTGATTGATGCACAGCTGGCGCTACAGCTGCTGCAGCCGGGCGCTGGACGAGATGCCAGCGGACGGGAGCTGTCGCTGCTCGAGGTGATACAGCGCGAGATAACCGAAGCCGAGACTGGTTATGAGACGGCTGAGAAACGCATCAAGGTAAACAGCACGGTGACAGTAGAGCAATCACAGCCACAATCGGATGTGGCCACATCTCCAGAGAAACCTAGAAATATTGTCGATGCCATTTGTGCGGGGAGTGTGGATGCCAAGACGGGACTATATCGCGTCAAATCGGGTCAGACGATCAGCCTGGCCGAGGCATACGAGCGTGGCTATCTGATACGCCACGAATCGGTGACAATCAAATCGAATGCGCTGTGTTTGAGTGATGCCATCGCTCACGGATTGGTGGATAGCTCTGGCTGGATAATTGATCGCAATTCGGGTGACAAGTTCCGCTTGGATTCGGCCATTGCCAATCAGCTGATCGATGCGAGCGTTCGCGAAGTGGTCGATGCAAAACGCGACGTCAAAATTACCCTGCAATCGGCATTGCAGTCGGGCGTGTTGAATGCTAAAACCGGTCGCTATCTGAACGAGGTGACCAAAGAGAAGCTTAGCTTCTTGGAGGCACGTAATCGACAACTGATCGTTAAACCGTATACGCTTAAGGATATATGTGATTTGAATCTGCTCGACAAGCAATCGCTAATCACATCCCCAATGCGTCGCGAAAAGCTGAGCATTATGCAAGCCATCGAGGCGGGTGTCCTGGATGGTAGTCAATTGAAGTGCATTACGAAGCGTAAGGGTGAGTTGATCACACTGCAGGAGGCGATTGCCGATGGCATAGTCCTGCCGGCCGAGTGTAAATATCGTGATTTTATGACCGGGGAATTGATTAGCATACCCGAGGCGGTGGAAAGGGGCTTGATTAGTTCGGTTGCGCAACGTTCCATATTTGATATCGATGGTTTCAAGGATTTGCGTAGCAATGATTATGTTAGCTTTAATGTGGCCCTCTCGCGCGATCTTCTGCGTCGCAAGAGTACGGGCTTTGCCTTAGAAACGGGTAGGGATAGCCTCGTGCCGCTAGAGGTCGCTGTTAGCGAGGGTCTCGTGCGGCAGGAGGTATACGAGATGTTCAATCGCGGCATCGGTGTACAAAATGCCAGCGGCAAAGAGTTGAGTGTCTTCGATTTGGTCTATCACAATCTGATTGATCCGAAGACGGGCTATTTGCTCGACCCAAAGACGGGGGAAACAGTACCACTAGACACTGCCATTGAGCGTAAATTTATAACGCCCGAGGGTGCATTGCTGCTAAGCAGCCTGCTTAACATTACACTGACCACGGAGACGGTGACCAGGACGATCAATCGTTATGTGACAATACGTGCCGGCTCCCAGGAGCCCGGCGATACAGTTCTATTGACTTTCACTGAGGCTGTGCGACAGGGTTTCATCGACGAGGACAGACAGCTCTTTAAGGATCCCAAAACGGACAATGTGTACTCCGTGCAACAGGCCCTCAACTACGGCCTGCTTGTGCCGGACAGCAATCAAACGGTGCCGGAGCCCACAAATCGCAAAAAGACCAAGTCCACAATTACCATTGTGACAAAACAAATATTGCCCGAAGCGGAACCCATTAAACTGAATACACAGCACACGAAATATGTGGAAAAATCGGTGGAAATACCAATTTCCCAGGAGCTAATCAAACCGCAACGTGTCGTCTCGGAGTTCATCAGCCAGGAGAAGAGCAGTTATTTGGAACAAAATGTGACAGAGCGACAAATAATGGAGCTGCCACCAGGTGGTTGGCGTCTTAAGGATGCCATTGAGCAGCGTCTGTTCAACCCAGACACGGGCGTCTTCCATGTCCAAGGCACCGATCGTCTGGTTAACTTTGAGGAGTGCATTGACAAGCAGATCATTAATAATTTATCGGTGGCTGTCATTGAGCCCAACACGGGTGATAAAATATCAGTCAAGTCCGCCTTTGAGCGTAATATACTCGACAGCTATGGCAACTATACAAACAACAGGCAACAGGTTCTGGGAATGCGCAACGCCATCTCGGAAGGTAAAATCGTATTGGAGTCGGTGCCAGCGACGCGTGGAGCCAATCAAAAGGCAATTTTGCGAATTACACGCGTAAATAATTTGCCAGATGTGCTGGAGGTGTCGACACCACTTAAGGATGCACCACCACGCTTCGTGGAGGTCAGCACGTGTCAACGTGAGCTGGCCTCACCGGAACCACTGCAAATAGCGCCAGGTGCCATTTACGATCCATCGACGGCACTCGTCATATTCACACAGAGTGGCGAGACGGAGAACATCTTTGATGCAGCACGTCAGGGTCTCATCGATGAGCAGCTTATCAAGATTGTGGATCCCGCAACGAAGAAAACAATATCGGTTACAGAAGCAATCGCTCGATCAATTTACGATCCGCGCACCGCAACAATACTGAATGCCGAGGGTGAAGCTGTGGATTTGATAACAGCCACCAAGCTGGGTCTGTTGACAGTGGTGGGTGCACCACTTGTCGCTGCTGAAGGCGCTTTGCGCACTGTTCGCTTTGTGGTTGATCCACGCACCGGGGAACAAATACCCGTTGAGGTGGCCTACGAGCGTGGCATTGTCTCGCGAGATCAACTGCAGCGTGGACGCTCTTTTGAGAGTGAACAAACCACCGAGGAGAAGGTTGTGGTGCTGCAAAGGATGCGCAAGATTATACTGAAGCCGCGTGATGCTCTGCGCAAGGGCATACTCGATGAAGAGACCTGTGCAATACTCGAGGATACAAGCAACTTTACCAATCCACAGGGCGAGGTGGTCAACATTAGCGAGGCGCTCAACACGGGTCTAATTGATGGTCGTCGTGGCCAGGTGACGGATCCGCAACGTAATCGTGTCCTGAATCTGCGACAAGCTGTCGAACAAAAGATCATCGATCCAGAGCAAACGAATCACATACTCATGCCACTGGCGAAGAGTCTCTCAATACCCAAACTGGAGTCGCAGGGTCTGATTGATACGAAAACCCAAACGATTGTACATCCAGAGAGTGGTTATCCGTTGAGCATACACGAGGCCATCGTTTGTGAGGTGCTGGATCCACATTCCAAGCTGCAGAAGCCCACCAAGTGCACCCTCGAGGAAGCCATCGAAAAGGGTATCATCAATCCCGATGAATCCACGTTTATCTACAAAAATAAAACGCTAAACATCTCGCAGGCCATCGAAGCGAATCTTTTCGATGCGAGCTATGACAAGCAAAAGTTGAGAGTGGAAATTCCGCCCGTGGGCATGATATTCCCCGTGGCCGTGGAGAAGAGTCTCGTGGAGCCCACAAAGCGTGTTGTGCTGCATCCGAGCACAAAGAAGCCACTGCCCATTAAGCAGGCCATCGAGGATAACTTCATCATGTCCATACCCTATGCACCCAAACCAGATGCCATTGAGCTGGTTGCGGCGCTGGAGCGCAATCTGATCGATGTCGCTGCTCAAACCTTCACACAGCCAACAAGTGGCGAGCGCTTCTCGCTGCGCCAGGCACTGGAAAATGGAGAGCTGGTTGTCAAACAACTGTCCGACTTCGTTGTCACCCAAAAGCCCATTGCCAAGACAGAGGTAATGGAGACGGTGCGTGCTGTGCACACGGTGACAACTAAAACAATTGAGCTAATGCAGGGCTACGTGCTCGTCTCCAACAATGAGGTGCAGAACGTCAACACGGGTGAAGTGGTCAGTCTGGAACAGGCCAAGGAATTGGGCATCTTGCGCGAAGAGGCGGTAACACATGAAACCAAGGCTACAGCGGGCGACAATGCGGAGCACTTGATACCGCAAACTGTGCCCAGTTCCAGTGATCAAACGGTGGTCGTTGAGGAACGCACACAAACCGTTGTGGTTAGCTCCGATACCAGGAAGCAGGAGATGCAGGTGATGAGCACCACACAATCCACAACGGAATCACCGGAGAAGGAAATAAAGTCACCAAGCAAGGAGCCGAACAAAACACTGCAAAATGTGAAGGATGCGGCCAAAATGGGTGCTTTGGGCGTGATAGCAGCGCCTGTGCTTGCGGGTGGTGCTATTGTCAGCGGTGTAAAGAGCTTACTCAAGTCAAAAAAATCACCCACTGATACCACAACAACAACCACAATCAGCGCCAAGGAAGCAGAACAACCACAGAAACCAGTGGTTAGCTTCATTGATGAAGAGCGCAAGGCAGGTCAACCACAACCACAACCACAACAACCTCAATCCCAACCCCAACCACAACAAGTGCCAAGTGAAGTGGATGATCTGCTTCAAGATACGGAGAATTTTATCAGCAGTACAACTGCAAACTTTATAGCCGGCGAAAAGCAGCAACATTTGCCAAAGGATCAGCCACAGACAGCAGTGGTGTCCGACGAAGCAACCTTGTCGTCCTCAACCACAACTGCAACTACAACAATAACAACCATAACTACCTCAAAGACAACAACCGAAGTAAATGAAACGCTACCAGAAGAAGGAGAACAACCAGTGGAGCTGACTAAAGAGGAGCCAGAAGTAACAAAAACTATCGAAACCGTCCAAATTGTGATTAACCAGGACAAGCCAACTGCAGTTTTGGATGAGCCACAAAAGCAACAGCAAGTGGAGCAGCCCAAGGAGACCACAAAGGTCAAGGAAGTTCCAGAGGAGAACCAGGAAGTTAAACAAATCACTGAAACCGTCCAAACTGTGACCAGAGAGGAACCAATTGCTGCGCCACTAAAGGACTCGCCGACGCCGGCACAAAGAGAGAAAACACCAGAACCAGCTACCAAGCCGGAACCAGCACCAAGAAGCGCTGTTAAAGAGGAGGTAGTGGAATTTGAGCCACCTTACACAGCAACGCTGGCACCGTTCCAAGAAACCGTCACAAAGGTTACCGAAACCATTACGGAGGAACCACTAACAGACTCAGCCACACAGCAAACGGTCACAATTACCACAACAAAGGTGACCACAACGACAACCAGCGAGGAGACGCCAACAGTTGAAGAAGTGACAGAAACCATTGTCCCAAATCAAGAAGAGCAAGCGAAGCCAGAGAAGATTGTGGAGCTGCCAAGTACAGTGGAACAGGCAACGCAACCAATTGAAGTGGTCTCAACGCCCAACAATGTTCTGGTGGAGGAAAGAGTTGTGACCATCGAGGAACCTACAACAAGCGCAGAGTCGACGACAACCACCACTAAAACAACCATAACTACAACAACCATCACTAGCGAAGAGCAGGCACCACAGCAAGTTGTGACTGTTACGGAGGAGACACAGCAGGAGGAGCCCACTAAGGAAGAATCTCCACTTAAAGAAACAGTCGAGGAAACTAAGAAGGAACCCAAGAAAGAACCGTATCCGGCACCGGAAATTGTTGTGACTGTCACAGAAGACAGCAAAGAGAAGCCAACGGAAGAAGAGCCTACAACAACCACGAGTAGCACAGAAACCGTAACCACAATAACAACTGTGACAAGAGAGCAACAACAACAACAGCAGACAACAGTTGTTCCTGGTGCATTGGAACAGATATCACAACCGGAATCCAAAACAGACAAACATCAAACGGTTGTCGATTTCATACAACACGAGAAGACGCCAGAAACCTCAAAGGGCAGCAGCATTTTGCAGAATGTGAAGGATGCAGCCAAATTGGGAGCCATGGTTGTTGTAGGAGCACCTGTGCTAGCAGGCAAGGCTCTAGTGGATGCACTGAGCACAGATAAAACGGCCAAATCAACAGAGAATGTTACCGAAATTATCACACAAACTGCACAGGAGCCAACAATTGTGGAAGCCGTTAGCAGTTCAAGTAGCATCACAAGTCAAACCAGAACCACAACAATCACCACAACGACAACAAGCAGCACAGAATATTCGCCGGATGATGAGGAACGCGATACACTGGAGACTCAAGTCAGTACCAGCACAGTGGAGCAGACGACGGGTAAACGTGAGGTGCCACTAACTCTGGCCATTGGCGATGCTATCTCCCAGAACCTCATCAGTCCCGAGGAGTGTCAAGTTATTGTAGATGGTGAACCACAATCGGACAGTGTAGCCACGCTCCTCAAAGAGGAACAACTCAGTCCGCTGGATGAGGTGCAGATCATAGACGAAAAATTGATTGTACTTCAGCAGGTTACCTACCTGGTGGACATAGATACCGAATTGACACCAGAAAAGTTGAGTGAACTAAACTTGTACGATGAGAAACATCAGTACTTTATCGATCCCTCGACTGGACAGAAAATATCCTTCCAAACGCTTGTCTTTGACATGAACATCTTCAATCCTGAAACGATACTGGTCAAGAACTTTAGTACAGGCAAATATGAGACGCTGACAGCAGCTCTCGAGCGTCCCCTATTAGATAAGCACACTGGTCACATGGTCGATCCGAAGACAGGAAAGAAAATACCGTTCTTTGAGTGCATCGAACGTGAGTGGATAATACGCGCGAATCCCGATGAGCGACGACCCGCCCCGATAGAGAATATTAGCATAGATCCGGAGACAGGTCAGGTTGTGCTTGGCGATGGTCAAGTTTGCTCCATTGTTGATGCGATCAACAGTGGCAAGCTGGACATGCAGTCGTTATCGGTGCGCGACCCAGTTAGCGGTGAGGTCATCCCATTGCGTATGGCAATTGAGTTGGGTGTGGTTGACATGCAGGCTGGCACGGTCATCGATATACAGACGCTCATGGATATGCCCATGGAGATGGCCATCCGATGTGGTTACCTTGTGCGCGGCGTACGCAAACCCATCTCCCTTGAAGCTGCTGTACGCAAAGGTCTCTACGATCCGAACACGGGTAAACTCTTCGACTCAGAGTCACAAAACCAAGTCGATGTGCAAAAGTCAATTGAAATTGGTCTGGTTGATGCCAAGATTTCGCTGATTGTCGATACAGTCACCCAAAAGGAGCTGAAGCTCGATTTTGCTATCGATGATGAGCTCGTTGTGCCCGCAACCGGACAGATCAAGGATAATAAGAATAATACACTTGTGCCGTTCGATGTGGGCGTTCAACAGCGTCTGGTAAAGACCGACAGCGTCACCTGGAGTCTGCCCGAGGTGCTGCAGCGTGAATTCTACACGCCCAGCACCGGCAAGGTATTGAATCCCATAACGGGCGAAGAGGTTCTCCTCCAGCAGGCCATTGAAATGGGTTTCGTTGAGCTTGACTCAACACTCGTAAAGGATACCGAACATGACAAGATTGTGCCGGCCAAGGAGGCTGCCAAAGTGGGTCTACTTGATACGGTTCGGGGCACACTCAGCTCGCCCAATCTTAGCCTCGACGAGGCCTTCTACAAGGGCTATTTGATCAGTAACAAGAAGCCCTGGTCTTTGGTCGATTGTCTGCTGCGTGGTCTTTACGATCCTTTGACGGCAAAATTCAACATCGATGGCCAACAGCTCGACTTGCAGTCAGCCATTGCACAAAAGCTCATTAATCCCAAAGAGCTGGTGCTACTCGATCCCAAGACAGAGTCAATAATTTCACTCAACGAGGCCATTGTCAAGGGTTATTTGGATCCAGTTGGTGGCTTTGTTATTAATCCGTATGCATCGACAAAACTGTCACTGAACGAGGCCCTCGAGAATCGCGTTCTCATTCCGCCAAAACGCAAGCGCAGTCTGCCCGACGCTGTTTATCGTGGATTATACGATCCGAAGACGGGTCAGTTCAGCAATACGATCACACGAGAGAAACTCACAACTGAATTTGCCATTCGTAGGGGCATACTCGATCCCGATTCGACGGTCGTCAATGTTTGTGGTCAAGTTGTGCCGTTTGGCATCGCCACTGAGACGGGCATAGTGGATAGCCAACAGGGTAGGGTGCGGGATGAGGATGATCAGCAGATCGATTTTAAGGAAGCCTTCGATAAGGGTGTTCTCGTTGAGGCCAAGAAACCGTTGCGTCTCATTGAGGCAGTCGTTAAGAATATTTACGACGAGAACGATGGTCAATTTATGGATCCCAAGTCGGGTGAGAAACTCAACTTTGCCGAGGCACTCACCACAAATTTGATCGATGAGCACAGCGTCCAGATTAGAGATTTCAAGAGTGGCTTATATAAGGCGCTCAGTCTGACGCATGCCAAGGATTCGGGTCTGATTGATCCACAAAATTCCAAGTTGCTGTACAACAATCAAACGATGACGATTAAGCATGCCTTCAACATTGGCATCCTGATGGATGTGAATGCACCAATCAGTGTGCAGCGTGCAATACATCAGGGTCTCTTTGATGACAAGACGGGCAAACTGACGGACCCCAAGACAAGTCGCAAGATCACTTTGCTGGAGGGTATGCGTAGCTTTATCATAAATCCCCATCTGCCCTGCTACTTCGATGAGCAAACCGAACAAATGTTTAGTCTCAGCGAGACCTGTCGCAATGGCATCATCAACAGAAGAGAGGGGGTGTTCAAGGAACCAGGTAGTTCCAGTTTTGTGTCCTTGGGCGAGGCCCTGAGTTTGGGCCTGATGGTTGATATTGAAAATGCCGGATTTGGGCTATATGAACTCTTAGCCATGGGCTTCTATGATGTGGCCACACGTCAAGTTTTGCATCCCGTAACGAATCGCCGACTTAATCTCAACGAAGCTTGCGTTGAGGATGTCGTTAGTCTCTCCTCCAGTTTGGTCAAACACCACGAGACAGGCAAATATATGCGCCTAGCAAATGCCATTAAGGAGCATCTCATAGATGACACCAATGGCTGTTATAATCTGGGCAGCGAGCAGTTGGATCTGCAGGCAGCCAGATCACGTGGTTTGATCGTCTCGAACCGTCGTCTGTTGAGTCTGGAAATGGTGTTGCGCATGCAGCTTTACAGACCGGAGACGGGTAAATTCTGCGATCCCACAACGGGCGAGTATCTCGATTTAGTTGAGGCTATCCATACGGGTTTCATAGATCCAGCGAGCACTGTTTTCAAGAATCAGCTAACGGGCAAAGAGTTGCCTCTGACTGAGGCCATTGAGAATGGCGACATTGATGTGACAAAGGGTCGCGTTCTTGACCCCAAATCCAAATCCACATACAATTATGATGTTGCCTTCGTGCGTGGCATACTCGTGACCGTTCAGCGTCCCCTAACCGATCGTGAGGAAGTCGTGCGTCGTCAGGATAGCGTTGAGCTGCTGAGTCAAACGCCTGTCAGCGTTGTCATTAGCAAACCGCGTGAAATGTCGCTCGAGGAAGCAATCAGATATAACATAATCGATCCGAAAACTGCACTCGTTCGCGATTTCGATAGCTTTAAATTCGTCGCGTATAGCTTAGCCGAGGAACGCGGTCTCGTCGATATCTCCAAGCGCACGCTCGTCGATCCGAAAGCACTCTATTTTGCCTTTGATCCGACTCTGTTGATCTATGTACGCGAACCGATCACATTTGATCAGGCGGCCGAGTCCAAGAGTCTGGATCTGCAATCAGGCATGTTGACCCAACAGCCAGTTATCCCAGCCATCAGCAAGAGCGATGACAGCGCACCCGATTCACTGACTGTTATCGAGACAACGCCTAAGATATACACGCTCAAGGATGCCGCCGGCCTTGGCATTATTGATCCCGATTCGGCGCTGGTCAAAGACTTGGCCAAAGCGAAACTTGTGCGTTTGCCAGAGGCCTTCCGCAAGGGCCTGATGGATGCCAACAAGGCGAATGTGTTGAATACCCAAACCTCAAAGCTATGCTCCCTGCAGGAGGCCTACGAGAGTGGCCTCATCTGTACACCCAAGCGTTCATTTGGTTTGCTAGAGGCCATCACCTTTAACCTGTACAATCCAACAAATGGCTGCCTAGTCGATCCCTTCCAAATGCATCCCGACATCATTAAGCGTAAGAAGTACACGTTGGCCGAGGCCATCGGTGCCGGTCTGATTGATCCCTCCTCGACAGTGGTGCGTGATCCCAGCACTGGGGTCATCATGCCACTTGCGGCCGCCATTGGCAGCGGCCTGATCGATGCCACACAGGGTCGTCTGAACGATGCCAATGCGCCCAAGAATCATATCGATTTGGTGAAGGCCGCCGAGAAGGGTTTACTGCTGCCAGCCGAACAGCGGGTAAGTTTCACAGACCTTCAACACAGTTCTCCTCTTCCCCCCTGTCTATTGTGTATACACAACAGGTTTTTATAGCACTTTCCAAAATTTCCATTCACAAATTGAAACCCGGAAAACGAAAAACAAAACGACAAACAAAACAAAATTGTTGCAACCAAAATTCGCTTCGTGGCATGTTCTTTTTTTGGTATATTCTATATTAATAATAATAATTATATATTTTTCTTCAAATTTTTGTTAAGTACTTTTTTGATCAGCGCGTTCTCAATTTTAATCTCCACTCTATCTACTCTCATCAGACTAACCCACAAAGCTCTGTCTGCTTATCTAAAAAAAAAAAATGAAACTATTTTTTTTATTTGCAAATCATATTTATGATTATTATTTCATTATGCTTGTCCTCAAAAAAGGTGAAGCATATTTCTTATATTGCAGCGCATGGCATTGAGTTTTATATGTTCTCGTTCACAAAACAAAAATACCACATCAATTATCAAATACATATCAAACTATATAGCGTATATAATTTTTTCAAAATGAGCCAAACTTTGTTGCTAAAACTTGCTTTAAAGTTTTTCAAATTAAGAATGCAGCAAGTACAAATCCTAGCAGCAAAGAGTACTACATACCACCACATAGATAATCACAACCACAGATCGATCGATCGTACCTCATATATAGACCACTACATATATATATCACAATCATCAAATTGCTTGATCTGGCAAACGCAAAACGCAAACGCGAGTCTTCATATTCTCCATACTCCACTCTACTCGGCACGAATGACGTCGGCAATCAAATATTTATAATCTCTCTTTTTTCTTCATATACATATACTTATCTATCGATAACACAAAACATATACACACACATGCATACATCGTAAACACATAAATATATATGATATAATTCATATTCTCTATAAAGTTAATACTCCCTGTATAGGCAGCATTTACCTTAGGCCCACTTTATATAAACTCCTTAAAGCTCTTCTCTTGAATTCTATGGAATCCTTTAAGCACTTGTAACTACCTTCAGCATTCTTGCTATACTAAGGACTTATTTACCTAACCCAATCTCATATATCCCTAATATGTATATATATAGTCTAAGTTACAGTTTGGTTCCTAGCTGCAATTTGCTCTGAGATATTGCAATTGTACTCGTAATCTGATCTTAGCTAGTCAGTATTTTTCTAGTTCTTATTTTAACATAAACATATTTTTTTAAATATCAATTTTCTACCTATTTTCAGCATTTTATTTATTATACATACAATTATTCTTATTATATTATTTCGTTTGCAGTTTTAATTTTTTGAGAATGCTCAGACCAAAAACCAAAACAAAAAACAAAAATCCAAAATTAACACTAATCCAAAAACAAAGAAAAACAATAAAACTCAACAACAAAAATAATATAAAAACCATTAAAAAACGTAGTTAGTTGCCCATACTAAAAGCATAAAACTGTAGATGCCCTAGTTGATCGTAGTAGTGCTCGTTAATTTTAGTAGTGCTTAGAAGTAAACCTTGGTGTCTTTGTTTGTGTACGTCCTTTAATTATAGTAATAATTGTGTTTAATTTGGTTATTAAAACGCTTTAACGCCTGACCTAATCTAACCTAACCAAACCTTTTGCCTGTCCTATAATCTGCTTTAATAAATGAAAAAGAAAAATACAATCAAACTTTGCTTATGCTTTCGCATAATTATAAATATTTCAGCTATTGTATGTTTGTGTGCTCTTTATATATATTTTGTGTTCCATTTCTTATGACTTTCGATTATATTGTTAATGAACATTTCATATGCTCTCTATATATATATAATTATATATTTATTATCCCCTCTCAAATATCGAAAAATATGTATAAGTATGAGACTGTAACTGGCTAAGCTACAATCTTATTTTACCTTTGTACTAATTATGATTTACTTTTTATCATCACTATCAAATCATTAATTTTGGCCAATAGCAAGCAGTATTCGAAAAGTTCAACATGTGCGAGGAGAACGTCAACGATCTCCTCAAATGGGTCACATCCGTCGAACAGAAAATCTCAAACGTTGGCGGACCACGTGTCAAAATCGATGAGCTGCGCAACCAAATCAATGCACTCAAAGTAAAGTTTTTGATTTAGTTTATGTTTAAATATCTAATAAATTTCTCTGTACCACAGCAAATCAAGGATGAAATCGAATCCCAGCAGCGTCCAGTGGCCACATGCCTGGAGCAAATCCGTCAAATTGTGTTGACTGGCGGCGATGTGCTCTCTGCCCCAGAGGTCACCACACTGGAGAACTCTGGCCGTGAGCTGCGCTCGCGTGTGGATCGTGTGAACGATCGCACGGTGCGTCTGCTGCGTCGTTTGGAGGCTGGACGCGATGAGCTGACCAAGCTGCGCAGCGAGTTGGATGTATTTTCCGACTGGCTGCAGCAGGCCCGACGCACGCTGGAGGATAAGGAGCGTTCGCTGTCGGATCTGACGCGTCTCGCCTCGCAGGCGGACACCATTCGAGAGTTTGTCAGCGATGTGATTGGTCACCAGGCCGATTTGCGTTTCATCACCATGGCCGCCCAGAAGTTTGTCGACGAGAGCAAGGAATTTTTGGCCCTGCTCAATGATTTCCGCACTTCGTTGCCCGAACGCTTGCCACATGTGGAGCCGCTATCGAGCGCCGAGAGTCCCATACGCCAGGAGGTTTCGCTAGTGACGGCACAGTACAAGGACCTGTTGAATCGCGTCAACGCGCTGCAGGATCGTGTCTCTGGCTTGGGTGGCAGGCAGCGTGAGTACCAGGATGCCTTGGACAAGGCCAGCGAGTGGCTGCGCAGCATGCAGCCGCGTATCTCACGTGTCATCTCTGAGCCCGTCGCTGGAGATCCCAAGGGTGTCCAGGATCAAATGAACGAGGCGAAGGCGCTGCACAACGAGCTCCTCTCTAGCGGTCGTCTGGTGGACAATGCCCAACAGGCATTGGATAATCTACTGCGCAGCCTGGGCGGTCAACTCAGTCCGATGGAGATCAATCAGCTGGAGTTGCCCATTGCTGACCTAAAGAACAACTATCAGCAGTTGCTGGATACGCTCGGCGAACATTGCAAGACGTTGGATAAGACCTTGGTGCAATCGCAGGGTGTGCAAGATGCACTTGATAGCCTTGTCAGTTGGGTCAACCAGGCCGAGGATAAGTTCAAGCTGAATCTGCGTCCCGCTTCGCTTATCAAGGAGCGTCTGCAGGAGCAAATCCGAGAGCACAAGGTGCTCCTCGCCGATCTGCAATCGCATCAGGCGAGCATCGACAGTGTACAAATCTCTGCCAAGCATCTGTTGGCCAGTGCATCCAATGCACGCATCGCCAAGAAGGTGGAATCGAATCTAAACGATGTCACTGGTAAATTTGAGAAGCTCTTCGAGAAGGCCAACAAGCGTGGCGAATTCCTGGACGATGTCCACAGTCGCCTCTCCAAGTATCTGGACGACATCAGCACCGTTGAGCAACGCATGGGCAGCCTGCAGGAGGCTCTCGATAGCCGTGAGACGAGCTTGCTCGCCACCGAGGAGCTGGCCCGCCGCATGCTTGACTTGGCGCGCGAGAAGGATCAGCTAGCGCCACTGTTCGAGGATTGTGTGCGCAATGGCAAGGATCTGATTGGATTGCGGGATGTGACCGATACGGGCGCATTGCGCGATCGCATCAAGGATTTGGAATCTCAGTGGCGCAACATTAACATCAGCATCGATGAGCGCGCCAAGCTCTCCAAGCAGAAGGCCGAACGTCAACTGGCCTACGAGAGCCTCAAGGACGATGTCCTCTCGTGGCTAACAAAAACCGAGGGTCGCGTCAATGGACTGGCACCGGTGGCAATCGATCTGGATAAGATTAAACAGCAGCACGATGAACTGAAGCCCATCTGCAAGGATTATCGCGACTATGCGCCAACCATTGATAAGATCAATGATATTGGCTCGCAATATGATGCCCTGGTGCGACCAGAGAGTCCGGGACGCAAACGCTCCACATATAGTCCGATCAAGAGGACGAGCCCGCTGCGTCGCATGTCCGGAGACGCCAGAAGCCCCAGCCCGACCAAGGGAGGCATACTGTCGCCACTATCGACTGGTTCCAGTGGATTCGGTAGCCGCAGATCCTCTCAGGATGGCTTCCAGCTCTCTGAGCTGTCTCCGGTGCAGCAGCAGCTGAGCGAGATCAACAATCGCTACGGTCTAATTGGCGTCCGTCTCAACGATCGCCAGCACGAACTGGACAACCTCAACGAGGAGCTGCGCAAGCAATACGATAACCTGAAGGGCTTGGCTCAGTTCCTGGAGCGCATTCAGCGCCAGGTGCCCAAGGAGTCCGTCTCCAACAAGGAGGAAGCCGATCGTTGCATTAAGCAGGCACGCAAAATTCTCGAGGACATGTACGAGAAGCAGAGCCTGCTGGACACGACCAAGGCACAGGTAAAGGACATTCTGCGACGCAAATCGGATGTTCCCGGCGCCGAACAGCTGCGACAGGAGAACGAGAACATTCAGGAGAAGTGGAAGAATCTCAATGATATCTGCAAGAATCGCATTGCTTTCTCAGAGAAGTTGCGCGATTTCCTCGATACCCATGGCAATCTCAAGAGCTGGCTGGACAGCAAGGAGCGCATGTTGACCGTATTGGGACCGATTTCCTCGGATCCCCGCATGGTCCAGAGCCAGGTGCAGCAGGTGCAAGTGCTACGCGAAGAATTCCGCACACAGCAGCCGCAACTGAAGCACTTCCAGGAGCTGGGACACGATGTTGTCGATCATTTGGCCGGCACACCCGATGCCCAAGCCGTCGAGCTGAAGCTCAAGGATGTGCTGACCAAGTGGGATGATCTGATGGGCAAACTGGATGATCGTGCCAATAGTTTGGGCGGCGCTGCCGACAGCTCCAAGGAGTTCGATGCGGCTGTCAATCGACTGCGTGAAGCGCTGCAAAATATCAGCGACAATCTGGACACGCTGCCCTTGGATGGCGATCACCAGGAGAATCTGCGCAAGATCGAGAACCTCGAACGCCAGCTGGAGGGACAACGTCCGCTCCTCGCGGACGTGGAACAATCAGCAGCCACCTTGTGTAATATACTCGGTGATCCTGCATCGCGTGCCGATGTCAACTCGCGTGTTGCCGCTTTGGAGAAACAGTATTCCGCGCTACAAAAGAAGCTGGACACGAAGAAGGCCGAAACGGAGGCTTCGCTGCGGGACGGTCGTCACTTTGCCGAGAACTGCTCCAAGACACTCGGCTGGCTCTCGGGTGAGCTGTCCAATCTCACCGATCGCCTGCTCGTCTCTGCACACAAGCCAACGCTGCAGCACCAGATCGACACACACGAACCCATCTATCGTGAGGTGATGGCTCGGGAGCATGAAGTGATTATGTTGATCAACAAGGGCAAGGATCTGACGGATCGTCAGCAGGATCGTGGCGTGAAGCGTGATCTCGATCGCATTCAACAGCAGTGGGAGAAGCTGCGCCGTGAGGCCGTCGATCGTCATACGCGTCTGCAGACGTGCATGGAACACTGCAAGAAGTACTCGCAGACCTCGGAGACGTTCCTCGCCTGGCTGCGCACCGCTGAGGATAAGCTGGCCGATCTGACACCCGGCGTCTTGTCCAAGGCCAAGCTGGAGACGCGTCTGCGCGATTTGCAGACATTCCGCAGTGAGGTGTGGAAGCATTCCGGTGAATTTGAGAACACCAAGGGTCTGGGCGACACCTTCCTGACCAGTTGTGACATTGACAAGGAGCCCATTAAGGCCGAGCTGCAGGACATCCGTGATCGCTGGGAGCGCCTCAATAATGATTTGATTGCACGCGCCCATGAGATTGAGAACTGTTCGCGTCGCCTGGGCGACTTCAACGATGAGCTGCGTAATCTGGATCACTCGCTGGGTCGTTGCGAGGATCGTCTTGCCGCACATGATGCGCTCGGTGGTGCTGCCAAGGACCCCAAGCTGCTGGAGCGCGTGAAGGCTATACGCGAGGAGCTGACCAATCTGGGCAAACCACTGCAGTCGCTGAAGGGTCTGGCCAAGGACATTAGCGCCGAGGCGCGTGCTGCCGGCGGCGATGCTGATCATTTGACTAACGAGGTCGATGGTATCGCCGATCGCATGTCTGAGCTGCAAGGACGACTCGATGATCGCTGCGGTGAGCTGCAATCGGCTGCGACTGCAGTCTCCCAGTTCAACGAACAGATGAAGACGCTGAGCATCGATCTGAACGATCTGGAGACGGAGATTGAGAAGTTGGCGCCGCCAGCGCGTGAAATTAAGATTGTGCAGCAGCAACTGGATGATGTGGGCAAGCTGCAGAACAGGCTGGAACGCCTCGTCGGTCGTCTGGAGGATGCCGAACGTGCCGCCGATGTCCTGGTCGATGCAGGCTTCTCTGCCGACACGAGTCAGACGCGCGAACAAATCGCCACGCTTCGCAAGACCGTGGGACGCCTCGACAATCGTGTGCGTGACCATGAGGACAAACTGCAGAGCACGCTGAAGGCACTGCGGGAGTTCTACGACATGCAGTCGCAGGCTCTCGATGATATCCTGGATGTCAGCGATGAGTTCAAGCGCATGAAGCCCGTGGGCTCTGAGCTGGATCAGATTCGAAGACAGCAGGAGGACTTCCGCAACTTCCGTGAACGCAAGGTTGACCCACTGGCTCAGAATGTGGACAAGGTCAACATGTCGGGACGCGATCTGGTACGCTCCGCTGGCACCGGTGTTTCCACCAATGTCATCGAGAAGGATTTGGAGAAGTTGAACGATCGCTGGAATGATCTGAAGGAGCGCATGAACGAGCGCGATCGTCGCTTGGACGTCGCCCTGCTGCAGTCCGGCAAGTTCCAGGAAGCGCTGGCAGGTCTCTCGAAGTGGCTCAGCGACACAGAGGAAATGGTTGCCAACCAGAAGCCGCCCAGTTGCGATTACAAGGTGGTCAAGGCGCAGTTGCAGGAACAGAAGTTCCTCAAGAAAATGCTGCTGGATCGCCAGAACTCTATGGGTTCCCTAGCCAATCTGGGCAAAGAGGTGGCCAATCATTGTGAGCCCGCCGAGCGTGCCTCAATCGAGAAGCAATTGAATGATCTAATGAAACGATTCGATGCTTTAACCAATGGCGCCGAGCAGCGTGAACTGGATCTGGAGGAGGCCATGGAGGTTGCCAAGCGGTTCCACGACAAGATCAGTCCACTCGAACTCTGGCTGGATAATACGGAACGTGCTGTTAAAGCCATGGAACTAATACCCACCGATGAGGAGAAGATTCAGCAGCGCATCCGTGAGCATGATCGCCTGCACGACGAGATTCTGGGCAAGCAGCCCGACTTTACGGATCTGGCTGATGTGGCCGGACAGCTGATGCATCTGGTCAGCGACGAGGAAGCCGTCAATCTGGGCGAGAAGGTGCGCACCGTAACCGAACGCTACACAGGATTGGTTGATGCCAGCGATAACATTGGTGCTCTGCTTGCCGAATCCCGTCAAGGTTTGCGTCATCTGGTGCTCAGCTACCAGGATCTGGTCGCATGGATGGAAAGCATGGAGAACGAGCTGAAACGCTTCAAATCTGTACCCGTCCACGCGGAAAAGCTGTTGGAGCAAATGGATCATCTGCTGGAGCTGAACGAGAATATTGCTGGACACGCTAACAATGTGGAGTCTACTGTTGAATCTGGTGCAGAACTAATGAAGCACATTTCCAACGATGAGGCTATTCAACTGAAGGATAAACTGGACTCGCTACAACGTCGCTATGGTGATCTGACCAATCGTGGCGGTGATCTGCTCAAGAATGCCCAGAATGCTTTGCCACTGGTGCAACAGTTCCACGAGGCCCACAATCGTCTGATCGAATGGATGCAGAGTGCCGAGACTGCTCTGGCGCCGAGTGAACCACGCCAGGCCGATGTTCTTCGCCTCGAGAGTGAACTCTCCGATATGCGTCCCATACTGGATACGATTAATCTGGTGGGACCACAGCTGTGCCAGCTGTCGCCTGGTGAAGGTGCTGCCACCATCGAGAACATTGTCACCCGCGATAATCGCCGCTTCGACGCCATCGTCGAGCAGATTCAACGCAAGGCGGAACGTTTGCATTTAAGCAACCAGCGGGCCAAGGAAGTCACCAGTGACATTGATGAGCTGTTGGAGTGGTTCCGCGAAATGGACACCACACTGCGCGAAGCCGATCTGCCGGCCATGGAGCCGAAGCTGGTGCGCGCTCAGTTGCAGGAGCATCGTTCTATAAACGATGATATCTCCAGTCAGAAGGGACGCGTGCGCGATGTGACTGCCACATCCAAGAAGGTTTTGCGTGAGTCGCCACAGAGCGAGAACACGGCAACGCTGCGTGAGAAACTGGACGATCTCAAGGAGATTGTCGACACCGTCGCCCAGTTGTGCAGTGAACGTTTGGGCATCTTGGAGCAGGCGTTGCCCTTGTCCGAGCACTTTGCCGACTCGCACCAGGGTCTGACCACCTGGCTGGACGATATGGAACAGCAAATCTCAAGGCTAAGCATGCCAGCGCTGCGTCCAGATCAGATCACACTGCAGCAGGACAAGAACGAGCGTTTGCTGCACTCGATTGCCGACCACAAGCCACTCTTGGACAAACTGAACAAGACGGGTGAAGCTCTGGGCGCACTGGTTGCCGACGATGATAGCGCCAAGATTAATGAGATCTTGGACACGGACAATGCACGCTATGCCGCACTGCGTCTGGAGTTGCGTGAACGTCAACAGGCGCTGGAGAATGCGCTGCAAGAGTCCAGTCAGTTCTCCGACAAACTGGAGGGCATGCTTCGCGCCCTGGCCAACACTGTGGATCAGGTGAATCAATTGGATCCACTCTCAGCACTGCCCCAGAAAATCCGCGAACAGATCGAGGATAATGATGCGCTCATGGATGATCTGGACAAGCGACAGGATGCATTTAGCGCTGTGCAGCGGGCGGCCAACGATGTGATTGCCAAGGCGGGCAACAAGGCTGATCCAGCTGTGCGTGATATCAAGGCCAAGCTCGAGAAGCTCAACACGCTGTGGAACGATGTGCAGAAGGCCACCAAGAAACGTGGTAGCTCCCTGGACGATATACTCAGCGTAGCCGAACCATTCTGGAAGCAATTGAACAGTGTCATGAAGACTCTTAAGGATCTGGAGGAGACGCTATCATGCCAAGAGCCACCAGCGGCACAGCCGCAAGATATTAAGAAACAACAGGTGGCTCTGCAGGAGATCCGGCACGAGATCGATCAGACCAAGCCAGAGGTGGAGCAGGTGCGTCGCCATGGCAGCAATCTGATGAACATGTGTGGCGAACCCGACAAACCAGAGGTGAAGAAACACATCGAGGATCTGGACAATGCATGGGACAACATTACAGCGTTGTATGCCAAACGTGAGGAAAATCTCATCGATGCCATGGAGAAGGCTATGGAGTTCCATGAGACGCTACAGAATCTCCTCAAGTTCCTCACCAAGGCCGAGGAAAAGTTTGCTCATCTCGGAGCTGTCGGCTCCGACATTGATGCCGTCAAGCGACAAATTGAACAACTCAAGGCGTTCAAGGACGAAGTCGATCCGCACATGGTCGAAGTAGAAGCATTAAACAGGTAAGCTTGGTTATTATAAATACACCCATTGAATCTCTTATCTAATAATCTTGTATATTAACGTATTCTAATGTGTGGTGATCTTCCATTCAACAATTGGCAGAGTTCTAGAAAGGCAAGATACTAGTTGCAAAATTTCGTACGTTTTATCGTTCGTTCTGTTTGATGTTTGTTGTGTACTTTTAAGTGCCTGCCATTTTAAGCTGTGATCTGGTCTGCCATGATCTGATCTGTGATACAGAATCAGCAATCTCTGATACAATCTCTATGATCTCTGATCTCTGATCTATGATCTATGATCTATATGATATAATCTATGATCTATGATCTCTGGTCCCTGTTCTATGATCTCGGATCTCGGATCTCGGATCTCTGATCTATGATCTGTAATACAAGTTTTGTTATCGCTGATCTGAAATCTACGATCCATGATCCATGATAAGCTCAGATATTTTATGCTTAATCTCTGGTTCGCTGATCTGTGATCTGTTCTGCGCATGTTTTTTCTTTATGATTTGTGCCGCAAGCCAAAATATTATTGCATGTGCACCAGCAGCCGCCAGCTGTTATTATTATTATTGTTATTGTTGATGTTTAGTTGTGCCTGCATTTTGTTGAGCACCAATCGTATGCAATGTATACTAATTCTTTGCCTGGCCACTTACAGACAAGCTGTGGAACTGACGGAACGCACTTCGCCCGAGCAGGCGGCATCAATTAGGGAGCCACTGACCGTGGTAAACCGTCGCTGGGAGGCTTTGCTGCGCGGCATGGTCGATCGCCAGAAGCAGCTGGAGCATGCACTGCTCCATTTGGGTCAATTCCAGCATGCGCTGAACGAGCTCTTGGTCTGGATCAACAAGACAGACAGCACTCTCGATCAGCTGAAGCCGGTAAGCGGAAACAAATAGCAGCAATTCCTTTGAGAGTAAAATCTAACTAAATGATTTAATCACAGATACCTGGAGACCCGCAGCTGCTTGAAGTGGAGCTGGCCAAGCTGAAGGTGCTCGCCAACGATATACAGGCGCATCAGAACTCTGTGGATACACTGAACGATGCTGGGCGCCAGCTCATCGAGACAGAAAAGGGCTCTGTGGAGGCATCGACGACGCAGGAGAAGCTGCGCAAGCTGAACAACGAGTGGAAGCAGTTGTTGCAAAAAGCCAGCGATCGCCAGCACGAGCTGGAGGAATCGCTACGCGAAGCCCAGGGTTACATAGCCGAGGTACAGGACATCCTGGGCTGGTTGGGCGATGTGGATGCCGTGATTGGCGCCAGCAAACCAGTTGGTGGTCTGCCAGAGACTGCCACAGAGCAGCTGGAACGCTTTATGGAGGTCTACAACGAACTGGATGAGAACAGGCCCAAGGTGGAGACCATCCAGGCACAGGGACAGGAGTACATCAAACGACAGAACCAGATGAAGGTCCCCTCGAGCAATCTGCAGCACACGTTGCGCACACTGAAGCAGCGCTGGGATGCGGTTGTTTCGCGTGCCTCCGACAAGAAGATCAAGCTGGAGATTGCGCTCAAGGAGGCAACCGAATTCCATGAGACGCTCCAAGCCTTTGTCGAGTGGTTAACCCAGGCGGAGAAGCAGCTCTCGAATGCTGAGCCCGTCTCGCGTGTCCTGGAAACGATTCAAGCCCAGATGGAGGAGCATAAGGTGCTGCAGAAGGATGTGAGCACACATCGCGAGGCCATGCTGCTGCTGGACAAGAAGGGCACACATCTGAAATACTTCAGCCAGAAGCAGGATGTGATTCTCATCAAGAATCTGCTCGTGTCCGTCCAGCATCGCTGGGAGCGTGTCGTCAGCAAGGCGGCGGAGCGCACTCGTGCTCTCGACCATGGCTACAAGGAGGCGCGTGAGTTCAATGATGCCTGGAATGGCATGATGCAGTATCTGCAGGAAACAGAACAGGTGCTGGATCAGATCATTGAGGAGGCAACCGCCTCCAAGGAGCCGCAGAAGATCAAGAAGTACATTGCCAAGCTGAAGGAGACGCATCGTCAGCTGGGAGCCAAGCAATCCGTATACGATGCCACCATGCGCACCGGCAAGAACCTCATGGAACGGGCACCCAAGGGTGATCGTCCCGTGCTGGACAAGATGCTGTTGGAGCTAAAGGAGCAATGGACGCGTGTCTGGTCGAAGAGCATTGAGCGACAGCGTAAACTGGAAGAGGCTCTACTGCTTTCCGGGCAGTTCAGCGATGCACTCGGCGAACTGCTCGAGTGGCTGAAAAAGGCCAAGAGCAGGTTGAACGAGAACGGACCGGTCCATGGTGATCTGGAGACGGTGCAGGGTCTGTGCGAGCATCACAAGCACATTGAACAGGATCTGCAGAAACGTGCCGCTCAAATGCAGGGCGTCCTAAAAACGGGACGTGATCTGGAGCGTTCGGGCAATAATCCTGAGGTGGGCGCGAAGCTCGATGAGCTGCAATCCGTTTGGGATGAGGTCCACAATGCGGTCGGCAAACGTGGCGAGCGACTTGAAGTTGCTCTCACCGATGCTGAGAAGCTGAATGCCCAGGTTCAGGCCCTGTTCGATTGGCTGGATCATGCGGAGCACAAGCTGCGCTACGCCAAGAATGCGCCCGACGATGAGAAGGTCTCGCGCGAAATGATGGACATTCACATGGAGTTCATGAAGGATCTGCGCATCCGGGAACGCGAGAAGAGCGAAACGTTCGAATACGCCGAGGATATTATTGGCAAAGCGTATCCGGATGCCATTCCCATCATCAAGAACTGGCTATCGATCATCCAGCAACGCTGGGAGGAGGTGCGCCAATGGGCCATTAATCGCGAGTCCAAGCTGGGACTGCATTTGCAATCCCTCAAGGATCTGGACGATACCATTGAGGAGCTGCTCGCCTGGCTCAGCGGTCTCGAGGGCACCCTAATAAGTGAGTAAACCAACATAGAGATTTATGATCTTTTACTAATCTGCCTTATGCCTGCGTAGATCTGAAGCATGAACGACTGCCGGATGAGATACCACCGGTTGAGAAACTGATCGAGGACCACAAGGAGTTCATGGAGAATACGGCACGTCGCCAGAACGAGGTGGATCGCGCTTGCAAGCCGCGCCAACTGCCACCAGGTGCCCGCAAGCCATCGCGTAGCGGCAAGACGCCAGTGTGAGTATTTGCAGAGTTGCCACCCTGCGGCTAAACACAGATCCTTTGTATATATGTTTATTTTATTATTATTTTTTATTTACTTTTTTTTTTTTTTGTTTTTGGCTATTTTTTCACCAACTTTTATTGCTACAACAAAAAACAAATCAAATCTTTTTTCCCTGCAACGTTTTTGCACCCCAAAACTCTTGCCTATCCAAAATATATACTCTATATACGACACCTTGCAACAACAACTACTCTACATAAATATATATATATATATATATATGACTGTAGTCGTGGCTCCAGTCACGATCTGCGTGAACAGTCGCCCGATGGCCAGCTGCGACGTCAAAGGTTTGACAGCTACTTTATACTCTACTCTTCTACTCAATATAAACTACCACTGCAAGCCACATAAAAACACAATAAACCACAGTGCGCTTACCAACATTGTTGCTCACACCCACACACACACACATACACATTACCAAATGGTTATAGTCAACCACAACTTGAAGCTTTTTTGTGTCCCATCTAGCACTAAACTGAGCTAACATACAAAGTTTTCTATACTCCCATTATATCATCGATATCATAACGTATCAAAAAAAATATATATATAATCTTAACAATTGACAAATGTCAAATATAATTGAACTAATATAATTATAACTACAAAATAATATAATAAATTCAAATAACTTGTTTGCTAAGACTGCCCATCTGTCTAATAGGTAATACCTTAACCATCCACCATATCACGTAGTCCTCCCACAAAACTTCAGGCACCCGGCTTAATCACTGCTGCTTAAACTGTTGCTTAATTATGTTTTTTTCCAACACTGTTTCGCCACTTTGCCTAATTTGCAAATGCTTCTCTCGTTCACAGCTTCAAGGGCTCTCGCGATCAAGGACTCAACGCACGCAAGGGCAGGTGAGTTATCAACCATGTTTTTATTCAACAATTGTTCAAAAAAAAAAAAAAAAAAAATAGTGCATGCAATTCTAAATTTTCAAGAAAGAAAAAAATTCAATTTCTGTTTTTGTTTTTCGACTCTGTTTTCTTTCGGCTCTATGCAACACTATTTTTGGAAATGCTGCGAAATGTTATTTCTTTTGTGTATACATTATAAATATATATATATATGAAATACTTTTTATATGGCTCTTGTACGTTATTTTTGTGTGTGTATTGTTTCGTTATTTGATCGTTCTTGTTTTTTTGTCTCTCCTTCTCTTTTTTGTATCTTTTTTGTGAAACTCTTTCTCATCACGCTACCGTAAACGTTTGCCTCATATCAAAAATCTATGCATCTTGCTGCTTAAATATTTGCTCTGCATAATCATATATAAACATATATATATAAATATTATATATATATTAAATATATATCAGTCGTATTACGCCTACGCGCGATACGCCCGACAGAGATCGCCTGCCGCATTATGGCCCACGTTTCTCGCCAAGGTAAGTGCCCGCTCCTGCTCCTCATTTACAATCAGTGCAGCTCAAACTGTACACCTATGCTAAATGTTACTCTATTTTTGTGTAAGTTAAGCATTTTGTAGTTTTCTTATTGTTCTTTTTTTTTCATATATCAAATTAGCTTTCATTGAATTTGTTTTTCATTTATGAACTTACTAATAGTATATATCAAATTTGCCCTCATAGCTCTTCTGGTCCCGAACTTGAATTCCGTTCGCCACGCGCCAAGCTGCTGTGGACCAAGTGGCGTGATGTGTGGATGCTGTCATGGGAGCGTCAACGTTTGCTCCACGAGCATCTCATGTATCTGAAGGATGTGGAGCGTGCTCGCAACTTTAGCTGGGATGATTGGCGCAAGCGCGTAAGTATCTGCCACAGCCATAACACACCATAAGCAATTATAATAATAATATTTAAAATTACCCATTATTCACACAGTTCCTCAAGCACATGAACCACAAGAAGTCGCGCTTGACTGATCTGTTCCGTAAAATGGACAAGGATAACAATGGCATGGTGCCACGCGATGTTTTCATCGATGGCATACTCAATACGAGTAAGTAGTAAAAATATACAACTTCTATATGAGATATTAAAAATACTATATCCCTAACAGAATTCGATACTTCGGGTCTGGAGATGAAGGCTGTTGCCGATCTGTTCGATCGCAATGGCGAGGGTCTCATTGACTGGCAGGAATTCATTGCCGCTCTCCGACCCGATTGGCAGGAACGTAAACCGGCCAATGACAATGACAAGATCCATGATGAGGTCAAACGTTTGGTCATGCTCTGCACATGTCGTCAAAAGTTCCGTGTGTTCCAAGTGGGCGAAGGCAAATACAGAGTAAGTTTTGGCAGACACTTTTCGACAGACTCTTAATAGTAGCTAATGAATTTGTATGACTTTTACAGTTTGGTGATTCCCAGAAGTTGCGCCTGGTTCGCATCCTGCGCAGCACTGTTATGGTGCGCGTTGGCGGTGGCTGGGTTGCTCTGGATGAATTCCTGCAGAAGAACGATCCTTGTCGCGGTAAGTTCAAGCTCAAACCCACACCTACACACACTATTTTATTTAGTTGTATACGTACAAAAACACACACACTGAAATTATCGATAAATCTTATTTGGACTTCATTCATTTATCGCATATTAATATTCTAGTGTAACTTTTTTGTAGTCCACCATATCACAAACCAAACAAAAAGAAATCTTTTACCATCCCCATCAACCCATGCATTTTGTCTACCTTAGGTTATAAATATGCATCATACTTTTATATACCATTTTTGATCATATCACATCTCTCACAAACATTTAATACATTTAGGTACAGTTGTGCTTAACAACTAATTATAATTATTTTTTTTTACAAGCTAAACATTTTTTTTCAAACATACCAAATATCATATTAATATAATACCAAAACGGATATGGTCATTTAACCAACAAAATAAAAATCAAAACTTTTGTGCCTAAAAATTTTACTAGCATATGATAAACCCAAAAGAAAACAAACAACATAACCTAAAAAAAAACAATTTTTGAAAACCTCATTAATTTGTTTGGTTGAAAAGTTGCTTTAAAAACAAATAGCATAAATTAACAGCGCGCTTTATTTTTGAAGATACTATTTTTGACAATTAGCCAGCGCCTATTTTGACGCCTATCTCATACACACAATAACCAAACGAAATCAAGAATCCAAAACCAAACTCCAATAAAACCAAAAAAAAAAACAAAAAAAAAACCTATCCTAATAACCCGAAAACTGCAAAAGCTCACAGTTTAGGGTTGTTGCCACATTTAGTAATCATGCTCATTTTTTGTTGCTTTTATATGTTAACTCTGCGTTTGATATTATTATTATTCCCATGCCACACATTGTATTTATCTCTCTATTTTTACTGGGTTAACAAACACTATGCCTATTTGCCTAGAACCTAACCTAACCTAACCTAACCTAAAATATAATATAACTTGCTTAGTACTCGATTAGTGCATGCTTTTATTTCATTTCGCTGTTGTGTCTTCTCTTGCTTAACATGGCTACAGTTGTGCGCGCTGTTAACTAACAGCCTGTTTGACTACAGCCTTTTTGAGTGGAACTGTACTTTTATTCATGTCATGCCACGTAAATTTGTTAATTTCTGTTTGTTGTGCGTCCAAAAAAAAAAAAAGAAAATAATAATAATAGTAAATAATAAAAAACACGTGAAATTTGATGTATTAATAATTTTGTATATCGTTTTTCGTTTTTACTAATCAAATTTTATGTTTTTCCCCTTTTTTCTTTTTCAAATGTTATATTTTTTGTAACTGTAATTTAAATAATGAAACCGATAACCGAAAACGCAATGTGCCCGATATTTCCAATATATAAATTCCACAAATAAATCCGCTTGCGCTGCCCGCTCGCCCGCCCGCCCGTCCGCCCACGCCCAACATGCACTTCGCCTGCGCCCAAAAAAAAAAAAACAATACAAAACAAAACAATATAAAAAAAAACACATCAATTTCAAACAAACAAAATACCAATCGTTGTTATTGTTGTTGTTACAATCAAATGCAAATACACGCTCAAAATACATTTATACATGTATGTGCATATATATATATATATATGTGTATGTGTGTGTGTGTATGTGTGTTTTTATCACATGCTATATATGTGCGCATTGTCGGCATTGATCGGAGCAGCCAAGGGACGCACTAACATTGAGCTACGCGAGCAATTCATATTGGCCGATGGCGTCTCACAGAGCATGGCTGCATTCACGTCCAGACGTTCCACACCCAATGCTGCCCAAACTGCCAACAGTTCGCAAAATGGCGGCGCCGGTAGCCCCAACTTGCCGCCATATTTAAGTGGACAGGGTCCCATCATAAAGGTAAATCATCAACAGAAACACAACACAAACGAGTTGTGGGTTAACACAAAAAAAAGCAAAAAAAAAACCAAAAAAAAAAAAACAAAAGAGTTCCCAATCCTAACACTATCCCCCCAACTATATATCCCGTGTTAGGGTTTCAATATTTACTGAGGTAAGTTTTGAGCTTTCGTTTTGGGTTCATTGTGTGTGTTGTTGACAAACAAAAAAAAAAAACAAGCTCGCTGCTGCCGCCGATTCTTGATTTTTGTGCATGAGAATTTTATATATAATTCTACTATATATATATGTATAATTATTGTATTGAACGTATTGTTGTTGCTATACTACATATACATATCTTGTATATTTATACATTTCTTTATAATTTAGTACTTCCTTGAGTTATGATAATTGTTTTATGTTTTACTGCGCCATTCTTTTTTTTTTTTGACAATTGTTGTAATAATGCTAGACTCAAATTTCATAATCAAGCGCTTTAGTTAGGCTAGGTTAGAGGCCATAAGGAAGGATTTTTAGGTTATTGTTGTTGAGTTTTGATTGGTCAGTCGCTTAAATGATCATATACCGTTGCGCCTGCCTTTAAGAATTGATTGAGCAACGAACAAAAACGAAACAAAAAAAAAAATCTGTTGTATTTCCATATGTATATAGCTGATGAGCACTTGGCCGAGTTAATGCCAATATTTGAGAAAATCCGTGCACAAGACCAAGTACCATGCGCCTTTCCCATACACATGGGCGCCGGCGGCACAGTATTCGTGCGCTGCAATACCAGCCGCTCGGTACCGCTGAGTCCACACGTCCTCCATTGTCATCCAACAACACACTGGGTAAGTCGATAACTCAACGAACGAAAGGAGCATGCTGTGAAGCTGGAAGCAAACAGGAAACAGAACTTGTCTAGCAAAAGAAAAGAAGGGGGCTTTACCTTATAGAAGCCTTTATAATCACCCTACTAACTCCTGCCAATTTACCTCCATGCCCAACAGGTACGCGAGCGTTCTGTGCGTTCTATACCCATGTCGCGACCATCGCGCTCTTCACTGTCGGCAAGTACGCCCGATTCGCTTAGCGACAATGAGGGCAGCCATGGAGGACCATCGGGTCGTTATACGCCGCGCAAGGTGACCTACACGAGCACACGCACCGGCCTCACGCCAGGAGGATCGCGTGCCGGCTCCAAGCCCAACTCACGCCCGCTCAGTAGACAAGGCTCCAAGCCGCCCTCGCGTCACGGTTCCACCCTCTCGCTGGATAGCACAGGTGAGTCCAAAGACTGCTCACAAACATTAACAGTTTAATTCTAAATCGGATTCTTTTCCAGACGATCATACGCCATCGCGCATACCGCAACGCAAGGCTTCCGGCGCGAGCACAATTAGCGGCACCGGTACCACGCCGCGTCCGGCTCGACTGTCCGTCACAACGGCAGCGACTCCGGGCGGCAGCCGACTCAATGGCGGCACCAGCACCATCACACGCAAAACCGCATCCGGCTCGGCCAGCCCAGCGCCCACAAGGTAGGTTTTTTGTGCCAACCAAGTTTAAATTCGGTTTAAGGGGTTGGGATTTCACATATTGGGGTCGTGATTTATTTAAACAACAATCTACATATCAACTTTATTAATTTATTTATTTATTTTTGACATATTTTCGGTTACCGCATTAACTTTTGACAACTCACACAAAAACAACAACAACAACAAAATTCTCATTTGATATGCTACTTACAACTCAAATTGGCTTTTATGAAACCATTTTCATATGAAAACAAAAAACCTTTAAATAAAATTATAAACAATAAACATCATTGAAACGCTAACTTACAAAACAATTTGGCTCGATTAAAATAAATATAACGCATCGAAATTGAATGCTTGACTGCAACTAACTGCAACATCAAAATACAAATAAAAAAAAAAACCAAAAACAAACAAAACCCTCCCAAAAAAAAACAAAAACCATCTTGAAACTTGTGCCTGACAAAAATTACTGCAAATATACAGCAATGGAGGCATGAGTAGATCATCCAGTATACCAGCACTAACCGGCTTCGGCTACAAACCCACCACTAGGTAAAAGAAACAACTACAACAACAAAAATACTAAACATAACATTAATTTTTTAAAATTATGATTTTCTAAAATTAAGTTAGTTCTAAGTTATATTGAGAGCTAGTCTTTAAGCTATGAAATTCCTTGGTTGTCGTTGTACTTATTGCTAACTATTCATAAACATACATATATATATATATATACTAAAGCCGCCCATCACGGATACCGGTTAAGATACCCCTCAACGATTCCAAAACCTCATCGCCCACCAGCTCGTCTGCGAATCCCAGCAGCTTGG
Organism: Drosophila melanosoma; assembly: GCA_035042045.1. Lineage (NCBI taxonomy): Eukaryota > Metazoa > Arthropoda > Insecta > Diptera > Drosophilidae > Drosophila > Drosophila melanosoma. The sequence goes on from JAWNLY010000049.1 coordinate 113,509, forward strand.
GGTAAAGTTCTATAAAATCTAACAATTAAATATCGACAACAGCACAGTAGATACACAAATTCAACTCTAGCCACAGTTTAGCAAGTAATTATTATTATTATTATTTCCATATAATCAATATGTTTTGTTGAAAGTTCTGTTTCTGTTTTATAAGTTATGTATTGTGAAGCCAGTGCATGTCAAACTGCCAGTACCCGTCTTGTTTTTTTTTAATTTCCTAATTCGACTAATGCTTTAAGCTTAATTTTGAAATATTAATGCCATGTATATATAGCTTTTAAGTTTTGTTCGGTATTTTCATTTACAAATTCAATTGTTAAAGTTGTTCAATTATTTCAATTTCTTAAATGCCTTCGACTAATATTTGATTATACATTCGACAGGCGCAACATCAGCGGCAGTTCAACGCCGTCCGGAATGCAAACGCCGAGAAAGCCCTCCGCGGAGCCAACATTCAGCTCAACGATGCGACGCACATCGCGTGGAACCACGCCAACGGAGAAGCGCGAGCCATTCCGACTATGAGGCGGATGAGTGAATTTCGGTTGCTGCAACCCAGTTGCCAATTATCAATTAAACAAACAAAACACAAATCTAAAACAACTAACCACGCACTGAAGTTCTTTCAACTAATCAACCAACAAAGATTGTGAATTCCCCAAAATACCCTCAGCTCTATCTCACTCAGAGTCTACATTATTGTAGAAAATGTAGCAAACAGGAATCGTTCGCTGTAAATTTATAAATTTTATAAAAAAAACAGCAAAAAAAAACCATACTTTTGATAAAGCATAAAAGACACACGCAAAATAAAAAGGAAAAAGAGATAGAGAAATGCAAAAGTTATAGATGAAAGTAATTCACACACACACACCCACACCCACACACACAAAGTTGAAAAACTATTTACGAAAAGAGTACTACTAACTAATGCAAACACCTTTTGCTACTACTAATATTTAATGCCTACACTATTTACTAGTTATACTTCTAAATATGGATTTCCAAATTTATAATTTGTATATACTTATATAAATGCAAAATACACTCCAAGTGCTTTAAGGCAACAAAAATGAAGAAAAAAATTAACGAAAAATTATAAACAAAAAAAAAAAACAAAAAAGAAAAATATTCGAATTAAAAGTCGCCGCATCAGCGACCATTAGCTCTTCAGTCTTTGAGTGTGTCCACAAAATCGCCAGTTTGTGGGCGCACTCTGTCTGTGGGCGTGGCCGTTCTATTTGTGCGACCAAAAAAAGGAAAGAAGTAATCCCGTTAATGAAAATGATTAAGAGAAATTTGATTTTGTTCTGTTAAAACTAATAGTTAAAAGTAAAAGTGAATCATGTAAGCCGCAATAAAAGAAGGAAGAAAACAAAAAATATTTAATTATATACTAAAAGTCATTACTATAAGTTTAATTAATATTTAATTCATAAGCAAAAACCACAACAACCACAAACACACAATTTGTAATGCATAATTATTTTTGTTTTTTATATGCAAGTGGAACATATAAACTAATATAATAGAGAGAAATGCAAAACGTTTATATAAATATTGTATAATACTAATACTAAATTATTTTGTTATACGAATCGAGAGAAATGCATTCAACGTTTTTTGTAATTCTATTAAATTAAAACAATTTAAACGAGAAATAAACATTTACAAACAAAAATTTTAATAACAAAATACAAAATGCGTTGTTATTGAAAAATTAAATAAAATCACTGCACCGTTTTACAGCCACTATGCTATGCTATCCGCTAGCATAATTTCTTCTAGTTTGCCAGACCCAACGAATATGTTTGAAGCAACTGGGTTCGAAGCTCAGCTAGCTTAGATTTAAGATATGACATGAATTGCAACAAAAATTAAAGAATCCCCTTTATATAGCTCATATTTTGATAAAAAAAAAATACTTCAATTTCTGTATTTTTTGCCTCCTTTCTTGAAATTTAATTAATAGCTTTTAAAGAGGGAATGAAAATTATTTATACAAACCTTATCCGAAATTTAAGAATTTCAAACAGAATCAGCATTGTTTCAAATTTGCGGCATTTTGTCGTTTTCAACCAAAAAAAAAATTAATTTTCTTTGCTAAGTAATAACAATGTCGTTTGTTTTTATTATGGAATTCAATTTATTAATTTAAGTTTTCAGTTGTTTTTTTTGACACATTGAAATTTGGTATTCGTAGTTTATATTTTATGCAGATTCAAACGAATTGCTGGAGTGGTTTTGTTTTATTTTCTTTCTACACAAACATTGAATTAGTTAGACGTTTAAATACGTGAACGCATACATATAAAGAAATGTATATGTATGTATGTATGTATATGTAATTGTTTATTTTTTAAATCGGCTCTATCGTATGAAAAACTGACTAGAATGGCGCACGTTCCATAAACTGTTAGTATTGTGCATAAAGTTTTTCTTTTATATATGTCTTTCTTTTTATTTTTATTGGAGTACTTTTCGTGTCATGTTTCTGTATTTGTTTTGTGCTATTTGCTGTCACGCAAGAATAGAGAAGGGGAAAGAGAGAGCGGAGAGATACGATTTAAATATTTATGCTAAAGTTTCAAGTGCGAATTGCAGATTATGCGTTATACTTTATATCTGAGTGTGCGAGTGTGTGTAATAGTGTGTGTGTGTGTGTGTGTATGTACGTGTGTACGTCAACGCCAGCGCTGCCAAGTTAGTTGGTGCTGCTAAATACAAATACAATCTAAAGTTAGTTAGTCAAACGCCATTTTTCCGTTATACCTCTTCGCCTAACCAATAATATCGCCGGCAATAAATATGCCACAAGTCTTTTGTATGCCATTACAAATACAAAAATAGTTACAGCATAGTTACACAATAATAATAATAATAATAAACATAAGACTAACATACATAGATTATTATTACTTATACAATATACAGTGCAATTCACAAATTAAATCTCAAAAATGTCACCAATCAAGCATAAATTTCATTTAACTAATTGTTTCAATTTATAAATGCAAAATGTGACTGTAACTGAATTATTTATGGCTATAAAAAAATAAGAAAATAGGCCAATTGAAATTTTCAAGTGTGTCTAAGCTTGTGAACTGCACTGTATTCGTTGAAAAATTCGCTAAAAACCCGATTCGCTCTAAAGCTAAACTAAAGAAATATCAATCGAATCACAAAATTCACAGAAATCGAGTGTTGCATAAATAAATAAAAACAAAATAAACAAAACTAAAATTGAGGATCGGGTTTTCCAGAGTTGGAGTTGAGTCTATCTGTTTGTTTGTGTTGTTGTCTTTTTGTTGTTGTTCTTGTATATTTGTTGTATATTAGCAGCAGGGCAGAGGCTGTCGCTGGGGGAGCAGCAGGCATGGAAGCTTGGGCGTTGTTAGCATTATTAGCGTCAGGGCTGCGTTTTTATTGGTGTTCTTTTTGGGGTTATTCATTGGAAGTGTTAGCCGCAGCAGCCTGGTGCTGCGCCAGTGTCACCTGGCATGATTGGTATTGGCAGTCTGTGTCTTTGGCTGTTTGACAACGCCAGAGCCAGCTGCTCCACTCCCAGCTGCAGCTGCTCCTGCTGCATTACCACCTGCACCAGTTCCGCCTCCTCCTCCTCCTCCTCCAGTTGAGCTGTGCGCTTCTGCTGCTCGTTCACCACGCTGATGGTGATGGTGATTGCTGTGATGATGATGATGACGTCGCCCGCCTCGATAATGCCGTCGATTGTGATGCTGATAGTTGTTGTTGGTGGGCTCGGGCAGGATGCGTTGTGTCTCCTGCACGACGGGTGCAAATGTGCTCACTGCTTGTGGCTTGGTCAGCTGATTGCTTGAACTGCTCGCCCCTGGCTCCTGTTTTCGAGCAGCATCTGCCTCTTCGCGACGTCGTCGTCGACGCACATCCTCCTCGGTCTCGATGGCAATCACATGACCAGCTTCCGCCTCCGCATCAATGATGGCGCCGCGATTTTTCTGCTGCAGATACAATTCGGACATCCTGTGCTGCATTTGTCGCAGCTCCAGTGTGACCTGAAAATCGGGTGCATTCTCCAACTCCGATGGGGGCATGGCGCACTTGAGACTATCGGATTCATCGCAGATATGCTCCCGGCAAACGGGACACAGTGCTTGAAACGCATCCGCTGTTTTCTGCAGCCAGCCGGGCAACTTTTCGTACTCCTCCTGGTAGCTACGACGCAGCGCATTCAAATGCCTCGCCAGGCAATAGCTGTGCAGATAATGATAGCACTCGGTGCGCGTGAACTCATCCCCATCGCTGAACCCATACAGACAGATGACGCACTGGCCACTGGGCAGATTGCTGCCCGTTAAATGTTCGCGCACAACTTCGATCAGATCAAAGACGACGGGGAATCCAATTGATGACTTGATTTTGGCATTGCATGCACTGCGTATGGCCTCGAGACGGGCATCGTCCAATCCACGTGGACGCAGCAATTTAAATGTGGGACTCACATCTGGGTAACCAGGCGGAGGCAGCACTTGGAGAGTCACACAAATATATCGTTGCTCATCCTCCTCGCCGGTCAGCGGCAGCACAGTCGTCTCAATCACATCAACAGCACCACTAACCAAAAGATAACATAAATATATAAATAAACACATACATAGTTATATATATATATTCATAGTTATATATCTAATCCTGATCTCACCTGTCGCTGCGCATTATTCGCACATCGTCCATAAGAATTGCTTCCAGCGACTCCAATTCCTCGTCGAGCAAACTGCGTAGCAAATTAAAGATTTGCAATAACAGTTATAATACTCTCTAGTTTACGCTACTTACGTCTCCATTTTCGTTGTTTTCTTTTTGTAGCTGTGAGTTAAATGCTGCAACTTCGAAATGCCTAAAATATATCACAAAAAAAAAATCGATTGAGACAAAAATTTTGCGCCTGACAACAACAACAACTATAATGTGCCAGTCACAACGAAACGCCGCTTAGTCACTCACAGCAAATGCACACGTTTAGCACACACCCGCCATCTAGAGTTATGGATCTGAAACACTATTTTGAACACTGCTTGCAATGTGAGTGTTCACATTTCACACAAACGCCAGCAAGAGTGGAAGACTGCAACGTACGTGCATTTTAACAGCCGAACATATACACTGCTTGCTTTTGGCAGACTATTTATTTAAATATAAATTCAAGCACAACTTTCAACCGCTATTATCTTGGAGAAAATGGTGCGATTTTCATAACTTTTTTATTTTGTTTCGATATCTAGATCAATGATATCATTGAGATTTGTGCAATCCCACAAAATGTCCTCTGTGAAGCTGGGGGAATATTAATGCATTAAATGTTTATAATTACAAGATATTAGATTAAGTCTTAAATATTGGTTTTCTTAGCTTACCACCATATAAGCTCTTTCTCTCTACATATCTCTCTTTCTCTCTTTTACACCCTCTTTTTGGGGGCATTCTGGCAGCAATGAACCCCCTTTTCCATTAAGCTGCTCTGTTAGTTGCGCATGTTTTCTTCTTCTTTTAAAAATTAAATATTCTGGTCCTAAAATAATAACATACTCGCTTGATATTTGAGAAGCAGGAAAATGTCTATGCAAGAGTCGAAAGGACTATCGCCATTTGCCGCCGAAGTGCGTCAATTCCAAGTTTGGTGGTGGTGGTGAATTTCGTGAACACTTTCCACCTCACCACACACACGCAGCGCACCGGTGCAAGTTGTTCGTCTCGTTGTATCGAATGAAAGAAACGCAATCGAATGTAAAAAGCCATCGTCGTCATCGCTGCTGTTGAATGAAATAGCATATGCAGCATTTTCGGTGCTCGGCGCCAAGCGACTGAATTCAGTTTACAACGGAAAGCACAAAGCGACGGTCGTCAAAATTGAGCAAAGCTCCGCGAAAATTACAAATATCCAATCCAATAAAAATTAAAAAAAAAAGTGTGAAAAATTTTAACGCAAATTTGTTTGCCCAACAAAAAATATATATTACGATTTTGTGTGTGAGTGTGCGTGAGTGCTGGAAATTCCACAAGTTAAAGCAAACGAGGACAACAAAACGGCGGCCTGTGCGGAAAAAATCCGCCCTTAAATTAAAAGAAGCTAAGCCAACTCAAAGTTTGGTACGACCAAAAAAAAAGAAGAAAGAATAGAATAGCGCAAAGAACTTTTATCCTGACGTGTCCTGCGCACGCAGCACATGCAAGGAAACTCACACACACACACACACACATGAACCAAAAGGATGCACGTGCTTTTGCCTTCGCAGAGTGTTCTTCTTTTTAGTTTTTTATCTTTTGTCTGTTTTAGCATTTTTGAGCTAAACAAAATAAATGCGAAAATTGAGATCAACATTCAGCAAATTATTTGCATACTTCGCAAATTTGTTTTTTTGTTTTCTTAACATTAGAAAATGTAAAACAAACAAAAAAAAAATGCAAAGAAAATGCAACTAATTAATGCAGCACGTGTTTTTATTGTTAGAACATTTCAGCTAGCTGAATAGTATATTTGAATGGACTGCCAAAAACAGCTTTATGTAATTTTGAGCAAATCATCTGATTGACTTTTGCATAACCCATAAACTTAAACAGTTTTGTGGCATGGAAAATGCTTTATACCAAATATAATATTTATATGTATGTAAATTTCAAATATTCTCGAGAGCAATTTCGGTTGATTTTTCTACAAGCTTTTCACATCTGCTCTTGCTCTCTCTCTATCTCTTTCTCTCTCTCGCTTCCTCCAACTATATTTGTCTTCTCTCTTTCTCTCTCTCTCTAACGCTCTCAATTTCTTGTGTGGTGAAGGGAAATTGCATTGAGGCTGGCAATGGCATTGGCTGGGGGTTGTTCTGGCCAAAAGTAGAAAGAAAAACCCAAATACCTAAAAGCTCACACCCCAACGCAGCTTCCCCCTGTCCCCTTCCCATTCTACTTGGACTCAAATACACAGCAGCCCAATAACCCATCAGTTGATGCTTTGCCAAAAACTACAGAATGGAACTGTTATCTTTGGCTTGCCGAAGTTTCCATACACTTCCTGTACCAACATGAATAAAAATAGTATTTGTAGTATATTTATGTAATATACATATCTTTTCAAATTGATAAATACCCAAATCTTCATTTACATACAAATTTTGATTTATTTTCCATGGCAGCAGAAATATATAGTTATACTCTGTCTGCAACTGAGAGAGAAAGACTCTGTCTCAAAAGTTGAAATGCCCTTTGCAAAAAAGAGTCAAATGAACTTTGTGCTTGGCTGATTGCATTTTGGCCCTGGCAAATGCCAATTTTCTTATATTCTCCCCCCTATCCCCTGGGCTAGAGTGAGAGCGAAAGTGCTGCTGCTATATATACATAGTTGAGATTCTCTATATAAGGCAATAGTTTTCTTGTTCGCATTTTTTATGCATTTACAAGTACAATTTTCGACCTGAACTGTTGTTGTTATCTGCATGTAATTGCCCCTAAAGTAAAGTCAGAGCTTATTAGTAATACTTTCAAGGTACTCGTAATGAGTATTTGTGATATACAAATATTTATAAGTTTACATATATATGTATATTCGTCGTGATATATAAACTGCATTCTAGAGGTGTGTAATCATAGGTTTCCATAGAAACGACGTCCAATAATTTGTGGAATTCGAATGCACAGTGGTGAGCAGCTGAATTAGGTTATTTTCAAATAGACTGACAAATACCACAGCTCAATACTCCAGATTAGAACTTAGGAATGATCTAGAATATTATCGTACGATGTTATTGATATGTTTATATTGAACATTCTTCAAAAACTTTCCATATTTATATCGATATGCTGTTAGATTCGATTACCTACATTGTTTACATAATTATTGAATTTAAGAAAATTTAAGACGCAAACAAAAAACCCAAATGAAACACAAAACCAATGCAAGCAGCAGTTAAAGCGGAAATCAGTTAAAGCAGATTCAACTAGATTTAAGTGCCTCGAACCAGTGGAGTCCAGTTTGGTTCAATGCAGTTCGACTTTTGCAATTATTGAGTCTAACAGAGATTTAACAGGAAGTCAAGTCCATTTGGCTCTAACGTGGCACAATCAAGGCCAAAACAGAGACCGAGAGAGAGAGTGAGTGAGTGAGAAAGGGAGAGCAGAGGGCGTAAACGTTTGCTGCTCTTGAATTTCACTTATCCACTATGTTGCATAGATTTTCGGCGCCATTTCTACCTTAGCCAAAAATTAGCAATTATTTGTTAGTCACAGAGCAAATCGCTGAAAACTTTGGATAAGATCAAAGGCCAACTAACCCACGAACAAGAATTCTACTTGCCAAGCTAATTTGAGCACTGCAAATACCCAAATATATTTTTCAAACTAAAAATAGCAATGCATAATTAAGCAAAAAATGAGAAGTGAAAAATGAATGCTACTATTAAAATTTTGTAATGCGAAAAATGGGGTCCATTTGGCATTCGATGTTTACAAGTGCAGCGACTGTGTTTGAAATTCGCGGAAAAAAGCCATAAAACGTGCAAACCGATTGCATGAATTGAATTGAATGCATTTTATAAGCAATCAAACTGCATGATTTATATAGAGTAGCAAATGCAACCAGCCAAACCCCTCAACCCCAACCCACCCACAATGCCACTCTTCAGTTCAGGTCACATTTCATATTTGTATAAGCTACCTCGATTCGCTTATCGATTTGGCATGACAAACACGCCATGTCAAATGCTCTAAGTCTCTCTCTCCCAGACCTTGTTTCCCCCGGGTGCCATATCCGTCGACCCTTTTTTGTGTCAATGTGTGTGTGTGCGTGTGTGATGGGATTTAAACTTTGCCAGAGTTAGCGGTAGCAGCAGCAGCAGCTTTAAAGCAACCCCCGCGTGCCATGGGTTTGTCAGGCTGTCAGGGGGTTGAACCTGATATACTCTATAATTATAAGTTTAAGTAAAATTAGGGTATGTGCAGTGCCAGTTGTTTGTGGGATCCATTAGACTTGTATTTTTCTATGAGAAAGGAACATCTTTGGATGATATAAAGTTTTCGTCGATCAGCACTAAAACCTGACTGAAGTCTGTGTATTGCTTTATATATAGTTATAGAAATTTCTATTCATTTTATAAGTGAATAGATTCAAAAAATATGTAGTTAAATATTAAAAATATAATTAAGTCTATACGAAATTGCAGTATTGAAATTGAATAATATGTATCTGTATGAAAAATTAAATAAAATTAGTCTGTATAAATTACTAGGCAGATATTAAATAAAATAAAAATAAAATTATTATAATAATATAAAATAAAATATAATAATATATATACATATATAATATAAAGATGAAACTTGGTTCTAAGATCAATTTTAAATAGTATAATCAGTTAATTTGCACTCTCCGCTATAAATTTGATTAGGGTATCTGCAAGTCGAGCATGCTTGCCCCAAGAGTGCTCATTCGCTTGTTTTGAATATAATTTGGCACGACGCAATTTCGTATTGTCCTTTATATTCGGTGAATTTGAAGTTGAAGCGAAGACTACACAAATACAAATGCAAAAGCGGCAAGCTTTTTGCTAGCACGTGTGCATGTCTATATGTCTGTGTGTGTGAGTGAAATGTGTGTGCGTGTGTGTGTGTGGGATAGGTAGCGTTGGTTTTTGGGGAGTATTCGCTTGGTATATTTCCATTCATTTCAAATGTATTTTTTTGTCAGGTAACGAAAAAGAAAACGAAACTCATTTTCAGCTGACGAAACTTCGCTGTTGGCACACCGTTTAGTGGTTATGTAACGAGCAAGGACGAAATAGATATATAGATTATATCTAGATAAATGGCTAATTGTATAACTTATTTTTAACAACAAGGCTGTCATGTACAAAAGCAAAAAAAACATACCACTTGGCCTTTGTTCGACTGGCAGGCTATTATTGAGTAATTTTGTATAAAAATGATTTAAGTATTGTGTTGCAGACCACTTAGCCACCGTATCAACACACAAACACACACACACGCACACATAGGAGCGGACAGGGCCAGGGCCAGACGTGTCCTACAAAAGCAAAAATAAGAGGAAAAAATACAGCGTTGACAGCTTGAGCTTTATTTAGAAAAAGCCGGCAAGCCAAAACGAGGAGGTTAGGTGTTAAAAGCGGATTTAAAGGGGTAGACTCCCCTAGTGGTACAGCTGCAGAGGTGACTTTAAGTAAACAACAAATTGCGACGCAAAAATCAGTGTTAAACAACAACAACAACAAGAACAGTAGCTCACAGGGCAGAGCTCAGGACGCTCAGTTTACGTAACACAAATGGGATTGTGTAATCAAAGTCGAGTGAGAAGCAAAAAAAAAAGAAAGATAGAAAACGCAAAGTGGCAACAACAAGAATAAACACACTCTGCGAACAACATGACTGGGTCAAGGGTGTTGGTCAGAGGGGTGGTAGGGGGTGCAAAAATAGGATACAGGACACAGGAAATTTGATCTTTACTTTTATTATTGCCGGTTTTTTTTTTAATGTATTTTAATTAGATCACAATAAACAATGGAAATTAATGCCCCTCTTTGACATATGATGGGCCCCCCTGGAAATTGAACTAAATACGCAATTGCCGTTGGTTGGGCAGCCAAAGACGTCATAGCGCATTACGTATACGCAATGTTCACCCACACACACATACATGTGCACACACACGTATGTGTGTGTTTTATACAGACTACAGAGACTAGGCGCATTTTCCCATCAATGAAGCGACTGCCACAGCAGCAGGATGCCAAAAAGAAGAAAAGCTCTTTTTATGGTCAGCTTTCACACTATCTCTCTCTCTCGCTCTCTCTCCCTCTTTTGCTCTTGCTGTGCTCTCTTTGTGGTGAGTTTTGTGTGCTGCTTCTTGCTGCACAGCTGCTGCTACACACACAAACACACAGTCTGCTCTCTCAATCTGTGCTTTCTCGCTCTCTCCTTGTAGCCTTCGGTCTCTCTCTCTGTCTCTCCTTATTTTTGCCTTGTAGCTTCCGTGTGTCGACATTTTACTACGTCAGCAGGCGAGACGAGCCTCCAAGTAAATAGCACACAATACATAGCCACTCTAGGCTATACATACATATATACATACATATACATATATACTCACATATGTATATATATTGGTGTGTTGTGTGTGCCTTTTGGCTGCCTTGCAACGACCTTCTGCCATAGATATTTTTTTTGGGGTTACTCAACACTAAGCAACACGTTTTTTTTTGGACTGCACTTCTGAAAGCAGACGTTTATTGAGACAGTAACTGTAAAACTGTTGCAGGTAGTTTTGGGGTTGTAAACACATATGTGCTTCTATATATATATATACTTATATATAGCTCGAACGTGCATGTTTGCAGTTTAATTAGCTGTGACCTTTACCCATTAAAAACAGTAGACAAAAGCTGTTGACATTTAGCTAGAAAACAAGAATAATATTTATGTACCTGAACTTTTGTAAATGTAAGCGGTATGGGTTTGAATGCTTATACAGATTATAAAAAAATAATACATACTCCCACATGAAACATATACATTTCTTAATATATTGTACACCTATTTGCTTTAGGTAAGCAAGTTAAACTTAACTTAATAATGTTAAGTACCAAACACGAAGTTTACTAATGACACGCAATTAAATCGCAAATTGAGTTAAGGACGAAAGCGCCCACGCGCAAAAAAAATAATAATCAGCAAGTACAGCTCAAGGACGATGGAACCACAAAAATGGCAAACTATTACAGATTTACATATTTATAATCTCAGGGGTAGCCCACACAAAAACCAACACACGCACACACAATCACACACATACACAAACATAGCTCTAGTTATTGATCAAACAGCCGGAGTGTCCTTAGAGAATTACATGCTGTGTGTGTGTGTGTGTGTGTGTGTGTGTGTGTGTGCGTGGAAGGGAGATAGAGATAGGGAGTAAGCGAGAGAGAAGAAAATAGCTAAAGTACATAAAGTAAATTATTCGGTATACCATAATAACTAAGGCAGCGAATGTCCCAGAATAGAAAATACTCTGGAAAATCGAGGAAATATTATGAATCTATTATCGTATATTAAAAATATAACAATGTAGAAATAATTCTACATATGTCAAAAAGTATTGATGTGCAACAAGAATGCATATTCCTTAGGATATTAATTATAATTATAATTAAAGGCCACATGTAGTTTATTAAATACTGATAATTATAGTAAAATTTGCTTTCTGTTACAAGCACATAGACAACTCCACAACAATTCCTTTAATTAGTGCAGGGTATAATAACTGTGTATGAAACTGAGCTCTAGATTGAGTACGTGCAACAGCGTGTATTCAGTTTTGCCATATGTCATGTGGCATACAAATTCTACAAATACTGAATACTCGCTCACACACACATATTCATTAGTAAAATATGCCAATGGAAATTTACTGCAACTTGAGAAAGGCTAATCCAATCACTTTGGCTTTTACATAGAAAACGGCTCGTTGGAAAGGAAATCTTAGTCAGTTAACTCCCAGCGTTGATGGCAGCCACCAAAATTATTGATGCACCGCGAAACGGTCATGAGATGGCGCCCCTGAACACGAGGGCAAGGGGCGATGGCACCCATGGGGTGACCATTGTCCTAACTGCACCGCAACGCAACTCGGTGCAATCGGTGGATATACCAGGGGAACCGGATCGTGCCGCCTGGAGCGGCAAGATGCAGTTCTTTCTCAGCATTATCGGCTATTCGGTGGGCCTTGGCAACATCTGGCGTTTTCCGTACCTGTGCCAACAGAACGGTGGCGGTGAGTATGCTTTACTGTAAATTTATATATATTTTTTTTTTTCATATCACATTAACGGGCTTATCAGTTTACCCGACCGTCTCCAGTAACAGTCGTCGCCCGGCCAAATATTTGCAATATGTTGCATTTTTTTTGCAAACGCGTGCGGCAAAGCAAAAACACCCCCTTTTTACCTGGCAAGTTCTAATTACAATCAACCTGCAGTGCGACGCTGAAAATCTAATTACTTCTAATGCTCTTGCTCATATTGCACATGGGTGCAGTCCCTGCCAGGGCTGGATTAAGGCCTTAAACTGCTGGGCGTAATATTTTTTAAAGAGCCAACACTTTTCATAACCAAAAGCAATGGATTTTTATTCATGGTTTGAAATCTATATTAATAGTACATTTAAAGCTTCAATAGCAATTCTGCTTCGATTTTCAAGTCAATATAATACTACCAAAAAGTGCTAATAAAGATGGATTCTGTCTCGATATTCATGTTCAAATTCTATCCACAAAATAGAAAACTGTTTTGCTCTTCAAAAATCGATCCTTAGTCAGAATTCAATTAAAAAGTCTACTGACTACATTAGTCAACGTTTCTTTTTTATTATTTTGCTCATTAGGACTCCTTTTGTGTGCAAATCCACTCCTGATTGCTATGCACACTCGAACCCAGCCGATATCAAGGGTCTGTCGTAGATAATCAAATGCGGTGCTTTGACAACAACATTATGAGATTTAATGTGAACTAATTGCAGGGTTTACATTGGATGTATTTGTCATATGACGGGGCCAGTTGGAGGGGAAAAGGGTTGCTTGCACATGACTTGTCCGCCTGCCGGAAGAGCTTAATTGGAGGGGGCGAGATTGGGTTGGGTTGGGTTGGGTTTTGGTTTGAGTTGGGTCTATTGCCAAACGCCGCATTTTTTATTGAAAGACACATTCCAAGCTTAAATCCCATGCGATTCTAATTCAATTACGAACGAACGAGACAAAAATAAAAGAAGCCGCCCATAAATGAAATCCGAAGTGTGAATACACTAAAAAAAAAAAAAGAATACATTTTCTATCTGGGATTTGGTTTTTCCTTTTACAGGTGCATTTCTGATACCCTTCATGATAATGCTGATACTGGAGGGCATCCCGCTGTTTCTCATTGAGCTGGGCATGGGCCAGCGTATGCGTCTGGGTGCATTGGGTGTGTGGAACACCATACATCCCTGGCTGGGCGGCATTGGCATCTCCTCGTGCATTGTCACCCTCTTTGTGGCGCTCTACTACAACGTGATTATCACGTGGGTCTTCTTCTATCTATTCAACAGTTTTCGGGTGAGTTGATCAATGGGAATTGAATTATTCCCAAAATAACACATTTCTATTTTATATAGTATCCACTGCCCTGGTCCACCTGTCCGACCAATGCCAGTGGCATTGTTCTGGAGGAGTGCGCCAAGTCGTCGGAGACGACATATTTCTGGTATCGCACCACTTTGGATGCGGCACCCTCGATGGATGAGCCAGGTGGCTTTAAGTGGTGGATTGTGCTGTGCCTGGCGCTCTCGTGGACCATTGTCTTCTTCATTGTGATGAAGGGCATCCAGAGTTCCGGCAAGGTGGTCTACTTCACCTCACTCTTTCCGTACATTGTGCTGACCATCTTCTTCATACGGGGCATAACACTGCGAGGCGCCGGCGCCGGACTGATGCACATGTATACGCCGAAGGTGGAAAAGCTGCTGGAGCCCACGGTCTGGCTGGATGCAGCCACACAGGTCTTTTACTCCTTTGGTCTCGCCTTTGGCTCACTGATCGCCTTTGGCAGTTACAATACGCCAAAGAACAATTGCGTCCGGGATGTGCTTTTGGTGTCGGTATGCAATGCCGTCACAGCCATCTATGCCAGTGTCGTCATCTTTGCCATCCTCGGCTTTAAGGCCACCGTCAACGTGGATCGCTGTATTGCCGGGTGAGTCGAGTCGAGCATGCTTCCCTTATTATATATAAATATTATATATATATATATATATATATATATAAATACAACAGTATCAATAGTGAGTCATGTCCACCCCTTATGGTCTATGATAGCTGACAGAAGAGCTTATATATTCTCTGATATCTGAGTAACAAGTTCAAATTTCTATTTAATTTTAAATTCGCTTTGGCAATGATTTAGTTTGTGGACCCACTTGATGACCCTTTTTAGAACTAAACTGGAATAAGAAAGAAAATTTACATTAAATCAAGAATTATTTTTAATTTTAAGTATGATGTACGAAATAGCTTTATATAGACCGTAAACAATTTAATTGTAGAGTAACTGCTAGTCGAATTATCTCGTCTCAAGAATTCTACACATTTGGTTAAATTTTTGGTTTGGGTGTCAAAGGTGGTTTGGGTCATTTGGCAAGTTCAGCCACGTTTGTCAGCGAACAGCTCCATGGATGGTGGGTCAATAAAGTAGTCAATCAATTGGTCAGTTGGCCAGTCTATCAGTTGGTCAGTTAGTCAGTCAGCTAGTCCATCAACCAGTTGTAACCGGCATTGGGCGGCGGCATTTGCCTATCTTTAGATTTGTTGTTTATTCATTGATAGGCCAATCGATATGCGTTCGTCTCTCTGTCTGCTTGTCTATCAATTTGTTTCAATTAATGGCCGCTGAATAGGTTTCTGCTATGTCCAATGTTCCTCCCTTTCACCCACCCCCTCCCCTTCAACCCTGCTTGAGTTATTGACAGTTGCTCTTGAACTATTTGCGTGGCCCACTCAAGTCCGAGGGTCTGCCCAAGGCATTGGGGCCATTGTCTGGATAAATGAATGTTTGCAACCGATACTAGCTGGTTATTCAACAAATGCTCAACTCATCCCATATTTTTTTTATAGCAATACGGATATACTTGTGAAGAATGCGATTCTGCCCTCCAAGAATG
Organism: Drosophila melanosoma; assembly: GCA_035042045.1. NCBI lineage: Eukaryota > Metazoa > Arthropoda > Insecta > Diptera > Drosophilidae > Drosophila > Drosophila melanosoma. The sequence goes on from JAWNLY010000049.1 coordinate 129,232, forward strand.
TCACCAGCGATGAATACGATTTTGCCATGCATAAGATCAATGCCACGGAATACACAGCATTGCAGCTCAGTGAGTGCAGTCTGTCCAAGGAGCTCGACAATGTGAGTATGAATAAAATATAATTAAATATATATATATATATATAGGTTTGAAATATAACTACAAATGCATGACAAGAGTTTAAAGTCTATATTAAGATTTACAGGCTAGTTTAATGATGTAAAAATTATCTCATTAAAAGCAATTTTATCTACTTTCAAGTGTAGAACTTTTGCCCATCTTCTGGCCTTCTTTGTTTTATTAACTTAACCTCAATTTCGAAATTCTTAACTGATTTTCAAATCTCATCTCTCCCCGCCTATTCAAATCTTTAGGCCGCTGAAGGCACTGGCCTGGCATTCATCGTGTTCACCCAGGCCATCGTTGAGCTGCCCGGCGCCCCATTTTGGGCGGTGCTATTCTTTACCATGTTATTGTCGCTGGGCTTGGGCTCCCAGATTGGCATTCTTGAGGGGATGCTGTGCACATTGTTCGACATAGACATCATCAAGCGGGTTAAGAAACAACATGTCACTGGTGTGGTGTGTCTATTCTGCTTCATTGTCGGTTTCATCTTCTGCACAGGTGCCGGCGAATATTGGCTCAAGATGTTTGATTCATTTGCCGGTACAATTGGTTTGGTTGTTGTTGCACTAATGGAAATGATTGCAGTTATCTTTATCTATGGACACGAACGGTAAGTCATGTCCACAATATAAACTAATCGAAGTAATTAAAATATATATAATCGTTTCACACAGCTTTACTGAGGATATCTATCAGATGACCGGCTATAGACCTGGCCTTTACTGGCAGTGGACTTGGCGCTATATTGGCCCAGTTATTATGGTCTGCATATTGGTCTCGTCGGTCGTCTTTATGGTCATACGTAATCCCACATATGGCGCCTGGAATGCCGATTTGGTAGGATAATTACCCTAATCCATTTCCTATATCATTTACTCATTTTTCATCACTTTTTTTAGGGTGTTGTGGAGCAAAAGTCTTATCCGAATTGGGTAATGGGCATTGCCTTGGCCATGATCATGGCTGGCGTGCTGCCCATGCCCATTGTGTTCCTCATGCGCAGCTTCCAGTGCCTTAAGGTGGATCTGGACATACACCAGGGCTCCATTAGACGCAACGAGACGACCGCCTCCACCAAGGAAATGATTGACAATGATGATGATGTGAGTGATATTTGGCTTAGACCAATAGTTAGTCTTCTGTTTTTCTGTATAGTACTTGTTAATTTAATTTGTTGTGTTTGTTTCTTAAACGTTTCAAATATATTGATGCGTCCCTTAAGCTAAGATTCTCTCTCTATATATGTAACTAATTGTGTCTTTCTCTCACTTAATGGTTCACCCCACACATTTACGCTTGTTTCTCTATCTAATTAATAATGCTTCAACAAAACTATACCAAAAAAAAAAAACAAATACATATTTCACGCTCATTTTGCGATCAATGTCGTTCAGAATTTGAGTCCGGATATGCCACCGCAAGATTCATTGGCGACACGCTTCACAATTGGAGACTTTGAAGTAAGTTCTATATTGTCCCGAATTACCCAAAAAAAGACACCCATCCACCCTTAACCCAATCCCAAAAAACACACACACCTCTCATTAACTAGATGCTAATCACACAATTCTCTTATTTCTTCTCTCTCTATTTCTTGTGTTGTACTCATTCAGAACTAGAAACTAAAGAACTAAACACGTTTTAAGCATCCAACAAAAAAAATACCTAACCTAACCTAAACTAACTCAAAAAGTAACCTCCCAAAAAAGAAAAAAAAAAACAGAAAAAAAACTAATATCGTTGCAACGCCTGACACACACGCAGTGAGGATACAAAATTCACGCGCCGTTTGCCTGACTAGAAAGTCCCAATCCAAAAAAAAAAGAAAATATAGCTCACACATAAAACGTTACGTAACGATTCGAACCGATCCGAAATCGCCACTAATTAATATATACTATTAATACTTTTAAAGCGCACAGCAACTAACTTAACTAGCAAAAACAATCGCAATGCCATTTAAATGTATCTCGTAGATCTCATAACTAAAGTTCGATAAACGATAAACTTCGAAAACGCCTTCTTTACAACAACAAAAAACCAGGAAAACCAAAAACGTAAACAAAACAAGGCGTTTACAATTATTTACCAGCAAAAATTAGTTTAGTGTAATGTTTATAAACTAAATGATAACCTCAAGTTTTAGACAAGTAACGATCATCTAGAAAAACAGCTCAATGCTTAGGCTTAGGTACTATCCTATCGAACCTGGGGCTAACGAAAAGAAACATTTAATTCGGCCATTGACGGTTCAGTAATGCATACCAAAAAGGTAAAGTAAATTATTTAGTACTAAAATTAACTAAATCAATTTCTTACTTTCCATTTTATTGTTGTTCTCCTGTTTTTTATTTTCTGTTTTTATATATTCGTTTAGAGTTCGTTAAAAAATGTTAAAGAAATTGGTTGTCAAGTGTTTAAGAAAACTGCCGATGCAAGCGCTGCATGCAGCGCCATCTGTTGGCAATTACTGTTAAGTGTTGCTTCTAGTGAGCTTTTCGTTAGCTTAAAGCTTTATCTTATCAAGTATACGACAAGTGTGTTAATAGTTTTTGTGTTAATATTTTTATAAATAAATATTAATATATATTATGATTTAAAAATATAAATATTTATATATATATATTTAATTATTTTTAAATTGTATTTCTGATATTTATCATAGGCATTATTAATTCATTGCTTTATTTACTGTTATCACAGGACGACGATGAGAATGATGAGAATGATTTCAGTGGACCTGCGTTGGGTGGTCATGTGAAGACCCAGAGCGATTTCTCCGAAGATGATGAGGAGGATAAGCCCATGACCATGCGTATGATGATGATGCGACCAACAACAGCAAAAGCAACAACCCCCCTCAAAAATCAGGGCGGCAATCATCTAAATGTGCCAACAAGCAGAAAGCAAAATTACAACAAAAAGGATGCCTACGATGTGTAGAAGGGCTACAATGCTAGAATGGAATGGAGGGTAAGCAAATCCTAAGGGAAGGAAAGAACTAATTATATATAGAACAACATGCTATATATATATATATATAAAAATCGGATGCTGCGAACGAAGAAGCGCAAAAACATTTATATATTTACAATAAGTATTTTAACATAATTATACTTAAAGGTTAATGTTAGGTTAAGGAAAAAGTTTGCAAAAATAATAACAGGAAATTTAAGAAAATTATAAATATGTAAATCGAAAAATGATTAAGAAAAATATTTGAAAATACACACACGCATACACTCAAAAACACTCACACACATACTAAACCATGTACAATGAGCTACAATTGAACTAAAAAAACGGGTTTTGATGATGAAAAGTTGATGAAAATTGTAATTTCTGTTGCTGTAGCATTTAGTTGAAAATTGTTTTTAGGCTTTAACTGTTTAAAACCTTATATATACACATACTATACACATATATAATACTATATAACCCAGTTTTAAACCCTGCCTAGCCATGAGATCTTTGATTGCAAAACGCTTTTGAAGTTTAAGCCCTTAAATAAAAATGTAAACCTTTAACCAAACGCATTTCCAAAGAGTTTAACTCATTATTTTATTTACTTAGTAGCATTCAGTTTCTCAAGTTGAACTTATCACACCCAAATATTTATTCAGTTTAGCTCTATAACAAAATAACAAAAATAATATAATTATGTTGTAATGCAAAGTACTGTAATAATAATATGAATTAATTCAATATGTAATTTGAATAAGATGGGCAAATTTTAAGCAAGTTGAAATATTAAATAAAGAAATTCTAGTTTATTTGTTAACTGCAAAAAATGAAAAGAAAATTGATAATGTTAAAAAACTACTTTTTAATACACCAGAAAAATCAAAAAACTACATGTTGATGAAAAATAAATAACACAAGAAGTTAAAAGCAGACGAAGAAAAACAGTATGAAATGTGTGATATTCTAAATAATATCCTCGTATTGTAGTCTTAAGCAAACATCATCAAAAACATAAAAACACAACTGACTTTCTTTACGTTTTTCAACACTGTTATTTTGTTTACATACAGCCACTTCTATATAATCCAATTTTATTATAATTTTAGTATTTTCTGCATACACATAGAGTGCAGTTCCTTAAACCATATTTTTAACACTCACAAGAAAACACACACCAAAACTATTTTCTTACATTCAAAACAAAAACAAAAAAAATGAGAAAATAATAAAAAAAAAAAACTGCTGTGAATAGTTTTAGTGGTTGTAAAATTCTATTACAAACAAGAAGATGAAGAATTACATCAAATGCAAAAATTTATGAATAATTATAAATAAATATAGTTTGTAAGGCGGCAGTAAACTCAGATCAAACCATGAATGAGAAAATCACCTAAGTTCACTTTGAGCAGGTTCTAATACATAATCCTAAACCTATTTCCAAATTCGGTTTCCGCAAAACACTGCAACAGGTTTTTTTTCGATAATCAATCCACAGACATTAAAACACATTCATACGTAGATAAACTCAAATGGAATTCGGCATTTTGGATAACTGTAATCAAAAGAATATGGAACATTTCGAACTACTCGAAAACGGCAAACGTTAAAGACAATAAGACATAAAAATAGTAAACCAAAAAAATAAAATGAAATACTTATGAAATGAGCCTCGTCGAGATGTGGAAACGTAGGCCACCGACTTGACAAATTCGATGAAGACGCAGACTTTATACTGAGATTTTTATTTATAATTTTTCGACAAAGTATCAATTAAAGATATGAATATTTTTCCTTTTCTATAAATAGTATCTGGGTGGGTTATAAAAAAAGGAATTGCGCCCCCCAAAAGTACCTTGCGAATACACAGGTCGTTGATTAGTTGGGTTAGTTGATAAGCTTTTAGACGGAGCGCCAGAACAGAGAAGCGTACGAAATCGAAAAGGTATTAGAGAGAGGAAAGAAGTTAGTAAGCCAAACAGTTGTTTTGTATATGATAGTTATAGCCAAGTATGTATATATCTGAAATCTGTTGAACGCAGCAAATCAAGATTAATATATATATATATATATAAATAAAAGTACTCATAAGTGTTATACAAACATAACGCTCCATAGAAGAAGACCACAGTTTAATGAAAGAACCCCATCACATCATATCCTCGCAATTGAAAAAAGGTGAAAACCGTTAACAAAACCAAATAGTTACCAAAAACAAATTTTATGTGTATAATTTATTCAAACCTAATCTCTTCAAATCGAAACATGCGAAACTATAAATATATTGTATATCAATTATTATTGTCGTAGTGCTTAAGAGAACTAAACGATATATACATACATATATATATATATACATATATAATGATATGCGAAAACTGGACTCGTGTAAATTGATTGATTGTATTTAAAACTTATGTGAAAAATTATTATGAGATACGCAGGTAAATTATTATTAAAATACAACAAATATAATGAAATAGTGCGTTAAGTTCAAAGACGAAGAGCAAAACCGAAAAAAGTCTCCAGAGTTTTATTGAATGGGTTTGGAATTTTATTGTATTTACTACTGTCCAAAATTAGTTAACAGACTAATTTGTAGCTCTCAAATTAAATGCTTTCTTTTTCATATGATTGTCGCAAATACTTTGTCACAGATTAGGCTTATCTCCGGGTTCAAGTTTCGACTGCATGAAATTGGTTTTAGCAGCGGTGCAAAAGTCCATCTTTCTCACTTTCCCTATCTCAGTCAGAGTCTCATAAACTCTCTTTATCTCCACTAATAGCTCATTATGCAAGTGCGGCTCGTGTGACCTTAGTTCAGGCAATATTTTTGCTATTACAATGGTAAAAATTGAATAAACAACACAAAAAATGAACATTATAAATGGCATTTTTATCATTGAAGAATGCCGCATTGCAACGAGGTATAAAAAGAATATCATTATTATTGATCGATTGATAAGTGTCGCATTCGACAAAACAAATTAATAGTTTTAATTATCTATTAACGACTAGCAGATACTCTATATTTTAATTTGGTAGAATTGAGTGAGAGTGTAAAAAATGTCTTTTGAACATTTGGATTTCTTGTGAGTTTGGCAACAACTTGAAAAGTGGACGACTTGCAGATACTAAGAAAGCAATCGTGATAGATACAGATATATAGATATTAAAAGTAAAATATTATAGTATACAAAGTGAGTAAAATCTTTTATTAAGTAAATGCTATGTAACCCAAATTAAATATTATTTATTTACAGTGTATATCGATGTATGTTACGAGAATAACAAGATAAAAAGGCCATTCATTAACGACTGATAAGATAAATGTAGAGCATTTGCAAAGGTGAACGCATTGCAAGATATCCATTGTTTTTATATGCCACTACAGGGTATCTGTAAAATCAATGCCTCAGACAACAAAGTGATAAGCTGCAACTGCTGCCTGCTGCTGTTTTTGCTGCTGTTTTGACTTAAGCTTATGGATGATGTCGAAAGCGTAATTCGGGGCAGATAAGGAAGCAATTAAATTGGCTTGAGACCAGACACAGAGAGAGGGGGAGTGTCTGGGCCACAAATGATGTTGTAATACAAGCCAAAATGCAGGCGAGTGGCAGCAGCAGCAGCAGAATGCATGCTACATGCAATGGTGCATGTGGAGGGCGTCACGTAGCAAGCGGGGCAGACAAATGTGGGCATGGCTCTTATCTTATCAGCTGTGCATAAAAAGCAGAAACAGGAAAGAGCGCGAGAATCAATACAAATGTGTGTGTGTGGATGTGTGTGTGTGTCTCTCGTACTCGTAATAATATAATTTGTAGTACATCTGTTACTTAAGCGCAGAAACAGTTTCAGTTTCGATTGTTGGGTGAACGCAGCAACAAGTGCCACCGGCAACAGCAGCAGCAACAGCAGCAGCAGCACCAACACTTGCAGCAGCTGTTTTACTGAAGCGCAACAAGTGCCACGCGCAGTGTAAGAGAGAGAGAGAGGAGGACGGAGAAAGCGAGATAGAGTAAGAGAGTGAGAGAGAGAGAGAGGGAGCTGCAACTGTATAAAAGTATTGTGCGCTTCAATTAGTTTGTGCAGCAGACACATTTAAATATAAATTCGCATTAAGACTTGCAATTTGGTAAAATTAAAAAAAAAAACGGAAGAAAAAAAAAGAGACGACTGCCAACGCAAAAGAAGACGAAATAAATTCATTAAACGACTGAGTTTAATTGGCAGCCAGCAAAAAAACAGCTGAGCGACGGGCGAAGAAAAGTGAAAGGCAAGAAAAGGAAGGAGGGCAATCTGAGAGACACGAGGAAATGCTGCTCAAAGGCGTTCAGTTGCTGCGCAGCGGGTGAGTTTTAACTGTAACATTTATCCACATACATACATATATATATATATATGTATATACATATCTACACATACATATATGTGGAGCATTAAGCGGGTCAGTGTCATTGATTGTGGTGTGGGTGCCCAGCATTGGAAGTTGTGGCCGGAAGAAATGGCATTGTGTGGCCAACTTGGCTTACCTGTTAGCTTAACGTGGCTTACACTGATGTGCTTTTCAGCGAATTAGAACTTATTGTTATTGCCTTTCTGGCTTAGTGGAGCTGAAGATAATATTTTTGGTTTTGATAATACTTTTTAAATACCTTTTTAATATATAACTTGCTATCTACTACTAGTATTTACCCGCAATCTTAACTTGGCTTATACCAATGTCATCGCAAGACAATCAGAACTTACTGTTATTAGAATCAGGCTTAATGGAGCTGATTATAATTATTTTTGTTTTTGACAATAATTGCGTATATCATTTTTTATTATTTTGTTTTAAGAACATATAATATATTATTACTATTAAAGCTATTTGTAGTAAATGTTCCGTACTCTTAGCATTATAATTTATATTTTTTGTTTAGTTAAACTAAAGACAAGAGAAAAAAATATCTTGCCAAACGGTATCAATTTGACGACAACTCATTTCAACTATTACTTTAAAAATAGATCGATTGAGGTATGTGTGTTTTATATATAGAGATAGTAGCTATTTCAGATAGTAGTCAGAATTTAATAATTTCAAATATAAAAATCGTAATAACATTCATAATTGGTGAGTTTGATACGGATAACTTGAATATGTATTGAATTTCGTTAAATTACTTATCACTGTGTTTATTTTCTAAATAAATATCGAGTGGAATGAAATTTGAATGAAATTTACTTTACACACTGAATGCTTAACGAGTTATAAATAATTTATTTATAATTATCATACGTAAGCGACGGCTGTATTTCGCATTACTAATGTGATTCACAAATTTTACAAATAACCTACCTCAAGATCAATATATTTTATTCAAACGAGCTCTTTAATTTCAAGAATAGGAAATTTCCATGTTTCTCTCACATTCAAAACACACACACACACACACACATACCATAAATACACCAAACAACAAATACACACGCACGCACAGCATCCACAATGTACGCATCAATGTTAATGTCGCTGATAGTCCCCAGATCAATGCACTCAACTGGGGCATCGACAATAAAAGCAACAACCACAATAACAATAACAATAATAACAAGCGGCACATTGCCAACCAACAACGGTTCTTAAGTTCTCTTTCCCTCTCTCATATACTCTCTCACTCTCTATTTCATTCTCTCCCTCTCGCTGCTTCGCAAAAGTTTACACACATTGTGTGTTTATAAACAATTTTTCACGCACGCTGTCAACCCCATGACAAGCCCCACATCAGCCCCCCTTTCCGCTGGCATGTTTTATCAATGAATCCGTTCAAGTTATTCTTTTACATAGAAAACTTTTTCACTGCACCTAAAAATAGGCAAAAGTTTTATTTAATTTATTTTTATTCCATTTCTGTTTCTGTAGTTGGCAAATATAACAGCATATATCAATTTATAGATAGGGGTTAAAGTAAATTAGATTTATGGTTGCTTAATGGTAATAAAAAAAACCCATTTAAAAGCTGTACAGATTGAACTGATTTTCATAAATAATGTCTTGAATTTCAATTTTGGAACACGAAAAATAAATCGCATTTTAGATAGTAAAAACTTGCCATAAAAAAGCCATAACTTCATCAAAAGATATCCGATTTCTATCACAAGAAATTTGTATTTAGAAACGGGCCAAATCTTTCCATAGCCTTAACTTTGTCAAAAAATATATGTTATTAAAAAATGTGACATTTTTAAGAAGTGTTCGACTTCTATATTAACAGTACATTTAAAGTTGTAAACCGTATTTTGGCTTAAATTTATTGCACAGATTAAATTCTAAAAAATAACAAATCTCAAAGTCATAACTGCCTCTTAATATATTTGTAGCTATGAGATGGCATTTTACTTAAAGCTGCAGCAGATTTATTTTAAAATCATGTAGCACACTCTTGAGCATATTGTTAAATACAATATTTATAATATGTTTTGAGCTACATAAATAATTCATTGCATTCTTTTGGCGCGACACAAAAGCTGCAAAAAATCAAAAGCATTTTGCTTTGTTTGCTTTGTGCTCCTTTCTTTGTTAGCTTTTGTAATCAGCAGCGTCTGGTTTTCGACTTACCGCCACGCCCCTCGCACAGCAATACGCCCACGCTTGTATAGTATTTTTGTGTTTTTGTGTTTTTGTTTTGGCTCCACTGAGGTCTCTCTGTTTGTATGACTGTGCGTGTCTGTGTGTGTGTATGGTGTGTATGGTGCAGGGAGAGATCGGCGAGTGAGGCTACAGTTGACCGACTGGTTTTATTTAATTGTGTGTGAGTCTCTTTGATTGTGTGTGCATGTGTGTGTGTGTGTGTGTGCGTGCGTAAATAAAAACAAACTGTGGCTGGTATTCGCTGGTGCTGCCTTTATTTTTTTTTGAGGGCGCCTGACAACAGCGCTGGTCACTAAAAAGCCGAGGCAACAACAGAAAAAATAGAAAACAACAACCGAATAAAATGAAATCTTTTTGGCTTTTAGCTGGTGACTTGTTTGGCTTTTGTTTTGTTAGCTGCTTTTGGTGTAGTGGCGTGTTTTTAACTGGTCTACCATTATAAATTCTTTGCACGGGTTTCCTTTTTGCACGTAACCTTTTTGCTTTTTGCAAGACAACAAAGCAACAGATTTTTGTGGGCGTTGTTGGTGTATCCGTCAGATATATTTACAACAATTGCGCAATCAATTGACAGCTGTGTAGCAGCAACAGTGACAATGTCTCACTGAACTCTTTGCATGATAACCTTAGACAACCTAAATGAAGCGTCAACAATAACAAAAAGTTTGTTGTTTTGGTTGTTGTTGTTGTTTTTGACGTTTCGCATTGAAATCTATTTTGCTACTTAGCCGAGCCCCCAGCATTGAGCACAGCAAAAACAAATTTAAATACCACAACAAAAATAGAAATAAGACAAATTCAAAAAAGGAAAAGAAAAAAAAAACAGTAACAATAATAATAATACGTATTCAAAACACAATAATATTTATGACAAATAGACGACTAACCAAAAAAAAAAAGTAATATTCACAAGCGTAATTTCCGATTGTAATTACATTTCGATAATGTTTATGTTTACTTAAAAAAGGTCTTAAATTCCCATCTTTCAATCGGAAATTCACATGATAACAATGTCTTATCGGCTAATTGTTTGTTTACAACATTTGCAAGAATTTTGTTATGGTTTCATTGAATTCTACTCTAGCGATAAGTAACGATAAGATAAGAAAAATTTATCAATGCGAGAGTTGGGTGAATTTCGTCAGGTTTTTTTTTGGGTAAACACATGTTTAAATATTATTTTCGATGACTTGTTCAAATTATAGCAAATATATATAAATATATATAAAACCGGATATACATAAATGCAAATTAAATTTTCCAACCCGGACTCTATTTTCAATAGAAAATAGACAAAGTAAGTCGTAAATTTTTTACCTTCTACATAATATATGTAATCGTAATCTACACAGACATGCAGGCATTCTCACTCCTACGTTCTACAGTTCTTATCAGTTAGTCAAACACACACACTCACACACACATATACACACGTCGATAGTCAGTCGTTTTCTGGTTGTTCGTTCGGACTTTGATATAGAGCTCATTGAAATATATTACAAAGAACAAGAATGAAGAAACCGCCGCTAGTACTTACTAATAAGTACCAGTTTGAACCGGTTCGATAAGTATGGGTGTCGGTTTGTTGACCTTGGCCGTGAGTGGGTGGCATATTTATTTAATGTTTAGACACCAATGCCCCCAACTTAATCAGCTCGAATTTGTTTAGAAAACTTTTGCCCATGATGTGGGTAAAAATGTTTTTCATTTGATTGCCACACAAAACTATGCACAACAAATACCAGTTTTCACTGAAAATTTCAATGTGTGGCAACATTAAGTGAAGTTTGTTAACCTGTTGGCATATTTTGCTGTCTGGGCGATTCTGCGGCAGCAGGCAGGTTGCAGGCCTATTATTATTATTTGAGCAAATAAATAGACAATTATTTATTCTACGAAATCAAAGCGATTTATTTTATTCATCGATCCGTTTTATATTGTAACTTTTCTACAGAATAGATTTAAATGGGGTTTTCTGAGAAACTGAATTTGTTGCCTAGTTATATTTGAAGAAAAGTCTTTCTTTAAATTGTTTGTTTCTTAAAGTGCTTTGTTTGTTTAACAAAAATAAATAAGCATGAATCAATAATTAGAATGAAAGTCCGTACGCAAATTGCATTAGACAATTATTTATTTTTAAAATCAAATCAGGAACTGTTGTGGGTTACCTATTGCTGATTGTGCAGTTTCTAATGAATATAATGAGTATTGTGACGTCAAAGCAGCTGTGGAAAAACCTGTGATCGTTGCAATAAGGAACAGAATCAACAAGCTTACAAAGTAAGAAGATTATAGTTAAAATTATAAAGCAATATTTAACTTCATTTATTCAACTGTAGCTAAAATATGTTTAACAAGATCTATTTGTATCTTTGCCAATTGTAACTTACAAAAAAGAATGAAAAATCTCAAGTTCTTCTCTCACATAGAGATGACGTAAAAATCGTTGAAAATAATAAATTAACTTAAGTATTTTTGAGCTTATTACGAGAATTCAAGTTGAGCCATTCGACGTCATCGTCAATTTGTTGTTTAAACTGGTTCAAACTGGCGCTGAAAAAACTCGTTTCGTTTTCGAGTGTTTGCTTTTGAATTCGAATTCGATGGCCAGCTGATAAGACGACATTTAGTGGATGGGGCTACCCGTAATGTTTTGTGTTTGGGGCTGCCCTTTGCTCGTCTCTTCTGCGTGAGTGTGTGTGTGTGTGTGTGTCTGTGTGTTATTTAATTCGTCTGCCTCTAAGGCCAAGGCAGAAACAAAGTTATTGAACTTTTTCAAAGCCAAAATTATAGCCCAGCCCTCCAATGCGGAATTAAAACGAACATCATTTGAAATTTTCTTTTTATCTGTTTATTAACAGCTGAAAATTCTAAGAAGAACACAACCCAATTTGTGTTGCCAAGCATCCTAAAATAAAATTGTCGATTTTACATAAATATTTATATATATAAATATATATACTCCTGCTATATGCAGATTGTTGTTGTTTAAGAGCTATATGAAAAATATAAAAAATCACACGCTTGCTAATTTTCTGCGTATTCATTATTTCTGCGCAAAAAATCTCAATCAAAAAATAAATACAATATAATGAAATAAATGTCACAAAAAATATAAAACAATAACAGCAGATAGTGTTGGTATGGGCATTTCCACAAAATTACCAGATGAGATGGCTTATTAAAAATATAAAGGCAAAATGATAACAGATTTACGGGAAAAATGTTGAATCATAAATATAATGTTATATCTTCTTTAGGTGTATTCAGAATCTAAGTAGCAACAAGAGCTCAATAAAAAACAACAAGTCAAAATACGAGTAGTGGTAATAATGTTGATCCCAATCGCAAGTTAACATTTCTCTTGCCAGACTTATTACGCATAAATAATCGAATTTTACTATGGCTTTTTCAAGCGCGTGGCATTAATCAAACTGCCTTCAAGTAGTCTGTGCCAAATAATTAGCTACAAGTGTCAAAGCTGATAGCGACAAAATCTAAGTATTCAAATTTAAAGTAAACAAAAATTCAGCCTGCTCAGCTATGACTCTGGTCAGTCCTTATCATTGACACCAAATAAAAAATTATTAGCAAATAAATACAACAAAAAAAAAAAGGTTCCTTCAGAAAACAAACAGGAACAGCAGCATCTGCAGCTGAACACATGGTAAATATTTACTCTTAGCTGGGTTTCGAGGTCTCCAAAGTTGGAAGGCAAATAAACCAAAGAAGTTAGCAAAACAGCAAAAGTGAAAAGATAAACAAAACCGAAAAGGCGCCTCTGCAAAATCACATTAAATGCTGTCAATTTGATAAAAACGACGTTGGCATCAACAAAAGCATTTATTAAAAATTCATTCGCTTTAAATTAACAAACATTAATTAATTAGCGACTTGCCATAAGCGTTAATGATGGAAGGTCTTAGTCTTAGCTATTGTGATTCAATGGTATTAACTTATATATATATATATCTTTTAAATTTGGATATTATATAGAGGACAATAGATTGACTCAAGATATGCCTTGATATTGCGCTCGTTGTTCTGTAATAAGTAAGAAAAAACACAATTTATATACACAATTAAAATTAGCTGATTCTTCGTGAATCTACTGAATCTCTTCCTCATTTATATCATATAAAACAATAAAGAAAGTAAAGTATTTTTAAACTTCTATTCCAATTTTACATATTGAGCTGACAATTAAGAATTGGACTTGAAGGAATTCAGAATAACTCTTACCTTTAAATTTATTTAAATACTAAAAGCACTAAAGCTCTTTTTTTTTTATCAATTATGCAAAATAACTAAAAGATTCTCAATTGCTAATTACATATTTAGCAAAATATCACTTAAAAAGAACACGCCTTTGTTTACGCTAAATAAACGCAATTTCATTAAGTCAAATAGTAAAAATAAAAAAAATAGAGTTTAAAGTTCAATTGCTCATTGACTGGAATGACTTGCAATAATAATAAATATATAATATTTTATATGTAAATGTGCAATTCATTCAACTTTACAAATAAATATATATCGGAATATGTCTTTCGATAAACTTCTTTATTCTTAACTAAGTTGGTCCAAAATGTGTATTATTTATGACACCAACGAAGGCGACACTCTAATAAACTAACACACACACACAACACACATGCAAAGGGTATTTGATTAGCTAAACGCGCCGCCAGAAAATGCGCAGTTAAAAAAATAATGTCTGACCGACATTAAAATGAGATTATATAAATTCGTGACGTCACAATTGGAAGCGAACCAATGAAACTAATAAATGATGGCGGGCATAGTCCATGGACTTTGTACCGTCTGACAAATGTAACTCGTGTATCAAGTGCCCCAGATAATGTAAGATATAAGATAAATTATAAATGTGGGGGAAGTACAGAATGAGAACAAAATGAGACAAAGAGATAGACTGTGAGAGGCAGAGAGAGAGAGAGAGAGATATTTAGCTTTTCCTGCTGTTGTAGAATTATCTTTTTTAATTATTAGCCCAGACAAGCGTTTGGCATTTTCAGCAATCAGCTGTTTAAGCAACGCCAAAAAAAAGAAGAAGAAAATGACAAACAGACTAACTAAAAGTAAAAACCATAACAGAGAGCAAAATATATAAATAAAAGAGATATATAAATAAATAACATAGAGCTGATGAAATATTGCATCACTCACAGCATTTTGTGCTGAGTTCAGCCGGTTCTCAGTCGAGAGACAAGAGACGAGATCTGCTCAAAGCAAATGAAAGTGACGCACTAATGACGCCTTCATTTATCCCTCTCTCTCTCTCTCGCTCTCTCTCTTTCTCTCTCTCTGGTGGTCACTCTGCCTCTATTTGGAGACAATTGAAGGTTGTCTCGCTGTCGCTGCTGCCTCTGTTCGAACTGGAATCCCCCCCGAAAAACTGAACCAGCTGTGCAAACTGTCTGAGCAAGTTTTTCATAAAATCCAAACCAGCAAACATAAAAAAAATTTAGATAAGGAACAAGACGGGTATTCTGGACGGGGAGATGCTCTGAGAGAAGAACTGTTGACTTATGCAACATCTTGAGGCAGTACACAATTTATTTTTATTTGTATAAGATAAAGCTCACATTCTTTAGAAGATCATAATAATAATTCTTCTCTGAATTGATTTTTGATTAAGTGCAAGACTTTAAAATACAAACTTCTTTAAAAATCGTAACTTCAACTGGTTCAGATAGGTTTCTAAAGAACCTTCTTATCAATATGTATTTGGTATCTATAAAAATTATGTTTAACAACATAGTCTCAAGATTAGACTTTAAAATGTTTATCTACTAAAAAAACAACTCAGGCAAATTTAACATAACTTGTGGAGTGGTGTCGATATAGGCAGAAACCTGCACAACCAGCCAACAGCTGATTAGCCAGTTTGTATTTTACAAATTTTGTTTGTGTGTGCCACAAAAATACAAAATATAACAACAACACCTTTTTACCAGCAGCAGCAGCAGCAGCACACTTAGAATACCAATTGTGGTACAGTTGTGCACAAAAGGCGATTAGCTCGAGAAAAGATAAGCTGGGCAATTTTGCTGTGCTGCGATTTCAGGTATCAGTATAAACCCTATTTAAAAAGCAGTTTGTTCTGGTTGTGCAGTTAGCAACTACCTGAAAATTCAACAGGTAGCAAAAATTATAAAAACTAAATAATTACCAAAAAAATACATTACAAATATTATCTAGTAAAAGTACTTCTAGAAGCACTTATATAAATGCAAATCATCCATTTCAATAATTTAACTAATACTTCTACAATTACATTTTTTTTATTAATAATAGAAATTATATAAAAACTTAGCGAATAAACCAAATCAATTATATTTTGTGTTTTATCAAACTTTTACTAGGCTAGTTGCCACTGGAAAGTAATCAAACATAAAATCTATAAAAATATAAAAACAAATATTTATTTAATATGACTATCATTAGGAACACCTATATGTAAATATATATACATATATATATATATAAGTATTATACAAATAAACCAAATCAACTTTCTTCCTCTCTTTTTCCTTATCTTCTAGGCTAGTTGCTCCTCCAAAGACCTACAATTTTCGACTGGTTTGCCGTGCACTTTCCGTGCAATATGGCGATGCCAAGGCACTGACACCAGCTGTCCGGGATTATGTGGATAGGTGTGTGAATCTGTGTCAGCCGGAGCAGGTGCACATCTGCGATGGCACACAGGCAGAGAGTAAACTGCTCCAGAGTCTGATGCTCAAGCAGGGCACCATTCAGCCGCTGTCCAAATATGAGAATTGTTGGCTTGCTCGCACAAATCCCGCTGATGTTGCTCGCGTGGAGTTCAAAACATTCATCTGCACGGAGCGCAAGGAGCAGACGGTGCCGGTGACGGCCAAAGGCACACCGGGCACCCTGGGCAATTGGATATCCGAGAAGGATCTGAAGGCGGCGATTGGTGAACGGTTCCCTGGTTGCATGAAGGGTCGCACTATGTACGTGATCCCTTTTAGTATGGGTCCAGTGGGCTCGCCGCTCTCCAAGATAGGCATTGAGATCACCGACTCTCCCTATGTCGTCGAGTCCATGAAGATAATGACGCGTGCGGGTGCCCCAGTGCTGCAGGTGCTCGAAAATGGCGATGGGCAGTTTGTGAAGTGCTTGCATTCCGTTGGCACCCCAGCGAATGGTGTCCAAGCTCACAAATCCTGGCCTTGTGATCCGGAGCGCACCATCATCCTGCACAAGCCAGCGGAGAATGAAATTATCTCCTATGGCTCTGGTTATGGGGGCAATTCGCTGCTGGGCAAGAAGTGCTTTGCTCTCAGGATTGGCAGTACCATTGCCAAGCGAGAGGGTTGGCTGGCCGAGCACATGCTCATCCTGGGTATCACCAATCCGCAGGGCAAGAAGATCTATGTGGCAGCAGCATTTCCCTCGGCCTGTGGCAAGACCAATCTGGCCATGATGACCCCTACGCTGCCGGGCTACAAAGTGGAATGTGTCGGCGATGATATTGCCTGGATGAAGTTCGATTCACAGGGTGTTCTGCGTGCCATCAACCCCGAGAATGGCTTCTTTGGCGTTGCCCCAGGCACCTCCATGGAAACGAATCCCATTGCCATGAATACCATCTTTAAGAATACGGTCTTCACGAATGTGGCTGGCACCTCGGATGGCGGTGTCTACTGGGAGGGCATGAGTGAGGCACAGCTCAAGGATGTCACAGTCACCGATTGGCTCGGTAAGTTGTGGTCCAAGGAATCGGGCAAGCCTGCCGCGCATCCTAACTCCCGATTCTGCACACCTGCTGCCCAATGTCCTATTATTGATCCTGCCTGGGAGGATAGCGCTGGTGTGCCAATCTCTGCCATACTCTTCGGTGGGCGTCGCCCAACTGGAGTGCCCCTCGTCTACGAGGCGCGTGACTGGGAACATGGCGTCTTTATTGGAGCTGCGATGAGGAGTGAGACGACTGCTGCAGCGGAGCACAAGGGCAAGGTGATCATGCACGATCCCTTCGCGATGCGTCCCTTCTTCGGCTACAATTTTGGCGACTATCTCGCCCACTGGCTGAGCATGGAGAAGCGTGGCCAGTTGCCCAAGATCTTTCATGTCAACTGGTTCCGCAAGAGCGATGAGGGTAAATTCCTTTGGCCAGGATTTGGTGATAACTCGCGTGTCCTGGACTGGATCTTCCGACGTGTGCAGGGCGAGCAGTGCTACGAGGAGTCGGCCATTGGTCGATTGCCCAGCAAGGATGCTCTCAACGTGGCCGGACTCGAGGGCAACATTGATCTCAAGCAGCTATTCGAGCTGCCTAAGCAATTCTGGCAGCAGGAGGTCAACGAGATTGAGCAGTACTTTGAGGCGCAAGTGGGTGACCATCTGCCACGCCCCGTGGCCAAGCAGCTGGCCGAGTTGAAGAAGCGCGTGTCCAACATGTGATGGAGTTCCATAGTCTATATTGGTAATCTTATATTTAATAGTTTAATAAAGTCAAATAAAAACGAACAAAAAGCAAAATATTTTTCTTCTTTTATGATTTACTTTGAGAGGTTTTCTATTATTTTTTGAGACAAAGATTGGACTAAAGATAATACGTGAAAGTATTAGACCAGTTTGGTGTTCTGTGTTGAAAAAACCTTCCTTATCTAAAATATCCTCTATCTCAATTATTGGATTAATTGGAATACTTATTTTGCCAAGACTTCTTCTTGCTCTAAATCGGATGAGTTTATCGCTTGGCAGCCCTGGAAACAATCTGACAGTTTCTATTTTTTGGACTCAATAAACTTGGGTATTTTTCAAGATTGCTCTAATTTCTTTGTGTTCCCCTATAAAGAGGGAGTGGTTCGAGAGGCCCGTCCTCAAAATTGGCGTAAACAAGCATATAAATTCATAATCGCATTAACCTTTGTGCAGCGTTGACAATTATCAAAATCATTGCGAAAACAAGCAAATAAAACTGCGACAAGTGTAAAAACAATAATAGTATAAACAATTTTCGTTATGGTGCGATGATCTCGAATAATGGCAAAAAAGCAGGCCTCCAATGTTGCCAAGGTCTGATTAATATAATTTGGTCACGGGGTGGTGCGATTTCACAGCGAACAGAACAGAAACCATCAACAAAACAGATAAGGCAAATAAAGGGGTTTCCAATCTGGGTAGCTCTTGGATGACTATACAAAATCGATCCATGTAAAACTACCTAAGAAGTGGGAGAAGACATCTGCTTACAGGTAATTAGCTCTTGCTGGCTGAAGAAAAAGTTCTTATATAAAAATAATCCCTTTTTAGTCTCCATTTCTTTAGGATCTGACTTGAAACTGATCTATAAGCAATTATTTATTGAAGTAGTATTTTTAGATTCAGGGTTAACTTTATCAGAGTAAGTGTTATCAAAAATTCTTTGTTTGGCTTATTGTTGTTTTTATAAATGAACATTCTTACTTTTCAAGATCAAGTGAATTGCCAAATATATAATAAAAAAAAAGAATTTCAAAAGTTAACATTTATTGCCTTTACCAATTTAGTTTCAAAGTATTGTGCTTCTTGAGTAAAATCTGTTAAATAAGTTAAGTAGCTAAACAATTTCTAGATCCGGTTCCCAGTTAAAGCCATGAACTAAATTCAAAGCTCTGCTCTATATTTAGAAGGTGTTTTACTCAATCTAGGCGACTCGAGGGGCTCGTTTTGTCAGCTGATAAGTCGAAAATTGTTTATATATTTGTAAATATACATATATATATATATATTTAATATTTATTAATGATCCGCCAACTGATTGACGTAGACTCAAAATAAAAAAGTCATCCAACACGCTTTAATTTGTAAATAGCTATAGAAATTCGAACTTTGTACGTCGGCGGGGGAATGTGCTCAGGAGAGGCCAGGCTTGGGTTGAGGAGTAGATCGAGGAGTGGAGGGGTGTAGGGGTGTGACAGCTGAATGCTGGTGCTGCTGCTTATCAAGCTCAACTAGAAAAACAAGTCCATGGTTTATAAATAAAATACAGACATAAATTAAATTTCTGGGAAGTTTTGTAGTTGTATTTTTGCCCGTTTTAAAATGCGCGTGGAGGCCAAACCCTGAGAAAAACCTTAAACTGTAAATATACGTTGCGTTATATAAGGATTTCAAGGTGAGCCAAGTACCTAAATGAGTTCAGTTTAAGGTCACTGAGTGGCTGCTGCTGCTGCCGTTGGGGAACCTTCATTTCTCCTTCCAAAACACATGATTATGTTAATATCCAAGCAATATCTATTCTTGGGCTCATCGCGAGTCATGTGGACGCCATCAACTGATCGCCCGCTGGCCGCCTTTCCATTCATGGCCGGCAATACGGCCAATTTTATAGTATTATAGCACACGCCTCTTTCGCTAGATCATCACAAGATTTCCTCGTCATCAGTTGGGGTTAATATGGAAAAAGCGAATAATAATTTCTGGCACTCTGACAACAAAATACAAATGTTGCCATGTGATGTGACCAATGAGCCGCAAAAAGGCGTAGGTGTTCGCGTGTGCCTAACAATACTGGTTCAGAGGGGGCAGGTAGTAGGTGGGCTGGTTTTCCAGATACTAGCGCGAAATTCCTATATATAAACAACATGTGATTCCAAATTACACATTTGTGATATGGCAAAAAGGAACAGCTGGCCTAGGGAGATGGGCAAAATCAAAAATAGTTAAGCTCATTTAGTATTCCGTCTATTTTTACAAATAAACTATTTTTAACTTGATGCTAAAATAGTTTAGAGTGGTAGAAATGTGATAGAAGAGATCTGGGATATCATAAACTTTTATACTAGGGATAACTGATAGATATATAAGTAAGAAGGTAGATAATATAATATAATCATGCTATATATATGTATATAAGTACTAGAATAAAAAGTATCTGTGCTATTTCTTAGCTAATGATAAATAATATCATTCTTAAACAAAACAAAAGTTTTATATGCTCTTTGCAGAGGGGTGACGCAGACAAAGAGCGTGTGTTGAGGCAAAAATATACTTTGACGCAGTTTGATTTTTAGATAACTACTAATTGGTGTACATGTCAC
This sequence comes from Drosophila melanosoma, assembly GCA_035042045.1. Taxonomy (NCBI): domain Eukaryota; kingdom Metazoa; phylum Arthropoda; class Insecta; order Diptera; family Drosophilidae; genus Drosophila; species Drosophila melanosoma. Next base: position 150,028 of record JAWNLY010000049.1, read on the forward strand.
AAATTCATAAATGCATAAACAAATAATTAAATTAGCAGCAAAACCATAAATACCAAACAAGTGTGGCGCAAATAGTAATAACAAAAATTTCTCGATTCTTATCAAATGTGAAATGAGCGCTTTATCAGAAATCATAACAGCAAAAGTGAATCGAGGAGAACAAAAACAAAACACAAATAAGCGCATAAAAAATGCCAAAACAGAAACCAAAAATAAATGCAGCAAGCAACCAACAACAAAGAACTGTTGTCAAGCGCGGCAGCTGCCCCACTCCCCCACACACTCTTTGTGCTGTCAACGAGCCAACTGAAAAATCAAAACAATGCCGAGCCTCCCAACGAGCGGCCAATCAGCGCGTCCGACGAGTTTGACCTGCGAAACGCGCGCGCGTCTCATAAAAAGAAATACAAAAAACGAGTGCTGCCGAGGCGAGCCGAACGCCAGCCGATCGCGGCAATCTTGTTCTAGTCGCATCGGGCAGACGCCAGCGGCGTTGCTTTCGCAAGTATAAAAGGCGACTGCAGCGAGCAGTTGGCATCAGTTACTCGTGTACTGAGTAAATGGAAAGATCAAGTGAAACATTCAATTTCAGTGATCGGTTGATCAAATTGATATTTGACAAAAAACTTTGGAAAAACATATGAAAACAAATCACAAGTAAAACATCAAAACTTAAATAAAAAATTAAATTCAAATTGTGATAATTAAATTGTGATATTTAGCAAAAGTTAATTGCGTTCGCCATATTCCAAAGTCTTGCAAAAGAACATTTTTCGCTCAACACTCAAAACAAAACATATAAAAAAACTAGCAAAATGCCTGAGCTCATTGAACAACACAAAATTATGTAAGTATGAGTTGTAACATGAAAAAAAAACTAATCATACGCCTAGAAGCCTCTAGATGCAGCATTTGGGTTGCATGCCCCCGAAAAAGTATTTTTAAATGCATTTCAAGTGAACTTTTTAACTGAAGCAAAAAGATTGTGTACAAAAAATAATGTGTGCATAAAATATATAGAAAATATTTCAAGAAAAATATATACTTAAAAATTTAATATATATTCTTGGAAATTAATTAATATAAAAATATGCCACACTTTAAATAAAATTCCAAAGTAATTTTGCTTTTCCAAAAAATTCGCAGATAGCTAATTAAATTTTACAGTTGACTCACTTTAAGAAAAATATAAACTAAAAAATATAATCAACATTTTTAATATGTGAAATTTCAAATTAGTTCAAGTTCAGTTTACATAATATTCCTAGATAATTAAATTGACCCACTTCTCTAGCAACATTTACTCATAATTGTGTCTCTCTTCCACTTACAGATCCGTCAATGGTTGCGGTCTGCCCCAGCTGCACAAGCAGCGCCACGACAGTTCTGGTCTCTATAGCCACATTCGGGGTATTCCCACCTCGTATGGCGATGTTAGCTCGCTGACTGCTGGCGTGCGCAGCTTTGTCGAGGAGGCAGTTTCTCTCTGCCAGCCGGATCAGGTGCACATCTGCGATGGCTCCGAACAGGAGAACAAGATGCTCATCAAGTGTCTGCTGGAGTCGGGCACAATTGTCCCGTTGCCCAAGTACGACAACTGCTGGTTGGCACGCACCAATCCCGGTGATGTGGCCCGTGTGGAGTCCAAGACATTCATCTGCACCGACGAGCGGTCGGAGACAATTCCCACGCCCAAGGATGGCGTCAAGGGCACCCTGGGCAATTGGATTTCGCCCATAGACATGGATGCAGCGATTCAGGCTCGTTTCCCCGGCTGCATGAAGGGACGCACCATGTACGTGGTGCCCTTCAGCATGGGTCCAGTGGGTTCGCCACTATCCAAGATCGGCATTGAGATCACAGACTCTGCTTATGTGGTGGCCTCGATGCGCATCATGACACGCATGGGCGCCGCTGTTCTCCAGCAGCTGGCCAAGAAGGAGGAGTTTGTCCGTGCTCTCCACTCCGTAGGCACACCAGACAGTGGTGTGGTGGAGGACCCCTCGTGGCCCTGTGACCCAGAGCGCACCATCATCCTGCACAAGCCGGCAGAGAATCTGATTGTCTCCTATGGCTCCGGCTATGGTGGCAACTCGCTGCTGGGCAAGAAGTGCTTTGCTCTCAGGATTGGCAGCACCATTGCCAAGCGAGAGGGTTGGCTGGCCGAGCACATGCTCATCCTGGGCATTACCAATCCGCAGGGAGTCAAGAAGTACATCACTGCCGCTTTCCCCTCGGCCTGTGGCAAGACCAATCTGGCCATGTTGAACCCCTCCCTGGCCAATTACAAAGTGGAGTGTGTCGGCGATGATATTGCGTGGATGAAGTTCGATTCACAGGGTGTTCTGCGTGCCATCAATCCCGAGAATGGCTTCTTTGGCGTTGCCCCAGGCACCTCCATGGAAACAAATCCCATTGCCATGAACACAGTGTTCAAGAACACCATCTTCACAAATGTTGCTTCCACCTCGGATGGTGGTGTCTACTGGGAGGGCATGGAGAGCAGTGTGGAGCCCAATGTACAGATTACCGATTGGTTGGGCAAGCCCTGGTCCAAGGAATCTGGCAAACCCGCCGCTCATCCCAACTCTCGCTTCTGCACACCGGCGGCCCAGTGTCCCATCATCGATGGTGCCTGGGAGGATCCAGCTGGAGTGCCCATCTCTGCCATGCTTTTCGGCGGTCGTCGTCCGGCTGGAGTGCCCCTAATCTATCAGGCCCGTGACTGGACACATGGTGTCTTCATTGGTGCCGCCATGAGGAGTGAGGCGACTGCTGCAGCGGAATACAAGGGCAAGGTGATCATGCACGATCCCTTCGCAATGCGTCCCTTCTTCGGCTACAACTTTGGTGACTATGTCGCCCACTGGCTGAGCATGGAGAAGCGTGGACAGGTGCCGAAGATCTTCCATGTCAACTGGTTCCGCAAGAGCGATGAGGGTAAATTCATGTGGCCCGGATACGGTGAGAATTCCCGTGTGCTCGAATGGATGCTGCGCCGCATCAATGAGGAACCCTGCCACGAGAATTCCGCAATTGGTCTGATCCCCGCTGCTGGGGAACTGAACCTGGCTGGCATGAAGGAACAGATCGATATGAAGCAACTGTTCTCGCTGCCCAAGGACTTCTGGACACAGGAGGTGAAGGATATCCGCACCTACTTCGAGTCCCAGGTGGGCGCCGATCTGCCCGACAGCATCTACGCGGAGCTGGAAAAGCTGGAAAAACGCGTTGCTGAATTGTAAAAAAAAATATTTGGCAAACAGAGAATTTATCACAAAATACCCCAGCACGCCCCCCTCTACCCGCATTCACATCTTTACCCGCCTTGCAACACATCTTTAAGCATAAGCAAAGCTATCCCCAAGCTAAAACCCATCCACACCTGCCCAAGCATCAGCCACATATATACTCCATATATATATAATCTGAAGACTATGCCAACAATATATATAATTCTTCCCTTAGTCGTTTCATTAGCATTTAAGACACAGACATCCAGAACTATTTATTGTATAAGACTTTTTTTAAGCTTACTTTAAGAACTTTATCAATTATGAAAAAAAGAAAAATAATGAAAAGAAAAAACAAAAAATCTATAATAAAACCAACAAATTTTATCACAAACAAAATTGAAATGTCTTTTTACCTCTCATTAAATACTTACCATAAAAAATAAAACACACAAAAAATAGAGTAAGTAAACATAAACATAAAAAAGAAAAACAATATAAAAAGTGCACTTTACTAAGAACTACAAAACAATTACTTAAAGAAATAAAAACTTTACAAACATAAAAAAAAAACAACGAAACAATAAATAACGAAAAGAACTGCAAAGAAAAACAAGAAAAATGTAATAACTCAGCAAAAAAAACCTGCAAATTAAGTCAATGTAAAAATTTAACCACAAACCAAAATGTCAAAAAAAACGTTTTATTTGTAATTAAAAATGAAAGAAAAAATAGTAATAGTTTAGCAAAAAAAAATAAATTATAAACACAAAAGACAAGCCAAAAATGATAAGCTGCAACATGTAATTGAAGTCAATGCAAAGATTTCACCACAAGCCAAAAAACGCAAACCACAATTAACAAAAAAAAAAAAAAAACAAACACAGAACACAAAAAAATGCTGCTCTTCAGCGAAGGACTTTCCAGGCTGGAAAAGAGCTTTTTGAGCGCGGAAGCTTTTCTTTCAATTCATTTGTCAGTGGCTAAAAATGCAGCAGCAACCGTGTTGCTGGCCACAGTTCAGCTCGAGCTGCGAGCGCGCTCGGTCATCAGTTTATTGAGGCGCGAGTGAAAGACAGAGACAGAAAGAGTTGTTGCAGACAACGCTGAAGCGGAAACGGAAGTGCAGCAACAGCAACAAAAAAAAAAAACTGTACAAACTGTTGCTCGGCTTTGCCTTCAAGTGTCGTAACGCAATTAAGACAATTACCGATGTTAACTTTTTGTGCAATTAGCAAGCGAGTTTGGCCCACAACAAAAATAGTCAAAAATGGTAAACATAAAACAACAAAAATTTGTGTACATTTTAGACTGTGTGTGTGTTTGTGTTGTGAGTGCGTGTGTTGCGTGTGTGAGTCTCCTTGTAAACTGCGATTTGACATGTTGATTTATGAGCTGCCTCGCGCTCATTCTCGCAATCGCACACCCTATGCTATTACACCTCCCCCTTCCAAGACCCCCCTCTTTGGTTGACTTTTATCGTGGATTAGTCGTGTGGCACTTGTTGCGCTTTATGCCATCTTCCGCTGCTTCTGCTTCCTGCCTGCCATAGGACACTTGTTTAATTGCTAATCCTCGCGACACAAACTTGCGACGCCAGACGCCAGTAATTATACCTGTCCACCACCCCACACTTACACAACCCCCCTCATCACTCCACCCTTACCCCTCATCCAAATGACGCATTTAAAAGCAAATTGTTGGGCAGTTTGGGTGCAGTAAGCAACTGCTTCTCCACTTAATATGCCATCAACATGAGATTTGCGCAAATGGGGATCGCGCCAAAAATTATGTGTTGCAATAAAATCGATGGTCAGCTGAGGGAGGGGGGTGTAGTGTTAAAGGGCGGGGGAGGTGCTTAGTCAAGTGGCCACAGCCTGTTCTAATAACTAAGTTGTGAACGTGACTTTTGGCCCCACAATTCTAATTTGAACTGACCAGCAACTGCAGTGCTGAACTTTCTAGTTCAGTTGGCTGAATTAGTTCACTAGTTCATTTGAATTTTTATTTGGTTACTTAATAGACTCTTTAGTCGGGAGTATATCTCTTGAATCACCAGATAAAGTGCGAAGTTAATAACATTTTTCTTTGTTGTTGGCTATTTTTTAAAGTCCAAATTTTCATATTTTTAATTTAAGTTCAAAAAAATATTCAGTTAGGTAGTTAACTCGGTCATTTTAATTTTATTGGATACAAATTAGATTTTTTATTTATTTATATAATTTAATTATATAAATATTTAATCAGCTGACAAAGTTTAGAACTAGAGTTAGCAAAGTTGGTCTAAAGTTAGCTTCTTGAACAGTTCGAAATTTGCATGTCTTCAATTCGAGTCAAAATTAGTTCAAATAATGAACGTGCAAGTGACTCAAAACACACACTAATCAATTTGAATGGTAATCAGCTAACTAGTTCAGTCGATCAATAAGTTCAATTGAACTTAATTGGAGCGTGTTGTTGCAACACTGAGCGAAGGTTTTTTCCCATCAGCTCTGCGCCACTAAATAGACTACACTTTCTTAACGCTTCTAGTATATTGTTTGATCCTAAGTGTTTTATGGACTTTTCTTGTTTATGTTTTAGCTACACCAATGCACACAGACAGGCACACACACGCACACACATACACACACATACACATCAGCACACACACTCGCACACCAGCTAAAACACACACTTGTTTATAGACGCATTTATTTTTACAACAAACGCTAATTCTGCCAGCCAAGTGCTGGTCAGGGGCGCAAACAAATGGGGCGGGTGGCAAGAATGGCGACCATTTGTGGTGGCTGGGATAATATTTATGTTTTCTTAGTATAAGTGAGTGTCTGGTTGTGTGTGTGTGTGTGTGTGTGTATTTTGTATGGGTGTTAAATGTGTGCTTAACGGGTGCGGGCATGTAATTAAGCCAAGTTTACTTAAAAGGGTTGTCCAGCATAAAAAACCGGCAGGCAAAACTAGCTGAAAGGAAGCCACAAGTTAATGACTATGTAGAAATGCACTTGGGTTCATTATACGCTGTAATTGGTGCACTCAGCAAAAAAGTGCCACACTCAGCAAAAACTTATTTTCTACATATAATAAAATGTTTTTATTAAAATGAGAAGAGTTTGCTTTAAGTTCACAAGGTAAAATGCAAAGCTTGAATCCTCTGCTTCATTCTGAAATTTACAAAATAGTTATTAAATTTGCTCACTCGACTGCTACTCACTGATTTTTTATAAACTATGTAAAATGCTTGTGTATGTATAATAATAATAATAGTAGCAATCTAGCTAATAAAAAACGTAGCAAACCACACCATAAATCTTCGAAAAGTACTTCCTGAAATTAAGAAATGATTGCCTTGGTTTCCTGAAAGCTAGTATTAGAAATTTACTAACTTACCCTTTTTGGCAAATTACTAAAATTAAGGTAGATTTTATTCATAGTGTAGAATATGAGCTCAAAGCAATGCTGTGTTTATAATAACAGAAGACACACAAAAGTTTATCAGCGCAGGTCAGCGGCATTTGAACCTTTTGCAGATTTCCCAACTAGTTCATCCGCCACAACGCGTTATTCGCATACAAATTACATTTGCGAGTCAGTCGGAGTTGAGATGAGTTGAGTTGAGTTGAGTCCTTCAAATATGCAAATCCTTTTATCAAACCCACCCTATGTGCTTGCGGCTGGCTCCTTTGTCTGCACCGGAATCCAAATCAAATCAGTTTCAGTTTGGTTTTGGTTTTGGTTTCGAGCGCTAAAGTTATTTTCTGCCTAATCATATGCAAAAAAAAAAAATAATAAAAACTGATACACTTCATTTGCAACTAAAATATATCTATTTTTGCCGTGGTTTAAAGGCTTTTTTTTATCTGTTCGCCACGCAATATTTTTTTATTTGTTTCGTGTTCTCATAGAAATGTATTTAATGCGGCTAAAAACCTTTGCTTTGTGGCCTAAAGGTCAAAGCAATGAACTCAAATTTGGGTGCAAAAATTTGGTTTAATCAGTTGATTGCTATTAACATTTTGTAGAGAAAGTATTTCTCTTGATTATTTTTAGCTACAATTTTTGCTTTTAAAATAATTACATTTTCATCGTCTGACGGTTAAATATAAAATATAAAAATAGCATTTTTACACCGCACAAGGAAAGCTAAATTGAATCGACCTGAGTAATTTGGGTAATGCCAAAAATGTTGTTTCATTTGCATAAGTTTTATTTTTTTGGGTTAACTGTTGATTCCTTTTTTCTTTTTTCTTATTTTTTTGGCAGCAAAGGCAATCCGATTGGCCGAGTGATTGATGGACTGATTGTCCGATTGCCATAGCAAATTAACTTTTTCAGCCTGCGCTGAATATCCTTTCGAAATGTTGCAATTATGTTTGAAACACATAAGCGGCTTCTCTTTTAAAATCCATTCGGCTGCCTTTTCAATTCAGTGCCACACAATGCTATAAGCCATAAATCTGTTGCTGTAACTGGAGTAGGGGGTGGTGCTGGGTGCTGGTTGCTGGCTACAACATTTATGCGTAGACAATACACACACATATGGCGCAAATAAAAATCCAATTCGAAGACCAGCTGAATAAGAGATGCCAGTTGGGAGCTCGGTTTAGTTGGGACTTGGTTATTTCTTTCATGGACATATTGCTATTGGTGTTGTTGTTGTTGTTGTTGTGCTGCTAAACCATTGTCCATTACGGTATTCCTTTGAAAGATTTTTATTTTTATTATTCTACGCAATTGTTCACCCTCTGTTTCGCAGTAAGGACTATTTTCCAGGAATTGCTCAGCATTTACTTTGACAGATTGTCGATCAGAACTATGATTATGACAGCAATCAAGAGAGGCACAAATAGTTATATATAAAAAAGATACTGTGTTCTGTGTAAGCAGTTTATTGTTCAGCTAAAAAATATATATACCATAAAAGATATTCTCTTCTATGTACTTATTATATTTGACCAATGTTTTTCATTTAAAAAATAAGTATATTTTAAGCTTTAAAAAAAGTGTAAGTAAGTTTTGGGCTATAATAATATATCTACTCTAAAAGATATAAAAGATGTATCTATTTTTGTTTTTACTTATTATACATGGGACGTTTTTAGATTTTAATAAAAATGTAATTTGTCAGCTATAAAAATATATTACTAAATGTTAATAACACTTCTTTAAAGCATTCTTAATAAGTTAAAGCAAAAATCACCTTTTCTTATTTTCCATAGATTTCTTAATAGATTCTCAGCTTTTTTTTCAAAAATTGAAATGTTTAAAAGAAAAATGAGCGCAATATTTTCTTTACTAAAGAATTATTAATGCTTGTAAAAAGTTAAACTTGAAGCTGTCAAGCCATATTTCAAAATGAGTTTGCTTGTCTGACAGCTTAGCCACGCCTATAAAGAGAACACAGACAAATTGAACAACAGTTGTTTTATAAAGAAAATTAACAGTTATACAGCTATAACAGTTATATTTTTACATACCAAACATATATCTTTAACAATAAAAAACAATTGTTTTTACTTGTGACACTCAACAATTAAAATTCGCTTAGCTTATGCATACCTCACACACGCACACACAGCTTGTACACACACACAGACATATTCCCAGTGAGAGTGCTAAAATAACAACAGGTACCATAAAAACAGCTATACATACATATATAACTATATACATACATATGTTTGTATGTATTCAGTGTTTATATTCTTATTATTTGCTTAACAATATGAACACGTCTAAGCGTTTTGTTGTGTTGGATTATCTGTGTGTATATGTGTGTGTGTGTGTTTGTCCCACCATTTGTATTGAGCTCAATATATATATATATATATAAAATAGCTATTTTAGCGCGACACGGTCAGCACTGCTAAAAGCAATGGCAACAGTTGGGATTCCAGTTACGAGCAATGCGGACAGTAAAAAAATAAGAACACAAAAACCAGGAGATGAAAAGGACTCTCCCATTCAACCATTTACAGCTAGATGACAATAAAAATGAGTCGCTAGATTTGCACATGTAACTGACATGGCATTTTTATGGAATGATGTTTGTTTTTGTATACCCTGTAAACATCTGCGGCGTGGAATGATGCAGCAAAAAATGGTGCAAATTATTAAAAGAAACTTACTGAGAGAAAAATATTGATTAGTTGATGAAAATACTTTTGAGGTACTTTTTCACATATATAATATGATTATAGTAGTAATATAAACATAGAGTTTTGTATATTTCTTCAACTTCAGAGGAAGCCGTCAAGAATTAGTCGAAAGACGTTTAAAGTACTTTTCCACATATTTAATATGATCATATAAGGAATATAAACTAACAATTTTGTATATTTGTTCAACTTTATTAGTCTTTAGTTAAGCAAAGAGTAAGACTTCAAGGATTGGTTATTGAAAAGACATTCAACAGACTTTTACAACATATATATAATCGAAATATGGAAAATATAAAGCAATTTTATATTAAATATATAATAGAATTTCCAAAAATATTCCCACAATTTTCCTACTTAATACGATTTTATTTCACAACACTTACAGGGTATCTTTGTGTCGATTTTCAATTTAATCCGCTGGGATCATACATAGAGTCATAAAAACATAGAACAAATTGTTTTTTTGTATCGTCGTTTTGGCGCAACAATCAAAACAAATTCAATTAACATCTGGTCCCCAGAACTTTTACTCTTCTTCTTCATTTGTTTTTCAACTGAAAAATGCTCAATACTCAATTTTGAGGTATTATTTGGTGCTGCCAAAAAAAAATAAAAATAATGTAGAAAAAACAGAGCAACTTTGTCGAGGCATCTGAGGCATCAGACGCACTCACCAAGTTGGATCAAGTTGAACAAACTGTTGCAAAAGTGCTTCGCAGCCAAGTTTTTGAACAAATCTTTTTTAGCCAATACACAAAAGTTGTGCGAGTTTGGCTTGGTGTGTGAGTGTGTGTGTGAGTGTGTGTAAGTTGACAGTTTGTTAAGCCAAAGCCAGGTGAAAGACAAACATTAACTTTTTAGACTTGGCAAGCGAAAAGAACTGTTGCATGCTACAAGGCTACGCAGCAGCGTGCAACAAAAACGTTTCGACAGTGTCGCCTCGAGCGAAACGTCTGGGGTGTGGAATGGGTGTGGCAAACTGGGGGCTAGCCACAGCCACTTGTGCGGCTGTCAACTTAAAGCGAGATGAACGCACATTTAATAACAATTTGCTGACACACACATAACTCCAGTGAGTATGCTAATTGTAGCCTTACAAACCGACCAATTGATACTCTAATCTATACAGACTTAGTTCAGCATATGTTTTTTGACAAAAAGTTAACTTGTTTTCATATAAATGTTGTTTTATTTATATGTATTGAAAATATTTCTAAAGATTAAAATAAAGATGGTACAAAACTTAAGATAATCATGACTAAAAAAAAATATATATATTATAATAAATTAAGAAAATCATATTTCTAGTGTTTTAATATGTTTATTTTTAATATCAATTTTGAACCGGAAAAGTGTTTTTGACAAATTTATGACACTGGAAAAATTTGATTCGTCTCCACTGATATTTTTCTGAATAACCTTTTTGAATAACAATCGAGCCAGAAACGTGTTGCCAACTTTATTAGAATATTTAATATATAACAATTTGATATGGGATTTGAAAAAAATTCCCGTATTGTCAAAGACTACAAATGTGATTTCTTAAATCAATAAGGATTACAAAATATGTTTCTAAATTAAAAAGCAGAATTATGAATATCGCATTAATTTTCGAAAGTGATTGCAATATACAAATTTTATTATATGCCGCTTTAACTTTGAAAAACAGAGCAGTTCCCACAGAAAAAAGAGCCTCGGTTTGTTGGCAAGGCTTTCAGGCTGATTTATGGGCGTGGCAGTCTGTAGAAATTGTGCTGGAACCTTTTATGGGTTTTTGTTTCGTTTTATTGTAGTTTTCATGATTTTATTAAATAAAGATAAAATCATAAATTATGTTAGTGTGTATAAGTGTGTGCGTGCGTGCGTGTGTGTGTGTGCATGTGTTTTTGTGAGTGTTGAGTAATGACCCATGATATTTACACATGAGTGGCATTCAACCTACAGCAGCGACAGCAACAGCAACAGCAACAACAACAGCAGAAGTGAGGTTAACCTGAATCCTGATCCCCGCCAGAAAATTGGTAGACATGGCACAGCAGCAGCACAGCTGGGATGGCGGCGACGCCTCTGGTTATGGCAGCAGCAACCATGGACATCAACGCACACACACACAAACACACTCACATGGACATGGCCACAAGACACCAGCTCGGGCAGTCAGCAATCCGTTGCCATATAAAGGAGCCACACCCAAATCACCCAGGTGAGTCCGACATTTCATTTATTTACTAACAGTCGATATAGGTTTATATAAAAAGTAAAAAATAAGTCAAGTTTTATTTTAAGAAAATGTGGAAAGAAGTAACAGTAAATATTAATTTATTATAAGGGTACAAATAATAAGGGTCAAATTCTTTTGACCAACGCTTAAAGTGGAAGGCCAAAAAGTGGAAGTGAATTTAAAAGTGTTTTTTATCCAAGGCTTAACACAGATTAAATTAAAAAATAATTTCGACTTTTATTTATTGTAATCCAAGACACATTAGGTAGATTCATTATTCACTATTGTAATCCTTGATACATTATATTATTTCACATATAATCTACGAGATCCTTGAGAAAAAAGCTAGATCCACATAACATTTATTGAACTTAAGATTCCAAATAAATTGAGATTTGAAACATCTCAATTATAAACAATATAATAAGTATAAAAATATTTATTATTATAATATAATAAAATAAAGTATAGTAAGAATATCAAAATTAAAAGTTGAACAAATAAAGTCAATAAATCAAATAAAAAAATGTTTATCAAGCAGAGCCACGCCTATTTGTTAATGTTGCAGAAGCTACCATCCGGCACCGCCTTCGGTGTATGCCACGCCCACGCAAACGGGCTACAACTATGGCTACGACAGCTATGAGTCGCCCAGGAGTCCAAAGATAACCACATCCTACAACAACGATAGCTGCGATGAGCCGAGCATCTCGACGCCCTCCTCCTACTACCAGACGCCCAACTCGGGCTCCACCGATGACTCCACCTCGCTGCTGAGTGGCCATGGCATGACGCGCAGTCCCAAATCTACGTGTCAGTTTGTATTCGATGCCGTCAGTCCGGGTGGCGGCGACGCTGAGCCGTCGGGCATGAGCCGTAAATTTGAGTACTATGAGCCCATCTCACCGGACGATGGCTCGTTGTACTATGAGCCGCCGAGTTCGCCGCGACGACAGGGCTCCAAGAAGCTAATGCGATCGGAGCAAGTGCCTCAAGTGACCACCACGGGAGCGAATGGAAAACGGCGTCGCGACGAATGGGAATTGCCCGTTATAACCAAAATCGATGCACGCTGCCTGAATGCAGTCGCCGAAAGAGCCAATTACGGTGCAGGTGGTGCAAGTGGTGCTGGAGGTGCTGGTGGTGGTAGTTACTACAACGTTAAGCGTGACTCTTGCGTCACGGAGTGCACGCAGCTGTCCATGGAATCGGCGGACACGCAGCAGACACAGCACACAAACACAACAACGACGAGCTTCAGCTACACGGATACCGATGCCGGCACAGTGACCACCAGCGAGTTGCAACAGTTGCAGCGTCAGCGGCGGCATGCCATCAACATCACCTCGAATCCGGGCTACCAGGTGTTGCACAGCTCACACTCCACACTGGATCGCACCTGTTCGGATAGTGTGGTGTCGCTGCGCTATCGGAAGTCCACCAGTGATCTCACCCAGGATGCGGAGCATGAGTTGAGCGGCTGTAAGCCGGCCAAGCCGAAACGGGATCAGGTTGAGTATAAGCCAAGGCGGCGGGGCAGCTCCAAGGGTGGCCTGGCCTACTTAGCCAGTCGTCGCAGCTCGAGGGAGTCGATGAAGAGCGCCTGCTCGAATGCTTCGATATTCTCCAATGATGACATTGGTCCGTTGGCCTTTCAGAGCTCAAATCGCGGTCGACAACGACGCACCTCCAATTTTCTAGAGTTGCCAGGTGAGTGTGAAGCAGCCAAGGAATCCATCCAGAATCCATCATCTCTCCGTCCAATCCCTGAACAGTACCTGATCACATTCGACCGCGTGTGTGCTCATTGCCGGAAAGACCGTATAATCCACGGGCCAGCGATGATCTCTATCGTCTGCGTCACTTCTCCATCAGCAAGGGCAACGTGGTCAACTGCGGGGATTCGATTATATCGAGGCGCTCCCGCAGCAACACCAGCGTCAATTCCACCAATAGCCGGGCGAGTGAGCGGTCTCCCTTCGAGGGCAGTTGCTGTGGCGGTGCCTATGCGAATGTGGACTCGCTGCCCGCCTCACCGGACGAGTCGGACAACATGGATCCACCGCCGCCGGCTCGCTATCGTGTCGTCATGTTGGGCGATGCGGGTGTGGGAAAGACAGCCCTGGTTAATCAGTTTATGACCTCGGAATATATGCACACATACGATGCTAGTCTGGGTAAGTGATTAATCCATGCGAGCAGCAAACTTCTCCTGGCTTGCTGCTGCTGCTACCCTTTTATCTAGCTGGAACCTATGCGTGTAAACCGATCCAAATGCCGATCCCATGCCATGCCTAGTTTCCACTTGCGTCTATAGAGTTTTAATTCTAATCCGAGTTTTAGACGATGAGTTTGGCGAGAAGACGGTCAGCGTTCTGCTCGACGATGAGGAATCCGAAATGGTTTTCATCGACCATCCCAGCGTGGAGATGAGCGTTGAGAATTCACTGTCCACGTACGAGCCGCACGGCTGTGTTATCGTCTTCTCCGTGGTGGACAAGGGCTCCTTTCGCATCGCCGAGGAGATTATCAACTATCTGTGGCAGGAGAACTACACCAAGGACAAGGCCGTTATACTTGTGGGCAACAAGGCGGACTTGGCTCGTGCTCGGCTTATCACGTCACAGGGTGAGTAATGGTTGTCCTCCTTCTGTTTGGGGTTGCACCAATTTTGCCATGTTTTCGAGCGTGTCATGAACAAGTCTGAAATCGAATCGGTTCATGTAGGAAATAAAAGATTTTTTGAGTACTGAAAACACTTAAGTTTCAGATAAATATATGAATCTATATATTAATTTTTTCTACTCACATCGAATTGTGGTTTTCACATTTGCCGTCTCTCTAAAATAAAGTAGAAATTGTTCTACATATTTTTTTTGTACTCTTTTCATTATCAAAAATTTTTTTCATCTGCAATCAAACTTTAAAAAATTAAACTTTTATTTTTACCAAACGAAACCGTATACGGAATGCAATAAGGAATCAACTCATTAACTTTAATACATTTATGTGCCGGAACCGGAACTAAAATAATATTTGGTTTGACACCCTGTTTAATAACAAGCTCGACACGTATTCAGTGCTGGGTGTTAGGACTTTTGGGACGACTGGTTGTTTCTGGTCGGTTTGCCACGTCTTAATTATGATTTCTCATTTCTCAATTTCTCGTTTCATGTTTCATATTTCACTTTTGGCCAAAACAGAGGGGAAAACGTTGGCTGCCTCACGCGATGCCAAATTTATTGAGACGTCTAGCGGTATTCAGCACAATGTCGATGAGCTGCTCGTCGGTATACTGAAGCAGGTAAGACCAGGGGAGGAAGGGGAGAAAGGGGGGTGTTGTGGTTTTGGTTAAGGGTGCTTTGGCTTTGCGGCTATTCAGGTTTAGGTGCAAAATACACGCAACTCATTGATGCATGCCAAAATTGTGCAGGAAATAACTGAAATGGATTTGTGGCCAAAATGGATTGTGGGCTTCGGAAGGCTGCGCATCGTTACACTAATTAATGAAAATTCAGACGGCAAGGCGAACCGCTAGTTAATGTTATTAAATTTGCCACAGAAAAAAAAAAATGTTGTTAATATTTTATTATTTCATTTAGGGCAAGCCTTTCCAAATTTTTCGACATTTGTTTTGATACATTTACATTAATCCAAATTCAAGAAAAATGTTTTAGTTCTAACAGGAAATTGTCTAAATTCTGTGCCATCATTTTTTGTTGAGTGTAGTAAGTATCACATTTCGCCTCTTAAAACTGCCAATTCCTTTGCAGATGCGTCTGAAGGAGAAACGCGAACAGAAAGCGACAGCATCCAAGATGAAAACATCCCGAACCCACATCTCGCTGCATCTGGCCAAGGAAATCCTACAAAAAATATGCCTTAGCGACATTTCCAAATCGAAAAGCTGTGAAAATCTTCATGTGCTATAAATCCAAAAAAAAAAAAACGTCAATAATAATTACAAAATAAAATCCACCAGCTAAATGAGAAGAGCTACAAATGAAATAGCAAAAGAAAAATATATGAGAAAAAAAACCAGAGCTAAACAAAAATTATTTTGCTAGCATTTTAAAAGAAACAAATTATATACACATAAAGTACATATGTACCTCCACATAAAGCCCAGATAATTATATATACTTATTATATATATTTATATATAAATATTATATAGCCAATGCTCAGCTTGCATTAAAACTGTTTTGATGTTCTCTTTTTAAAGGCATTTTTACGAGTATTATAAACATATACAAATTATTATGAATGTTGAAACAAAAAACCCAAAGAAAAAAAAAAAACCCATATTATTACAGCCAATTTTCGTGTGTAATATATAAACACATAGTAAGTGTATGTATATGTGTGAGTGGGTGTGTGTGTGCGAGTGTGGTTCAAGAAAGTTGAGAGCAAACACTTTGCCAAAGATGTTGGCAAATTTGTTTCGTCTGGAAACGCACTCAATTTCAGTGGGGTTTGGGTCTCATTTTCTTTAGGTATCTGTTGAACTTGACAAGGCAATTCAGTCAACTTAAATTGCGTTTTCACATTTTTCTTATTAGCTGATTTGCCTGTCATAGGGCTGGCATAACTTTGACACGCAAATGAGAAAATATACTCAAATTATTATTAATTGTACGAAAATTACTTTGCACAGTTAGAAAGCTGAAATTGAACGCTTTTTTAATTAATTTCTAAACAACTAAGAAACTTTAGCTCAAAAGTTGGTTGACTTTGTTATGATATTTGTCTGTTGTTCAGTATGATTTATGGTTACACGATCTACAATTTTTATAGTTAATCAATAATAGTTTAAGTAAATTTTATATAACTTGCATAATTCTGTCTTTGATTGTTTTTCGACAATAGATCGATAACAGCGCGATAAAGCGCGTCTACCATTCCTTTCCTATTAGAATTTAAAGTTTTATAGTTTATGAGATTGGCTTAGTTATACTGTTAGAGCCAATTAACTATATATATATATATATATATATATACCTTATGAGGTCGTAGAAGCGTCCTTCTGCTAATTAAAATAATGTTTTGGTTTTGTGAATGATTTGAAATCAGTGCGATTGTTATTCGAAAGCAATGTTCTAATAATTTACAGCACCTTTTTGACCCAGCTGCCAAGATGTGATTGACTTTGGAATCCTGTTCTGCACTCTCCACTCCCCCGCTCAAGACACAATCCATCGTTTGCTCACATAGTACGTCGCATTTATGGAATGTGGCATGTGTCTGTTGCGGTCAGGCCCCTTCTATGATTAAAAGATTGTGGTCTATTTGTTTATGGTTAGCATTTTGACTAAGATTAGAGCCCAGACAAGCAGTTATCGGCAAGAGGCGAGCGTCTGGCCTTGGCATAGCCACCAATTTCTGGCAAACTTGGGTTGTGTTTCAGACATCGCTGATAAGTCAAAGCATAATCGGGGAGGAAAGAGTAGTTTTAAAGGTCGCTCACACATATACATATTATTATTTGTACGCATTACTAATAAAATTTATAATTGTGTATTTCAATGCAAACAGTAAACACATCATTTTGAATTCAATAAAGTGCTGTCAATTCTTTTCTAAAATAAATGAAAGTAAAAAAACAAAAAAAAAATCAAAAATATGCTTAAAGTATATATAATCCAGCAACAGATAAACTATATAAATGTTTTAAGATATTTTACATTTTTAAGTGTGTATTTAACAAAAAAAAAACTGTATATTTATGGTTAAAAGCTCCTTTGAGTAACTAAGATTACAAGCTTAAGATATACATACATACATATACATAAATATATATTTTCAAAAAGCGCCAAATATATCAAACAAACAAAAAATACTTGAGACTTGGTAGCTAAACAAAGGAAACAAAAAAACAAACAAAAATTTAACACAAATTGAAATCTCTTCCAAATCACAAAAACAATTGCAAAATGAAACTCATATCTGAATGACTGTTAAATGTTGACTGTTGTTTATTAGCTAAGCCTATAAAATGTTACTGAATTTAGAAAGAAAAACAAAGAAAAAAAATCTCTAGATATCTATACATACAATCCAAATATATATATATAAATATATGTATATATATATTTATGTAATTCTCTTTTAGAATATCTTAATACGAAAAAATATTTACACTGTTGTTTCTCAAGAATAAACAACAGAAAATCTTAACTCTATAAGCTTAGCAGTCTATTTTTATGTATTAATGATACCTTTACACACATACACACACACACACTCTCTCACACACACATAGAGCATACTATTTTCATATGCAAGAGTTGAGCTTAGACACAGATCCTGCAAGGACTTTGGCTTTTGTTTACCTTTACTCACAGTTTTCTCGAGTGCACTTTATCATACAGGCGGACAAGTACACTGAAAACAAACACACACACAATCACACACAAACTACACTTCACGAATGCAATACTTCACTTATTTCGACTGCAGATGAAAAATAAAAAAAATAAATAAAATGAAAAACATACGAAAAAGTTTCTCCTTGCTCAACTTTTAATTTGCAGCGGTAAACTTTTACCACAACCCAAACAAAAACACCACTAAAAACAAATTAAAAAAAAGTAAATAAATGTGAAAATAAATAAGCAAAAGAGTAAATCAATATATAAAAATATATTTATATAAAAATATATATGTAAATGTGTTGGCCAGGCGTATACGCAATCTATACCGCTTTAAATTTGATTTACGTAAACCAAAAAAAATTACAAAAAAAAAATGAAGAAAATTCTCTCTCGCTAAGCATAAATTCAAATCAAAGCAGACTCAAATGCCCACCGAATTTATTGTGTACTCTGACACACATACATAGCCACATATAGGTATGTGTATGTGTAAATAACTATAAACAACATTTAAACAATTGTCTAAGTATTCAATTAGCTAACTAGGATTTTATTCTGATGTCAGAAAAAAGAGGGCCAAGCTCACATTCAAAGTGGCAGCGAACAGTGCAGGGAGAAGTATGGCAAGAATTGATGTTGATTTTGTGCAAAATATAAAATAATCTCAAATTAAAGTAAATAAAAAAGAATATAAATAAAAGTTAAATAAATAAACATTGTAACTTCTCTAAATGTAAATGATGTTGGAGAGATAAGAAAAGAGTTTCTCACTTCGCTTAATGCTGAGTAAGAAATAAAGCAAGCAAAAAACAAAGAAGCACAGGTAATAAAATAATAACAAAAATGTATATTTTAGAAACGTGTAATTTTCTACTATTTTTGCTTTTTGCTTGCCTTAACCTCTCTTTTTTAGCACTGTAAACTGGACCAGAAGAAGTGCAGCATAAGCTGTAATGAAATGAGAAATCGAATACAAAACCCAAATCACATAAAGAAAAGTTCGATATTTAATGCGATAAGCACAGGAAAACTTGTAATTAACTCCAGCTTCACTTTGAAGTGTGGAGCAAAAAAAAAAAAATGGAATTGATTTGAGATTGCATTGAGATTGAAACCATTAGCTGTAATTAACTTCAACTTATCTTCAAAGCGAGGAGCCTCACGAAATGAACTAATTTTTATTAATGATGAGCTTCCACTAAATCCCAGATATCTTCCCCAAACATTTGGCTTTCCTAATCGCTCTTCGCTGCCACACTTGACTTAAGCAAAAAAGAGGGGCATAAACTGTACATACATACATATGTATATATATATATTTATTTTTCCACTATAAAATCAAATCTTGGCATAAGCACTAAACTAAAAAAAATATGTATAAACTTTAAAAAACTTAACGGGTTTTTGTAGCGCCGTTTTTTCTGTCAATTGTGTGTTAACCACAGCAATTTCAACGATTTTCATTTGAGAGATTAAATAAAATGGCGGCACCATTATAAATTCAACAAAATGTGCTGACATCAAAATTAAGATAATGATGATGATGATGAGTCTGCAGAATGCAAGAATAAAGATCAAACACTATTTGAGGCCAACTGAAAAAATATTGAAAAACATTAACATTGCAATTTGTTATTGTTGGTCACTGTTTCTGTTGCTGTCTCTGTCTCTCTCTCTCTGTCTCTATCTATCTGTCTGTCACACTCTCACTATATAAGCATAATAAAGGACAAGGCCAAAAAAAAAATTGTGTTTGTTTTTTTTGTTTTGAGGGTGTGTGTGTGGTGTTGTGGTGTGTGTTAAGTGAGGAAGCACGTGCACATCCTGCCAACTCATGCGACTGGCGCTTGACTCAGCTGTTGCCGCATTTGCGGCTCATTAACAACGGCCACAGGACAACCCACACGACACAGGACAACAAGTGGCAAGTTGTGAAATTCTGGGAGACTTCGAGTCCACTTTTCAGCTGACACAAAAACGCGTTAAGTGACTGATGTCAATCACAAAGTCTGAGTCTGAATCGGAGTCTGAATCTGAATCTAAATCTGTTGCCGTGGGCAGTCGCATTGTAGGATTATTCGCTTCACTGACTCAACTTGTAAAAATCTCTCGCATTGATTTCCCGCACTCTATTCTCTCCCTCTCTCTCTGTCCATTCTCTATCTGGCTGTATCTTTGCCTGTGTCTCTCTCTCTGTTTTTGTTTTTTTTTTTTGCTGTTTTCACTTTGCGCGAATCAATCAAGCGCAAAACTTGCATAATTAACTTAAAGTTGACAATGCGCGAGAATGCCTGAGGACTCAGTCGCCCACCACTTGGCTGATTGATGTGGCAATGTGGCAACTGAGGCACACCAAACATGACATGCCAACCAATATATAAAGCACAAGCAATCTACGTTAGAGATGAGTTCAAGTGGAATTCAATGGATCGGAATCTGGATGTGATTGAAGTTGCAGAAAATGATGTTATTAAGTAAGTAACTGAAATAAAGCTATCTAGTATATAAATCGAATACTAGATATTTAAGCAGTAACTGGAATCAGATTAGTATATGAGATTCTAGGAAATAAGATAGATCATGGTAAATCTGATATACAATGAAAAATTAAAAGTTCTTACTAAGAAATGAAATTGTAGAATATGATTTTCACAAGTAAGTTACTTATTCTGACATAAAACTATGATATGATTTTCACAAGTAAGTAACTTATTCTAAACATAATATAAATCTAAAATAATATATATATATATATATATATATATATATTTAAATCAAAATAGTAACTGGAACCTGAGTAGCCCAAGAGAGGCAAAGTTTATAAATAGTGGTGATTGAACAGTTGCGACAACAAAATAACATTAAATAAGCTGCTTTTATATAGATATAATAAATGTATCTAATTTTAAATTACATTTATATTAAAAACTTTGCTTATTTGATCAAGTTTGAGTAAATAAAAGAATAACTTCTATAAATATTGAAATAGATCCCAGAGGCTCTATGTATGCCACACTTGAGGCATGTATCGAAAAAAAAGGTATATAGAAAACGGCAAAATATAACAATTATTAAGTCTTGCTAAAATTCCAGTTTTGTTTCATAAATTTAGCTGTCTTAAGCAGTATTTCATAATAAGAAGTCCTGTTGGTGCCTGTTGAGTCCTATTAATGCCTGTTAAGTCCTGTTCCTGTTCCGTTTTTCATACAGCAAATCCGATTTAGATTGTGTGTAATCTGCAATTGTGCCTGTTCATCACAAAATCCTTCCCATTCGTGTTTATTTCTCTGATCTCTATCGCCAACTGCTGAAGCTGTTGCGCCTGCTACTTCCTTCAGCTTCCATTTCCTGCTCCTGCTGAAATTTCCTACCGCTGCTCGCTCTTCCTGTTCCTGCTTCAATTTTGCGAACTTTGGGGCTCATCATTTTAATGAGCTTATTTCATTATATTTAACGCGCAGCAACCTTCAATCTTACGCACAGGACTCACTGGGGACGTCGCAAGGACCTAATATACAAATTGCAGCGCCATTTTTTTTTTTTTTGCTGTGTTTTAGCCTCATCTTATTTTGCTGTCAATTACAATTAAGTTGGTTGTTTGCAGGACGCTGGCCAAATAAAACTAATTTAAAGTTCAATAAAGTATATTTTCAGGATATTCATACTCGCTGGCACCGCTAACCGATGTCCTTTAATCATGGTCCTGCACAAACAGCTCAAAACAAATATTGGCATACTTTAACTAATTTATGAAAATAACGCAACGTTTTGAAATATGAGAGGGGTGCGTCGGGGGAGTACTTAAGGTGCTTTGTGCCATTCCCACTCTGTCTCTCTCTCTCTCACTCTCTTTATCCATCTCCATCTCCATCTCTTTATCGTTTTTACACTCCTCTTTTGCGGTGTCGTAATCGTAATTGAGCAAGTGCAAGGTGGTAGACAGCCACCACAGACGCACCCTTAAATCATGCTCAAACACACACACCAATCGATTAAGAACTTAACAAGGATTACGCCAGGATAACAGTGCCAGCTTAATATGCCGCATAACACAAAAGGGAAGAGCCCAATTAAAGCCAAATCACCTCAAGACGAGCCGAGACAATCGCAATCAATGTGAAATCGGGCAGGTGCTGCTGTCAAGTCAAAGTACACTAGGCTCCAAGATTAATAATGTCCTTGACATGACGTCATATATCAGTCATGGCAAAAAAGGACGACTGTCTTTAATATATTATGTCAGCTCCAACCAGTTTCTATTGGTTTCTTAAAGAGCTGTAACTTTAAACATGCACCCTGCAAGTATGCAACAAGTTTAATTATATGTACAAAATAGGACAAAAAAAGCTTTAGGAATTCCAAGTTATTTCTTAGAATCAAGAAAAAAATTATAATTTGCGCAATTTTTTCATCAATTTAAATTGTTCTTAATGTTAAAGCGCAACACATTTTCTCCTGAGAAACTGAAACGAGCATTTAAAAAAATTTGATTTACAAAACTTAGATTTACCTCATTCATATCTTAAATGTGGTCGAACAATTCGAGTTTCTCTCAATATGCTCACCAATTTCATTAATTTTGTATGAAAACTATAACCAAAATTCTTTTCACTTCTCTTCAATTTCGAGCAATTTAATACGAAACCTGTTAGGAAACATTTAAGTAGCCATCTTAATGTTTTTCTATTCTTTAACATTTCACATTTATTTTTTTCTTCATTTTTTGTATAGCAGTTCGAAAATGCTATCTAAATATTTGGTGTAGATTGAAAAACTTTGAGGATGTTGTAGTTAAGCCAAATAACGGCATTTGCTGCAATAGTAATCCGTTCTAGCGGATTAAATGGCCGTCATCGTAAATATTCCCCTTCCCCATGATGGAGTGGTTCAGTAAAGGGATCAAAAAGATTGTTAGCCAAGGCATACAAACATTTTATAGAGAACAAGCTGTTTACATAGCTCTTTATCAGAGTGTCAGATTGCCTATGCCTCTGTGTTTTGATGTGTGTGTGCGTGTGTGTGTGTGTGAAATGTGTAGTCAATACTCAGACATTCCAACGGGCCAAGCAATGATTCCCACAACACCTGCACACACACACACATACACACCTGCATTGGGGAGCGACAAATTCTTATGAAGAAATGTATATTTGCACTCGGGACTCATAACCAAATAAGCTTAACATTTTTGTTTTTAAGGCATATTTTCTACAATTCCAGCGCGCAAATTGCCAAAATAAAAAACGAAAAACAGCCAAAAAGAACCGAAACAAAACACAAAAAATAAAACGTTCAACCTACGCACACAAAGAGATTGTCAGAGCGAGAGAGAGCGAGAGGGGTGAGCAGAGGGGGGCTGCCAAAGTCATGAAACTGGAATTTCCAGAATGAAACTTTAAGCAATGTACAAAATGAAATTTAAATAACGATTTATAGCCTTTGAAGTATGATTATTTGTACGACGAAGGCCGCTACGGAGGCGGCAAATAAAACAACTGACGTCACAAAAGGACAATAACGACTAGAAAACGCACTGAAACCACAAATTAAACTGCAATAAATGTAAACAAATTTAAAAAGTAATTTAAATATGATGTGTATAGATAAATATAATTTAAAAATAAATGTATAAAAATATAAAATACATATTTAATTGGATTGCTTAAGAATAATATTTAGTTTTGTTTTAATTTAAGCCCCATTTATGCCTTTAATTTGTTTTTCTTATATAACATAAATTCAGTTCGAGTTTGTGCAAAGTATTTTGTATAGCTTATGTGCTCAAAATGGCGGTCTTTTTCTTGATTATGGCTAGCACGAGCAAAATAAAGGCCAAATTTGTAATGCGTTCAAACAGACAAACAGACAGGCGATGGGTAGGCAAACACAGCTCAGAGGAGAGAGAGAGAGAGAGGCAGAGGCGTGGATGAGACCGTTCCTTGTGTCTGCTTGTGTTATGTGTGTATGTGTGTGCTCGTGTTGTCAAAATCAAATACAGTTTGGCCGTAGGGGAAGAGACCAACAGAGAGGGAAAGATGGGAATAGGGATAGGCGGCCAATCAGACCTGGGGCCAGGCCAGTTTGCTGTCACTGTCGATGCCGCGTGCTTAAAGCAATGCCATGAAATTGCTTTTTGCCAAAGGTAACGGTTACCAGCAACAAGTGAGACACTCAGTGTCTGTGCGTCTGTTGTTGTGTGCTGTGTGTGCTCTGCTGTGTGTGTGTGTGCTGAAAAGGAAATGAGAAAAGGTTGTTGCTGGCTTCCTTTTGCCGTCCATTTGCTGTGTGCGCTTTTGTAAAATTAACGTAGCAATGAGGAAGCAGGAACAGGAACTTTGCCGTCGCATTGCTTATGTTTTAGAGTAGAAGACAAAATATCAGCCGCTGAAAAACATATAACGGCATATCCACCTCCTCAACCATAAATTACGAGAGGAATTTAGGTTGTTACCTAGCGCAACTCATGTCCTTCAACGAAGAAAGCAACAAATATGAAACTAAAATGCTTAAGAACGTTGACAAAATAATCTTTTAAAAGTAAGCAAATAGCTGGTGGTTGGGAGGAGGGGTTGACAGTAAACAGTCGCTAAATGGTCGCCATTTTGTTGTTGTTGCTGGTTCACAGCTAAATGCCAAAAAGCCGTTTTCAAAAAAGTTTGCCCTAAAAGTCAACAGACGATGACGAAACAGATGAAGAAGAAGAAGAGGAGAGACAGATGCAGACGCAGGCAAAGTATAAAAGTCAAAGGCAATCCTAGGCAGCAAAAACCGTTATCTAACGGTCGTTGTTGTTTTTGTTGCTGTTGTTTGTGTTGCAGCTTTATCAACGCCCTTCGCAGGCAAAAACACACACTTGTTGAGCATAAGGTATATGCATAAGTGGTGGGGGAAGTAGAGGGGGATGAAAAGGTGAGTAAAATAACAATAACAACGGCAAGAGCAACAACAACAGTGATACAAAAGTGACAAAGAAATTGAAATTCTGACAATGTGTGCTGGGTGTGGGTGCAAAAGCAGACAGCGTCTGTTGTCTTATACCCTGTAACTTTGTATGAGTAGTGGGTATATAATATTACTTGCTTGTAATGCCAAAGAAAATAATTGCCCCGCAAAGTATGCTTGATAATTTTACGAACGTATTTTTTTAAAAGATTATTATTTAAACTGACTATTAATATATATGTATCGACTTGTTTGAAATGCTTAATACATTTTATGCTTTGAAGAATATGTTTTACCATTTTACCCAAGTATTTTTATAGATTTTTATTTAAAACTAGCATCTAGCATCTGAAAACTAGCATCTAGCAGTCGAGCATGTGCTTTGGCTTTCTTAGTTTTGCATGTGCGCGTGTGACCTTTATGACTGTCGATTGTGTGCTAGCGAATGACACAGTGTTGCAGTGGGGATAGGAGGGAAACCAATGACAAAACTTCGTTATCAAACTTACTGCAGAGAGACAGAGACAGACAGTGACACTGGCAGACAGGCAGACAGATCTGGTCACACTCAGGCAGTTACATACATAATGCATTTCGCGACACTGAAGAATAACAAGGAGAAGCCGAAAAACAAAACGAATAACGAGTGCAACTGCAAATTTTGGCCTTCAAGCAGACAACCGCAAGACCACATAGTGGGAATTTGGCAATCCAATATGGTTGTCAGATGTGCGCTGCAACTGGAACTGTGGCCTATGCGGAAAATATCACGCGCCATAAGCGTAATTCCCAAAGTCCCCCATCCACTCACACGCACATGCAATTTGTACGCTATTTATTCTATTTTGCCCATCGACATTGTTTTCATTGGGTTTTCGCCGTTGGCCTCTGTTGATTTTTGCAATGGCTGGACGACAGATGGCGCTGTTGCAGTGTTGAGTGTCAATAAACATTAACTGTTTAACTCTGCCTGTGTGTGTGTGTAGGTGCGCGTGTCAAATTATATCGTGCATGTGTGTGTGTGTGTGTGTGCTGGCCATTTGAGCTTCATTTATGCAAATTTGTCGTCAACTTTTTTTTTAATATGCGCCTATCACACGGACATTGTTTTATGAAGTGCGTAATATGCCATAATGAATACGCACACACAGACAAAACCAAATGCAAATATAAATGTGTGTGTGTTTGGGTTTGGTGCTTTTGGATTCAATTTTCCAGCGAATTGGTTTCTGAGCTGATTTCTAATACCCTGTTTATCATTAAATTATAGAAAAAGGGCGTATTAGAGAAGCCTATTTATAAGTAATTAAGCCAAAAGAGAGATGAAAAATTGTACGGTAAGTGGAATTAACAAATATGTCTGCATATAAAATAAATTAATTTCTGGAAAATTAATAAAAAAAAATTATAATACATCTTATAAAGTAATTTAAAACTGTCTCCAGGTAACCTGCTAGTCGCGATATCGCCACCAGCTCAACTTCTGCTCGTTTCTATGTATATTCTACTTAATGACTGCAACTCGAGAGGACATTTCTGCCATTTGCATAATGAGCGATTTCTTTTTTCGCGTTGTTGTTGTTGTCAACGTAAAATGATATCTGATTTCAGGCTTTGAATGGTTGATTATGCATTCAACGGATGCAACTGAGTTCCAATGAAATTAAAGATTGCCGATTATCAGCTTAAAGATAAATAGCTGTAAATCGATGGAAAATTGTTAAATTACGAAATGAATGTTTTTCTGACATGTATAAAAGTTTTATTTCTGCTGATTAAACATTTTGCGCAAATGCAAAAGCCCGTAAAAAAAGAAAGGAATCAAAAGAGAATTCATCCTTCGTCAACAGTTGTCAGTCAAGGCAAGAAGAATAAACATAAAAGTCAAGTCAAGAGTTCATTCAGCATTAAGCGGATTTCACTTTTCATAGGCAATTGAGGGGGTTCTATTTTATTGATAGAATGAGATACAATTATGCTGATTCATTGCTGCAAAATCAATAATATTTTATTTACATATTTTTTAAATGAAACCTTTTTAACACACATGAATATATGTCGTTTTAAAATACATAAATTCGATAGAACGATTATCTTCGACATGAATAACGTATCATCAAGTTAACTTCAAAAATAGGTGACAGAAGAACAATACTATTTTTATGTAGTAGTAGCTGGTAATTTTGGTAGGAAATATATATACATTATATACCTCAGAATCAAAATACTCTCTACATAGGGTATACAAATGTAACGTGTCCTTAATCGATTTTGTTCATGTTGCATTCAAAATTGCTCAACTCAAATTTTTAGTTTTGCCTCAGCTTTGATTGATTGTTCTACTGAAAACTTGTTGCCTGTTGGCATTTGGCCAACACTTAATGTGCATTGGGGCCACATTTGAATGCAATTTAAGCTAAAACTGCTGCTGCTGCTGCTGCTCCTCGAGTTCCCTGATGCAAAAATAAATGCACCACTCGCAATCAGCAATCAGCCAAGCGAATAAAATGCACATGAAACAGCGCGAAAATCAACATCAAGAAAAACACTTGAATGGCATAAAAGGGGACACGAGTAAGGACTTAAGCGACAGCTATCAGACTCCTTTGGTATCCTTTGGCCACCTGGCCCATTTGACCGTTGTTCACCCATCGGTTGCCGCTTTTATTGAGAAATGGGCCCCGAGGAGCATCCAAGTTGTAGTTTCCCTTTTTTTTCTTCGTTTTTTGCCCGCCTGGACATTAGTTTTATGTGTTGCTCAAGGACCAAGTGGCAACACCCACCCTCCCCCATCCGAATAAAAAATCACCTCTTCACTACTAGCTGCCAGTGAAGCAGCAATTTAAGAGCGAGCGTGCGAGCTTTTGGTCGCTCTTCATTTCTGCAAAGTTTCTCTTCAATTTCTATTGGAAAGCGCGCACAGTGGGCTAAGAGGCATGTTGGTACAAGTGGTACAAATGTACCAAATGTTGTTAAAGTATTAAATTAATGGTGCGTTTTGTTTTCAAAGTGGTTTTGTAATTCTGATGAGAGTAAATGATAAAATTAAGAAACTTATTTTTAAGTTATATAATAATAATTAAAATAAATTAAATTACCTGTTGCTAAATTGTACAAACGTTTAATAGGTTAATCGAATATGTTTCATAAAAAAAAAACAAAATTAAAACGTCAGTTGAATTTAATATATTGTCTATAAACTATTTAAAAATAAATTAAATATATAAATTAATATATAAAAAATGGTAAATTAAGTAGATTAACTAATTAAAATAAACAAGAAAATTATTATACAAAAATTATATTAAAAATGTTAAATTGTATAATAGAAAAGAGTATAAAATAAAATAAAAACTTTATTCACAATTAAATTTAAGTTTGGTACATTATTATAAGGATTAATTAAGTTTTGGTACAAGCGGAATTTTGTGGTGGTTGCTACCCCTAAGCGGCGTCACTTCCAAAACAGGGTCAAACATTTTGTGGGCAACCATGGCAACCATGGGACCAGGACACGAATGCCCAGTTTGAGTTTTGTTTACACCCAAAATAACACAAATAAAAAATCAACCAAACAAGGCAAAAGCTGTCAATTGAAACGAGTTGGAACTAAAGAGATGAGCATTTTACCAGGAACAGGAAAAGCTGTAATGATCACAGACCTGGATCACAGTGACCAGGAGCATGTGAAGCAACCGGATAAGCTACCACGTCCCTCCACTCAGCCTAAAAGGCAGCGAAAGGTGCTGCAAACATTGACGGGGAATTTCAGTCGCAGATCCAAAAGTGTGGAAGTGGAGCATCATCAGGACTTGAGTGGAGCTGCCAAAAAGAAGCAAGAGCGCACACTGAATGGATTGGTAAGGTAAGGAAAGTAAACTCATCCTCATTTTTATCCTTCGTTTCACCAGTTACAGGCCAAGGAACAGCAGCTGGAGCAGCTGCTCCAAAGACTTGCCAAGCTGCACAAATACAACGAACAATTTGCGAGCGAAAATGAGCAACTGCGTCTGCAGGCGGAGCAGCTGGAGCAGCGTCTGGGCAAGGCAGAGGAGCAGATTGTGAACTGTAGTCGTTGCCAACAGCTGCAGCGACAGCTGACAGGTAACCAGGAGCAAAACCAGGAGCTGGCAAACGATGTGGATATGCTGAAAACGTTGGTTTTCCGTTTGAACGTGCAAATTGAGTGCTATCAGGATCAGCGTAGAAATGTCGCCGATGATGCCCCTGCTCCCACTCCCCCTTTAACTGGCGCTTGCACGTTACCCACTTGGAGAGCAGGATTACCGACGCACACGTTGACACCGCTGCTGCAGGCGTACGATGAATCGCTACGGGACAAGGATGCACTGCTTCAGCAATATGCCAGCGAATTCGAGATCTTTGCCAACGAACTGAAACGTTGCCTGGAGGAGAATACGCGTCTGTTGCAATCGCAGGAGCAACTGCGTCGCGACGTAGGCGGCTGGCAGGAGGAGCGTGTGCGTCTCCAGGCCCAGTTGGGCGTCTGTCGCACCAGGGCCGAGACGCAGACGAGAAAAACGGATCTTGTCAAGGAGAAACTGGTGGAAGTGATGCATTTCTATGAGCAACGCAATCAGACGCTTCTGCTAGACATGAATCACCTGCAGGATGCGTTTGCACGCTGCAAAGCGGAGCTGGTCACACTAAGGAGCAGCAACAGCAAACAACCTGAGGCAACTGTTCCTGAGACCACTCCCAGCGAATCGGATGCACTGCAGCAGTGTAAAACGCTGCTCGAGCAACTCAAACAGGAGCATGCTCGGGAACGTGGCGCACTTGAGGAGCAGCTCCTGGCGAGCAACAATCGAGCGGCATCCATTCTCCGCAGCGCGGAGAAGGCAAAACATGCCAAGGATCGACTCAAGGCACGCCTACGCATGACCCTGCAGTGGGCCCAGAAGCTGGAGGCGGGTCAGACAGAGATGCGCGAAACGTACGACGCAGTGCAGCAGCTGTCCACGCTGCTCAAGCACAAGGAGTCGCAGCTGCGCGGTTTACATCTGCGCAACAACGAGGAGCTGGACAAATTAAGACACAAACTGCAGCAGAAGGAGGAGACCATAAAGAACCTGCTGCGCACCAGAATGGAACGCCGACCAGCTGTCGATTAGCTGGCAATTCCAATTAGTATTTCATAAGATTTGTGTACTAAATAAGTATGTAGCAAATAAATTAAGCTGCATTTTAATTTAAAAACGAAACCAAATATTTATATTTTTGCCAGTAGCTCGTTTGAATTTCGATTTCAGTTCATACGATTCAATTGAGTCCGATTAACGGTCGATTAATTGTGAGCCTGAGTGCGTTTTGCTTTACATTTTGGCGGTTGTTTTGAAAGAGAGCAGACTTTCGCTTAATTGTTCAGTGCGATTATCGATTGTAAATAAACATCGTTTAGCTTTCACTTCGGCGGTTGTTTTGAAATTGCCAAATCTACATGGACACGTTTAATATATAAATGGAAGCTCTTTGGAAATATAGAAAATGTGTTCAGTGCATAGCACATTAAAGTTGTAGTTCTGACAACAGGTGCGAGCCTGTTTATTAATAGATTAAGTCGATTTACACACTTTCAAAATGAAAACCCCGACTGAAAACCAGGTAATGGATTAATGATGCACACAGCTTTGCGGCGGCGATGCACACGTTTTCATCAGATTCATTTAACAATTAAAAATATATAATTTCAATACAAAATACATTAATAACTTAGACGGTAGAAAGCTTTTGAAGCACAGCAATAAACGATGCGCCAGCACTGGGCCCCCTCCTCGTAATCCTTGTTAATTTCTAGTCGGTTGAAGTCTGATTGCTGGTCTGATCATTGTCATCACTGCCGCCGGCGCAAACGACACAGGCCTTGGGCACAGTCTGCTCAATGTACATGGTGATTTTCTCGATGACCTCCGGGCAAACGGAGCGCATCAGTTGCTCGTAACGTGCGGAGCCAAGTTGTGTCTGCAGATGCTGCAGCTGCCATTTGAGGTATTCGGTTAAGGGGATTTTGTAAACGGGATCCTTGAGCACCAGCTGACGATGTCTGTCGTCGTGATAGGTCTTCGAGTGATAATCATCGTATAGCTGAGGCTGAAACTCCTCCAGCTCGTGCTCGTCATGTATGACCAGCGAGTCATAGTATCTCGGTGTCGTCTTGTCCGCACTCTCATCACTAGCCGCATACTGTTTGTCCATCACCTCGCCAAGGGTCTCCTCCACCAGCTGTAGGATGTGCGGCAGGCGGGCGAGCAAAAGCTCATTGCTCCCAAAGATCGAGGCAAAGGCGAGGCAGAATAGTTTCCGTTTCTCGGCGTGCGTTTCCGCAACGAGCGGAAACATATCAATCCAAACGTCGAGAATTCGTGCCAGTGCGTCCGTTTGTGGCAACTCTTGCACCACAGACATGAAGACTTCTTGGTCGATGAGCAGGGTGCGTGCCAGCAGCGTCAGATACCAGCTCATCGTCATTGGATATTCCTGTTTGAGGCACACCTGCTGGAAGACAAAGGGCAGAGCGGGTCGCACAAGACGCAAACCCATCGTGGCATCCGTTTTGAGGCACGTCTCAAAGATGCGCAGCATGGCAATGATGCCCTCGTTGCGTATGTCCTCAAAGGAGCGCACACAATACGCAACAAAGCCTTCACCATAGCGACTGAGATAGGCCTAAATCGGAAGAGCATATATCAGTTACATCGAGCATATGAAAAACAGATTTTATATTGTGATCTTTACATGCGCATCGAGCAGAATGTAGGCGTGGATCAGTTGCAGCACTGTGCGCAGGTTCTCCGACGACATCTCGATGATGGGCAACAGATGATCGCACAGTTGCAGCAGCTCCGGCGTCAGAGCCGTCGAATTGCCAATGAAGGCCAGCCAGAGCATGATGCCATCCTCTATCAGGTAAACGTGAGAGCGTTGCTGGGAGAGAGGAATAAATAGAGAAAGAAAGGGTAAGATTAATTATGCAAGTTGGCAAGAAATACTTTAGTAATGCTTCCCGATTTAAATATTTGTGTGCTCGACTCACCTGCAGATCTGTGCTCAGCTCGATGACGCTATAGAGGAAGGGCTTCATGCTCTCCGGCACATCGCGAATGGTGCGCACCAGCTGCTCCAGGGTGCTAATGATGGCACATCTCAACATATTGTATTCATGCTCCTCGCTCTCTCGCCACAACAGCGGCAAATAGGCGATGAACTGCAAGGCTTGCGGTTCAATAAACTCGCTCATCTTCTCGACGAGCAGCGTCATGGTGCCAAGGACAACGATTTTGGTGTCGCAGGCGCCCGCCTCGCGCAACAGCAGAAACAGTGCCTCAAAGAGCGCGGTGAAGTAAGGATGAAATGCCTCGGGCATAAATTCAAAATCATCAATGAGCGAATTCAGGGTGCGAGCAGCGGCCAATCTGATGGGCATATCCTCCTCGCGCCGCAGCAGATGCAGACACGCCTCGTAGGCGAGGGGACGCAGCTCACGCGGCAGCTGGACGCCTACCCAATTGCCGACCAGCCAAATGATGCGACGACGCAGAATGCGAAAATTGGGCGCCTCAATACGCAGCTCGGCGAGCAGCTGCGATGTCAGCCATGCGCCAAAGTCCAGCTTATTGAAGAAATGAAAGGAAGCCTGGCCAACGGCATTGTAAATGGCATCCTTGAGCAGAATGGCATTCAGCTCGGACTCGGCGCACAGCTGCAGCTGCTGAGCGCGACGCACAAACTTTAGCACCTCCGTAATCATCACCTGGAACGGCATAGGAATCAAAGATTAGCTCAATTTAATAAACGTGAGTTGAACTCTCCACTACCTGCGAGTGCTGTGTGAAACACGTAAAATAGAGCGTCTCCACGCACGGACGCAGCTCATATTTCCAGGCATCGCCGCCGCCATCGTCCTGGCCATAACCCTCTGGATCCTGTTGCCATTCGGCCAACTCTTCCGCACTCAGCAGAAAATAATGTGTGACAATTTTTTCGCACAAATACGTCACACGCTCAATGCTGAAAAATTTGGATTGGGTTTGCGAGGACAACGCCAACAGTTCCTTTTCAATGCTGCCATCAGCATCGGATGCGATATTATCATTGCCACTCATCATGATGCCCTTCAACATGTTGATGGCTTGGATGACAAAGTTGCTGAAATTGATGCGATCGCCGCTGTCAAAGATTAGGGCGGTGCCCTCGTGGAACACATAATGGAAGCTAAACTCCAATGCCATCGAAACGAAGCGTGAAAAGGACAACGCATGTCGTTCCATAAACTCATTCAGGCACTTCATCATCTTCAGTATGAAACGTTCCAGATCCGCCAGCAGCTGGGTGGGCTGTGGTGGTGCAGCTACTGCTTCTGCTTCTGTTGCTGTTGCCGCACGCAGTCGCAGCTGATAGCGCAGCTCTAGGCACTGACGCAGTCGCTCGAAGAGCTGCTCAATGAAATTCATGTGATCGCTGGACTTGTACGGTT
This sequence comes from Drosophila melanosoma, assembly GCA_035042045.1. Taxonomy (NCBI): domain Eukaryota; kingdom Metazoa; phylum Arthropoda; class Insecta; order Diptera; family Drosophilidae; genus Drosophila; species Drosophila melanosoma. Next base: position 183,450 of record JAWNLY010000049.1, read on the forward strand.
TACTCCCGCAGCCGTAGACGAGCAGCTTGCGCAGCGTACGCAACGAGATGTAGGCACGCTGTAGGCAACTATGCGCCAGCTGCTGTTCCTCCTCACCCAGCGCCGTCTGCTGCTGCTGCTCAGTCTTGATCAGTTGTAGAAAACGTTCGGTGAGCGTTGCCCAAATATCCCAAGCCATATAGCTAAATATTTGACCTGCCAGCTCCTCGAAAGCTCGCTTCTCGGGCATCAGGCGACGCGATGCGTGCGCCTTGATGACGTAGTGCAGCATGAGAAGTGTGCGCTGCTGTTGCAGTGCCGCCTGCGCATCGCAGCCCTGCAACTGTTTCATTAGCGTCGGCATCAACTCCGGCCAGGAATCGATGCGTGCAATTTTACTGAGCAGCACAGCTACTTGCAGCGCCACTTGTGGCACATCCTCGGCACTATAGTGCTGCAGAAGGATTTCACGGATTTGCTGCTTCTGCTCTGGCGACATTTCGAAACGTGAATTGTGGCGCCAGTAGCGTTCAATGCCGTTCTTCAAGTAGACGGCGGCCATCCAACGTGTTTTGACTGCATCCGATAAGGTAGAAGGAATTGCACCAGCAACATCGTTCACCTCACCGGGCAGCTTCATACTAAGCTTGGCCAGGATGGGAAAGAAACCGGGCAGCTGTTCCCATTCACTCAATTGGGCTTCGGCCTTTTGCACAATTTCGTGATTCGGATTGGCGGCGCCCTTCAAAGCGGCTGCAACGAGTTGCTCAGCAGATTCCATCACTCAATGCACACACAGAATCCACACACAAACACACAGACCGTCACACAGTTGCCGCTGACCGTTGGACTGACAGTCAGTTGATTGGCTACTTAACACTGTCTGCTAGTGGTTTCGTTGCTAAACTTTGTGAAAATTATTGGCGAAAATTACATCGCCATTCCGGTTGCGGCGCTATTGAATTAGTGATGTCAGCCACGTCTATCGATATCGAATTATTGTTTGGTCTGCCGATAGTGGTGAGCGCTATTTAATGCGTAATGTCAGCCACGCTTATCGATAATGGTAAAATGTTAAGTTGCTTGCTTTCAGGCTCGGTATGGAAACGCACTTGTTTGTTTAAGACTAAATAACAAGATGAGAAATAAAAGTTAATAGTAGTTGTAATTAACTTGCGACATTTGAACGTAAAATCAAAATTTTTACTGGGAGCCCAAATTGAAAATTAAACAACACATCATCAACAATATCTCTGCACACGTGATAACGAGATCAACACACTAATATACATCGACTCTTAATTAGATAAGCCATTTTTTTACATGCTTCGATGCTAACATTTATTGCAGCAGCTTATCGCATAGCAGTTGTTCGAATATTAACCGCTGGAATCGCAACTATCGCACATACATGCAAACAGTTGGCAATATGTACAACAGCTGACTGTGCTTTGGCAACGCGATAACCGATAAATATTCCTAGCAACGTAAACACATATTGATATCAGTTATAATAATAGATAACAAACATCCAGCATAAGCAAAATATAGAAGAAAAAAAGATTAGTCATAAGAGCTGCATACACACACACACCACACAAAATTAACACTATCTGTCTAACCTTAAACCATGTTAAAGGCGGTTATCCTAATTGGAGGTCCCCAAAAGGGCACACGATTCCGACCCCTATCCCTAGACACGCCCAAGCCACTGTTTCCCGTTGCCGGTCGTCCATTGATTGCGCATCACATCGAGGCTTGCGTCCAGGTGAAAGAGCTGCGGGAGATTCTCATCATCGGTTTCTATCCGCAACAGCAAATGGAGGGATTCGTCGGCGACATGCAGGCGCTCTACAGCAGCAGCAACATAAATATTAGGTGAGTGCAGAGCCTGAATCGGAGAGCTGACGTGTTTCTGTGGAAATATACCCTGCGAATGTTGCAATTAGGGTATATTGAGGGGCTCAAGTGTAGGTAAGAAATAAACGTAGACTTAGGAGCAGATCTAAAGCTGTGCTCAAAATTCTAACCAATATAAATATTGCTTACTGAACTTAAGTAAACATATCAATAAAATTAGTACTAAAATAGGTTTTTAAATTTATCACAAATTATTTATAGATTAAAGTTATATTTTAATAATATTGGAATAGTAGCTTGTATGCAAATGTAGTTTGTAAAAAATGTTTCAAATTGGGTTTGTAGACTCATATTTATATTACGTACAATTGCGGCTAAAATATTAGTATTGTTGCCTTATAAAATTCAAATTCTGAATTTAAAATACTGTTATAAAACGATAAATTAATTTATTTCAAATACTTTTACCAAACTTAGTTCTATACATCATTAAGCATAATCCTTATGTAGATATAGCTTAGCCTCAGGCACGGGTCAACGTCTATTCTTCTTTACATACTTTTCTAATCCTGATTTCTTCTCTCAATCTCGCCAGATATCTGCAGGAGTTCACTTCGCTGGGCACCGCTGGTGGGATGTATCACTTTCGCGATCAGATACGGGCCGGCAATCCACGCGCCTTCTTTGTGCTCAACGGCGATGTTTGCGCCGATTTTCCGCTGCAGGAACTCTATGGCTTCCACATGGAGCGTCCTGCGAGTGCTTTGGTCACCATAATGAGCACGGAGGCGACTCGCCAGCAATCGCTGCACTATGGCTGTCTTGTATTCGATCGGGAAAGTGGTGCCGTCTCCCATTATGTGGAGAAGCCCAGTTCGTACGTCTCCACCTACATAAATTGTGGTGTTTACGTCTGCTCCATGGATATATTCACGAAACTCTCTCAAATCTTTCATGCCAAGTGCGAGGAATACAATTCCATTAACTATTGTGTCAACGGCAATGGCAATGGCAAGGATCAGGGTCACATCAAGTGGGAACAGGAGGTGCTGACCCCGCTGGCGGGTACAGACAAACTCTATGCGATGCCGGTGCCCAATTGGTGGTCACAGCTGAAGACAGCCGGCTCGGCAATCTATGCCAATCGTCACTATCTGGATCTCTACAAGCGAACGCATCCCGAGCGACTGGCTAATGTGGGTCAGAAACATGGTGAGGGCGATGGCAATTTGATATGCACCGTGTTCCCCGATGTTTATGTCCATCCCAGTGCCACTGTTCATCATTCGGCGGTGGTGAGTAGACAGTAACATTCTCATTGAAAATGGGTAATTGTTCTATGTAAAGTAAATTTCGTATTCAGGTGTTAATCCCTGTTTCTTTCTTCCCACCCTTAGCTTGGTCCCAATGTGGCCATTGGTCCTGGCGTCATCATAGGTCCTGGGGTGCGAATACGTGAGTCGATTGTGCTGGAGCAGGCGCAGATCAAGGATCACACGCTCATCCTGCACTCGATTGTGGGGCGTGGTTGCAGCATTGGCGCCTGGACACGCGTCGAGGGCACTCCCAGCGACCCGGATCCGAATAAACCGTTTGCCAAAATGGAGAATCCGCCGTTGTTCAACAATGAGGGCAAACTAAATCCTTCGATAACCATTTTAGGTATATATATATATATATTAATCAATATGTATATTTATAATTATGACTACATTTTCTTTAATTTATTTTTAGGCTGCTTTGTGCAAATTCCCGCCGAGAAGATATTGCTCAATAGCATTGTCCTTCCGCACAAGGAGCTCAGTCGCAGTTTCAAGAATGAAATTATTTTGTAAAAACTCGCGCAATTCTTTACTTATATATATATATGTAATTTTCAGTATGTTAAATTTTATATTGTGCAATAATACTTAAAAGAAACAAAGAACTTCGCTAAATGCCATTTAAATAATAATTTGAAAACGTTTTACAACACTTGCGCTTGAAGTTATCTATTAGCAGCATTCCATTATCTTTGCCACGACTGTTAGTACATTCATTCCTTTAACGATATTCATAGTCAGACATCGAGCTGCATGAGTTGCATGACTGACTGTCATACACTCATATACTAGCGCTCAGGTAGGCAGCCCACACTTGCACAGAGGCACACACACATGCAGAGACATTCTTCGCTCTCTCTCGCGGTCTCTCTTTACCTACGCTCCCAAATTTGCCTTTCGACCAAAACGCGTTTATTTTCCGCTGTTTGTCAGTCAGTTTCCGTCGCTCGCTGCTGTTAGAGTGAGAAAGAGAGCAAAAGCATCTTCAGCTGCATAAACGTTAAATAAATTTCGATAAGTCAAAATGTATACGATATTTTGTATTCACTTGTAAACTTATCAAATTAAATATTGTGCGCCGCAAATACAAATGTTAAAAAAATGGCTCAACTGGAATTTTACCGCTTGCAATATATAAACAGGTACGTAGGCAGTTCTGTTGGTAATTGAGCAAGAAGAAGAAAAAGCAACAGCAACAGCATTGGTAGCAACACACACATACACACTCACGCATTACTGCTATACAGGTGTGTACGTTGGCGCGGGGGCTGCGTGAGCGGATTGCGCAGGTAGACAGAGCGAGAGAGCAGTTACTGAGAATAGTCACGAGAGAGTACACATAAATGAGAGCGAGTCATGGCTGAGTGAGCGTAATTGTCTTCTTCTGCTCTTGTAGCTGCAGTAGTGTGCGGCAGCGTGGGAACAATGCAATAAAGCTAGAAGGCGCCCCCTTTGAAAGTTTGCTTTAACTACAACACTGATTGTTGACTGTATGTATGTGTGCGTGTGTATGCCGTTTAACTGTTGTTGCTTAAGATTTTGATTTTAGTACAGTGAACGCTTGCTAAGTGGCACCACAAGAGTTTTTAAGTAAAATCAACATTTTATAGATATACAAATATAAATTAGATTTATAAAGATATAAAATTGTTCAATTGTATAAAGTTTAATTTATGTAAAATTTCATTATAAGAGTACATCTATTAATTTTTAAAAGAATTTATGCTTGCAGTTTTATAAAGTTTATTATGGGTGCATGCTGCATACACAAAGGCGCCGCCGCGTTGCCAACCAAGTGTGTGACTTACCAGCCTATTGGCAAACATACAAAACAAATCTAGCCGAAGCTTTGTATATATATATATGTATATATATACACATGTGTGTATATTTATATATAGCTGCTATTAAGTCTCATTGTTGTTGTGCGTTTGCGTGCTGGAATCTTGTTTGGCATAGGCATTCAGCCAGCAGCAGTTAAGTGGCCCATACACCTGAGCTCTGCCAACGAGCGCGCTCTTTCACCCTCTCTATATCTCTCTCGTAATCGCGCTACTCTTTCACACTCTCAGTAAAGGTTTACATACACACACATACACTTCACGTATAGTTACAAACACACACATACACACCTGCAGGCAAGCGCAGCTCACTTATCTTCGTGGCTGACAGTGGCCAACGACGTTGATCAGTTGCTGTTTAAACCTGGAGACAGACGCACGCGATTGTCGCTCGAGCAGCAAAAAACAAAATAAAACCAACTTAATACATTAACATACACACACATATGCACACACCTTTTAGTCCAAAACTAGAAAGAAAACAAAAACAACAGTTAAAAAAGACACACGAAGAAGCAGCAACCACAGCAAAGAAGGCGAAAAGAAAAAAAAAGTGACTTGTTTTTTGTTTGCATGTGTTGTATGCGTCGACGTTGACGCTGACGCTGACGTCGGCGTCGCTGCTGTCCGTTTACGTACGTGTTGGTATTAAGATCGCGCCGTCGCCGTCGTGGTGTGTGCAAAGGCTCACACATACACACACTAGTATACTAGTCAGTGTGACTAGCAGAAAATAACAAGCAAAAGAAGAAGAAGCAGAAGAAGAATCTTAAGTACACATAAGCCCAGAAGCTTTACAACAACAACAACATAAGAAAGTACGAAAATTCGTTTGTATATGTATGCGTGTGAAAAGAAAAGAAAGTGGAATACAAAATTTGTGAAAATAAGCCAAAACAATAACAAGCAGCAACAACAACAACTCAAGTGCAATGTGTTAAGCTAAAAATAAAGGAAAATCAGTAAATGCTCGATGAAAGGAGAGAAAAAAATAGGATCAAAAAATACCCACAGCAACCTATTGCTAAAGAATAACTGTGTAAAAAGCTTTTAGCTATAAGTTTTACTAATTGACAAATGTGACACACAAGCAAGCGCACATAAATATATGCATTTATGCAGGTGTTTGTGTGTGTTTGCAGTGTGAATGAACGAGTGAATGAACAACAACAAAAATCACAACAATAATAATAGTCAGCAGTCAGCAGGAGAGCTTCAAGACGGTGTACGTCAAAAAGCAGATGCGCAAACATAACAAAGTGAAAATAAATTTACAGTTAAACCAACAGAGCAGCAGCATAAGCAGCAGCCTAACAACGTTGACTGCGCTGCCAATATTACAAAGCTAACTGCTACTGCTGTGGCTGTGCTCTGAGAGACTTGATTTCTTGTTGTTACTTATGTTGTATTTCTTGTGTGCTTTTTATGCTATCTTTTTTTGACAGACCGTTTGCCAACAGAGAATCACAATATCAACAAAAACGACCACAACAATTGCTGCCAACACTTGTCGCTGGCGCAAGTGAGACAGAGAGTGAGATAGAGCTGGAGAGAGGGAGACAGAGCGATAGATCAGCTGCATAACTTTGGCAAATGGCATTTCTCTCGCATGCAATCATAAGTTTCCTGTTGGCAAAACAACAACAACAGCAAAAAAAGTAACGGCACACGCCAATTCCTATTCCAACTCCAATTTCGATTCCAATTTCAGCCACTTTTGGCTTGGAACACAATGTAATCAAAAAGCATTGCGCAACGCATTTAATTAATAACAAAAATAGTAAAATACTGATAAACATAGCATTTCTATAGATATATTTAACTAACTTTCAACAATTTTTTTGTGGAGAAATTAAGAAACAGAACCCACGAAATAATAGCTCCACTTTTTTTTTTTACTTATAGCTGATTAGCTGACTAAGGTTAGCATTAAATCAATCAAGTCCTGGTCTAGTTTTAGAGGAACATTAGATAACTACCGTTGTTGATTTGCTTAGAAGTCCAAAATGCCTATTTGACAACAGTCCACACAGCAAACCAAATCATTAACTAATTTATACTGGAGCTATATATAAGTGGTTGTTCATTGTCTTTTACCAAACACCGTACAATTTTGTTATAATGAAGTTTTTCTTTAGTGTTGCTGCTGTTGCTGGCTACTTTCTTCCCAGTTCTAATTAGCCTAAAAAAGAGACCGCACTGATCCGTTATTCATTAATGAGCATAGCAAAATGGACTTCAATTAAGATTTATTATGTGTGTTGTTGTTGTTGTTGTTGTTTTGTCACGGCGTAATGCGTCGTCACCTTCGGCAAACGCTTTTCCATTCAGTGAAAACCACTTCATAACGCTCTTTTTACTGGACCTAGGCCTTGAGTGTATGTCCGTCCGTCCGTCCGGTCAGGCCTCAGTGAGTTTTCAAGTGTGTGTGTGGTGTGTGTAACGAAAGGGAAATTCATTTGGAGCAACAACTACAATCACAATAATTATGAGTTTTACACAGCTAGCGGGTTATTTCATTTTTAAAATTATTTTTCCCAAAAATACTAACCAAGTTTACATAACTTAATTCTCGCTGTGGATGTTTTTAGTTTTTACATATCATTATTTTTATATCAAAAACGAATTAAGTCATTAGCTCTCCTAGAAATAAGACATATATTTACTCACGTTTTCTGAATAAGCCTACAATTTATGAGCCATAAATTTACAATCGGATCAATGGAGAGAAAAATATTCTTTGCAAATATTTCATTAGAGATAATAGAGTGCTTAAGAGTATTCTTTTTAAAATGAAAATTAAACTGATATCAATAACACACAACAAAGCAGCATTAAACACTTGAGACCTCTTCAAATTATATATATCAACAAGCTGCTAGAAAATCCAAACCCATTAATATACTTTACAATTGTTTTTTATACTTCAACTCGGCATCATTATACATTTATTTACAAAACGATTAGATAAAAATATAGTCTATAACAAGAAAACAACAATTCTCAACACTTAACCTTTATATTTTCCTAGCATAAAGACAACATTATCATTAACGCGCTAATATCTAATTTCCGTATGTCTAACCCCAAAGTTCAAAAAGATGATTTGATTGGCATTGGAAAACCGTTTCATGGAAAAACTCCAGTCAATTGAAGAATTGAACAAAGTTCTTCTAAGTTTTGCTGGGAATATGAAAAATTTCACACCATCGCCTAACGGCAACTGCTTAAAAGACAAAGATGGAGACAGAGAGAGAGCGAAAGTAGGAAAAAATGTATGCTCGCCATAAATTGCACAAGAGCAAACACACACAACACACATTAACATTACAAAATGTTAAGTTGCTAAAAAAAAACTTTGACCATTTCCAGCGTATGCCAAGCGGAAACATGCTGCAAGAAGAAGAAGAGCTTCAGCTTTTTGTACATGAGTTATTAACGCAAAAGACGCATAAGCCCAAGCAAAACCACTTATAAAAAAAAACCTAAAGAGTTGAGAAACTGTCGCACAACTGTTTAAAAATCGCGTCTTAATTACAAAAGTTATTTTTTTTTGTTTTTGTATGTTTTGTTACTCTTATGCATTATTTTAAAATTTAATTACACAAAAAAAAATAAAAATAAAATCATATCATAAAGGCGAACACGAAAAATACGTGACTGCGATCTGTGCGCCTGGGCACCCCGATTAACCCATGCGCGCCGGCGACCTTTGTCACTTTGCAGTTGTACGTCATCCAGCTCGTCAGTCTGTCAGTCAATCAGTCAGTCTGATGCTTGCTTGACTTCGTCGAAAGCACAAATTTTCACATTAAAAATGCTCATAAAATTGCACTTTAATTTGTCTGTTCGCTTGTCGCCCATTCGCCATTTTGCTTAATGCGAGCAAAATTAAATTTCAAATCGTCGACCAGGTTAATAATTTCAATTTGACCTCTTTGGGTATGCTTGAAGTGTGTGCTTTTGTTTTTAAAACTTTTATTAAGCACTTGCACTTCAACTAAAATGTCGTGCAAACTGAAAGCTGCAACACTGCAAGTGCCTGCAAATTGGCAACGCTGTATTGTGTAGCAGACTGACTTTTTGACAGCATTTAACACAACAAATTACCAATAGATTTTTGCCAATTGGCAACTGAAATGCAAAATGCATTGCGTGTGTTGCCAATTTGCATTGCTTGACATTTTTTATTAAATGCATTTTTGTCATTTGTATTTTCTTTTTTTTATTTGCTTGTTTAAATCTGATATAAGCTTCGCCTAAGTTTAAACCTTTGCCCACACTATTAATTTATAACAATTCATTATTTTTTTTTTTTGATTTCTTTGCAGGCAAAACCAATGGGTGAATTATAAAAATAAGCAGAGAATGCAGTCGCTCAGCAACTGGAATTGATAGCAAATAGAAAGCAGCAACAAAGCGTTCTTTCTCGCCCACTTGCAAGCTATATATCTATATATATATCTATATATTCATCTAACGGTATTCCCGCTAGATAAACAGAGAGAGTGATAGAGAGAGATTTGTGAGAGATCAAACAAATATCAACAAGATGCAGGTACCCGAGCACATTGTCTCCCTTTATATAGCCACCTGTGGCCAGAATGGGCCCGGTCTCGGCTCCGATGAGAAGGAAATCATTCTGATGGTCTGCGTTCTGCTCGAAGTTGCAACGGGACAGGTGAGTTATGTGCCTACAAATATATTACTGAAGTTGCCACACGGCCGACCACACCAAGCTACCACCACAATACGAAAGCTGCTTAGGGTGTGGAGGGGAGAGGAGGAAGTTGGGATAGCTCATAAGCGCCGCCTACTAAGCGACGCCATTTTGTTGAATCGCTTGCGCTGTCTGTGCTTAATTAATGATTACACACACAGAGCCTCACAAACACACAGAAGTACACACATATAGTGTAGTTGCTGTATAAGCTGCACTTTCAACTGTGCGGCGTTGATTATGCTACAACAATAACAATAACAACAACCAGCTAGACTTTGATTCGTTTAAAATTAAACAAGTTCTTAGTGGAAGCTGCCTGACTTCAAAATACCCTGTACTAAGGCATGAGCAATAGTAAGCTTTAGGCATTTGCTGCTTATTTCGCTTGTCAATATGCACAATTACTGATTAGCATTGACATTAATTAATTCTTCAAAAATAATCTGTGTGCCTAGTTAAAATTTTTGACTGACATAAATTAGAGGGGTATGCAAAGCTTGAGTGTGTAACTGATTGCCCACGCTTCGCTTTTCATTGGTCTTTGAATAAACGACGAAAATGGTAAGGGGACAGAGGGGGGTGGACCAGCGGTCAAAAGGGAGGCGTGCACCTTTATCCGGTGACTATCTAAATAAAAGTTGAGTCCATACTGCTTAATATTTGCATATTTTTAGTTTGCTAAGCGATTGACACTAATTGTTTGAAAATGACTTTAACGTCATCACAGTTATGTATGTAAGTAAGCATGTTTGACTTTATGGTATTGCGAAATCCCCACAAATATAAAAATATATATATATATATATTTATATACCCATATATTGACATGTGTATTTACTTTTCTAAAAGCTTAAATTTTCCAAGTAATACTCATCTTGAAGTTCTCTTATTTTTAATGACAGTCAGATTTTTCTTCTTTTCTTTTTTTTAAATATGCAAACGTTTGTCAAGTGGAGCTTAAATATATATGAAAATATTTTTGGAATAGTTTGCTTAAAATTTCTGCATGAACTCTACTCAGTTTTAACTTTTTTCCATTGACTTTCTACTATCGCATTGAGTATTTGCTTATGCAAAAGCTAAGCTTTTCCGATAAGTATATGTTTTAAGTGCGATTACAGTAATAATTGTGGAATTGCTTTGAACAAACCGTTTAATAATTGATTATTCATGTTTGCCAATCAAAGCATTATTATTTTGACGAGCGGATTGTTTCCCTATTTACGGCTGTAAATGCCAATTCTATAGACATTCAAATTACTTATTTTCAATGTATTAATTTTGAGTTTTACACATATATTAGCTATAAAAAAGATATACTTGAAATTGAATAGCTCGAAAAATCCTACATAACTTTGAGTTTTATACTTATATTAGCTATATAAAATACATATTTGACATTGAATAGTTGGAAGAACCGTACATAAATATTTCATTGGAAATTTTATTTGTTCTTCGTAAAAATTAACTGCTTATGCAAGATGTAAGAAAAATCAAAGTTCACTTTTGGCAAGGTTTCATAATCAATTCTCGTTTTATTTTTAAGCTTGCCAGCTTCAACTTTGTTATTTATATAATATTTTTCCAATGATTTTCCATTTGAAAATTTGCAAAGTTCATTTTCATTTCTATTTGCATGCAAAAAACAATCGAAGTCTGAGTCTCAGTTTGAGTTTGAGTGCGAGTCTTGGGATACGTAGCATGTATATTGTCTGGTCAATAATTTTAATATACGCAATATTATTTGCCAACTGCTTGACAAAAATTTTGTTGCCTTGTTGAGAGTTGCGTTGTCTCTTTGCCCCTTCCTGTATATACCCCACTTTGGGGATCTGTATACAGTTTGTGAGCTGCGTGTTTGGTTCATCGTCATCCCGTGCCGAGTCGTAAACGAGTCTATATCTCTATATATAAACACGACTTTATTTGACTCTCTATATGCAGCTGCTTGTTACTGGCAGACGAAGCAAATCACGAGACATTATATGCATTCATATATATGCACGTATAAGTCATATTTACAAGCATTTACGCTAATGTTTGCCTGCCTGACAGATCTTGCAGTTCTATGTAGAATTCCGCACGCAGCACCATTTTTAGTATTTAGGTTTGAGTGCATCTCTATTCTCGATTTAGGTTATCACACTAAGTGCTTTTTAATGGATCGAGACACACTTGGCTGTCAGGGTCACACACACACACTGACACAGCGGGAGGGAGTTGGAGTTGTCAGGGTCTTTTGGGATTGGATTGTTCAATAATTATTAGCCATGCTTTTGGCTAAATAATTATTAATTTTCTAAATGGCAGTAACTGGGCAAAGCGAATTCACATTTAAATTTCTGTTAACTTAACTTTCGCGAAATCATAAGGTTTTGACTATATTTGGCTCCACGTCCGCTATTATGTTAATTTCGGCGATAGGTCCCCGCCAATGTGTTGGGAAAGCAGACATAGTTCATTAGATTCCATTTAAATGCTTTGGTTTTTTTTTTTTGGCAAGTTCGCATGGGTCAAACAAGTTTGAGGGCCTTTTCATCGCTGAACTGGCTGTGGCTTTCGAAATTGATCATTTTTAAGCCTGGCTGGCAGGTGTTTTTGGTAATTTCTTTTTATTGTTTTTAATGGGTTCAACATCCTAAACGAGACGCGCATGCAACAGCAACCACATTGTATAAGAGTTTGTAAAATTGTTAAAAATATCACAAATTAATTTATATACCTTTGTATTTTGTCTTCTTTTCTTTGCAAAATCAAACGACTAATGCGAATTTGCGAATATGCACAATATGTCGGGTCGATTAAAATTTATTGCTGATAAGCAGAAGAAAGTTGTCTGCGCATCGAAGCATGCTAATATACTTTCCATAAACATGTCTCCATACATCTAGGGAAAAAAAAATTAATAATTAATTCAAGTATAAATATAAATATAAAAATTTATTCTTGAGGACTGAACTTAGTTGCCGCTCAAATACCCATTTATCATTTGTTTGATTTGTAGCCCTTTAACGGTTTAAGTCTCCAAACAAAACCCACGAAACAAAAATTTGAATTTTTTATTAATATTTTAATATGTATTATAGAATCAGAATCTATTTAAGTAATTTATGAAATTTTTTGCAGTTATTGATAAAGGTTTACATCAAGGACGTATTATTGTGGGATTCTGTTTCAAAATTTGGAAAAAGGATATAATTTGTCCTTTGTTTCATATAACAATTTACTTTTTTCTAAATAAAAAATTTTATGTGTCTTCTATTTCAGGCCTAAGATTTTATGTAGATAGATTGTGGAGTAGATAATCAATAAACAAACACAAGTTATCGATTCACCTGTTAAATCTTATGCAGCTAAAATTTTTTAATTCAGTTAATAGGATATTTTCATAAAACTCAATTTGTTTTTATATATACAGGGTATTGTTGAAAGCACTGAGCCACAACGGCACCGTCATCGTCATCAAAACGGCGCTTAACTGGCCACCGAGTTTTAGTTTTAATTTTAATGAGTTATGAAATAGCTATAAAGTGTAAAGAATTGCTGACCATAACTAAAACACTTTCAAATTGCAACAGCAACACACACACACACACACACACACACACACAACAAATACACAATCGAGTGTACGAGCGAGTGTGCCAGTGTTTATTGGCTGGAAAAGAGCTGTTTGTGTTGAATTTTGCTTAGCTGCTGACGCATAGCCAATACCCAAAAACTTTTGATATAAAATAATTGGGCTTTGTGTCTGTCTGCCCATCTGTCTGTGTGTCTATTTGTCTATCTGGCATTGACATGACTATATTTAATATATAATTTCTAGATTTCGATTGCAATTAAACTGCCAAATGGAGCGCAAGCCCTACTTTTTTTGGCAGCACACTCGATGATTAGAATTCAAATTTCGATTTACTATTATATAGGTACTTACTAAATATCTCTATCTATATGCACACATTGCGACTTCCTTATCACATTCATAAGCTAGTAAAATGATGAGTTCATATGAAAGTGCTGAAACTTTGTTTTATTTATTTATTATTTATTATTTATTATTAGCGGGTTAATCATAATCTAATTGCAATGCTGACCTAATGAAACTCAATGTTTATTTGTCAAACTTATTAGTTTTCTAGTTTACTTTCACATAGGGAATTCTTAAATACAGTTTCTTCGTTGTTCATTTTTTATCAGATTGAATTATAAACGAAGAGATTTCTTTCTTCACGGCTTAAATTATTATTTGGTATTAGTATTTGTCTATTCACCTAATTAATTAATTCATTAATAATTTTAGCACAGCATAATCATATTTCTTTCTGTCGAATATTTAAATATCTTCTCTATATCCCATTCTTGCTAGAGAAGTTCTAACTCTCCTCAACAATTTAATTAAATTAATCTATCAGTGTTGGTAAAAAAAACTCAGACTAATTTTTGAGTATTTTCATTCTAAGATATAAATCTTTGCTGGGGAATTTGTCTTAGCTTTCTTCAAGTATCATTTCGATATTCCATAGTAGCGGTAGAAAATTCTGCAATCATCAACTCTATAATCATAATAATAATCTCAGAGTTTCTTTCTTATGCATTCACAGCAGTTCTGTAAAAAAAATTCCTCTATTTTTATTAATATATTAACTTTTTTCAGTAATTTATTAATTTTTGAAACGGTAAATTAGTTTGGGTGAGATCATTTAGGAATCTATATTTAGCTCATCTTGGATTTTGGTGTCATTAGTTAAATTTGCTTAAATCGTTGTCCAATTTAGTGAACCCGTTTTGGACAGATATATGCAAAGCTCCAAATTGTTTGCTTTCTGAAGAAAAGTGTAGAAGCCAATTCAATTTCAATCTGTCAAGAGTTTCCTTTTTCCTTCCGCATAAATACAAAAACTTGCTCAATCTCTCTCTCTCTCTGTCTCTGTCTTTGTCTCTGTCTCTCTCGCTCCCACTCTGACAATTTCTTTCTTTTTTAGCCAGTTAATAAGCCAAGTGTTATAGATTTCTTGCAACAGCAAAATTGCTTTAAATTGACAGATAGACAACACACACGTACTGCAACAATAATTGGCTTCTTAATTACAGGCCAGTTATGACTTGTATGCCAACAATTATTGTTAATTAACATTTGTGAATGTATGTGTGCGTGTGTGTGTGTCTGTGTTTGTCTGTGTCTAGATGAAACAACAAAGAGAACAACTTAAGTGCTTAAATCGTTAGTCTGGGCTTAAGCTAAGTTTAATCTAAAGGCGACTTCTAGGCCAGGCCAAGACATCTGCATTGACATTCAGTGAATTTCATTGAGTTTTCACTTGTACGCCGCCGGAGGCGAGAGGTGTGTCTGAGTGTGTTTGTGTGTGTGTGGGGTTCTTGGCAAACACTGAGCTGGCTATCTTGGCACGTTTTCATTGATCTAGAAACGCGGCTCTTTTAAATACCGAGTTATTCTATTAACAGCTTGTATTCCGGTTTTTTATTATTATTTCAATGGGTCAATTCGACGTGATATAAATTTTCCATGATAGTGAATGTATTTTATTTCGCTCTCCCTCTCTCTCTCACTCTTCTCTCTGACTGTCTCTGTTATTCTCTCTCGCATTGTTTGGTATAATGGATGTTTTTGGTTTTTGGGTCGTTGCGCATAATTAGCACACGGCTTGACCCCCAGCTCTTTACCCCGACTATCTGCCTCTGTGATTCAGTGTCTGCGTCTGTGCGTCGAGAGAGTGCGAGGAAATTTTTTTTGTTTCTTTTCTTTCATTCGGAAATACTGCTGTTTTTTTTTCGTTTTCTGTTGAATTTAACATCAGGCCTCTCATAAATATTTCATACAGTATTTGCGTGCGGAATCCGTGTGTATATTGCCCATTAGTCCGTATAGGCGGTCGGCAAGACATTGTCGTCTGGTTCTATATATTCAAAAGCTATGCAAATCGATGGCATCAGAAGTCAGAAATCAGTAATTCGTAATTCCAAAAACAGTTTACTACATGTTTAGTTTTTGCTTCTTGTTTTCCTTTTTTCTTTTTTTTCTTTTCCTTCTCATATATATGTATGTATTTTGCATACCAGACCACAGTACTACCTGCAGTTGATATTCTCCATTTCTAATTTCCAATTGTCAGAGTTGCCCCCACAATTCCCGATTCCCAATTCCAATTTCGATCACACAAATACCCGCTGACGCAAGCACTATAACACATGATCAGCATTGAATCAATGTGGATCGTCGTCCAGTTTCAGTAATATATGCCAAACATTTGCTCTTGCACCTTGATTACAATGCGTGAATCAATCTTGGGGAAAGTGTCGACAGTTAAATTATATCTACAGATAAGGTTTGCAACTGTTTCTTGATTGTCGTTTATTAGTTTTTACCAATCCCTACAATTGATTAACTTGCGCTTATCTTGCTTAAGTGAACAGAGAGTGTTTTTTGAAGACTTTTATAGTTTTGACACTCTCAAGTGCCAATAGAAATGGCCTAATCTTAATACACGTTTAAGAATCTTTTATTAACAAAATTTTTTACTTTCGCTTAGATCATTGGCACCAAACAAATACTCGTACGCCCCGATGGCTATTTTATTAAGGATCGCACCATATCAAGCTCATCGGACAACTCGAATGCTACAAACAACACAGCCTGCTCGCCACCACTGGCCATTGGCTATATTGGTGATAATAGCTCAAGTCAAAACAACAATAACAACAGTAACAACAACAACAATACAACAAATAACATCACAAATGCGAGCGGCAGCACCAGCAGCGGGAACAGCGCAACAAATGGACTCAGTCTAAGCACCTTGGAAAATAGCAGCGAACTCATTCTGCCCATTGCCGAGGCTCAAGCTGCTGGCAAACCCCTAACCGAGGCCATCGAAGAGGTAAGTAAGCGGGGTATAGACGTGTAAAAAGAGGTGAATAAAAGAGCAATAGAAAGACTATGAAAGTGACATAGATAAGAGACTAGGCAATATAGATGAGCGACGTACAGAATCTGATAGTATTACACCTTACAGCCTGCTTATCTCGATTTAAGAAATAATGAGCTATATTTAACACCTTTGGTGCGCTTATCGCGTGTGGGAGTCGCATAAAAAAATTTTTAGATAAGATTTATAAGGCAAAGAAAGAGGGGAAGGGAGAGAGAGAGAGAGAGAAAGAGAGAGTAGAGAAAGATAACACGTTTGTATGTGGGTTAAAAACCAGCTTGAAAATCACGCTAAGAACTCAGGTTTTCTTTCGAAACTACACCTGAATATGTTTTATAGATAAACCACCGAAATATAGCATTAAATTATGTTGACTAGAAATATTTTTAGATAGTTTCATCATTTTACGAGTCATTGGGAATTGCATTTTTGGAGGTAAAATTTGTTCCTCGGACTATGCCACTGATTGGCAGCTGGGTTCTGGATGTCTGTGCTCTATGCTAAAAGTGTTCGACTTTTCAATCTTATCACACACACTTTCTGATAAGCAAAAGTTGTGCGCTACTTGAGTATTTTGACAAGCAACTGGCATTGCTCTACCTCGTCCCTCCTCCCACGATTTGTTACGGGAAATGTAAACGCTAGATAGGGAGTAAATAATTGTAGAGACGGACAATTTGATGTTTTAGATAAAGTTACTGGAAGATCGAGCACGAGTACTGTAAGCTTGGGGGCGTAACCTATTTACAAAAGGTAAATTAGCTATGAGCAACTCATATCTGTCGTTAACAAATATCTCTACAGAAATATTACTTCTTACACCTCTTAACATATATATATCTAGTCACTATGACTGTATAATTTATTTAGTAAAGGGTATTTAATGTTCGACATGCACCATGTACTATGTTGTACTTTGACAGTCGTCTGACTTAATGGAAGTTTGAGGGAATGTTTTCTGCCACACACAAGTGCTAGTTGGTGTAGCACGTGGTATTCAATTTAGTAGAACAAAAATATATATTGATGGCGTGACCTCCATTTGAGACGCCTTAATGAACTTGACAAGTGCAATCTTTTGAAATGGGTGCCTAACTAACTTGGATAATTAAGATGTTGCTTGTACTCTGCACCTTACGGTGCAAAAATCTGCTTTAAAGACTATGTCGTCGGCTATGGCAATTTAATGTCAGATTAAATAATTATACATGTAGATATATTTATATATTATATAGTTAGTTATATGTTAACTGCATATTTTATAGAGATCTGTAAGCGACACGTGGCGTAATGTCCAACAGAGAAGAAGAGAGTGGGAGAGGGTCTGTCTGACTGGCATACTAATTGACTTGGTCAATACGCATTTGGCAAATATTTACGAGTTACGGGGGACTGAAGAGGTAAAACTTTTCAAAAGGGTTCCTCAACTCATTCGTAAAAATAAACCATTCACAGATATGTTAAAAGAGGCTAGTGCAACAGAAAGCTATCTGATATGTTTACTCACGGTGACTTGGCTAAAAACTGATACTCTTGTTGTTGTTGTTGTTGGTGTCTCTGTTTATTGCACTTAATTGATAATAATTGCGACAAGAACAACAACAACAACAACAAGAACAAACAAGACTAAACGGGTTTATACAAATTGTAGATTTGTAACCTAGAAATGTTTGCACTAAGAATTTACATACAGCCAAATAATCCCCACAAACCTTTCGTTAATAGTAAAATAATTAAACCGTTGAACTTTGCTATTTGTCAAGTCTTATCAGCGTCATCTGGTTATTTAAATGCAAATCATATCTATACTTAATTTTTGATCTTAACAATGCAATTAAATCTAATTGATCGTCCGCTTGCAGCTGCCGAATGCGCAAGGTTTATTTTTTTTCTGATATTTGTTTTGACGCATGTAAATGTCATATTAACGTTATGGATATTTTATACGTGGCAATACTTGCCCCGGGCCATAACTCTGTCAAACCTAAGACTATTTAATTAACAATGACTTTTTCATTCGAATTTTAAGGCTACATTTAAACTAAAAATAAGTTGAATATGCGATTCTGGGTTGATTTCATGATACAAATATCCTTTTCAATATTAGATGTTTTTGATAATAGCTTGAACTCTGGATTAATACTTAATTGAAGGTTTCCATGTAAAATTTATCAGCCTCAAAAATTTTCAAAAATCTCAAAAAGAGCTGGTAAAAAAGACAGCCATAACTATGGCCACACTGATTACACTTTGATAATAACTTGGCCAAAAACTTGCGGATACATTCAACTTTGAAATTTTATATCAATAATGATAAATTACTAGACTGAAGACGGTTCAAAAGTCTTGATTCCAATTTTCTATCACTACTTATTAATTAATAGTCAATAATATGAGTGAATGTTTCTCTTACAGTTCGATGCCTATTTACGCTCTCTTTCGCTCAATGATACGGAGATCAAATTGATCACCGATGGGCAGCTGCCACTGCGTCAGTGCCTGCATCGGGAGGCCTGCGCCAAGGACGTTGAGCTGCCTGCGTATTATAATAAATTCAGTGATCTGCGTAAGGAGTTTCAGCGCCACAAATCGGGTGATTTATCGCGTGCCCTCGTTCCGGTCAAGGACATCAAGAAGATGCTGCAGTCCCCCGTGCTGCCCATGCCACAGTCCATTGCTGAAATGCTTAAAGGTTAGTTAGTGAGATTTGTGTATAATAACAGTTCTAAAATGCTATGATTTGTACTCTTTGCAGAGCTAAATGCAACGTCTGTGGAAGATAATGACTTCTATATACGCGAATCTCGCGATATGGTCACTGTGATTCAAACATTGCTTCAAGCGGGTAAGTTTGTGCAGAAAAAAGAGTTTATTATAGTTTAAAGACTAATGAGCAAATATTTCTATTTATTTGCAGGACATAAATTTGAAACAAATGAACTCGTTAATCTAGTATTGGAACCTGGCATTTGGTAAGCAAAGAATGCATAAAATATTTATTAAGGAACTACAGAATATATTGGAGAAAAAGAGAAGCATTATGTGTGTTGAGATTCATATTTCAATGGATTGTTTCAATTGTGTTTTCCTGGACTTGAGATTCAACAGTCCTTTATTCCTTTTTTAAATATACTGCGCTTAGAAGATTAAAAAATAACAAAAAAAAAAAAAATACAAAAGATACATTGATACTTATAATACATATGAAATACAAGGGAAGGGACTGATAATTAAGAAAGAATTACCAAGAAAAATTAGTTAAGTAAAGGTAATCTAGGTAAATAGATTTAATAAATGTGTTAAAGAATAAAATCTAGTTAGTAAAATAGAATAAATAAATCTAAATAATAATTGATTTTACTATAAAAGATAAATAGATTGAAAAGCTTTAATCTCAATTAAAACAAAACAAAGTGAATACGGGTAAATAGCCTACCTAGTCTATAATTTGATAAACCGCGTCCTTCTGAGAACTGAACTGTGTCAGTTCTTGACAATTGTGAACTACGTACATGCCTTCGTTTTGAGTTGCTAAGCATTGTACTCAACGCTCTGAGTAGAACTCAAGTCTTCAGTCTAAAAAACTGAGAGACTCTTTGAATCGTAACAAATTCAGCGCTGCACTATTCCAGTTTTGGTGTGTTAAGGTTCGCCAAGTGTTTTGAGCTGAAAGTCACTCAAATATAACAGAAAACGTGAAATACAAAACAAAAAACCATTAACCTAAAAATACTCAGAAAAATACACAGAGACAAACCGACAGACTGACTGACTGTAAGCAATGTGATGCGGCGCGACAAATCGTGGATTGGATCGCGGCTCGTCGCCGGTTTGTCGTTTGTCGCCCAGCAGTCAACGATTGGATCGCCATGCGATAAGAACTGTTTGTGGAACTCTGCTCGCACATCTTTGAATTGAACGGAAATTGGAAACGCATCGAGTTTTGAATCTTTCATGAATTGTGACAACTGTTATCGCTAGCAAAAAAATATAGAGAAAAATATATTTATATATATTTACATATACATATAACAATTACCTTTGTCTGGCTTAGACATATAAGTGTGCCATTTTCGTTGTCGTTGTCGTTGTCGCATGAAACTGAAGTTTGCAGACTCAAAAACCTATTAAAAATAATTCAATTAGTCGCCAGGTAAAATACCAAATCAGTGAAAAACATTCATGAATATTCCACCTATATACAATATATGATTATTGTTTTCGCTATCGTTGGCTTTCTTTTGATTATGCATGTTTTTATTTGTTTTCGTTCCGACTGTCTGACTCTGACTCTGACTCTGACTCTGACTCTCTGTTTCTGTTTGTGTGTTTATTTGGTTCTGTATATGCTTGAAAACTATGTGAAAAGTCAGCAAAAATGTTTATAGTCTTGAAAACTGAAACGTGTCTTGAGCCAACTAAACTTAAAGGGAATAAAATAAATAAACAACAAAAACTACACATGTTTAAAGACCCTATTCGAAGTCTAATTCGTTGCATAAGCAAAGCTCTATACTCTAGACTATATAGAGTATAGAGTATATCGTATATATTTTTGTATTTGCCCCATATCTGATTACCTTCTACGAACTGAAACTTCAATTGAAACTGCATCCAAATTGGTCACTGGAATATTATTTATTTGACTATTTGTTTGTTCATTTTATGTATTTATGTATTTTACAGCTCAATTGACGACGAAGTTGACGGCAATTGCATTGTGCGTGCCCGTGGTTTACCCTGGCAGAGCAGCGATCAGGATATTGCCAAATTCTTTCGCGGTCTCAACGTAGCCAAGTAAGTGGTAAATTCCATTAAAAGGAGAAAAAGATTAAATACCCTCGACGATAAATATAGCAGAATGTGAACTTAAGTACGATAATGAAGATCTTAGAAGTAGCTTTTTAAATATATAAAGAATTAATAGGTAACAGATATGTAATTCATAATTATCACTCTTGAAACCATTTCATTTCCAAATCAAGCTTCATCTAGTTGTCTTCAAAACCATGATAATATTAAATAAACATGCACAGTAGACAGTCATATTAAAGAAGGTCTTCAAAACTAACTTTTAAATAGATTCTTTACGTATAGTACAAAAATATTATATTCTTTTAAATCAAATCTTAAAAGACTTCTTTCATATGAAAATCTTAATAATATTATTTAAGAAATACCTATTACGCAGCCGTGAACTACATCACTATGGTAGCCCCAGCTAATGCATATACTCTCTGCAAGGGTATCAAGAAATAGATGAACATAACCCATTGATAAGATGCGCCTTCGCTTATCGAAGTTCAGCGGGTCAGCGGCAGAGATTGTTACAGCGAGAGAGAGGGATGAATATATTAATATATATACATATATCTGTGAATAATATGCCTGACTTTTCTTTATCAATATTTAAATTCTTTGCTGTTGCATTCTCTCTCCACCCCTCCCCCGCACAATTTCTCCGTTCCTTTCTTCCCACTCCCTCCACCAATTTGTAGAGGCGGCGTTGCTCTGTGCTTATCGCCGCTGGGTCGGCGCAACGGTGAGGCACTGATACGCTTTGTTTCCCAGGAACATCGCGACATGGCCCTCAAACGCCACAAGCATCACATTGGCTCACGGTACATTGAAGTGTATCGGGCCTCTGGGGAGGATTTCCTGGCCATTGCCGGCGGCGCTTCGAATGAGGCGCAGGCCTTCCTCTCCAAGGGCGCCCAGGTGATAATACGCATGCGTGGACTGCCCTACGATTGCACACCAAAGCAAGTGGTAAGTATCTTTTTGTTGTTTGACGAATAGCTTTCTCAAACTATTCCAATCTTTTTCCCAGCTGGAATTCTTTACCACCGGCGAGTCACCCTGCCATGTGCTCGATGGCAATGAAGGGGTTCTGTTTGTGAAGAAACCGGATGGTCGAGCCACCGGCGATGCCTTTGTACTGTTTGCCAATGAATGCGATTCATCCAAGGCGCTGGGTCGCCATCGTGAATCGATTGGACAGCGATACATTGAGCTCTTTAGATCGACGACGGCAGAGGTGCAGCAGGTGCTGAATCGTTCGATGGATCCGAAGACGTACGAATCGAATAATCACAGCCAGCCGCCGTTGATAGCTCAGTTGCCCACCATGCAGTTGCCGTTGCTGCCGCAGGTGGGTGCCGCCGCTGGTGGCCACGCCCTCAACCCGCTGTCAGCTAACGCTAGCCACGCTAACCTGTGCCCCCAACTTCCCCATGCCCCACAGCACCTCATCACCTCGGGCACCACCAAGAACTGCATACGACTGCGCGGCCTGCCCTACGAGGCCATGGTGGAGCACATCCTTCACTTCCTGGACGACTTTGCCAAGCACATCATCTACCAGGGCGTCCATATGGTCATCAATGCGCAGGTGAGCAGATGAACATTAACTCAAAGAAAATATTTATTATTTCCTTAAAATATTTTGACTAATCCTATGTGTAACCATTTAAATTTTGCAGGGCCAGCCCAGCGGGGAGGCCTTCATCCAAATGGACTTGGAGGATTCGGCTCGGCTGTGTGCGCAACGCAAGCACAATCAGTTTATGGTCTTTGGCAAGAAGTTCCGTTACATTGAGGTGTTCCAGTGCTCCGGCGACGATATGAATCATGTGTTGAACGGCGGTCTTGCCTCACCCGTTGGCACCGCTGCCCCACATCCGGGCCATGCGCATTTGGCTGCCGCTGCCGCTGCTGTTGCCGCCGCCGCCGCTGCTGCTGCGGCGGGCAAACAGCCATCGCTGCTGTCACCGGGTATGTTAGCACAACCGCCGCCGCCTCCCAATGGCGCAGCAGCCATTAGCTCACACACACACTCACACGCACACTCGCTCAACTCACTGAACTCACTGAACTCGCTCAACACACACAACGCACAACACTCCTCGCATACACACGCACACTCGCCACACACGCATGCGCACACACCATATGCCGCGGCGGCTGCTGCTGCCGCAGCTGCTGCTCACCATGCATTGCAAACGTCACCGGTTGCTGCTGCCTCACTTGCTCCCCTCACGGCGGGCACGGCCAGTGGTTTGGCTAGCTATATGGCTGGCACATCCACTGCCACAATGTCCACGCACTCGTCTGCGCTCGGTTCACTGTCGAGCACTGGTCTCTCGCACGCCGGGTATCCGTACAATTTGCAGCTGTCACAAGCGGCGGGCTCTCATCCCGGCGTCGGCTCATCCAATCCGGCTCTGCTTGCCCAGCAGCAGGCCCAGTTTATTGCCCAGCAGAATTTGCTGGCTCGCCAGCAGGCTGCTGCTGCTGTTGCCGTTGAGCAGCAGCAGCAGCAACAGCAGCAGCTTTATGCAAATGCTGCCATGTTGCAACAGCATCAACTGTATATGCAACATCCAGGCGCTGCTGCTGCCGCCGCTGCTGCTGCTGCTATGGGTGGTCAGCCACAATTTGTCTTCATGCAGCAGCGCCCCTATTTGCAGCCCTTTCAACTCGGCTATATGCCAGCCACCGCCGGTGGATATCAGTTTGCGAGCGCTGCCACAGCCGGTACGGGGGTATCGGGTAGCGCTGGGAGTGCTGCAAGTGCCGCAAGTGCTGCAAATAATGCCGCACTCCTTCAATCGCACTCCATGAAGCGCTCCTATGAGAATGCCTTCCAGCAGGATCCGACGGGCGCCGCAGCTGCGGCGAATGCAGCCAGCGCTGCCAA
Source organism: Drosophila melanosoma (assembly GCA_035042045.1). Taxonomy (NCBI): domain Eukaryota; kingdom Metazoa; phylum Arthropoda; class Insecta; order Diptera; family Drosophilidae; genus Drosophila; species Drosophila melanosoma. The sequence continues at coordinate 207,818 of JAWNLY010000049.1, forward strand.
ACGGGCTTTGACCCGAGCGCCCAGCAGCGTCTATTCCTACTACAATCCAGGTATTTAGTGGGTCCAAATATTTAACCAATTAAATCAATCATAACTAGGTGATTGATTGAGCTTAGCTAGTTGTCAAACTCCTTTGAAGCTTATTTTATTCCAAAACATTGCAGACATTTGATAGATCTTTGCCTATCGCTAATCATGATTGATTTATATTTACTGATATCGCTTGATGGATTGAGCAAAATAAAATTATGATACTTTCAGTCCATCACTTTTGATTGTATCATTAATTTTAAGCATTTATCAGTTGCATATATTGACTCAATCATGATCACTAATGGATTAATTCTTTAAACAATCGTAACTCCGACTCTTCAAACACATTCCAAGACTTTTATTCCAAGCAATCAATCAGAATTGGTTGACGCACTCTTTAAATGAAACTCCGGCTAGCGTTTTGCAATGCACAATGAGCGGTAAGTGGATAAATACCCCATATCATCCATACCATCGCTCAATTTTGGCAACACACCATACACACAACATACACACACACATACCAGACAAATTTTGTTAGCGCTTAAAATAGTCTTTTTAATTGTAAATTTTTGATAGTGAAATTTTTTATAGTCGTAAGTCGAATTCTATCAAAAAAAGTAAACGAAAATACTTTTAAGCTACTTTTGTCTAAGGTCTAAGCATAACTTACTCAATATACCCGGCACACTTGCACACCCATCGCACACACACACCCACACTCTCTACCCATACACACACAAACACACACACACATATGCGGGAAGCTAACAAATGTGCAAAAAGAAAAGAATACGTCAAAATTTTTGTTAACTAAAAAGGCAGCTAATTAATACTTAACTCTATTATGTGTACTGTGTATGTTGCTTGTGTGTGTGTCAATGAGTGTGTGTGGCAAGGTGTAGTGTGTGTGTAAATGAGTGTGTGTTAAACGCTACTTCAACAACAGAGGCTAATGTCCTTCAGGCAGCGAGCGTTTCCCCATTTATGTTCATGTGTGTGATTGTGTGTGTGTGTGTGTGACTGTGTCCCATGTCCATCAAGTGCAATTTATAAACTAATATTTAAGCATAGGCACACACACATACACACACACAAACTCTTTGACACACACCATCCACACAGACACGAACGCTCACTGCCTGAAAGGCGTCAGGTGTTGGCTCATGCGTGGAAAAGCAATCAAAAACATATTTTTTTAAAGCTAAATTATACTGTGTGCAGCAAATCGAGAAACACCATTTCCCGAAACCGTTTAGAATCTAGACTAGAATAATACGTATTCATACGTATATACATACATACATACATACCATACATATATATAATAATAATAATAATAATGGCATAAAATAGCTTTAAGACGTACAACTTGTAAAATTGGTTGGTTACACAAAAACAAAAAACAAAAAATGAAAAACAAATCAAACATTTTGGATTAATATTTTGAAACTAAGCACTAGAAAACTTTTCCTATGTCCTTCGCTGTTTTGTGGCCGAGCATTGCGATCTATTCAAAACAAAAATACATACACGCACACATTCGCACATCTGTCTTAGTAATATCCAGAATATATATGTAATCCTGATCCTGCTCATTATGGGTTTTAATCATAGATCGCAATGCTCCTCGCTGTCAGCTTCTAACAAACACTCAACAAAAACAACTCATAAATAATTTGGAACTTAATTTTGATTTTGCATATAAATAGCGTATGTCGTAAATCGTTTTTTATATATATATATATATAACTATATTTATATGTAATATCTATAGCTAATAAGTGTGCGTAACTGGTGTTAGTCGCAAATTTGGAATTTGGAATTCTGAATCTGAATTTACTTTTTGTGTGTTCTCTGTCATAACTAATTTTAGTACATAATGTCCCCCCTCTTCTATCTCTCTCTCTATATCTGTCTGTCTCTCTGTCTGCCGCTCTCTGCCACTATATATATAATATATATATAATCTTGATAGCATACAAAGGAAACGAAAGATTTGCTTTATACGCTCTAGCGCTGTAGTGTTTTACAGATGTGATCTGATAAATATAATATTGGTTATGGATATTTTTTGGGTTTATGCTCTAAGTATATATCTACAAAATACGATTCTAAATACTTTTAATTTGTTCATCTTTGACTTCTGGGTCTATGTCTAACTATATATGTATAGAATATATAGTTGTGTTCCAGTACCGATTCGAGCAGAGAGCAAAAAAATATTTCCACCAATCCTAACTCCTCTTCTGCGTCTAACAAACAGTTTTTGCGCTGCTTTTTTTTTTGGGATATCTACAAAATTTATAAAAATATTTGCTAATCAATTAAAAAGCATGGGAAAATTTTTCACAGCTTAGCAACTAGTTTAATTGTTTAGATAACTTCTAAATCACATACGGCAATCGTGGTGGTTTCCCCATGGGTCTTGCAATACATACATTTACAATCTATGGCTTCCATAAAAAATAATTGAAAAAATATCAGTTCATAAGCAGCCACTTATAAAACAAGTTTTTTAATATTAATTAATCGTATATAAAATATTTACATTTCAATAACTTAATTAGTTTATAGCGCACAACAACCACAACAACAAAAACAAAAAACAAACATATAATTTTTGATATTTCATAATTTTTTAATGCTTAGTCTAGAGACAATTAAATTTTTATTACCAATTTTTTATACTTCAATAAATATATACATATCGCTCTACATACATAAATACCTATAAATAATGCTCGCCCTTCCTTCCCCATTTTCTTTCCCCTCTCTTTGCGATTCTCAACTTAACTTTAACTTGATTTAAATCTCTCTTGCTCTTTGTGTGCACTTTACCCATTTTAAAGAATCTATTACTTATCGATATAAAATTGATAATTTTAATAACATGCAAAACAAAAAACATAGTAAAATATATCGAAAAGAAATATAAATTTTTTGGTTACCGCATTAATCATAAATTAAGTCGATAACTTTTGCTGCGGTTTTTTCTTCTGTTAGTTGAAATTGTGTTATCGTCTGCTCTGTCTAACCGTCCTCCCTTCTTCTCACTCATCAGGTATACACCACGTATTTGTAACTCTTGGGTATTTTGGGCTTGGGTCTAGCTTTATACGTATTTTCAGGTGCATCCTCTCTGGGCTCGGGTCTTTGTGTGGCCGCATCGGTTGAATTTTTAACGGCGTTGCGAGTTTGCACTATTTTCTGGTTATTAAATTTGATTAAAATTGGAATTGTATGGTCTATATATATATATTGAAATATATTAAATTTTATTATAAGTGTGTGTGTGAGTGCAACTCGATAACGTCGATAAGTGGATTGTGAAGTCATAAAACGTAATACGTAATCCGTAATACCACCTAGTGCTACTCTCTCTCTTTCTCTTTCTATAGACACACACACACACGCATCTTGTATGTAACAACAAACAAATAAGCAAACAAAACAACGTTTATGCTATCGATATGTTATCGATAAAATTAATTGGTCCTCAGCTGCTTTTGTGTAAGGAACTGTGGCCCTAACTGTATTTGCATATATGTATTGTATGTATAAGTACCATATGCTATTACGATAACTCGATTCTTTACTCATACCGCCGTCGTTGTCAATTGGGCCAGCTCTCTGTGTGTGTTTTGTTTGGTTTCTTTATATATTATTTATATTTTTTTTACCTTTTTGAAGGCTGGTTGGTGCTTGGATTAAAAAAAAACAGAACGGGATAAAACATGTTTTTAAGTTTACTATGTGCGCAAAAATGTATTCATACTCTCTGGGTAAAGTGGTAAATATACATATATATATATATATATATATATATATGCATACATATACTGATATTACATACATATATATTTTCAATATTAAATTTACCAATTATTATAATACATGTCTCCTCTACCATAAATATTTTGCAAATGTCTAAACGGTGAGTGTTTTTGAATACGATTATACTTAACTTCACTAACCATCTAACTAACTCTAATAACTACTACTACGAAAACAACATTAACTATTCTTAACTCAAGTCAATGCGTCCCTTTTTATATACAACAACTTCTTTTTGTGTTGCTTCAAGCAATTACCGTTAGCTTTTTTTTAAGACTAACAACAACCCATCCTGAAAAATAAAGTATACCCAAGCCATACTCACAACACTTACTACCAAAAATTGATGATATTTCTTAAATGATAATTTCCGCAACTTATTTAAGATTTTTGTTAATTTTGTTTCCTTTTTTATATTATGTTTTCTTTAGGTGCCACTGTGCTGGGCGCCCATTTTGGTGCTCATTTTCCGGCTTATGGCGGACAGCCACCGCCACCGCCCCACACACCGTTGCTGGCGACGCCGCGTGGCCATCATGGCCACGCCCATCATCCCCATCATCATCACCATCATCATGCGTCTGCCTTTTATCCGCCGCCGCTCGTCTACTGGCCCTATCCCAGTCCGCCCGTCTCGCCAACCACCTACTTCAGCCAGCCGGGCGGCCATTCTCCATCACAGCATCAGGCAATGGTGAGTTACTATTCAGTTATATGTATATGTATATATACGGCATATATATCTTTTAATATTCAGAAATATATAAATGTATATATTTATACGCAGTATCCGATGGACTTTTTTCCACCCTCACCGCTGTCGCCGCCCAACGCCGGGTTGATACTCACGCCCAACAAGAACGCCGTTCCCTTTGTGCCCAGCAAACAGCAAACGGTTAACAGCAACAACCACAACAATAACAACACCAATGTCAACAATAACAACAAGCATATAGGCACGCCTGCTATACAGGCCGCCACTGTAACGCCATCAGCAGTAACGCCGGCAGCAGCAGCGGTTTTTGTTAATGGTAATTTGGACGCTGCGCCTGCTCAGTCTGTGACGCCGACGTCGACGCAGTCACCGCAAACGTTGCTTAGCCTGGACACGAACCACGCGACGCCCGCTTTGAAAACTGGCAGCCAGAGTGTATCGGAAAATGGCACGCCCATTGTGAGCAACTCGTGCGTGGAGCTTTACATATCGTAGATACTCCTCTCCTTTCTCTCTATATCTATCCCTTCTCTCTCTTTCGCTTGCTATTTATTGCTTGCACTCAAAAAGTAATTTTAACGAAAATGAGAAGAAAAAAAACTGTCTTGCCAATCGAAGAAAATTTGTTTGTAGTCTAGATTAGAACCCAGCTGTAGATAAGTCGCTAGCCGAGTCACACACCACGCGGCGAATTGCTGCTGGCCAAACTTAACGAATCTCGCCTTCCCGCACAGTGAGAAATTGAAATGAATTTTTTATATTATGAGATGTACTTAGAATCGGCTTAAAATTAATGCTTAAGTAGACGCCCCAGTGCGAAAAGCTTTTCCATTGCAATTTATATTTATTATTTAAACTGCACATTCACAACACACACAGACACTCACACATATATATTCCAAATATACATATTAGCGAATTAGCAAAAACAGACAAGAAAAAACTACAAATTTATCCCTAGTCAATAGTCAAATTATTTATATATATATCTATATATATATATATATATATAATACATATTGCAATTATCTAATTTTAACTGCATGTTAAATGTTATTAAGTGCAATTGTCAGTTGTCATTGCGTGGGATCTGAATTGAACTGTCCCATTTGCACTTGGCAAATCAGTCAGAAAATATTAATAATACAAAATATATGTATGTATATTTAATATAGAGTGTATGCGTTATAATAATATTATTATGATGATGATTTATCAAATGTTTTGTTTAGGTTAAGCCATCAAATATTTTGTTATTTTACCTACTCCTCAATGTGAAGCCAAGAAACGAATTATGTAATTACGTTATTATTTAATTATTTGAAAATCATCGACCTATCTGTTTTTACTTGTTATGCTCTTTTCAGTTCAAAAACAAAACAACAAACCGATATTATCTATTGTTTACAAATATGCAAATTATTAAATAAAGCAAACACAAACAAAAAAAAATCAATAAAAAACCAAAAAGTAACTATTTTAATTCACTAAGAGAGTATTTCGGCTGTTCATTAAACAGCAAACTTAACCTCATATTTGAAAAGATGTAAATGAGAGTGAAACTCATAAAGTATAAATTTGGAAATGCCTTGAAAGTTTTTGCTCAGATCAAGAAGAGTACACAAAATATCTAATTTTGTATGCAGCCACTTTTTAGCTGATTGGATGCTGCCAAATATTTGTCTGCTTAGTGTAAACACACATAATTTCATCATTTGGCCATGATTTTAAATTAAATCAATTTTGTTGCATCCCAAGTACACAAATCAGCTCAATCCTGATGAGCGCTAAATTTTCAGCTCAACTCTGCGCAGAGTAGCTATCGGTTCTATCTATTTGCTCTTTTTTTATAGTTGCACAATGAATTGATATTTTTAATAAGTTGTTTTTTACCTGTGTTGCGCACAATTCTCCCGCTCTGTCTCCTTCTCACTTCTTATCTCCATCGCCATTTCTCATTAAGACCCATATCAAAATATAAATCAAACATGTCATCAAGTTAACTTTTTTTTGCTTTATTAAAAAACATAAATTATAAAACAATTTACAATTGTTTATCAATTAATTCTTAATTAATTACTTAGTAGCGCTAAACGAAAAGTGGCCGTCGTTGGGCTCATAAATAAACAAACACTTTTGCATCAGGTTAAACTGATTTGATAAATCGTTGACAAATGGCGTTACAAACGGACGAAAGTCCCACCGACCAGTTAAAAATAAGCACGGTCGTTGTGAACCGTCATCCGGTCGCACCGTACCATCAGACCACATTTCAAATAGATTGAACATTTTTGGTTTTAGTTATTGTTTTTATCCATGCCCCATCATTTGCTGCACCTGATGCGGCAGCAGCAGCCCCTGCTGATGTCCACGTGATAATTTATCAATGGCTGCTGCAGCTGCTCCTTCTTCTCCTTGGTTATATTAAAATTGCATTAGGCGTGGCGCTTTGCATCCTGCGTCCTGCAACATTTGCGTTGACAAGTTGGTTCTGTTTGCTAGCGAGGAGAGTAAAAAAGATAAAATCATTCGGTTAATGCGACAAAAATGAAGCAGGGCCACAAATGTGCTGCCAGCACGGGAGTGGTGGTAAATGGGGGGTAGGGATGATATCTTTTTTTTTTGTGTTATTTTTTTTGGCCATTTTTATGGCCGCACACTCGAGTAGTTGGCAGCGCACTTCCGCTAATGCAGCCGGAAATGGCAAATAAATCTCATTTGTAATCGTAAAATTTATATTTTTAAGAACTTTGCACCAAAAAGCCAAAAACTGCAGCCGCCACTACAGTGAACACACACACACACACTCAAGCACACACTCAAGCACACACTCAAACACACACTCACACACAATAATAAAGATGCCCGCCAAAGTTGGGCAAACTTTTCGCGTTACCACTCGAAAGTAAGTCAATAAAAATGCAACCAAGTCCAAGAAAAAAGAAAATTAAATAATAAAAAAAATATATATATCGGCATATTTTGTTGAGCTTAGCGGCTTAGTTGGCTGTCGCCAAAAATGGCATTGACAGGAGGACGAAGAACGGAGGAAGGAGGAGGGAGGAGAGAGAACGGAGGACACGAGGACACTTTCCGGCTCCTGAATTGACTTGAGTTGAGTTTGAGTATTAAGCCATCGAAACTTTTATTGATTTAGAGGCTTTAGTTCTTTTTTCTTTTTTCATTTTTCATTTTTCCATTTTTTTTTTGTAGGTTGGGCAGCAATATTATACACTTAACGCATAAGTAAAAGCCCTATGAAAACCATGAATTATTGGCTAAATGCATTAGGCTTCCACTTTGGCACAAGGATTATGAGCGACTCTGTGGCAACAATGACATCAAATTTGGAGGGAAGAGGCAAGTTTAATCTGAAATTGCAGTAATAGTTGCCTTGAAATCCTGCAAAAATTCTTTGCAATTGGAAATTAATATGAAGTCAATTTGGAAACATGTTAAACAAAATTATCTGAAATGTTTTGCGGGCTTTTCAATTATTTCCGTTTATTATATTTTTTTTTAGGTTTCGTCTGCAACTTCAAGTTGAAAGCTGCATAAATTTCCAAATCAGCTTGCAGCAGACAAAAAGTGTACTCAAAAGTGAAGAAAAAAAAAATGCAGGTAAAAAAAATAATAGTTGAAGCTGAAGTTCAAACAGCATTTCGACACCTTCACGAATTTTGACCAAATATTTGCCCTCGAGATATGCACTCCAGTGACGTGTGTGTGTGTGTGTTGGTGTGTGTGTGTGCTAGTGTGTGTGAGTGTGTGCTTAAGGGAGTATCTCCTGCATGCTGCTTACTCTGCTAGCTGTTGCCCTTGCCTGATTCCTTGTTGTCTGGCAGCAAAGAAAATCAATTTCAGGCACATTACGAAAGGACACAATCCGAACGGAATTTCAAGTTGATTTTATTATTTACTTGTACTTTGGATTTGTACTTGCTGCTTGCTGCATGCCGCTTGCCACATGCCACATGCCGCATGCTGCTTGGCGCTTGCTGCTCGGCACTTTTGTGTTTGTATTTTGTATTTGTATTTGTATTTTCTGTTTGACAGATTTAACTGAATGCTCAGCCAACACACACACACACACACACACACACCCAAGGCAATTTTAAATTCGGTGTGTGTGTGTGTGTGTGTGGAGGGAACAGAGGGGGAAAAATGACTGCATTGCGTCCTTTTGAGACACGTTATAAGCAGAGGCTAAGCTTATCTGAGCCACTCGGTTGGCTCCCTGCACAAATAAATCGAAATATTAGGCACTGTCTCAGCCAACTGAGAGATGGAAGATTGTCTTTCATTTGGAGCGGAGATCGTGCCTGGATTTGCTAAGCGTGACACACGACTGAAACACGAAAGGAAATCAGTTAATATTTACAGCTAACATAAAAAGTAAACAGCTAAAAATGGTACTAAAAAATCAGTGAAACATTTACTACAAAGCAATAGAGACAGGGAGTAAGAGATGGAGAGAGGGTGAGAGAGAGAAAGAGATAGAGATAGAGAGAGAGCGAGCAAATAGTTTCTTAGCTTGTCTCATTAGGGTGGACCAAGTTTGGTGCCAAAGTTTTGCTTTGCTTTTTATCTCTGATGTTCACTAAACTACTTTAGGCAATTGATTGTCGAGTGTGTGTGTGTGTTTGAGTGTGTGTGTTTGAGTGTGTGTGTAACTGCAGTGTCGCTATATCTGTCTTCTACACCTCACCCCCCCTCTCTCGCTCAATATCTCTGCCTTTGTCTCGCTCTTGGCGGCGTCTGAGTTTTTGATGTTTGTCTTCAGTTTTCTAGCCCGTTTTTTTTTTGGCCTGTCTTTTTTTTTATCGTAGCTTTTTCATTTACTTTGTGTCTAAGCATTTTATGTGTCTATGAGTGTGTGTGTTGGTGTGTGTGTGTGTGTATGTGTGTGTGTGTGTTGGTAAGGCAATGAAGTGCAATTGAAGCACACTTGATGCACGTATTTTTAGGTGTATGTATTGTAAATGACTGCAGTGAGCGAAAAGGGCACTTGGCCCAAAAAGGAGGCGTGGCTTTGAACGGTTTGTCGACGCGGTTCGTTAGTTTCTACACACACACACACACACACACACACACACAGACACTCACACGCAGACAGGAACAGGAAGTATAGATGTGTGTGTAAAGCGTCTGTTTGATAAGTGGCAGCATTTTTTTTTTTTTTACTGTTGTTGCCGCCTCTGCTGCCGCCTCTGCTGCAGCTCTGGCATTTTTTTCTTCTGCGTCAAGCGGCTATATCCTTGCCTGATCCTTTGAGAGAGAGACAACACAAAAAAAAAACAACATAGTAGCAAAAAAAAAAAAGAAGAATCTCACTAATGAAATTGTTAATTTTTGTTGGCAAAGTCACGTACACGATGTGTTGATGACGCTCTCGAGTGTGTGCCACGCCTCCTCGCGGGCCCTCGCGCCACCTTGAGGCAATTTGCGAGGCGCCTCAAAGACTACACAGAGACGTAGAGTGAGTGGGGGGATGGGGTGGCCAAGTTAAAAGAGTGTATTTATGTGCAACAGTTTTTACTTGTTTTATGTTCTTCGAAAACGAAAAGTTTTTCGAGTGCAAAGCTCGCTGCGATTTTCGCGTGATTTGTGCTGCAATATTTGACTACGAAAAGCAGTTATTTAGTTTATAGTCAACACACACACACACATGCATAACAACATCAACACACAGTGGCACACACACGTTGCACGAGCTGCCCCAAAGCCAAAGCGGAAAAAGTCGCATTGCAGCAATTTTTGTGTTACGCTTGCCAACAACTGCTGCCCGCCCCTAAGGGATGAGCCGGATGAGGCCAAGGGGGAGTAGAGGGGGTTAGTTGTATTTTTTGGGGTGGTTTTGCTGCTAGCCATTAATACCATTTACCTACATCTTGGCAGGCGCTGGCACGTAGCCCATATTGCCCCCCCCCCCCAACTCCCTCCACAAACTCGCCACTATCTCCTCAGTGTCTGCCAGCTTATGCCCGAAAAATGTATATTACGTATACGCCAAAAGTGGCTGACTGACTATATACCCTATATATATATACATATATATATATATATATATATATATATGTGAAGTACACCTGTCACCCTGCCACCCGTAAACCAGCCCAGTTTATATTTTGGCTGTTGCCATTTTTGCATTGCATTTTATTTTACTTTATTCACATTGCTTTTTAGCTTAGTTTCTTTTGCTTAACTTTTGCATATTTATTTTGCTTGGCTCTATTGTGTTTATGCACAAGTGCAGAACCGTTGCAAGCAACAAAATGTCTGCGTTGCATGCAACATTTTCCTTTAAATATATTCGCATTCGCATTTTTTTTTTTTGTTATTTGCTTCTTGTTTGACTGCTGCTTTGTTCGCCTTTCACGTCGAGAATGAGAATTTGCCATTGTTGCCAATTGCAATGGAAATTCATTAGAAAACAAAACAAATTTTATATTGCATATTTTCTGGGCCAAAACGCCACAAACGTATGACAACTCTGGCCAAATGCAGCTCTGGTGTGTGTACATTTTTTTTTTATTTGAAGCACACAAATGCTGGCAAATGCTTAAATTAAGTTGTTGTTTTGCTAACTAATTTTGATCACTATGATAAATAATGAAGCAGCTGACAGTTGCTGCAAGTTGGCACTGGAAAGCTGACTTAAGAGTCCTGTTCGAGTTTCTCGCAGTTTACTTTCTTTCTCAATTCTTTTCTATGCGAGTAGTTATCAAAATGGGTTCATAGAAACCCAGAAATAGTTTATCACATTCATTTATTTAAGATCTTATTTAATTTATTCTTCTTAGCTTCTTGTTCTTAATTTCTATTGTATTTAACGCAAGGCTTAAATTAAGTTTATTTTTAAATTTTTGTCAATTTTTATATGACAATCTTCTTTTTTTCCTTGTACTCTTTTTTTTTTTAGCAGCTTGTTTTTTTTTAACGAAAGGAAAACTATCTACTACTACTTTTTCTACTACTTTTTACTCTCCTACTTCATCTTCTACTTCTTCTACTACTTCCTCTTCTACTCCTTCTTTAACTACTTCTTTTGCTACTTCTTTAAATTTCTTGTAGTTTTCTAGTCATTCGAAATACTCAAAGCAGCATTTCTTTTATTTGCTTAAAGTTCTGCTTAGCTTTCAGCCAAGCATTAACTGTCCAAACTAATCTAATATGATATCATGCTAAACTATGGCTATTAAGTATTACCGTTACAAGGATCTCGCTCTTCGTTTCTTATGGTTTTATCAAACATCTGGCAAAGATTACACAACATTTTCTCACCTGTTTCACAATCAATTTGCGACCGTCATCAGTTGTAATCTTTGGCCAAAACAGACATAGGTGCGCCAAATGGCCAATAAACGCACACAAACACACACACACATGCACACACACACTCGCACACACTCGTACACACTCGCACACACACACATGAAATACACGCACATGCGGCGTATACGTAATCTGTTTAAACACACAATAAATAATGAAAAACTGCGCATATGCGAATAAAGTAAAAAGCGGGGAATTTGCATATAAAAAGAGCAGCGTGCGGAGCGGTTTGGGTAGGGGTAGGGGGAGGGGGAGGGGGTTAAAGAAAGCAGAACAACAGCCAAAAGCCGTAAGCGTAACATATAATGGCCAAAAGGCAGCTGCACACAGTGCTGGAGTGTGGAGTGTGTGGGACGGGGGAGGGGAGTTGGTAGTTAAGGGGAATGTTGCTAGCTGGTCACGTATTATTCTGGTTTGGGGCATGGGGCATGGGGCAGCAGTGGCAATCATGAACATGCCATAATGTTTGTGACCGCGACTATTAAATCAACACACGCGCCACCCAATAACAATGGGCCAGCCAACACAGCGAGAGATTGAGAGAGCGAGAGAGAGAGAGAGAGAGAGAGAGAGAGAGAGAGAATGAGTGAGAGAGAGTGAGAGAAGAGAGTTGGAGTCAAGGAATGAGAACGCGTGCATATTTCCTATGATTTATTATTATTTCGTGCGGTTTTTCGCTATTATTTAAATTTTAAATAGCTGTAAAGTGTACACACTCACACACTCGCACACTCATAAATACGCACACACACACACACACACACACACGCCCACTAGAAATTGTATTTGCTGCTGGCACAGCCTGATTTTATTGTAGTCCTTTTACAGCGCTTGGCTTTTAAAAAGCCCCGTTGCAAGTTGTTGTTGTTGTTGTTGTTGCCGCTGCTGTTGTTAGTATCATTATTATTATTATCGTTTGGCATTGTTTGTTGGCATGTTGTTGCATGCCCCATGGCTGCAGTTACAGCTGCTGCTGCTGCTGCTACCTCTGCTGCTGCTGCTCGGCGCAGCCATTTTGTGGTAAATAAAGTCGTTTAAATGCATACAAATAGTGCCACTAGAGTGTGTGTCTGTATCTGTGTGTGTGTGTATGTGTGGCAAGATTTTATAATAACATTTCATAATGCAACGTTCGCATGTCAGTCGGCAACATTAATAAGCCAACGTAAATTGTAATTTAATTTTTATTTTTGTAAAAATTTTACTAGTTTTTTTTTTGGGGGCGTTCTAGTCAACCCAAAAAAAAAGGAAATTATTGGAAGAGATTTGACAGAAGACAGCGAGAAAATATAATTGTAGAATAGGCATAAAATATATATAGTTTTGAGAGGCAGTAAAAGAGAAGAACTGATCAACTTGAAGAAAGCTTAAAAAAATAAAAAATAAAGCAAAATTATTTATAAAACTAAAAACTAATAAATTTCTCACATTTATTTATTTTAGTTATTATTATTTTAATTTTTGAAAAGCTTAGCTACTCAATTTATATTTCAGTTAAACTCTTTGCAAGCATTTTGGGCAATTTTGTTGCAGTGCATTTGCCAGTTTTGCTGCTGGATTTGGAGCTTTCATCGATGCCTGCACGGAACTTGATAGATGTAAATGCGCTTATCGCTTTTCGGTTGACATTTTAATGGATACTGGTGCATGCCGCATGCCGCATGCTGCATGCTGCTCGCTGCGTTTACAATTCGACACGTTGTGCTTAAGTTGCGCGGATGCAGCAGGTAGGAAATGGCACAATCCGATTGCCTTTTGCTAAAAGCCTGGCAAAAACGTATCAAATTGAATAAGGTAAAGCTTAGAGAGACCCAAAGAAAGAGAGAGAAAGAGAGAGGGAGAGGGAGAGAAAGGTGGAGAGTGTAGAAGAGCAGAGCTCAGTGGGCGGTTTATTACATGTCACAAGTTCTCTGGGGGCGCTTAACGGATTTTGTGACAGGCGAGTGGCAGCAACAGCCAGCTCAACTCCTCCCCCACCCACTCCCGCTCACCTACGCCCCTTTGCCCATGTCAAACCAATCATTTGTAATGCGGCTCATGTCGCGAGCTGTGAGCTGTGAGCTGTGAGAATCTAACTCGACGCACATCGATTTTTCGCTAAAGACAAAAGTTATTAGCAGAAAACTGACATTAAGTGACAGCAAAAAAAAAATAAAAAAAAAAATAGACGAGGCAGCTGCCGTTGCATGCACCTAAAATTGTCAGTTGAGGCGACTGCCACAAAGTGTGGCATAATTGTAAGCGTTGTCTATTCAATTTTTTATGACTAGCGAACAATTATAATTAAAAAAAAAAAAACACAGAACTAAAAAGTGGGGCAAAAAAGTTGTAAAGAGAAATAATTGCAACAATTGCAGCAGTGGGAGAAAAGCTGCTTTAATTAATAAAACACATTTATGAAATGAAATATGCACGGGGAAATAATTATTAATAAACAAACAAGTAGAAAGAGCCTAAGAAAAAGCTGTAAAAAGTCGAGAATTATAAATAAGATTAAAGTAGGAAATCTGAAGCAAAAATCGAATAATAAAAATTGTAAGCCAGATAAAATAAGATAAACGAAACTTGTTGTTGCACGTCGCCTTCATTGAGTTCTTTATTGTGGCATGAAATCAACATAAAAATGAAATAAATTCCCATTGCGGCTGATGATAGTTCTCAAGGCTTCGATTAGATTGATTTAGTTGTGGCAAGTATCGTGCAGCTGGCCAATAAATGTTACTAAATGTCAACACAATGGGCACAACAAAAAGTACGCCCCAAAACGGCTGCCCGGCGCAACTTGGCGTATACTTAATAACATTATAATAAATGTGCGGCAGTTGCGCAGCTCCAGCGTTGCATAAACTGACGATTTATTTTGTAACACAATTTTAGCTGATTTCGCTTTGCCAGTTTTTGGTGCCGTTATGTGGCAGCAGAAAGTGCGGTGCGGTGCGGTGCGGTGCGATGAATATGCCACACTCTACATATATATGTATATATATATGTGTGTGTGTTTGTGTGTGCAACATAAATGGCATTGTGTGCAGCAGTGCACAGTGTGACTTCCACTGCCAATGCGACTGTGGCAGTGACTGTGGCAGCCACTGCGTTGTTGCGGCTCGTTGCAGGAACAGGAGCAGCGCACAGAGCAGAACACAAAACACAACAGCAAATGAAACTGGCTAAAAATGCAAACAAATAGAAATTTATTGCCTGGAATTTATGACAATTTACTTTTGCCCTTTTGTGTGGCGCCTCTCCTTTTTTATTTTGGGTGGGTTCAAAAATCGCTGCAGCAAATCTCAAATAGGTTCTTAACTCTGCTCTTGAGTGCAGTTTATTATTAAGATTTAAGTCTGTTAAATTTAAGTTTAGAATTATGTAAATTAACTATCAAATTAGTTGTATTTGTCATAAAACTAAGTCGAGCAACATTTAGTTAATTGTGTATGGAAAATTATAAAACTTGAGCTTAATTTGAGTATTTATTTGTAAGCAGTTAAAATAAAATAAAGAACTTTAAACTTGCTTCAGCATTTTAGTCTATTTCTTTCGTAAAAGCAATTTGATTTTAAGTTAAACAAAATCTTTGCTTTTTGGGAAATTAAATCAATGAAATTCCTTTTCCGATTCTAGCTTAAAATCTTTTGCTTAATTTAAGTTTAAGAGTTTTAAGAGTTTTACAAACTCATCCATTGATTATCTTTAGTTTTTTCAATTTTTACTACAGCAAAGTTTTCCTTAGTTAGTTAATCGATTTTCGATAGAGCTGCAAAAGTTTTAAATTTCAGACTAGTTTCGCTTCATCAGCTATTTTGCTAACTTTAAAAATGGCGTACAAAAAAAAAAAAAAATTAAATACAAAATGCGAAGTGGAAATAAAGTTTTCAAGCCAAAACTAAAGCCAAAAAAACAACAATAGCAAATAAAACCACAACGATAAAAAAGCATTTGTTGGCAAACGTTCAAAACAAATTCCAACGCTTTGCACTTGGCTTGTATATCTTGTTTATGTGTGTGTGTGTGAGTGTGTGTGAGTGTGTTATGTGTGTGTGTGTGTGCTATAAGTGTCTGTGTGTGTGTGTATTTGTATAGTTATATTTTTGCTTTTTGTCTTATGTTTTAGAGCTGTTGGCACTTGCGCCAACTGTTGGGCTGCCACGTTGCCTGCCACATGCACTTGCAACACTTAAAATGCATTTTGCCATCCTCTGCTAACACTCTCTATCATTCTCTCTCTCTCTCACTCTTTCTGTGTATTGGTAGCTAGCTGTCTCGTTCTCTGCGTCTGCGTCTAATTCGATTAAAATGTTGTAAATTATTGCACTCACATGGCCAGCTTTGCATTACTTATGCCGATTGTATGTGTGTGTGTGTGTGTGCGAGTGTGTGTGTGTGTGTTTCTGACTTGGCAATATTACGTAATGCTTTATTGAATTCGCAATTTGGAGTGCCAGGCCAGGCTAGGCCAGGCCAGGCCACGCTGGCACTGAACGTGTTTTCAATGAACGTTTTTATGCGATTTTTATTTGATATCCTTTTTGCATTTTTGTGCAGCATGAAAAATGTCCTCGACGCACATAAATCTTTTGCTCTACCAAAATGTGTCCTGCGAACTGTGTGGCCAGCATTTGAATTGCATTTATCTGATATTGCTAAATAATGATTGGCAAAAAAAATAAATACACAAAATACACAAAGAGTGAGGGGTAATTTTATGTGTTTTTTTTTTATTGTTTTTATTGAGGGGGTTTGTTTTTCGGGCCTGGCCAAAATTGATGTTATGACTGTGTGGCAAAGACAGCAGCAGCCAGTCTGCATAATGTATGACCATACATTTAGTCATTTAGCCAAACCAAACTGACGCATGCCACATGGGGCATATCAAAAACGGCATACACACACGCACACACATACATACACACTGACAAAGTCAGGTATGTTGGCAGACTGACAAACTGGCACATTGACTAACTGGCAACTGGCAACTGGCAGCTGGCAGGCAGGCAAAACGCATACAGCTATCAAATGTGGCAATTTAATTTATTGTTTATTTTGGCCGAGCACAAACATACGCCCCAAAACCAAATGAAGCCACAGGCCATCATGTTGCACGAGTTGCGAGCAGCGGCAGCTGAGCCAATCACTGAGAAGTTGCAGTCAAAAGGAGCTGCGGTTGTAGCCTTATTGTTTGTGGCAGCAATTGCAAAGCAACTCAGTTGTGGCATTCATTTGTGGTCAGCTACAGTAGTCACTCCACAAAAGGTGACAAACTTGTTAAGGTTTCCATGTGCCACAAATATTTATAATGATATAAATACTTTCGCATGCAGCTGCATTTATTAATAATAAATTACTAAACTTTATTTAAAATGCTTGAAAAATTTGTGTGAAAATCTCTTGACTCGACTAACAACTGTAGTTGAATAAAAAGTATAGCTGCAAGTCAAGAAAATCAGTTGGAATTGGCCAAAAGCAGCAACAATCGAAGCAGCGAGCAGAAAAAGAAGACGAGCAATTTTTGTGGCAAGCACGCAGCAACGCAACGCTTGTAAATAAATAATTTGTGTCTCTGAGCGGCAACACGCACCGAGAGAAATCGAGGGGGAGAATGGGGGGAGTGCGAAGAGGAGAACCCTTCAATCATACGCAGTGCGTAAATGCTGGGGTTGCTCTGGGGGCAAGTGTATGAGTCCTGCAGCTGCCATCAAATAAACAAAATTGAAATTAATGGCTTACTGCCGCATCAAAACTGTGCCTGTGCCTGTGTGTGTGTTGTGTGTGTGTTGCCCCACGGCTCGTCAATGATGCGTGCCTGGGCAAATCAAAGCAAATCACAGAAACTCCACCCCTCCCCCCCCAAAAAGAAAACACACTTACCCCGGCCAAAGGAACGTGGCTTTCTTTATGTGTCCCTCGAGTGGCAGCGAGGCAGCCAGTCAAAGTTGCCACTGACGCAGCTGATTATTATTATTATTATTGCTGCATGCTTCATCAAAGAGGCGGGGCGGGTCGGGTCGGATCGGGTCGAGTTTCGCTGTCCTGCAATAAAAAAAAACATTAAACGAATTCATTAAATGTATTGCGGAAATTAGTTGCGGTTGCTGCTTGAAAATTCAATCAACTTAATTAAAAAATAAATATGTTTATTTTTAATTAAAAATCAATCACAGTCTCCGTCTGCGTCTGTGTCTCTGCTGCTCATCATCGAATTGACATTTCAATGGCTCAAATTTAATTTCAGTGAACAATAAAAATGGAAAATGCGATTAAAACAAGCGATTAAACGATTTTTCGATTTTCCGATTTTCCGCTTGTCCAAATTACACTGCTCAAAAAGTGCAGTTGAGCGAGCGATGTTTGTCCATCAATTTTCAGAGTTGATGGTTGAACGCAATTTGCGGCAGACATTTTTTCATCTATTTTTTTTGGCCAAATTTGATCAAGGCTTAGTTGGACAACTAAAATATATATTTTTTCAGCATTTTGTTGCAGCATTTTTTTTTTGTTGGCCAAGTAGCGATTAATTTTCATGCTTGAATTAACTTTGCAATATTCTCGAAATTATTATTATTTGCACAACGCTTATAACAAATTGGCGCATTCAACTGTGTTGGCCAAAAAGGCATTATTACATTATTCAGGGGCAGCATAAAGCTTGCAGAATATTGCCTCAAATGGCACATGTAAAATGGCCATTAATCATTTAATTGTTTTTAGACTTTTGCACCTGGCCAATTTCGCAGCCAAAATAAAGTGCAAAAAAAAAACAACAACAACAACAAACAACAAAAGCTGTGCCAAAAGTGTTGAATTAAGTTTGTGTGTGTGTGTGTGAGTGTGCAGCTGCCATAATTGTATGCGTACACAATATTTATTATTTATGGCAACAAAAACAGCAACAGTAAAATCAGCAGGCAGCAGGACATTGTGCCAGGACATTGTCGTCGGCATTGTCCTTGCACTGGCACTGATAATGCGTTCGCGTTATAACTTTTAATTTTAATTTAAAATGCAGTTTCGAACAGATCCACAGAGCCACGTAACCCACCACCCAATCACCCAATCACCCAATCAGCCAACTACCCAATCACCCAATCACCCAACCACCCAACTGGCCCCATTCTACATTCAGTCTGTGTGTTTATACGCGAAATGAGTTTTAAATTAATGTGATTTTGTTATTTATGAGTGGCAACGCGTCGTATGCGCAACTTTAAGCCAAACGCATTTTGGAGCCCAACTGGCAAATTGCACAAACCAGTTGGCAACCTGGCTGCCTGTTGCAACAGGCACAAAACAAATGCAAAGCATTACAAATTTAAATGTACCTCAATACGCAATACACAGCCAGACAAGCACACACACACAGACACACACACACACAAACACACACAGACACACACACACTCACACACACACCACACACACTCATTAAATATGCAATAAATTTATCCAGAGTGAAATTGACAAACCAATCGCTTCTGGCTACACCTGTCTACTTACTTACCCTGCCCTTCCCCTTCCCCTCCCCGCTCTGCTGCCATACTTAGTTCATTTGAAATTCTAATTGTTTTTGAAATTCGTCAATCGCTTTTATTTGCACCCCCCCCTTTAACCCCTTCACTTGACAGCCTTGTCTGCAATTGATTTAAATGTGTGTCGTTTTTGTGCTTTGGTTTTCATTGTGCGTTGCAATTGAAATTGATAATAAATTGTAGCTGTCAATAATTTTAATACCTTGTGTCTATCACACTGTAATCCACATCTCACTCCCCCCTCTCTTTAACCATCCCTCTTCCCTTTAGTTCACGCCCCTTTGATTGATACCAATGATTGATTTAGCGCTGAAATATTGCAACTTGCGGCTCAATTGACACCATTTGTTGCCCATTTGTTTTCAGCTGTTTTTTTTTTTTAATCATTCATCGAACGTTTAAATATTAAAACCCCAAATGGAATTTGTTAAAATTTTAATAGCTTTTAATTTAGCGGAATTAAAGTGACTAGTTTGCAATTGTTGCTTTAACAATGGATTAATTAATTTCTAGAAAACATTTTTTTTTGGTAACTAATAAAAATATGGAATTGAATTGAATGTTTTTAGAAGTTAAAGACCACAATTTTTACTAAAATCTGTAAAACATAAATTTACACATTTTTGCTGAAAACATCTCTATTAAAATTGTTATTTTAAATTTAAACTGAGAGCTAAATCTTCAACAAATTGAATCAAATTGATTTCATGCTCTTTTCAATGCACAACATTTTTTTTTTTTATACAATATTTCAATGAAAGAAAATATTTGGCAAAATCATCAAACGTTTGCAAATCCAATGGGTTTTCCTGACCCTTTCTGCTCCGCTCAATCGTCAATTTTGTGCTGACTTATCAAAAAATAAAAAAAAAATGTTAAAAAATATAGCATAATTTTGTGCGTTAACAGGCAACAATTTTTGCTGGTGCTTCGTCATGTTGGGTGATAAAATGTGCGTGCCACATGTAGCAACAGCAACGGCAGCAACAGCAGCAAATCGTGTAAAATAAAAGTATAACATGACAGTTGAGTTTCAGGCAACAAAAGCTTTAATCACAGAGTGAATGTCTGCTGAATACAATTCGAATACAAAGTGAATGTTTAAATGCAGCTCTTGTTGTTGCTGTTGTTGTTGCTGTTGTTGCTGGTCACGCCCCATCGATAAGGTACATAATAAATCAAGCGCCGCTGCCGGACATTTCCGCTTCCGTTGCGCTTTGTCATGGCCCTTCCACAAGCGCGTGTGTGTGTGGGTGTGCGGTGCAAGGGGAGGGTAAATGGGTGTGGCTCGCCTTTGTGCAACTTCAAAAGCAAAGACTACATTTAGCGGCCCATTTGACGCAATCAATGATGTTGCTAAAGCTTTTGCTGCTGCTGCTGCTGCTGCTGCTGCCCCTTCTTCAAAACCAACTAAATCAGCGAGCGGCCAAGCATTCAAATTTGATGAAGTCAACTTTACACACACACAGACATACACACACACACAGACACACACACACACACACGCACAGTGGCGCATTAGCATTAGGGTAATGTGGCCAAAGCAAAATCTCTTATTTATAATCACTCAGATCCGACGAGCAAATCGCTTGGAACGGCACAAATAAGGCGCCGAAGACTAGCAAAAAAAAATGAATAAATACACTGCAAATGCAGAATGGGTGAGTTTATGTAGAAGCATATTTTGTTACCTATCAAAACGTGGTCAAACATCATTAGGATATGTCAATATTGTGTGTTCTGACTTGAATATATTTTTATATTTGATATATTCAGTTCGGAAAAAAATGCTGATTTTTGTTTAGTGATTTATTTTGCTGATTATTTAATATTTGATTTGCAGAGTATTTAAATAAATAATAAATATAAAAAATAATAAATATATATAGAGTATTTAAAGAGTATCTAACAGTTTCAGTTGGAGTTTTGGTGTCGTCTCCATTAGGGGCGGGGGTGAGTGGAGTGGGTGTAAAGCACATTTGATGGCACTTTAAGTTGCGTGTTGCTTTTGTGTTTTGCGCGGCATTTAATGTTGCGTATACGCAATGCTGACCCTGTCGAAATGGCGAAATGGGATGCGCTGCATATCAAATTAATGAAGCTTAGCAAAATTACAGAAAATATAATTAGAAGTCGACGCGACAGTTGGTGCTGACTGCGGCACAATAACTAAAACGGAATCCCCTCACCCCCTATTTTTGCCCAACATAAAATGTTGCAACGTCAGCGTGAAAAAGTGAAATAGGGGGAAGGAAGAGAGCAAAGCAAAAGGCAAAGGGAAAGGGAGTGGGTGAGGGAAAGGCAATGGCAAAGGCAAATAAATGGCATTAAGCGCTTAAGAGTCTGTGTCTTCCACAAATTTCTTTGCCACACTTTGCGCACACTTTGCGCAGCTCAGCTGCAACTTTTATGCAATTATGTTAATAACAATGAAGGCGGCAGCGGCAGGCAAATGCAGAATGCAGAATGCAGAATGCAAAATGCAAAATGCCTGAGCCAAGTCCTTGGCCAAAAGAATGTTGCGTGCAAACTTTTTAGGCGCCTGGGCGACAAAAATGCAGCTAGTGTGTGGCATGCAACGTGTTTGGTATGGAGTGAGTGGGTTTGTTTTAGGTCGCTTACACATAATGAAATAATTGCCAGACAGCAGAAAAGCAGCAAAGTTTGGAGTGCGCATAATTTAATAAGTAAATGTTGCAAGCAACTTTTCTGTGCTGCACATTCCACCAAATGCATATACATAATACATACACATAAATATATATATATATTGAATTCTTGCCGCAACTTCCCCAAAGAATGTTTTTTGTTCTTTTCGTTTTTTTTTTTTTTTTGGTCCGACTTGGTCTTAATTGCCGCATAAACTTGGCTTTATTGGCGGCAAGTCCGATAAAACTTGAGCTTGTAATGCAGCTGGATCTGGAGCTGGAGATAGCCAGCAGGACTCGTGCCTAATAAATTGCACAAATTTTGAAGTACTAAAAAGGGGAGTGAAGGGGGGGGGGGGGGGGGGGGCGGTGTATGTTGCTGGGGGTGCTTGCCTCGTTTACATATGCATTACATGTGTAATTTGTGCCGAGTATGTAACGAAATTAGAAGAACTTTTGCAGCAGCCAAGGCAAAAACTTGCGCAAATCTAAAAGGAAATGAACTGCCAACGAAAAGTAATGAAGCTGCCAGGGGAAAGGGGATAGGGGTTGGCATGGTGGCATGGTGTGGCAGACAGTTAGCGCAAGTTGCAGTCTATGGGGCAGATTAACTTGTAGCAAGAACAAACAAGCGTGCAGAACTCTGAAAGATGAACCAAAAGCTGATGAAGAAGAAGAAGAAGCAGGAGAAGAAGAAGAGAAGCAGGATTTGCCCCCCAAAAATGCAGTTGAAGAAATTGAAAAAGTTTCGTTCTCCATTTTATTTTTGCTTCTTTTTGCTTAATGCAAAGTTCAGGCGAATCTCTGACAGGGAATTGCACATATACAAACATAACACTAGCTAGAGTAGTGTGTGTGTGTGTGTGTGTGCGTGTGTGTGTTGTGTGTGTCGATGTGCAGTGAAGCATTCGCTGGCGCAGCTGCAAAAGAAATGTCTACAAAAAAAGAGCGCTAAAGTACACACAACTAACACACAACCAACACACACACAACGAACACACACACGCTCACACACAAGATATATGTACGCCCTTTTACAATGCCACGCCCCGTGCTGGCAAACATGTGTTGCTCAACGCCCACAGTCTTTGTAGTTGGCTCTTAAATTACATAAAACTTGACTGCTATAAAATTCAAATTAACTCCTCGTTTTTACTGTGTGTGTGTGTGTATTGGTGTGTGTGTGTATGTGTGTGTGCCTTACGCTCTAATATGAAAAATGAAAACAAGTCTTAATTAAAAATTATTGTTGACATTTCTGGCGCTCTTCTTCTTGTTCCTGCCGCTGCAACCCTTTTTCATTTTTACTTTCATTTCTTTTTTTGTACTTTTTGTGGCACTTTCAACAAGTGTTTTTCCAGCACATCAAATTCGCATTTCAAAACGTGAATTATTAAACATGTTTTCAGCTTAAATATTTGACTAAAATAAATAAAGTTTTGCCTGCTTAATTTCATAACTAAATTTGCAGCGAGAACAAAGATAAATGAGCTGCGAATAATATGTTTAATTTATTTGCCAAGACTTGCGTCAAGCATTAAATAAATCGCCACTTAATATTAATTAAATGCGAAACATGCTTCCGAGCACCCCCCCCCCCCCCCCCCAATTCCACCCCACAAACTGTATTAAGTACACAAGGCTAAAACAAAATTAAGTAAGTCTCGCAAATACAGCTAAAAGCATATTAACAACAGATTTGATGAGGCAACCAAATTTATCGTTTGGGGGCATCATTTGCACACACGCAACGCCGCAGCAAGAAGGAGAAGCTTAGCAATTCGATATATAACACTGGAGGAGGCACACCTTTCGCTGTGTGGCAGCGACACACGTGCCGCACTAAGCGCCAGGCTTATCGATCTGCTTAAATTGTGGCAAACTGCTCAGCTTAGCCTCTGCTTTAATAACCAAAACCAGGAGTCGTGCTGACTTTAGCTTTGCAGCCAAAGCCAGTCCCCAGGCGGCCGCCATTTTGTTCAAAGCTGCCGCTTTAAGTCGCTCTAAGCACGTCTCCAATAGAGAAAGAGAGAGAAAGAGGGGAGGAGAGACATGAGCGAGGCATAGAGATCCCAGCAGTGTTGCAAAGTTGCTTGCAAAAGTTTCATTTTAACTTTGTTACGCAGTTTTTTTTTGTTGTTTTTCTTGTTTTTCTTGTTTCATTTTAGTCTTTTTTATGCGTTATTAAGAATGCTGTTAACCCCTTGTTGCCTTGGCGAATGACTACAACGACCTATTTTAAACTATAGCCAAAGTTTGGCATGCCACACACACACACACACACACACACACACACACACGCCACACTCATTGCATGCAAATAAACATTCAATATACAACAAGGAGTTGTGCGACATGTGTACAAGGATAAAGTTTTTCTCTGCAGCAGCAGCAACTGTCTTTTGTCTCTATGCACACACCACCCCCCTCCCCCCTCCGCCACTCCTTCTCTTCTCCACCCCATACACCACTTTCAATTGGTTTCTATCAGTGCATTTTGATTTTCTTCTTGAATGAGTTGCTCAATTGTTTGGGCCATGTTGCAAGTAGTTTACTTTTATTGCATTGTCGTGCGGTTTTTTGGCCAACAACTATGCTTTTAATATGGCCAAAAACTTAAGTTGCATGTGCGCAAGCAGTTGCCAAAAAAACTTCCAAGTGCCACACAACCGACAATAACAACAAAAACAATAACTAGCGGTCTGATTTGGGCAACTTTGCTACTTACTACCTGGCCGCAATTTACAGTTAAGCAGCAGCAAACCATTTAGAATTTGGCTAGAAGAGCACTACTTATCTGGCCAATTAGCAGCAAATCATACAGTAGCTTTGTTAAACATATCAGTGACTAATCTAATCTAAACTCAACCTCAACTCAACTCCAGTCAACCCCTAACTTGGCTTAAAGCAATAAAATGTTGGTTAAATGCTTCGCACTTCTCTCGCTCTGCTCTGATCTGCTCTGCGTGTTTTAACTTCGCACGTTGCAAGCTCATAAAATTTGTGTGTGTGGCAACAACGATAACCAGCGAACAGACAAGACACACTTGTGTCATAAAAACCAAATTAAATGGAAAAGATTTAAGATGCACGCATCTCCGGCAATTAGGTTTCTGCAATTTCAACTTAAACTAATTAAATTCAATTGCTTCTGTTGTTGCATTAAAACAATAACGAAAACTTGTAAAAGAAGAAGAAATTTATGACGAAAATGCAGCACTTGGAAAGGTGGCGGATCGTTGAAAAGTTATTGTTCAGTTATAAAACCGAAGACTTATGCGATTTATGATTTATTATTTATTTAATAAGCCAAATGATGGCCAGTTGAAGATAAGTATTTTTATATCCAAAGCAGAAGCAAGAATCTCCATTTGAAATGAGAGCTCTTCCACGCATGCTTAAATTTAATAATGGGAAGTTTGGCAATAAAACTGGAATATATTTAATAGTAGTGTTCAGAGTAAATCGTAGTCAAGCTCACTCAACTATAACATTCGTAATTTATTTATGCTTGCTTTGCTACAATTAAAAAGTCATTTGTAATGCAAACAAGAAAAAGTTAATAATACGCTTACTAAAATAAAGTTTTAATTGAGACAAGTAATCAATTTGAATGCAACTTATTTTTATCTGAGTGAGAATTGATTTTAACAAGCGCAAGTCTAGAATTGTTTTCCTTCTACAAGCCTTGGCCAAATATATTGCCAAACGGGGTTTACCTATTCGAAAGATCTTTGATTTTTAATTTCAAAAACATGTAATGGAAACATCTTCCTCAAATTTAAGCAGGACTTACTATAAGATACTTTGAACTGCATTTTTATATTACAAATGTCAGAACACAATTTGGATATCTCTTTCTAGCTCGTTATAAGTAAATTATTTTTTAAAAATTTTACATAAGCTTCAAATTGGATGTCTTTTCGAATGAATAAATTAAAAAGCAATTTCAAATGCAAATGATTTGTTAGTGGACTTCAGAGTTTATCGTAGTCGAGCTCAAATTAAAAGTTGAAAAGCACTCAACGCTTATTTGGATAAAATATATGAGAATAAAATAAAGTTTTAATAATAAAACTCAATGTTTAAAGTAACTTTTTTCAATTTGAGAGAAGCATAGTAAATCTTTTCAATATGTGTATTTGCTCCAAGACAATAAAACCTTGAAACTAATAAATCAAAATTATATATAAAAATATATAGACATACCTGAATGATTTTCACTTTTCTCCTTGAAGGATAATTTATCCTTTAATCAAATGTAATTAGTTGCTCTTTATTTATGCGTGTCTCCTTGGGGTGCTCTGAAAGAGAAAGAAATAAAAATAATATAATTAATTTGAATAGCCTTCATTTTGGTAGAGCACTATTATTATTATAAGCAACTATCATTTGCATAGCATACATAAATCTAAATTGTTGATGGCTGATGGCTTTTTTTTTCCCCCACACAAAATACGCTCGGAAAATGTGAGAATTTACAATTTTCTTGTGCCTTATTGGCTTTCAAGTGCCCGCCTCGAGTTGCATTTTCCTTGACTTGGGCTTACTTGGAAAAACTTACCATATAAATAAATAACATTTTTTTTTTCTTTTGCGTTTTCAGTTTTCAGTACGTCGCCGCGGGCCTACAACGTATAGCTATGATTCTAAATGTATCCAAAGCCTCGAATAATGCCTTGTCATGCCATGCAACAGCGACCTTCGCAACTGTAAGTGTATTTCTGTGTGTATGTGTGTGTGTGTGTGTGTGTGAGAAACTGTGCACCTTGCAACCATTGCAAATAAAAAGAGACAGCGAGTGGCATTCAAAGTCCTGCACGAAAGAACTGCAAAAAAAGAAAAGTAAAACCCCACAACTCTTTCCACCCCTCCCTTTATCCGCAAGCCCTCCCCCCACCGTTTCCTTCCTTCCTTCGGTTATAGAAATTGAGCACAAGTCGCCGGCGAAGGCGAAATTTTTATGCAATTTTGCCACGGCAAATGCCAAGGAAAATTGCGACGACAAGCAGCTTAAAATTTAAATCGCTACCCAAATCGAAATTGGAAAACTGCTGGACAAGTTAGCAGCATTTGGCCCGTACTACTTTGGGCCTTTTGAATCAATAAGCAATGATTTGCATAATGAAATCCAAACTACAAAACATTAAAAGCGTCACAACTTGAAATTGCTAAGCAAATGCAAATCTTTGGAGATATCAAATTTTGTATTTTCCATAAAGAATTTTTGACTTAAAAATCTTGCAATGTTTTTAAATACAAAGCAAATAGAAAACTTTGGCCAAAATAAATCAGATTTTGAGCTAAAGTATAAATTTTTTTGTTGTCGATTTATCATTGATATTTTATTTTTCATTTATTAAATTTTAATTGGAATTAATATTTGCTTCGAATTGTTTTTCAAATAAAAAGATAACTTGAAAGAACTTTTTAAATGTGTTTTAATTGAAAAACTTCAACTTTACTTTTTAGTAAATGTTGAAACCATCTAAATCATATTGGTTTTCCTTTGCTGAACAACTTAAATGGCTTAGGTTGAATATAATCAAATTGGTTACAGCAACACGCGGCGTTGCCACTGTTAAATTGACGTGCACCATTTTGGGACTACATATTGCCAAAAAAAAGGCAGAATAAAATAGAGAAAAGCGTACACACACGTTGCACGTTGCAAGTAAAATGTAACGAAATTTTTTGTTGGCCGTGTCAATTTGAGCATATTTTGTTGCTTGATTTGCGCGCGTGTC
Organism: Drosophila melanosoma; assembly: GCA_035042045.1. Classification (NCBI taxonomy): domain Eukaryota; kingdom Metazoa; phylum Arthropoda; class Insecta; order Diptera; family Drosophilidae; genus Drosophila; species Drosophila melanosoma. Next base: position 235,656 of record JAWNLY010000049.1, read on the forward strand.
GCGTATTTTGCATAACAAGTGGCAAAGAGACGCGAAAACGTGGCATGCTGGCTGGCTGACAAAAGCAGTCAACAGTCGCAGTCGCAGCAGCGGCAGCAGTTCGGGGAACGCGTTCGGGGCACAATTGATTTAAATGTTTGTTCGCACATGTTTCCCAGCGAACAACAGAAATATGTATAGAAAACTGCTGCAATGCTGCAATGCTGCAGAGGAGTGTTGCAACAAACGAAAAAGAATTCACGTAATAATATGCAAAGTGTGTTTGAGGGCAGCAGAGAGGTGTGCAGGGGGGGTTTGGCTTGGGTATGCTGGTTGGCAATTGTCGCAGCATGTCGCCGCGATCAGGGCTGGGGCGTCAACAATATTTTTCCAACTCAATTACCAGCCAGCTGCGACGTTTGTGCAACGTGCAACATAAAAAACCCAAATCTCAAGCGGCAACAGAGAGAAAAGCTGCCGCTGCCACTGCCTCAGCAAATAAACTCAAATATTGGCAGGCAACATTAGCGGGACGGAAGCCACACGTAGTGGTGGGGCGTGGGTGGCGGGGGAGGAAGGGATTATTTTGCTACTTTAAGATGGAATTTAAAGGCAGCTCAAGTTTGGAGCGGAAGCTGCGCTGTGTGGTTTGCGGCGCATGTGGCACGTGCGGGCAGGCATGCAAGCAGCTGCAACTATTTATATTTGCCTGCCACAAACAGACAGACAGACTTGGCAGCGACACTAACACTAGTAAACACACACACTCACAAACACACACACTCACTGACGACAACAGCTAGCAGTAATAAATAAACACGACAGCCGTCAGGCAGCAGAAGTCACAGATTAAACTACACTGGAAAAAAATATTAGTCATTGAAGTGTTGGAAAATAGACTGAATAAGAAGAGGCTTTTTTATGCGACATATGCAATTTTAAACGTCTTTCTAAAAACGCTCGCTACATTTCTAAAACTTAAGAAATATTCAACTAATTATTATAAACTAATATCAAAATATTTGTTGTATAAAACTGTAAAATACTTTCTTAAAAATGTATAATAAACATTGCAACAATTCCTAGTATAAGAGAAGGCCTTCAGTCAACTGAATAATTTTAGATTTATATCAAAATATTTACTTTAATTTTTTAGGTAATTGAACAATACAAATCCGTGTTTGAATTCCTAGCAAACCAATCTACAATTAATTCTCACATGCAACATTTAACTGAAGCTTTTCTTAAACTTGGAAATTACAAAAAAATGTAGGTAAAGATTATTAAATTAAGATTTGTAAAACATTCAACTTATCAGGCAATTGATCAATAAAAATCCGGGTTTCCAATCTCAATTAACCCAATCTGCGTTTCATTTTCACATGCAACATTATATTGATGCTTTTTTTATCTTGGATTCTTTCGGGGTTATACATTTTGGAGAGATAATTAAATGACCTATAAAATCTGCACAGTTTTCATAGATAAATAAAAAGGGATACTATTAGAAAATTGATCGATGCATGAATAAATAATAGTTTCGGTTGTGGAAGTCTTAGTCTGAGCTATTTAACTGTTATGCTATATAAACTCTTAGCATAACTGTTAAACTATATTTTCTTTATATTAAATATATGGAATATTGAAATGGAATATTTCTTGGCTTAATATATAAGTTCTGGGTTCTACACTGCGACCAATTAGATCTATTATGCACATACTGAGCTTATAGCTCCTCCTTTTCTTGGGCTACTCCTTCTATTCTAATTTCTAGCTACACATTTTTATGCTCAGTGTAAGTCCTGGTAGCTACTCCATTTGCTGCATGCCAACTGCTGTCAGTGGCTAATCACTCATATAAATAAAGCTGAGACTTGTGCAACCTGCTGCAAACTGCTGCAAGGTGTTTGTTGTGCTGAGCTTTTGTTGGTTTTTCGCAGGTGAGTGCCAACAATGTGGCGCTCATTTCTAGCTGTTACTGTTGAATTGTTGGATTTGTTGGATTTCAGCTGCATGTTTGGCATATGTAAATTATGCCAGTGCCAAGTCAACCACTTAACTCACCAGCCAACAGCCAACCAACCCCCTGTCAGTCAGTCAGTCAGCTGGAGAATTTGCCGCAGCCAGTCTGCATCAGCCAATGAAGAAGAAAAAGAAGCAGCAGCAGCAGCAGCAGCAGCAGCAGCTCCTCTTGTTGATTGCAGGAGTCAACTTTTTGGCTACAAGCCATCAGCCATCAGCCATCCCTCCCATCCCTCCCATCCCTCCCATCCCTTCCCTCCCACAGCAGCTTTATATCTTTGCCAGTTTTATATTTGAAAGTTTGTAGCTGCAAATACCCTATGCACAATAGAAACGCAAATTTAGCTACATAAATTGTTGCATATTTATGTTATGGTCAAAACTGCAGTAAAAACCAAAAATTTCATTAAAATATATCTGCAGATCTAAGCAAGTCGCAGCAAATTTGGTATGCAACTATTTGTTGCTTATTTATAGCAATTTAGATGCGGAAAAAACAAATGAAAAGTCAGCGAAAAAATATTGTTGATAAAAATAAATAAAATATAGTTATGCTAATTTGGCTAGTAGAAGTTATGGCCTATTCAATAGCTGTTTACAGGGTACAACACGCTGTGGCACATTTGCTGGCTCAGCACTTTGAGTGTTTGCATTTGCTGCTTTTTGTTTATTGTTGTTATTGTTGTTTGTTTGTTGTTGTTGTTGTTGTTGTTGATGCTGTTGCACTCGAGTGAGCAAATACTTTATTAAAACTCTGTTTGGGCTGCCATGCAGCAAAATAAATGTATGTAAATCATTCATGTGCCACAACAACGGCAGCTGCGTGTGTGGGCGTTAGTGTGTGTGCGTGTGTATGTGTGTGTGTGTGTGTGTGTGTGTGTGTGTGTGTTGGTGGGCGTGGTTAATGAGCAGCTCATGTGCACTTGTTTTAATTTTGGTTTACGAGCCAAGTGTTTAACTTGAGCCGTAAGTTAAATATAAATATATACGCAAGCTAAAATACACACACACACACACAGACAACGTGACGTATGCGTGATGTTTGCAGAGGTTGCTGTGGCAACTTGTGTGTGGGCAGATGAAAAGAAGAAGAAGAAAACGGAAAAAAAGACGACAAGTTGGTAATTGATATGAAGGCTAATAGTATTAGTAGCAGATGTGGCAGGATGTGTTTGTCAAGGCAGCAAAAGTCCGCACACAAACAAACAATGAACAACCAACAACGACCAACCAACAACAACAACAACAATGGCTACTTGAGTAGCTTGGCTGGCAAATTGCTTGCATCAGCTGAAAAATTCGCAAGGCAAGGACATGAAAGGACAATCGAAAAATGTGCTGCAACATCGAATGTAGGGCGGGGGGGGGACTGCTCTGCCTCTGCCTGCCTCATCGAGTGTCGACTTGAGTGTTACCCATTGGTGCCTTTGAAGCCCGACACCTTGACAAACAACAAACAGAGAATTCAGCTGTCAATAGCAGCTGGCAACACGCCCACCTGCCACGCCCCTGCCAACCTTTGATGCCATCACATTTGATAGTCGCGAAAAAAGGATTTGAAATCACGTCATTTGATTGTCAACATTCGGAAATCATTCACTTGACTTGCCGTCAGTCAATTTGCAGCTTAAACCTTTTAACAAAAAAAAAACCCGTTAAGCAAGCGGGCTAAATTAGCAAATACCCTGTAACCAATATATATAATGCTTGAGGTATTTATGATTTAATGTGGCTTGATTTTGTTTAGATAAATATTGTTGGTAAAAATCTACAAAAAACAAAACGGGTTCAAAAATTTGCGCAGCTTTAAATTAGTCAAAATTGTTTCCATTTTGTTAACTCAAAGAAAATTCATTAATTTGTTTATATTTTGAGCTGCACTTAAAGAAAATTCATCAATTTGTTTATATTTTGAGCTGCACTTAAAGAAAATTCATCAATTTGTTTATATTTTGAGCTGCACTCAAAGAAAATTCATCAATTTGTTTATATTTTGAGCTGCACTCAAAGAAAATTCATCAATTTGTTTATATTTTGAGCTGCACTCAAAGAAAATTCATCAATTTGTTTATATTTTGAGCTGCACTCAAAGAAAATCCATCAATTTGTTTATATTTTGAGCTGCACTCAAAGAAAATTCATCAATTTGTTTATATTTTGAGCTGCACTCAAAGAAAATCCATCAATTTGTTTATATTTTGAGCTGCACTCAAAGAAAATTCATCAATTTGTTTATATTTTGAGCTGCACTCAAAGAAAATTCATCAATTTGTTTATATTTTGAGCTGCACTCAAAGAAAATTCATCACTTTGTTTAAATTTTGAGCTGCGCTCAAAGAAAATTCATCAATTTGTTTATATTTTGATCTGCTTTTAAAAAAAATTCATCAATCAAAATGTTCCGTCAAGAAAATACCTGAATTGAAGCTTTGAATACGATATTGGAATTATTGGATTGTTTTTTTTTTTTAATCAATTCTTTTGATTTAACATGCTTTTCATTTCTATTCATTTCTTTTGCTGTCTGCTGGGTATTTGAATATAGTTAAAATATTGTTTTTATCTATTCATATTGGCTGTCTCTTTGTCTGTCTGTCAGTCTGTCTGTTTGTCTGGCTGTCCATTCGCTTGTCGGCTTGTCTGATTGTTCCGTCTAATTTCTGAGTGCCTTGTTTTCTTTTCTATTCGTTTAGGCTATCGACTCGTCTATCGCCTGTCTGTCGCGCCACGTCCCCCTCCTGCACTCTCGACACACACCCACTACTCTAGTCTCTAGCCTAGTCTCTCTGCTTTGCTATCATATGTCAAACTCTTGATGTCGACTTCTGACATAATATTGACAGCTAAACAAATCCAATTATGCCCAACTCTCTCTGAGCCAAAACAGGAACTGCTACAAGCTTTGGGAACTTTACGAATATGCTAAATATTGACCATGTTTGCCTTATGCATATCAATGTGTTCTTAAGTGTGTGTGAGGGTGTGTGTGTGTGTGTTCGAGTGTGTGTGTGTTTGTGTTTGCTTGTGTGTGTGTATGTTGTGTGCGTTGAAGCGCTTTAAACGTTTTCTCACTGCTGACCAGACCAGAACAGAGAATATTTCAATATTCCGATATGCTGGCCAGCAAAAGCTGATTGTTGTTTTTGTTGTTGTTGTTGTTGTTGTTGCTCTTGGCGCCAGTAAATTGCGTAGGTGTGCAATTGAATTATTGCAGTCAATGCACACATTCACACTGCATCCATACCCCCACCCACACCACCCACACCTCCCGCACCTCATCCCTTATCCTTTCCACAGCAGCTTGCTATCATAAATATGAAAATGTTGAGCCTACATTGAAGGCAGTCGCATGGCCTGGCAATATTATCCGACACCAACAGCCACCCACCCACCTTGCACAGCCTCCACACTCCCCCCCTAGCACCACCCTCCTCCGCTAGCCTACTGTTACTTGAGCTAACTCTCAGGGCTGTGCCAACAACCATTTTACGGTTTATTTTTGGGGCATTGAATGCAAATATTGGCATAAATTTTGGCTGTTGCGGTTGGCAGCCTGTCGAGAGAGAGAGAGATGGAGAGAGAGAGAGAGAGAGAAAGGGGGGCAGCTTCAGCTGCAGCTTGACTGTGGCCAATTTTCATTTGCCACTCACACACACATAGTGAGAGAGGCATGCAAACATTCTCACGCCTGACTGCATTGTTTGCCAAACTGACAGAATGCACTTGGATTTTGGATTTTGGATTTCGGATTTGGGATTTTGAATTTTCAATTTGCAAATTTTGGTATTTTATGCTGCGAGTAAAGTGCCATTTATGTTAACAAATTTGATCAAACAACGACATGAAAAACAACTGCTGTCAGCAGCAGCACAAATATAACAATTAAAAAATGGGTCTGTTTCCAGACAAAAGCTGCAAAATTGAGCTCTGCTCGAATCAGTAATCTGGTGGAAACATTTGTGGGTTGTCGGATCGACGACGACGACGACGAGGCTGCTGGAAGATATAGAAAAACTTGTAAAGACAGAAAAAGCTAGACAAAAGTGAGGAGGTTTATATAACTAATTTAGATTTAATATAAAGATCTAAGAATATTTGACTTTGCTGCTTTTGGTATAAAAAATTTCACAAAAGTTCTCAAATAGGAAAAGCTAGACAAAAGCGTGGAGTTTCATATTTAAATAATTTAGATTTCATATATAAAGAAGAATACTTGAATTTGCTATTAAAAAATCTCTCACGAAAGATCTCTAAAACACAACCCTACGTATAATATTATTATTATAAGTTATAAAAAAAGAATCGGTTAGACAAATGCATAAATAAATCCAACTCAGAATTATTGATGAAAATTTAAAGCTGTTGAAAAATGCTTTTAGCAGTGCCAACAATTTAAAAAACCTCACACAAAATGTATCACAAAAAAAAGTGAACCTATGCCTAATTATAATAATGTTCAATTTTTAACAAGCTGTCGGCCATTTGTCCCCTACACCCCCGCATTCCCCTTCCCTTTCTCCCACTCCCCTTTGTTTACCTTATATAGAGGGAACCACCATACTTAGTTATTTCCTGCGTGATTTATGTGTTTGTTTATGGTTTCTGGGGCTGGCCTAGCGGCACATTTATCAAGCCGAAACACATTGAAACAACAAAACACACACAAACACACACACACATACACACACACCCAAAGGGAGGGACAAATAAACACAACAAAGGGAGAACAACAAATGACAGATCAGCTTTTGCACTGTGTGGGGCCAATTTACTTAGGCGCCAAGTTGCCAAGTTTATTTAGGCGTCGGCGAACTATTTAAATTTCACTCGAAAAGCACTCAACTCGCCAAAATCCAATTGGAATCCAATACGAGAAATACGCATTCTGCATTGATGCGGTTCAAAGTTCAATTAAGTGTACAATTTTAGGGAAGGGTTGGTTAGCCGAGGTTCTGACATTGTTAAGCCTTTGATTGCCATTTAGGGCAAACATATAAATTTTCACACACACAACAACCGCTCTGTGTGTGTGTGTGTGTGTGTGTGCAACGCCCACTAAATGAAAAGGTTTTCCCTCCCCCCGCTTCCTGCTGCTTAAAACCAAATCAATAAATTTAACGCGCTTTAAAGTTCAACTTTTGCTTTGTATGTTTTTTTGTGCCGATTTTTTTTTTTTTGTTTTTAGCCTGGCCGTAAATCGTGGCGCACGGGAAATTGGCAAAAACATCAAAAAAGTTTTTGGGTGCCCGCAAAAAGTATTCTACCAAATATTTATTTGCCCAATGCCTAAAACTATGCTAATTTCCGAATATGGTATTAGTTTTTTTTTTTTTTTCGTTTTTTCGTTGTTATTTTTACATGTCCTTGCCGCGTGCTAAGTAAACCAATTCCAATTCGAGTTGTTTGCCTCGAAAATTCTATTAAAATCGCATAAATTAGCAGCTGCTCGCATTTAAATATATTTTAATTAGCTGGCAATGGCAATTGGCAAGATACTCACTACTCAGTTAGCAGGACAGCCACTCAGGCTGAATGCCGCTTTTGATTTTGTGTGCCTCAAAGTGTGCTACAGTTTCTGGTTTTTCTTTTTCTTTTTCTACTTGCCACTTGCCACTTGCCGCTTGCCTCTCGCCATTCGATTCGTGCTTTTCCGCTTTTCATTTGCACAAAAGCTACTTAGACACGAATTTGACTGGCCAACAACAACAATTGAGACTTTTGGTCCAAATCGTGGGTGGAAGAGTGGGGGGCGGAAATTGCGGCAAATTGTAAATGGGTTGTGGGGTTTGGGCCAGGCTAGTGAAATGATGAAAGACATTTGGCTCTGATGTTTAGTTGCAAAACAATTAAGCTGAAAGCAAAGCTGTGTATTGAAGTGAATGTTTCTCTCTCTCTCGCTCTCTCTCTCTCTCTCTCTGTATCTATCTCCCTCTCCCTCTCTCTCTCTGTGGTTGTGTGTGTGTGAAATGAAATGAATGAATTCACATTGAAGTTGATCAAGCAAAAGTGCTTTAGTATAAATGAAATCGACCGGCTGAATGAATGCCCTGCGGCCAGGCATAAATTGATATTGAAACGTTTCTATTTAAATTTCCAATTTTATTTAGCTCAATGAACAAATGAACGAAATTTGTAAAAACAACTGGAAAATGCACTTTAAGATGTTAACAAATATTATATATTTAATTGTTTTGAACATTTCACTTTAACTTCAAATTCAGCATATATTTTTTATATGGAAAATCTTTAAGATGTTAAGCAAATTTTTAGCATCTGCTAGAGTAAAATGCTAAATATTTTAGATAAACTTTCTAGTCAAGCTTAGAGAGAGAGAAATCTGTTTCCAACTTTCCAGATTGTTTTGACTTCTTCTCTTTGATTGCGACAACTTCTAGTCGGGGGGGGTGCAAAATGTTGCGTCATTGATAAATGTGAAGTTGGCAGCAACGAGCGATGTTTCAACATTAACATTAATAGTGTGGCATTAATTTCAATGCGCCCAAACACAAATAAACAAATTTATATATGGCCTGCTGTTGCTGTTGGTGCTTCTGGTGCTTCTGGTGCTTCTGGTGCTTCTGGTGCTTCTAGGCTTCTGCCAATTACAGACGGAGACCGCAATGAATGTGCGTTTAGATGGGCTTTAAAGAGCGCATAAACACATAAACTCATTACCACATTACGTATTATGTAAAACAAGGCGCCGGCTCAGAGCCTGGAACAACCACAACCCCCCTCTAAAATCCACTTGACAACAACTTGAGGTAATGTTTGCATATGCCAAAGTTGCAAGCAGCTCTGCTTCCCTCAGCCCTCTTCCAACCAACAAGCACTCGACTCGATGCCTAGGCTGAGTTTGCATAAATAATTCATTTGAAAGGACGCTTTTAGGCTCGAAAACTGTTGTAGACAAAACTGCTTAAATATGCATAATTACCTGAGACATCAGGGCACGTTCCGCAAGCTACTTCTCTTAGTATACTTCTCACTCCTTCAGCTCCTTCTTCTTTTCTTCTTCTTCGTCTTCTGCTTCTTCTTCTTCTTGTGAGAGTGGCCAAGTTTTTGGAGTCAAGTCAAGTTGTGATGTGCCGGAAGTATGTGCTCCAAGGCGCATCCCTGGCGGCTCCCTGTGTCCCTTGCACGAAGCACTTGGCATAAATTTTACCTCTGCACCAAAGTAAATAAACATGCAAATTTCAGAAATAACATCAGTTTTGGGGGAAATGAGTTCAAGTTGGAGAACTTTGCGAACATTTTGACAGCGCAATGGGAAATAATTTTACCCAATTGCTACGCAAATTAAAATCATAAAAATTGTTTACAAAATATTTAACTAATTGCCGTTGGGAGTTTATTTTTGTTTTTCCCCATTTTGGTCAATAAAAACCAGTTTAACTGCGTTGCTAATGCGACAAGCGCTGTCAAATGGAGTCAAACAACTCGCTGGCAGGCAAAATTGACACGCAAACATTGCCATGAGAAATAATAGCATATATATATTTTTTTTTTTTCGAGAATTTCGACGACAGTTGAACATTCCACGTCTGCCCCACAAAAAATATAATTGCAATAATAAAGGAAATATTTACAACAATTGTAAATATCTCGACACACAGCTGAGGCACTCGCTAAACACGCACGTCCTCAAATTAATAAACTCCAATTGGCTACGCCTGAATTATACCAGCAACCCCCCCCCAGCAAGCCCCGACCCCACCCACTCTCTAATCCCGCCTGGAGGGTTGCCTGATTGCCGGCGCCGTTGCTTCCTGATGAGCGTGTGAGCTCATAAAGATTTCCTGCAACCCCCGCACCACAACCCGGCACACCTCCTTTCCGTGGACTATGCGTGTGCCACAATGCGACACAAAATAGGCTCAAGTGTTGCGCTTTTTGACTAGCAGTTATCCTGTTAAATATAATCGTGACACTTTTGACTTTTAGCTACACTCAGCTTAAAATTTGACATACGTTTTACGCCTTGTTAACGAGAAAATTTATTTCTACAATTTAAAAGCAGCATTTAAATTTTTTACTTTCTGTGTGCATTTTTCTTTTACAAAAATTGGTCTAATTTTCAGAGTGTTGTTTTCTATATGTGTATTTTGAAGAATGCTATTTATTTATTAGTAATTTTATTTAACTTTAACATAAACATAAAAAATAAATAGTTTAGAAATTCATTAAAAAAGTTTAAGCTTGAAATGAAAGCCTAGAAATAGATTTTCATTCGGCTGAAAAACAGACAGCTAAACTCTAAATTAAAATAAATAAATTTCATTCCACTTTTCTGAACTTTATCTTGTTTACAAACACAAAGGTTTCCATATTAGTCATATTTTCTAATATTAATATAAAAAAACAAAATCCAATTTTTGCTATTGTCAATTATTATACCTAAATTTAGAAATTAAAAGCCAATAAAGCAGTTATTCGACCCGCTTTGCCCACTCTGCAGGATATTTAATAGAAAGGCGTGTCGCAGTGTGACACTTGGCAGGGCTGACAGCTTTTGCTGCCCTTTCAACGACTAATGCTACAGCTACTTAATACAAGTTTTACCGTTAACTGTAACAGTAAGTCTCGCTTTGTGCTTTGTGAAATCTGATTAGAGTCGCACGCCATAATGTCATCATAAATTGTAGTTAACCAGGGTTAAGGATCACAGAGCAAAGCTGACGGCTACTTCAGATGGAAAGATATTAACTGTAGCAGTAGTAGTCGGAGTAGCAATAGCAATAGCAGTAGTATTAGCAGTAGCAGTAGTAGTAGTAGTAGTAGCAGTAGCAGTAGTAATAGAAATAGTAGCTTTGGCTTTAGTGTCGTTTGGGCTCTTTGCCAGTTAGCATTGTGAATTGTGTTAAACTTGCAGCACTTGAGGCGAAATGAAATTTATGATTAAACTAGAGTCCCCTCCCCCTAACAACTACAAAAGGTAAAGCTGTCCAAGCGGCCCAGGGGCGTATGCTAAGGAGATCAAGGCGGTGGCACGCTGGCAGAGAGTGAGGAGCAACGAGGCGAGGCGCGGCGTGGCGAGGCATGAGGAGCAGCCTTTTACAATGGCGGGCCCCGTTTACCGCAGGCCAAAATGCCACACTTAAGTGAATTACAAAAGCAGCTTGCTGTGGCTGCTTCTAGGGTGCAGAGATGTAGCCGTCTAAGGGGTGTAGGAGGCGCTAGGGTGTCCAACAGGGGGGCGAGAGGGAGGGAGGTTGGGTCAGAGTCAGCCAGTCAACGCGTTGACAGCCACAACAAGCGGCTTAATCGCATTAGTAAGGGGACCAGAACTCTAGCTACGACAACGATTCCAACGAGAGCCAAGTGCGAAAACTGATTGTGTGGCGCCACACACACACACACACACACACACACACAGAGAGAGAGAGAGGGGCACATGGCAAAGGAGTCTATGCCCAGAACAGGCGCTAAGCTGCGCATTGTGCGACGCCAACAACAAAAACAAGAGCGACAACGCAAACGCCACTATTTATATATAAAGAAAAGCTAGTTGGAGGGTTGCAACTGAAGGCGGGGGGTGCGGTGAGGCGAGGCAAGGCAAGGCGAGTCGAGGCGAGGCGAACTACAGTTAGCAGGTCGCCTGGGCAATTGCTCGAGCGCACAAAAGTTCACACAGCGCAAGGCTGGGAAATTTTACAAAAAAAATAAAAATATGTATATATATATATATATATATATATATATATAAGTCGTCTCTGCCTGTTCAACTTGCAAATACCCTGAATTAATTTTAAATTAGATTATTAAATAAGTCGTGAGCCAAAAAAGAGCCAAATAATTTATATACAAAATTTAATAAGTCAAACTTTAATCAACGATGAGTTTTGAAAGGATTTAGGAAAGAAGTTTTTAAGCGCTAGAAAACCCCAAATAATCATAGACTGAGCTTCAATATACAAAAAGTTCTGCAAGAGGTTTTATAAGAGTTAGATAAGCTTAATAAAATATTGAGTCCTTCTTAAAATATATTTGAAATAAATTTAAATAAATTTTAAATGAGTAGCAGCTCCCTAAATAAGCAATTTCTTAACTCTAACAATTAGTTCTCGTTATGTGGGAAATTCGAGGTGTTTTTTTTTTTTGTTAAAGAAACATAGAACAGGTACTGCAAAATGCTGATAAAACATATTAATATTATTATAATATTATTAATTCAGTGTACCTCTACAAATAAATATGAAATAAATAGCATACCCTATGCATTACACTGCAACAGGGTATATACAAAAAAAAAAAATAGTATTTATATTACACTAAAACGTCATTTTTTTTTCGCTGTTGAGTCCTCAACCAAAAACTGCAAATAAAAAGGAGCCGAAAAAAAAGAAAGCAATTAATCTGCGACACAGCGCACAGCGTTGGCAAAATGACAAAAGATGAGGACATGAACGAGGATGAGAATGAGGACGAGGACGACAAGGACGTGGACAAGGACAGGGCGCAAGGCACAAGGCACATTTATACATGAGGCAGTGGCAAGTTTGGGTTGCTGAAAGTCAAAAGTGCTTATACCCTGCTTCCTGTCCAGCAAATCCAATAACTTATCTTGATTTTATGGTTATTTCAACAAAGGCCGGAAGTTGTAGGTGCAGCAAACTGCTCGCCAATGGGTTGGGGCACACACAAAAAACATTGTTGTTGCCACACCCACACTGGCTTACAGCTCGCACAGTGTGTGTGTGTGTGTGTGTGTTTTTGCATTTTGCATTTGACATGCCATTGTGTATGCCCTTGGGGTGCGGAGAGTGAAGGGGGCGGTGGCAAATACGTATCTGAGCATTCAAGTTTTGCTTGTCCGCTGTCCATTGTGTGTGTGTGCGTGTGTGTTGGTGTGTTGGTGTGTGTGAGTGCAATTGACATATGGTTTCTTTACAGTTTTGTGCATGTGTTGTAAATTTTGCATGAAATATTTTATTTGAAATGTCCTACATAGAATTCAATATATCCTGCCACTTGTCTCAATTGCCACACAAGTGCTGCTGCTGCAACTGATGGGCATTTATTGATGCAAAAACTTACCCCCTTTGCGTGCAACAAACACAAGCAAAAGTCAAGCCAACATTATCAAGATTAATTGAGGTTTATATATATATATATATATATATATATATAGATATCAATGAGACAGTTACAAGCCAGTTGAGGGTCAGGTGTTTTATGTTTTGTGAGCCTGCTTTGCATTTGACATTTATGAGCCACATAAATCTTGGACAACACAAACACAGCATTTAAATGCAACATCAGCTTTTCGACTAATTGATTAACTGGCCAAAACACACCTCAAACACACTCAAGCACACACAAACACCCAAAGCACAAAATGAACTTCAGGCGGGGCTAAAATTTAGCAGCCTTACAAAAATTCAATTAATATTTAAATTTTAATAATCAAATTATTTTGCAGCAATTACCAGGGCCAGAAAAAAAAAATAAATAACAAAATGCGTCCCGAGGCAACGCGTCAATTACAGAGGGGCATATGAGAAGAGGGGCGGTAGCTGGAGGGGCGTCAAAAGTTTTTGCAAGATTGGCACGCCGAAATTATTTGACGCACCCGCAGGAAAACAGCTGCCAAGTGCAGAGCGAGATACATGGAAAGAAGGCAAATGTAGAAAAGCGGAAGCAACGGAAGTGAAAAGTCGGAAGGAGGAGAGGAAGAAAAAAAGATGGCACAGACAATGATAATGATATTTCCTTTGTTCTGCCAGCAGCAGCAGCAGCAGCAGCAGCAGCAGGGGTGCTCAAAATTTATGCGGCAGCGTTGTGCTTCTTCTTTTTCGTTGTATTTTTTTTCTATTTTTTTTTTGTTTTTTTTTTGTTTTCTTGTGTGTGTATTTTCATCCATTACATATTCATTAAATTGTACAAAACTGTACGCTGGCAATCTCAGTGAAAATGCGCTCGCGGGAGAAAGGCACAGCTGAAATCTGGTATCAGCATCAATAGGGGTATTCTCATGTATCCAGTTTCCATTTAATTGATAATCATCGTTGACTATGCTCAAAGCACCGGCATCCGCATCCGCATCAGCATCCGCATCAGCATTAGAAATTCGTAATCACAACAACAAACAAAAAAGACAAAATGTAATAAAAAAAAAAAACAAGCTCAAAACTCGTTTTCTTTTTTTATGCTGGCTACAAACTGTAGCAAGTTAAGCAACTGAGGCAATGACGCAATTTAGCCAACGGCCAACGCTTAAAAATATTGCACAAATATTCAAAAATGACATCAGTTAGTGTCTGCTAAAAGACTAAGAATCTAAAGCGAGGAATTTGCATTGCATCATGGCAAACAAATGCTGAACTAAATACCAAAAAATAAAGCAACTTTAAATAACAATTATTTAAATGATTAACTTCAATAATAATAATAAAAAAAAAACATATTTGACAAAATTAAATTGGCAATTATATTGTGGCAATTTATCAACTTGCAAACTGGCAGCTGCTGTGGCAAAGTGTCAATAAATTCTAATGAAAGGCAATTAAAGAGCGCTTTGCGCAGCTCGGCTTTTAAATAGCCACAATGACAAAGGATAACAAATAAGCGCCATAAAAACCACAATGCGCAAAATGCGGGACCATCATCATCCTAGCACAAATCAACAACAAAGAGAAAAAATATGAGTAAATCTGATTAAACATGTAAATATGTTTTTATGTGGTTTGCTTTAAACCATTAATAAGTTTGCGCGCATTTAAATAAAATAAATAAATATATATAAATATTTGCACAAATAATATATATAAATGTTGAATAATATTGTTTATTAAAATGATATTATTTGTGCAAATAACATAATATGGGCAATAAATGTATGTAAATAAATTTTGTAAAATATGCACACATCAATTGTTTGCACAACAAAGCTGTAAAAAGTCAATTTAAAATGTCGCACAAGAATTTTTATATATACGTAAATATGTAAATTAAATGCGTAAAAGTGCAAAAAAAAAAAGAATGAAAAAAATGAAATAAAATAAATCATAAAATGCATGTGATTTAAATGGCTGTTGACGAAATTGTCGCGTTAATTTGTTTGCGGCAGGCAAGTAAAAAAAAAGAGTAGAATTCCCGACTGGAGGCTACTCTGTAGAATGAGCTGAGGTAGATTCAAATAAATTATAGATTTAAATACGCTTGATTTACTTGCACGTTGTCAAATGAGTTTAAATATTTGTCATTTTGTGGAATTGCAAAAATATCTCACGCATTTTTATGGTATTTTTATGGACAAGAGGGCAAATGACAATTGAATGCACGAATGGAAATTCAAACACAAATGTCGGAAGTGCACGCAAAATGGCCGCAATTAAACAATCAGCACAACAATTACAAAATGTTGACAATGTTGTGCGATCCATGTGTGTGTATGCCTGCATATGTGTGTGTGTCTGTGTGTGTGTGTGGTTTAAATAATGGCCAAGGCGAGAGAGAGTTGATAACGCTGACAACGTTAGCACAACAGCAAGTTTGTGGCATTAATTTATTGTAACCGAAAGCACAATAAACTGCTAGTTGCAAATTGTTGGAATTTATGATGCGAGAAGCCAAACAATATTCCAATTAGTTGCAACTTGCTGCATACAATGTGTGCCACAAAAGGGGGCATAATGCGTAGCGTATTGTCAACAGATAGAAAACTCATCTGAAGATTAACTAAATGTTTGCACAGTGCCCAAGGGCATAAAACATAGCATAGATATATGTTGAAAGAGTAGGGTGTGTCTGTGGTTAGGGTGTATGGGGTATATTGTTATAGGGGTGGCTCTTCAAATGATTGATATGTTAATGCTGCACGATGTAGGCGACGCAACGCGGCAACTTCTCAGCTCAGCTCAGCTCATCTTCAGTTTCTGCTTTGGCTTCTGCTTTCATATTTGCATATAGACATCATATGCAAATATGTGCCGCAATCTAAGAGCCATGTGTGTGTGTGTGCGAGAGTGTGTGTGAGTGTGTGTATACCTCAAAAAGTATCTGCGAATTTGCGAATTTTTGTGTGTGTGTGTGTGTGTTGTGTGTGTATTTAATGTATGCATGTGCAAGATGGCGTCGCTCTTCATGACTCCTTCTTCATTGCAGCTTGCCTCATTTTCCATTTTACACTTTTCATGCTTTCAGTGAGGTATTTTTCAAACTGCTCTAAATTACTTTATTGGACGAAAAAAAAAAATAGACGCAAAGATTTTAAGCAGTTTAGCTTAAAATTTAATATATTGTGTTTATTTTAATAGATTTATAATCTAATAGATTTTTAGTATAGAAATTATAAAGAAGAGTAAGGAAAAAAAAGAACAAGTATTCAAAGCAACGTTTATGTTGCAAGTTTTTCAAATGATTAATAAATAGTATATATAATATAATGATATATAAATAATATAATATAATTTCTTATCTCAGTATTTATTTAATAAACTTTCCCAGAGGAAACTTATTTAAAAAAAAAACCAAAGCAAAAATTATCAAATCTCTTTGATAGCAAAAAATAGACAGCATTTTTTTTAAAAATACCTTCTTTTATTAGTTATATTAAAACACTCAGCTAACTCAAATCGAGCTGCACAGTTATCTGGGGGCGTGGTCACGTCGCCCACTTAGTTGACATGTGACACTGTGATGAACTGAGTAACTGTCCAGCTGACAAGCGGCTTGTCAAACCCAGGTGAAGTCCTGCGCCAGGCGACAAACGAATACCAAAAAAACGAGCAGTAACAGCATAAAAAACGGAGGAAAACAAACAACAAAAAGTAAGCAGAAAATGTTGTTGTTGCCTTTTGTTAGTGTGATTTGCGCTGATTTGTTGGCCAAGCGTCGCTGTTACTGTTACTGTTGCTGCTGCTGCTGTTGCCTTGTTATTTCCGACCTAAAAATGGGCGCAGAGGTCTTTGTGTCAGTCGACAGAGGGGAGAGGGGTAGGACAACAAAAAAAAAAAATACCCGCCACACACACACACACACACACAAAAAGAAAATTCCGACTCCATTTCCTTTTTATGTTTCGCTATGAACATGTCCTGCCATATGTCCTTTAGTATCAATGCGGGCACATAACCTATTTGTGTCTACATACATACATACATACATACAAATATATATATATATGTATATATATATATATATATATGTGTGTTTTTGATTATAACGTTTTGGTTGTGCTTTTAGGTCCTGTTTTCCTTTGCTGCCATTTAGTTGTTTTTTTTTTTTGCTCCTAAGCTGATTTACGTGGATTTGATGTGTGTGTGTTTTTTGCGCAAATGGGGCGGATGAGTGATATTTTTTTTTTTGTGTGTTGTTGCTTGGCATTTTTTCTTGATGTACTTTTTTTTTGCGTCTCTTGGCGCTGCCTTTTGTGAAGTTTAGTTGCTGGCAACAGTTGATTGATTGATTGAACGTTTTGATAAGTGCTGTCAGTGGGTTAGCTACGTTTTTTATTGACTGTGTCTCTGTGGTTGAGTTTTTTTCTCTCGACCCAAAACATCTATAAGACCAACATCATTTTTTGCCCGTTTCGATTCTATTGTGCTTTGTATGCAGCAAAACTCTAAGCTAAATCCTCACAAATTGCTGAAGAGCTGAGCATTTTTGGGCTTGACCAGCAGCTAATTGACCACAAGCCAGGACTTAAGATATAAGCGAAAAACTCGATGGGTTTTCTCAAACAAAATCAAAGTAATCTCAAATAGAAATGAAACTTTCTTGCTTAAACTGAGGAAATACATTTAATTTTCTAATTAAATGGATTTAGAGTTGATAAAAAATGTGTTAAGTGAATACAGTTTTCTTAAAGAAATTGATAATAGTAACGATTTTCAAAAGTCAATCAACTGTGGGCCATCGATCAAACAATCAATCAAGTATTGCAAATCGTTTTTTAAAATTTAATTAAAAAAATTCTTGGAAAAAAGAGGGTGCAAAACAAGCGTTTAGCTGAGCAACGGCAATCGACAATTGAGACATTGCCACCAGACACCCAAACCCCAAACTCAACGCACTTGAGCCGCAAACACTCGAAGCCAATAGACGCACACACACCAACACACACACACACACATGCATGCAAAATGAAGGCAAGAAAGGCGCATTCGGATTGGGTACTCAAGTAAACTGCAAGAGTGCCTGGCTCGATGTTCATAAGAATTTGAGAGGCAAAAAGACTGCACTCGAAACGGATATCCTTGTTAGGCACAGGCCAAGGAGTCAGAGAGAGAGAGAGAGATGGAGAGAGAGTGTGTGTGTGTGTGTGTGTGTAGGGAAGAGCGAGAAAAGTAGCTTGAGCATTGTGCTAGAAAGTTGTACGCAAAAGTTTCATTCTATGCACTTTTGATAGCAGCACCTAACCCAGTCAAGGAGTAAAAAGTGGCAGCAGCAGCAGTAGCCAGGACATGCTAGGGTGTGCGGAGTGCGGTGTGCGGCGTGTGAAGCGCTTTGCAATTAGCACGCATCGATAGACACGCGCTGGCACTCGACCAACACAGCACAGCAGAGCAGAGCCAAGGAGAGCCAAGGAGAGCCAAGGAGAGGCAAGGAGAGGCAAGGAGAGGCAAGGAGAGGCAAGGAGAGCCAAGCAGAGCAGAGCACAACAAAAGCGAGCAATCCAACGCAAAATGCTAATTAAGTGGATGAACAAAAGCTTAAAGAAGTAGCAGAAGCAGTAGCAGTAGCAGTGGCAGTGGCAGTGGCAGTAGCAGTGGCAGTAGCCAACAGTCAGGACCTACCGCTGGGACTGCCACATGCCACACTTGCCACACCAGCACACACACACACACACACACACACACACGTACAAATGACGTTGCCAAACAGTCATATATCATCGTCAGGTCCAACTGTGTGCAAATCCACATATGCATATATATATAAAAAAAAACCTTATATATATAAAAAAAGTTGGAAAAAAATTAAGTATACGCCATGGCAGCTGCTGGTCATTACAAATGGCTGCAAAATTTGCAGCGGACTGGCTTAATTCGGTTTTTTGTTCTCTGTTTTTTTTACTTCTGTTTTTTTTGTCATTTTTTTGGAGCTGTTAGCAACACGCATGACGAAAAGTTTTTCGGCACAATTAATGTATGCTGAATTTGTTTAATTGACGATTCGCATGCCATAACTTATACATGGCATAAAATATTCACAACAAACCCGGCGATGCGAGGCGATGCGAGGCGAGGCCAGGGCAGGCAGGCGGGTAGAGGGAAGAGGAAAGAGGTGCTGGTAACGAGTGCTTCTTAATTGCAATAGGCTTAATACCCTGTTCAGCTTTGAGCCACTCAAAAGGGGTCTAAGTGAAAATATAGAGGCAGCTAATATGGCTAAAATAGCCTGCTAATAATAATTAATTAATTCTTGACATTTATAATAATAATTTAGTAAATGTCAAATAAATGTTGAAAGAACATAAGAAATCTCTAATTGCAAACTCAAAATATTTTAAATGTGCAATAAATGTTCTCAAAATATATTTATATATAAAATCTATATTTTGATAGTAATTTATTTGCTTTGCAATTATCAGTTATCCAATACCAAAAAAATGTAAATATATTAAATAAAGTTTTTCATAAGAACAACCACCACAACAGCTTCTTCTAGGATAACTCAGAGTAGAATAATTATATTTTTTTTAGCCACTGCATTGGACTGCCAAGTGCAGACATTCAACTTGCTGGCTGCTTGTACTTTCTGGCCAAAAAGAGGACTAAACCCTTTGGGCGATGTTGGCCAAGCGCAAATTGCAAGTTAAAGTTGAAGTTTTTGTCGCCTTGCTAGCGTGCTGGGTCCTGGGTCCTAGTCCCCGGTCCCTGCTCCCTGTTCGCTGGCGGGTCTACAAATATCTGAAGACAGACAGAGCAAAAGTGAGCGTAGAAAAAGTTTTTACGGCTTAGCCATTTTCTGCTCATAAGCATAACTTTGCAATTTGAGTATTTTCGGAATTTGCCGGAATTTGCATGCGAAAGTTAAAAACCAAAAACTCAAGCAGCGAGAGCAGAGTGAAAATGGCAGCCGAATAGAGCCAAGTCAGGCGACTTCTTGGCAAATAATTTGTTTTGGCTGAACTTTGGACTTGGCTTTAAAGGGGATTCTCTAATTTACAATCAATTATAGCAAGCAGGACATGTGCTATATCTGCGTGTGTGTGTGTTGCGTGTGTTTGTGGTGTATTGTTAACCTGTCCGACACACATTTAAATGCAATTTAATGCAATTTATGGGCTGTTGTTGGTCGAGGCTTGGTTTGGCTTGGTTTGGCTCTATAATGCATTTGCAATTGGCTGCAGAACAACAACGGCCCTTATTAAAAGCGGAAACAATGCGCACTTCCGCTTCAATTGTGCAACTCACTGTGTGTGTGTGTGTATGGGGTGTGTGTGTGGAGTGTGTGTGCATCTCCACAAGGCACGCAAATGAGCACTGGAATAATGTGTATGCATTATTATTCATGTTCTTGCTCATGTTGATGATAAAAAAAAAGAGAAATTATAGCAACAACCAACGAGAACTTCACAATTTATAGCGCACGCTTGCCCAAACCAACAAGCCACGCCCCTTACATGCATAGTGCAAGAGTAAAGTGGTAGGGTTGGGTTGGGTGGGGTTGGGGAAACCACTTGGCCGCATTTAAATTACCAGCCATAAATAAACAGCGTTCAATTAATGTGGCCCAAAGAAAACGCTTCTGTTGTTGTATTTTTGCCTTAGCTGCGTTGCATATACGCAGCGGTGTCCATGCAAAAACTTGACCACATTTCCATAAGTCCAGCCTGGACCCAATAGCCACTCAAAGTTTATTGTATGAAAGGATTTATGCAAACTCTTTAATTCTTAAAGTGTAGCACGAAAAAGCTGCATTAAGAAAATTCATTGAGCGTTTGTCTCAGAAAATTTCGAAATTATTTGCAAATTTTGAGAACATGTTTTTAAAATGAAAATGGAACTATTTCCACTTTTAATTTAGTTTTATTTTAGAGTTTGACTTTTATTAGGCAGCCCTGGTTTTTAAAAAAAAGGCTCACTTTTGAAAGAGTTATGACTAATTAGATATTTAATAGAAGCATTGAAAGTTTATTATTTTTGAGTTTTAAAAACTGGTTTAGTTTTGACAAAGTTATTGCTATTAAAAGTTAAGAATTGTTTCGTTAGTTCTTTACTAAAATATTTCAGTATAAGCAATTTTCTATGGTTCATGTTAATGGAAATTGAAAGTTAAGAACTGTTTCGTTAGTTCTTTACTAAAATATTTCAGTGTAAACAATTTTCATGGACTCATTTTTACTACTTCTTCACAAATAAACTTACCTCATTTCGATTGCTTAACATGTCTGTTTGTCCAAAAAAAAAAAAAAGTGCCTCGTTAGCTCGAAAAGCGTCTGTAAGAAAAAGAAAAATGGTTTTTTAGAAATATGATGTCAAATATTTGGTTTTATAATAAGCCCAAAAGGCGAACTTCAAGCCTTTTCCCCTTTCACTGTCAGGGTTCGCATGCTTTTTGCTTTGCGCCGTAAATCAGCATAAAAATCACATTTATCAAAATGCAAGCCGCCAACTTTAAGAAAGAGCACATAAAAAAATGAGTAAAATTTGAAGAGCAAGCGAAAGCCTTCTACGAAAGTGCCACGCCCACTTATAAGAGACAAAAGTGGCAGCGAAACTAAAGTTGTAAGCGTTATTAAATGTCCAGAAAACATTTTCTCGGCACATTTTGTGTTGTGATTTGTGTGTTTTTTGCCTGGTTTTACTTTAGCTGGTTTCTCAATTTCCTTTTGGTGTGTGTGTGCGGGTGTGTGTGGGTGTGCGAGGAATGCGAGGGATCAAAGTGCTGTTTAAGCAGGCGTTCTAAACTCATTTGACCATTTTAATGTCGTTTTAACGAAAACAAAACTGACACAAAAAGGATAAGGGAAAAACTTGTCGTTTGATTTTGAGTCTGGGTTTAAGTTTTTGGAATTTTTTGGTGAGGGTGTTGGGACGGAGGGTGCTAGCCAAATATGCTGTCATCACGATTATCCTTAACGTCGTATGGCTGCCAATGCCAGTTGTTTCCTGTTCCGTTACAGCAGCAGCAGCAGAACACACACAGCACACACAACACACACGACACACACATGAAGCTGCGGATGTGTAAGAATTTGTAAAACGAGCCACAGAAGGGCAGAGCAGCCAGAAAGAGACAAGGATAATGACAGACAGAGACAGAGATAGGGAGAGTCAGAGACAGAGGGAGAGCTAGAGTGAGGCAGAGTGTGTGTAAGATGGCTAAAGTTAGAGAGCCATAAGCCAAAAGGCAGCACCAACAGTCAACTGACTGCTGACCCAATCGGTACCCGCCCCCCTCCCACCCAAAAGTGCGTTAGTCTTTGTGGCAGCAAGAAGAAGGGTTTTCCACATTGGCTGCCTTTGTTGTCTGCTAATTTCGTTGCTTGTCATTTTTTACTATACTTTTTTCACTTCTTTACTTATTTTTATTCACTTGGAGAAGTAATTTTTTTTTTTTCGTTGCTTTCATTTCAGTTCCAGTTCAGTTTTCGCTTGCAAATTGAAATTTAAAATTTATGCAAATTGTGCTGTCAACCCCAAAAGGGTTTTTTATTTTCGCCCAGGAAATGGTTATTGCCACACACACACACACACACACACACAGACAGAGAGACACACACAGACAAAGGAAGAGCTTCCGATTTCAACATTTGCTGTCATTTAATGGTGTTGGTAATTGTCTGTCTGTCTGTGTGTGTTCATGTTTTATATACTTTTTATACTTTAGTGGGACAAATTAATCGAAATTTAAGTTACTTAGTTGCCTGCCACTGCCACTGCTGCAAGTTGCTGCTAGTTGCTGCTACAGGCCGCTAACAAGCCACGCCCATGGAGCACGCACTAAGCACCTTATCTAAATATCCTGGCACGCTATTCAAGACCAAATCGTCACATCGGAGCACCACATTCGGAGGCATTCAACGGGCTTAATCACGGCGCAGCACGCAGCTGAAGCAGCACATGTGAAAAGCTGAAAGGAAAACTGGCAGCAGGGATGAAATTCTACTTCAGCGTCGCCGCGTGCAATTAATTAAAAACAAACAAATTTCTGAAATGCACGACAGAGTCACAGGACCTTCTCACTCTACCCAGCCCAAAAAAAGAGAAAAAAAAAGTTAAATAAAAAAAACTGTCAATGAACAATGCGGCACCAGGGGCTGGCTGACTGGCTGCTGCTGCTGCTGCTGGCCAGGACATCCAAACAGGACACTGACCAGCAGGCAGGCAGCAGGCTGCAATATTGGAGCGCCAGGCTGCCAGGCGACAGGCGACAAAAGTTGCTGCTCTAAGCGTTTTTTAATGCAACGCCTAGCACAGAGCACAGATTTTCATTTACAGGACATTCGTTGTGCCTCCCCTGATTCCCCACTCCCCTTCTCACTCTCTCTCTCTCTCTCTCTCTCTCTGGTGTGCTGTCGCTGGTAATTTCGTTTTATTATTTTGCAGCTTTCCTCGACACTGTGTGTTCTACTTTGTAAATATTAAATTATGAGCAGCACTCACAAAAAAAAAAAAAATGAAGGAGACAAAAACGAACGAGCAGGAAAACTGTGGAAAGCACAAAAACAATTTCCCCAAAGGCGAGCGAACACTGTTTTTTCGGGGCAGACACCAGTCAACGGCAGCTGTACAAAAGCAATAATAAAAAAAAAACGACAATGAAAAAAAACAGGGACAGCAAAAGAAATCAGATAACAGTTATGGTTATGGCCATAATAACTGCAATCCAGGTGCGACCAGGACGAGTCCCGGCTCGAGTGCTTGTCCGAAACTGCAGTAATCTTGCCTTCTCGTGCTGCTGCTGCTTCTGCTTAGGCAGTCGCTGCCATGCCACATTCACATGCCACAGCTGCATATGCTGCGTATACGTAACGCGCATATTACGTATACGTGATGTGCGGCATTTTGAAATGCTGCTGCTGCTGCTGCCATTTGCCTTAACAATTACGTGACATGCTCTCTCTTTCCCTCTGCCTGTCTCTCTCTCTCTCCCTCTTTACACATTTGGCATTTCGCATTCGCGCAGCATGTGCCGCAAATGACCAAAAGCAATGCTGCAGCCAAAGGCGTGGCCACTGTTAAAAACAGAATCTTACAACAACTATTCCAAACTGTAAACTGCAAAAAAAAAAATTATATCTAACGAAATGTAAGTAAAATAAAAGTGTTAATAAAAGCAGCTGACAAGAATATTACTGTTTTTTATGATTTTTAATTAGAGAAAGTTTTAAAATGAAAAGGATTTTGAAAGCCAATAATAAAAATATAAATTTTACACAAGTTTTCTATGTGATTTTATCTAATTTAAATTTGGTTATTTAATTTATTAAACGAAGTATAAATAAAAATATACATTTTGTGATTCACTGAAACTAGTTTAAAATTTTAAACTTATAACTTAAAAATGTATTTAAATTAATCATCCTTTTAAATAAGTTAAGTGCCAAAAAATGCTAACAATTCTAAAACATTTTTGAAAGATTTACAGCCACAGCAGATTTATAACCAACTTGAAAGACAAAGAAACGCTTAAGCCGAAATTTGTACAGGAAATAGGCGCAGCAAGGCACAACATATAAGCCAAATGTGTCGCAGTGCATTAAGCCAACTCCCCAATCACAATAATAATAACAAGTTAAGCACTGTAAGCCATCAAATAAATCACTAATATACTTTTCTACTTGGGGAAATCCCTTAAAACCTCGACTGGTACTTCTCTCTGTGCAACGGAATGATATATGCCAATGATGGTCATCGAGCCAACTGCTTTAAGTGTGTCGCGCAAGTTGGCGACTCTGGCTTATGGCTATGACTATGGCCATATCTATGGCTATGACTCGGCAACCAAAAAAAAAAAAATAAAAATACTAACCAAAAAAAAAAAAAGGAATTAAAATTGAAAACGACAAAAAGTTGCGACCGCATCCGGAACAGGACGCGACTGTTGGCTTCTCCTCGCACTCGTCCTGCGTCCTGCGTCCTGTGTCCTGTGTCCTGCTGACTGCTTACTGCTGCTGCTGCGGCTGTCGTTTGTCCTTTGTCGCATGCAATAAGTGCTAGTTGAGTGGCGGCACTTGAAAGCAGAGCCACACCAACATACACATACACACACACACACACACACCAACACACACTTGCTGCTTATTCAATTGGCCAGCTGCATGTGTTTCTGGCATCGCTTCGGATTACAGTTTTTGGTGTCGGTGTCGTTTGTTGGTCTGGCGACCTGACGCCGCCATTTCCGTCCAGCCATGGCACGGAAGTGGCAACGAGCTACCCCCAACTCCACCTTTCACCTACCAACTACCACCTACCACCTACCACCGCCACCCCCAACCGCACCCCTCTTAACCATAGAGTAACCGCTGCTGTTGGCGTTTCGTGCAGATTTGCTGCGGCCATTGCATACAAAATGTGTTGCATACATTTGTGCGGCAGCAACAAGAAGAAAGAAAAAAAATAAAAGAAAATTATTGAAAGGGAGGCGGCGGCGGCAGTTGAAATATAAAAAGAAAAACTCACTTTGAGCCAACGAGCAAAAGCAACAGCAACCATCAAAATGGAAATAAAAACGACAGCAAACAAACAGTGCACCAATTTCCAGTTATTGTTGTTGTTGTTGTTTGAGTTGCTTTGATTGTTGTTGTTGTTATTGTTGTTGTTGTTCTTGTGTAATAATACAAATGAACATCAACAACTGCGACAACAATGAGTCGTTTAGATTTTATTTCCAGTTTGTTTGTTGTTACTGTATTCTGCCCAAGAACTGTAAAGATTTACGTGTGTGTGGCAACAATGGAGAAGGAGTTGCAAACACATTAATATAATGAAATTGAGCTGATTTCTAAAACTGAGTAGCATGCATATAAGTAAAAAAAATTTAAGAAACTTTCAAAATTGTTTTTTGTTTAGCTTGTGTTATTTTTAATTGACTACTAAAAAGCAGAATTTTTTATCTATACAAATAAACCAAAATTTACTTTGATTTACTTGATTAGAATTCTAATAAGAATTAAATATAAATTATAATTTACTTTATTTGAATTTCTTATTTATATAAATAAATTGAATCTTATTTAATTTAAAATATAAAAGAATTAATACAAATTGTGAGGTATTTTGAGGTATTTTTTTAAATGTTCAATCTAAACGTTAAATAGGCTTAATTTGGACTTTTAATATTAACTATTTAATATTTTTTAATATTTCTCACAATGAATATATATTAAAATTAACTCTACTTGTTAGAAAAATCCCAAAGGGTTATTTAACAGTCATATATAGATAAATTTACTCTCTTATGTTTCTCCAGATAAGCAAACCTTTAACACATTAAATATGCCTTCAACAGTTGCTAAACTTTTCCAACCCACTGTAGAAGAGCTGTCCAAATACATTTACAGTGCCGCATATGCAGTCTTATATATAAAACTGGCAGCAGCAACAACAACAACAACAACTGCAACAACTACAAATGGCAATAACAAATGTAATGTTCTTTAGCCGCATTAGGGCACTCTGCTACACCCCCCTTACCGCACTGCCGCCGCCCGCAAGCGAGTCTCCGCGAAACTGCTGTCATTTGCCAGTGCTGTTTCCGTTTCTGCTTAGGGGTTTTTTTCTACTTTTCTTTTTTTGGTCGAGCACAACTCGTTTTTAACGGGTCGACTAACTTGGCCATTTAAGCACATTTGTCGTCTGACCATGCTGACCAGGCCTGGATGGCCCGACCAGGCTGACAGTGTGCTAATTAGAAGTCCTTGTTGCTTGTGGCCACAACAAAACAGACGCGTCGCGAGGAGTGGCCAAAATGGCCAGCAAACTGGTCAAATATGCAGCCAGCCGGGCAAAACAATGAAAACTACTTGGAACCAAAGTCACAACGCGACGTGTCGTGTGGCTAAAACCAAACAAAAAAAAACAAAAAACAAAAGCAACAAACAAACAAACGAAAAAAAAAAAAACCAAAAAGGACGATAAGAAAGGACGTGAGGCCAACCAAAACTGTGCCTTTGCGTTTTTGGCCCTTTGTCTCGCTATAATGCCATAAAATGCATAGCACAAGCAGCTGGCCCATGCCCCATGCCCCACGCCACGTGTGTCCTGTGGCACGTTTTTGCCTAGCTCTGCACAAAAATCAAGAAAACAATTCTTTGTTCAACTATTTTTCTTGCGCTTTAATTGTATTGAAGAAATTCTTGTGAACCAAATTTTTTACAAATTTGCTTAATCATTTGTGAATTTAAATTGTTGATAAGGGATTTTTTTTTTTGGAAAATATCTTTGTGGCAACTTCATAAATTCCGTGTGCTCGTTGAACTATTTTCTTGGGCTTTAATTACATAGAGGGAATTTTTTTATGTTATCCTTAACACATATTTGATTGGAATTTCTTTATACCAAAAATATGTTTCAGCTGCAAAAGATCTTTGTGGCAACTTCCTAAATTCTTTCTTCTTTTTATAAACATAAGCATGAAAGGATTTGTGTGGTAAGTCAATAAAATTCTTCGGCCTCTCCACGCACAATTAAGTTGCTTATCAAGTGCGTGCCACAAAAAAGAAAATAAATAAATGAAAGAGTTGCCACAGCAGGGATAAATAAAAACAGTAGATAAATAATTGCAATGCTTGCTCAACTGTGAAAAGGACGGGCAAGGGTGCAGGGGGGGGGGGGGGGAGGCAGTTCATATAAAATGCTTAATGTGCCTGCCGGCAATGTCTTCCGGTGCAACGCACAGTAGTTTTTTGGCTGTGTAGGCGGGGTAGGGGCGTTGGGAGCGACCAGACCCAAAAAGAGCTTGCAGCAGAGCCAGAGCAATGCTGATGCTGCTGCTGCTTCTTCTTCTTATTTGGTTTCTTCTTGCCGCAAATCTAGTCGAAGTTTGCTACCCAAAATTAGTTTATTATGAAAATGCAGCGAGGCGAACATAAGCAACTGCCACAGCTGACCAGAGTGCCACGCCCACACGTCCACACTCCCTTCCTCTCTCTCTATCTCTATGTGGTGCAAAGCATGTTAATTGCTGTGTTGCTGCTGCTGCTCAGCTTAGCCAACTTTCAGCCAGATAAATGCATTTATGTTTGCGTTCGTAATTTATTGTCAGCAATGGCATGTTTGAGCCAACATTTCGAGTCTTGTATCTAAATTGCAATCTCTAAAATATAACTGAGCAAATATATATCTATATATATATATATATATATATATGAGTAAATTTTATGTGCAGCAGTTCTTCATCGTCTTTGCTGCTTCTTCATCTTACTTTTTTGGGGCAGTTGCCACCGCCCAACAAAATTCAAACGCTCTAACTGTGAGTAATTGCGTCCCATAAATAATGTGTCTGCTCTGACGCCCTGTCACTGAGTTAGGGGGGTGGTTGCAATAGCAGCAGGCGGGTGTGGTGATGCCTTACACACACACACACACACCGAGGACATGCAGTGTTGCCAGCAATTTCTTTTGATAACTCAATGCGTCGCTTATGCGCTTTGTTTGCCCCGCATTCAAGCGGAAGCGCACAAAGGGGGTGCGTTGCATAGTCGAGGGGGGAATGGGGGGAAATCGGGGTAATGGGTAATGGCTAAATGGGGTGAGTGATTATTCTCTTTGAGTTTAACATTTACACGAAAAGAAACAAAATGTCGAAATACGCACGAACTAAATTTTTATGGCCACTTAAAGCGGCGCTATTCAAATGACGTTAAGACCAGCCCAGCTACGTGTTTGGCTATTAACTTAATTCCCAATTTGTATGGATTGCAGGCGCAGCGCAAAGAACTTAAGCTGGGATTTTAGGGTTCCCATCATCTTGGCCAGCCACTTAAATGCGTTCACATTTAAAATTGACTCTTTTGGAGGTAAGCCAATAAAAACACACGTTTTACACTTTGCCTGGTAATTTATTTAAGTTAAATTTGACTACTTAAATTTAGTTTAATCAATAGAGCTTAATAATTAAATATTAAGTTAATTCTTTAAAATCCTAAAATAACCACAACGAGAACTGCGACT
This sequence comes from Drosophila melanosoma, assembly GCA_035042045.1. Classification (NCBI taxonomy): domain Eukaryota; kingdom Metazoa; phylum Arthropoda; class Insecta; order Diptera; family Drosophilidae; genus Drosophila; species Drosophila melanosoma. The sequence goes on from JAWNLY010000049.1 coordinate 264,725, forward strand.
GGCTGAAACTCAACGTGCGAATCGGTACGAAAATTAAACACTTTTCTAAGAATCTGTTTTTTTTTCTTTTCTTATTATTAATCATTTATTTAATAGAAATAAAACCCAGATTTCTTCTGCATAAATAAATGTAAATTGTCGGCTTGCATATTGCTGTCTGATTCTACCATAAGCCAACTTAACTCGTTTCTTTTCATTCGGGATTATAAATGTGAAAACTTTATTCAACTGCTTTTCTTATGCGTTTTGTGTGTGTTTCTGATGTGCATAAATTGTCATTTTAGTTTTTCATTTGCATAAATCTGTAAAATTCAACATATTCATAAGTTATGGGACCATAACTCAAATTACATGTACCAAAAAAAAAAAAAACAAACGAAATGAAAGAATAAAAAACGCATTTTCTACTCTAAATCATAAAAATATAAAACGAAAAAAAGATAAATAAAAATAAGGAATTTTTACAAGCGCAAGTCGCTCGTAAAGCAGCCAAAGGATGAGTCAGTTCCTGTCACATGCATGATACACACACATATCACACACATTACATAACACACACACACTCACACACCACACACACACACACGCAATAGTGTCACGCTCTTGAGTTGTAGCTGCCGTTGTTAATTTCATACATTATTTATGGTTTACCTCGTTGGAAACGCATCGGCGCAGTGTGTGTGTGGCATCAACTGTGGCATTGCACCCTCTTTCTGTAACACCTCCATACCACCTCCAGTATACGTCTCTCTCTCTCTCTCTCTCTGTCTCTGTCTCGTCGCTACACTTTTAATTAACAAACGCACGAAAATGCTATTTTACATGAGACATGTCGCTGGCAGCGCAGAGTGAAAGAGAGCTGCGGCATTGCTGGAGTTCGGGCTAAGTGGCATACGCTGTCTGCCGCCCAGCTGTGAGTGTGTTGCATGAGCACACTAATTTACAAGGCACACACACACACATACCAACACACACACACACACAGACGCACACACGCAACAGCAACCGCATTTCATATGCAGCAGCTGAACGCAAAACTCAACTTCGCTTTTAAGGCCGACATTACTCATACGCGTTGTAAGCCGCTGTTGCAAGCATTACACATACGCCTCGTAGATTTTCTGCTAGATACAGATTTGAGTTATTAATTTTAATAAGTACACAAGAATCAGCGCGCAACTGCAAGAACTGTTTGCATGCAAATAAATTGCCAAATTCAACAACAAAACTAAAACTGATTTTTATCAGAAATAGCTTTTTGTTCATTATATGGCCACCATATAAATGCAGTATTCAAATTGCAAATCGTGATTATTGTTGGCAATTGAAATCACATGAGTTGCATGTGGCAAACATATGTAAATTTGCCGCTGCGAAAAGATGCAAATCATCGAATTTGCTGAACTTGCTGAAAAGGCAATTTTTTTTTAGTATAGCTTATTTGGCTAGTTTAAATATTTAAACATTAAACATTAAACATTTTTCACTTAGTCGGGGAGGCGAGTGCTAAATTTGTAATTACTTAAAGCATAAAGCATTCTGCAGTCTTCTGTTTTCTATTCCTATTTGCCATTTTGTGGTTGGCCAAAAATTGTTTGGCCCACTGCAATTAACGGCGCGCATTAATCAACAGGCGGCTTGGCGGAAATGGAGTGGCAGCGGTGGAGGAGAGGTGAATGGGACAAGCAAAATTCTGCAATAGTTTTGGGAGTCTGCTTCTGTTGCTTTTTCCCCGCTGGCTTTAATTTATTTAGAGCGAATACAAACGCAAGCGAAAATGGCCAAAACGACAGAAATTTATCTCTAGCACGCCTTGTCGCATAAATTATGTCGAAGCGGCGAAAAAACCCCAACGCAACTACCCACAACCCCCCCCTCTGGCCATAACACTCAGTGGCGCCTGTGGAAATTAATGGAAGCGACGCAGCGGCAAGCAGCAAATATGCCGAAGCAGCATAAAACAAAAGACGGAAAGACATTTAAAATGAACTAAAATCAAATGAAATATAGTCACTAGATAGGTGCGGAGGGGGCAGCGGGGGTGCGGTGGTGGGGGAGGGGTGCATTGCGCCTAATGACAACCGCAATGAAGCAGGAGAAGGAGGAGGAATAGGAAGAAGGAGCAGCAGCAGCAGGATCTGCTCACAGGAAACGGAAATGAAAGCAACGCGCAATGCAGAATGAAAAACGGCCGAATGACAACGAATGATGCTGGCGAACTGACAACAGTACGACACGAATGATGCTGCTGCTGCTGCTGCTGCAACATGGGGCATGCAACAAATCAGAAGCGACGCCAACGCAGCAAATGTTGCATGGTAAATACGATTGTCAAGCAATGACCTCATTAGAGGTCTAAAAAGGGAGACAGCAGCCAGCAGCCGGGAGACAGTAGACAGGAGCCAAAGGATGTGGCAGCTTCTCATGCTGCACGCAGCAAACCGCAAGCAATTAATGCGTTGCTTCTGCTGAGAAATGTTGATGAAGGGGGCACCAGTAGCTGTGGCAGTTGCCCTGCGGCTGCAGCTGTCAACATGCATGCAACGTCATATACGTCAAGCGTGTGGCATGCAACGCAGCCGCATAAGAAGCTGCAGCATTCTAATAATGAGCACATAAATATTAGATACCCCTTAAATATGGTAATGAATCAAAGTCGCTAAAAATAATTCAAAGTAATCAGCTTAAAAATATAAATCTGACTAGTAATTTAACTCCTGTATTTATATATAAATTTATATATATATATTTGTATAGTATATATAAATTTACTTACCAATTTATGTGGCTCTAGTTTTTGTGGTCTTTAAGTTCAATGAGATATCTGCAAAAGAAAAATTAAAATTAAAGTTGATTTATTTTGTATTCAATAATTATTTTGTTTTATTTATAAAGTTAGATTAAATGTGTTCTCATTTATGGAAATTTTGTAATGTATATTTCGATATACATATTTGATTTATATTTTTATCTACTTCAGCTAGCTAATCTGCCTAATTTAAACACATAAACGTGCAGGGTATCTCATTAGAATTTCACTGTCAAAAAAAATAAAAATAACTCTGACAGCTGTAGGACAATGACATTGGTGCTTTTTAAAGGCGCAACTTCATGTTGCCCACCTGTCAGAGACACAGCAGCTCATCGCCAGTATCTTCTCAGCTGTCAACCGCAATCAGAGAATAAACAGCACAAGGAGCAGCAGAAGAAGCCCTCATAAGAGATACTCGCTAAGCCTCTAAGCTGGCTAAGTCCTCCGCCTTAGAGTAACCAAGCAAATTACATCGCATTTAAGTTTCATAATATGCTTAAAATTAAAACGGCAACAAACAAACAAAAAAAAACAACAGACCAAATAAAAAAAGACCCGAAGAGAAAAAGTTTTTCGTTTACTTTATTTTTTTTGGAGGATTTAAAGGTAATGTTTTCTTATGCGCATTGTTCAAACTACACAAAAAGGAAACACCTGCCACAGACAAAGGAACAAAGAGGGTGAGAAATGGGAGGGGGTTGCACACAAAAACAGTTGGACCATGAAAACAGTAACTAAAAGGAGCAGCAGCAGCAACAGCAGACGTCACAGCACTAAGCAAGTTGTCTCCGTCTCGACTGAGCGAGAATTGCACCCCTCTTCTCCCCCGCTCTGTCTTTCTCACTCACTCTTTGTCTGTCTTGCTCTGCATGTGTCAAGACAATGGACTGCGACAAGTGCGGAGAGTCTATAAAAACTACATGTATTTGCGGGGGAGGAAAATGGTAACGGGTTAGACAACTACTACAAAAACTACAACTTGCAAATGCACAGCTAACTGTAAAGCAAAGGCAGACAAAACAATACAAACGACGAACAAAGTAAAGGCATTGTAGCAAAAGATAGAGGGAGAGGGAGAGGGAGAGAGACAGAGAGACTGTGCTTGACTAACAGTTATTCTGTATGAAGCTTTAACATATTCAAGAGACACATCCTTAATGAAAGTCTGCCTTTAAATATTTGTATATTAATAAAATGAATTCTAAATAAAAAGATAACTATAATAAAAATAAAATAAAATACAAAATTAAATTATGTATTTATTTATTAATTATTTATTTATTTTCTTTATTCTACGAGAAATATAGAATATTAATTCAGAGATTTGTACTCTTTCCCGCTCTTTCTTTCTTGCTAACTTTTTCTCACCCTTCTACTCTTTCTACTTTACCTTGGATACTAAAACACTAGTTCAATGAAGAAATATAAGTAAACTCAGTAATACCATAACGGAATTGATAACAGACAGAACTAGTTCATATACCTTTCCGGAACCTAACATTTTACATACCCGAACAGAAATAAGGATTGTATTTTCTTATCGATAAGTTCAAAATGAAAAACCCTAGTTAGCTAAAATAACAAGGAAAAATACTGACCAGGTAAACCTCTCTTCTGCCCCGTACAACTCAAATTGCAGGGTATCAAAAAACCGCATGGGCAACACATAAACTAAAAACCGCACAACGACGACGACTACTACAAAGAAAGTTTTTGGCTGGTTGTAGTATCTACTATCTAGTAGTATCGCTCTTGTGGCATGCACCACTTGGGTGGTGCATTTGTATTGGACAGCCGGACAGACACTTGAAGAAGCAGCAGAAGAAGAGCATTTAAAGACGAGATGAGGAGAGGAGGCAGAAGCTGTCGCATTGTCTATGCGTCGAGTTGTTAAGCACAGCGTTGCATTTTGTGCTTGCTTGCAACAGCAGCAGCAGCAGCAGCAACAGCAGGACAACAATGTGCCCCCAACTACATGTGTCTGGTTTGAAATGTCTGTTGTTTTTTCTTCTTCTTTTTCTTCATTCTTTTTTTGTTTTTGTTTTTTGTTTGCAAGTATCCTTTTGTATGTTGTGCAACAAAAAGAAGTGCGACAGCTGTTGCAAATTTCTTATGCCCCAACAAATCTGGTGTGCAACTTGAGGGCCACCAAAATAGGCATCGAGAATTATTGACTTTAAGTTAAAGCCAGAAGCTATATTTGAATTGCTCGAGTTGCTAATTGACTTGTTGCCCCTGCAACAACAAGAACGACAACAATAACAACAACGCGACATTAATAAACACTTGACGACGCTGCCTGAGGGCAACAAATGTTAATTGCCTTCAACTTTGAACTCTTCGGCGAGCTGACAGGCAATTCGAGAAGTTAATCAAGGTGCCGGAGGGGGGAAAAGCGACCCAAAAAATCGCCAGCTGTGAAAAGACTTTGAAAATTTGGACACCCACGGCGCACACAGGAAATCAGTAGGCGTCAGTTATTTAAGGATAAGTGGGTGAAGCGGAAGTGAAAGGACAGCCTCTGAATGGGTGGAGAAGTTGTGGGAGAAGAGGCAAAAGCAATGTGATTAGAAAAAGGTAGCAAAAGGTGTAGTCAAAAGGGGGGAGACGGAAGTGGGAGAAGAGAAGCCATAACGAGAAGAGGAGTGCAGATAAAGCAGATGAGATAAAGCAGAGCTAGCAGAAGGCAAAAAAGGTAGAAAAGGTAGCAGAAGTGAATACAAAAAAGTATTCTAAAATCAAATTCTTGCATCTTGATTCAAGAAATTTACATTCCAAATAATATTCCAGATTTCATATTAAATATTATTAAAGAACGACAATCTGAAAACCAGTTTTGGCTTTAAGGACATAGAAAACATTTGATTCAAGCAAAAATTATTCCCAGTCTACGATGTAAGAATATAATTGTAATTTTAGCCAGGTGTTTTACACGTAAATAGTTGGCAAAAATATATCAAAGAGAGAGGGAGATAGCGAGAGGCAAAGAGATAGAATCAGAGAAAAATAATTGGAAAACAGGTAAAAAACTTTAAATAGTTTTCTTTTCTGATTGCGCAGCAGCAGCAAAATAAATTAGGCGCCATATATCATTTAGCAGTAGATATACCAATGTGTGTGTGTTTCTGTGTGTGTGTGTGTGTGTCCAGCAGTGCTTGCAACACACAGACCACATGCGGCGCTCTTGGGTCACTTAAAAATTATGACGAGAGGCCAGCGAGCCAAAAACTACAGGCCATAAAAAGAGAGAGAAGCAGCAAAAGCTGGCATTGTATTTTGGGTTATGCATGCAACACACACACACACACAAAAACCTTGCAGCAGCAGCTGGCAGGCAGCCCAGTGGTAAACGTTTGGAGTGGCAGTTGCAGGGTCAGTCAGCTAAACGGGTTTTTGCCACGGCCTACGCCAATTGGCAAAGGCAAACCACAGCGTTGCAGAGCGAGGCCAAAAACAAGCAGCCACCTTGGCACCACTTCCTAAATGTGGGCGGGGGGCAGGGCTCACTTTAAGGGCGTGGCATACAAAAATTTGTGTGTTTGGCAATCGGCAATCGGCTGCGCAATACCAACGCAACGGAACTTTTGGCTCGTTAAAGACTAGTGGCGAATTTGGGGGGCAGCAGAGGCCTGTGCCTCAGTTTTGTTGCAACAAACAAACAAATCAAAGCACATCAAGTGGCATAAGTATAGAGGGAGAGAGAGAGAGACAGCTCACCTGTGCCACGCCCCTTTCCAATATACATATATATTTATATATATTTTTGCAATATTAATTTACAAAATGCTGAAACTCATAAATTTTGCCATAAAAATATAAAGGCAACTTTTGCGGGCTAAAAAACTGCAAAAGGCGCACAAAAGTAGGCAACACATGAAAAGTGTCTAAAAAGTGCCAAGTTATGCAAAAATCAGAAATATATTAATATTATAAAATAAGTTAAAACTTGCAACACCCAAAAAATAAGGAACAAATTTATAAAAGTTAAAAGCTTATGCTCAAAATTCAGCAAAATAATATTTTTTTTTTGCTGGCAAGAAAATTATGAGAATATAAAGAAATTGATTTTAAGCGCAATTTGGGGGGCTGCATCGCTTATATGAAAATCGCAGATTCCCAGAACCCAGATTTCAATTATAATTGCCGAATTTGTTTTGGTTAACAAAATCTGTGTTTTATTAAAATGAACATTTTATTTTTTATCAATATTGTATTTCATATTAAGTTGAAGTTCAAATTATCATATTTGCTTGATTGATTTATTTAAATTAATTAAACATGTTTCAAGTCTGATTATTGTTAAATCGAGTCTTATGATGGTGATCAAAATTATATATAGCTTATATAGATGATTAATCTTTCTTTCATACACTTTTACACAGATTCTTTATATAATTTCTACCAATTTATTATAAGTTGATTTGAAGCGCGCTTTTGGGCATTAATGAAAATATTTGGATTTGTGTAATTCTCAAAACTTAATTCGAAGCAGTTGTAAAGCTAAACTTTTATACCAAATTTGGAATAGCTAAAAAAAAAGCATAGAGAATATATAAATAATAAGGGACAGGTAATTTTGAGAGCAATTTTTTTGTGTTTGTTCTTGATGAGCTTTCAAATTAAATGGTGCATAATATTTGAATGGATATCAAAGTATTTTATTTGCAGGACAACACATTAAGCGCTGTCACAGAGGCGTGGCAGTAGGCGTGGCAGCGTGTGTGTGTGGATGTGTGTGTGTGTGCTGATGTTTAGCTGCAGGCAAGGGGAGGAAAACTGGCGACGGTCTCGCGTAATTACTTTGATGAAAAATGGCAGTTACAGCGATTAAGCAGAAGAAGGAGAGACTGAGAAGAGGGTAAAGAAGAGTGAAAGAGAGGGGAACAGAGGGGAAGAGAGCAGAGGTTAGGTTCAATATAGTTGATTACACATACGCCATGTGCTGCCTGCCAGGAAATTAAGCTTGGTCAAAACGGAAGCACAGCCCAGCCGAAATATGTGTTGTGTGTGTAACTATGTGTGTGTTACGATGTGTGTGTAACTATGTGTGTGTAACTATGTGTGTGTGTGTGTCTAAGTGTGAGTGCGGCCTAATGATGTCAGCCATGTTTGCAACAAACACGCAGTTGCCGCATTACTTGTAATTGCTGCGGCATTCGCTTTAAATGGTCAAAAAGCAAAAAACTTTAAAGCAACAACCAACTAAAAACTTGCCCCATGCGGCATGTGCCACACAATATTGCTGCCAAGGCGTCCTCTGTGTATTTTTAAGTAAATATATTGAAGCCAAATATGCTGTTCAAATAACCAAAAAAAAAAAAAAATGCAGAAGTACCTTGTCGACATAGATAGATCTCTCTCAGGAGCCAGGAAAAAAAGCAGCTTGCCACCAAAAAAAAAAAACTAACAAAAAAACTGGCGAGGCAGAGAAAAATTGCATTGGCGATAGCCGAACAACAAGTGCAAAAACAGCTGCAACAATAACTGCAACAACAACTGCAACTGTAAGTGCAACAACAACAATGACAATAAATTGCTACAAAAACGAGCGATGAGTAATTCATATTGTAAGTTGCAAGCAGCAAGAGTCGTGAGTCCAGTCGTCGTTGCAAGCAGCAGCAGCAGCAGCAGCAGCAGCAGCCGCAATTCAACGCAACATCAATCTTCAAACTGACTGGGAAATAAGTTGGGGGGAGGAAAGGGTGGCAAGCGTCTGCCACAATTTGCGCAGGACGTTGCAAACGCGCTTTTTATGTGCCTGCAGGGAATACTCAGAGTCGGACATTAGCAATGTGGCAAGCACAGAGAGACGCAACGTGCTACGTGAGCAGCTCAGTTCAGCGTTTGTAATATGCTTGTAAATGCAATAAATTTTGTTAGCGAAAACTTTCAGCAGCATTCGGACAGAAACAGACAGATAATAACAGAGACACAAAGAGAGAAGTAGAGAGAGAGAGAGAGAGAGAGGGAGATATAAAGGAAAGTGGGGTGCAACAGAGACAGCAATAGATAGCAAGAAGGAACACATCAACAGCAGCGGCAGCAGCAGCCAAGACGAACATAAAACTCGTTTTTGATTTGCTAAATTTATGTGGCAACATTAAATCGAAAAGACAACAAAAGTGGCATGGGGCGAAAATTGTTTGTGTGTGTGTGTGTGTGTGTGCAACAGGCAAATTATTTTAGCATTAAGGCGGGTGGAAGGTGTGTGTGTCACTGGCGACAGGTGTTGCTCATTTTGATTTGCTCGATGAAAACTGCCAGCAATAACTCATTTTGATTGATATTTTATTCTAACTTTTATGTTGCATCCACAAATCAACTTTAAAATTTAAGAAATATTTGATATATTTTAATCAAAATTTTGATTTGACAACACTCTGTCAAAACTGAGTAGAGTTTCAGAAACTAGAACATTTTAATTGGGAATAATTCTATATTAGAAGTTAAATATGATATTCTGGCTCAAAATTCATTTTAAACACGGTTCCAAAAAAAAGTTTCAGAAACGTGTCAAACTTTAAACAAAACTTCTAATTCAAATTCTCAATTTAGAAACCCGATTTTAATTTGATATCCATATTTAAATTCTGTCCCAAAATATCACACTTAGGTATATAATTGGGGATATTATTTTTGAGATAAATTTCTTTTAAAATCTTAAAAAAAAATCTGATTTTCATTTCTTTATTATAGAAAAAGATGCATCTTTTAAGACATATTTTAACATGGGTTTGACTGTTTTTGGGTGTTGCCACGCATTTATTTTAGATAAAAACCGCCCACAACTGACAGTTGCAACTGTGACAAGCTGTTGCTAAATGTTGCCACAGAATGTCCCATCTGGTTGCTGATGCTGCTTATGTGTGTGGCGTGTGGCATTTGAACTGTTAGCCCATTTTGTGGCAGACGTTGGCCAGGGGTAGTTGCAAGGGTAGTGGATAATGTGTGTAAACTTTAGCTTTATTCGCATAATGCCGCATTTAGCTGAATTTCTGTTTCTGTTTTTCATTCTGTTTATGTTTGGTTTGTTCTCTGCTCGATCTGCGTATGTGTTTTATATTTTTTTTTTTGGTTTGTTTACAGCCGTTTTTATGTATCGCGAATTGCGTATTCGCCAATTGGCATATTTGCAAAAAAAAAAAAAAAAAAGAAGAAAAAAACATGTGGGTACCGCTAGCCGCACAGAGATACACATGTATCCATGAGATACACATGTGTATCTCTCTCTTGGTGGAAGCAGAGACACTGACGTAATGCCCATGAAAATAGCCGCATTTTAGAATTGTGGTGTTTGCCACATTTTCAAGTTGTTGTTGTTGTTGCTGTTTGTTGGCTAAATGAAAGCGCTGAATGTTAAGTGGTTGCTTAAGCGCCACAACCTATGCTACACTAAAATAGTACACTACAGTTGTACAAACATATATATATATATATATATATATATATATATAGACATTTCTATATTTAAGCCAAATGGCGCACTCATAAAAATTTTAGCAATGCCAGAGACGAGGCGCACATCGTAAATATGACAGCTGCTTTTCTGTGCTTTGGGCCAAAAACGTGAACAGCTTAACAAGCAGTTAGTAGAGTAACAAAAAGTTGTGACAACATCGTCAATAGTATTTAGCATAATAAAAATGCTTATACTATAATCTTGCCTTTAGGGGCACCACGAAATCTTTCTGTATTAGTCTAACTACTAAAGTACTAAGTACTTTTTAAGCCAAGTTAGAAGTAGTATGAACCACATATGACAACATTATAAATCAATTTGGTAAGCGACATTTAGAAGTGAGAGAGAAAGAGAGGGAAGTGAATGTAATTTATCAATGCAAATGACCGAAACATTCAAACAATTAAACTTGTAACAAAATTCCCCAGTTTCGGTTGTCAATTAAATTTCAGCAATTGCATTTATCTAAACCAAAAGTGAAGCCAAAACATGTTATTTATGTGAGCAGAGAGTGGAGATAGAGAGGGAGAGAAAGAGAAAGAGAAAGAGAAAGAGAAAGAGAGAGAGAGAGAGAGAGCAGAGTGTAATAAACTTGAACTAGAAATCATGGCATACAAATTGTTGTGATATTTCAATATTTTATTATTGCCAGCTTCTGGCTACTAACAATAAATTGCAGCAGTTGCGATGCGGCCAACAGCAAACAGAGGACAACAAATAAATACAATCAAAATAACAAAATAAAAAATATATATAAATGGAACCATTACACAGATACAGTTACTGATACAGTTATTCAGAATAGCAACAGATACAGTTGCAATACACACAAATAGTCAAAACTACAGTTGAAACTGTCGAAAAACGAGCAGCATGAATGACACTATAAATAAATCGAAGCAGCGCTTTTTTTTAAAAAAACAAATCCAAACCGAAAGACAATCCCTAAAAAATAACAACAACAAAAAACACACTCAACGACTATTCCAATCGCAAAAATAAAAAACATAAAGCGTAAAAAGCGAAATAAAATTTACATTATTTGTTGTATTTTTTTTGTTGTTTTTGTTTTTGTTCAAGTCTCGTATCAGCAGCAGTTAAAACAATAAAAACAAACTAAAGCAACAAAAATACATAGAAGAGAAATACGCAAAGTCAAAGTCAGAGCTAAATGTTATTGAACACAGAAGAGAAACGGCTGAAAGCTGGAGAAGGGAGAGTGGGACGGATGTGGTAGACGACACCTTTGGTTTGGCATAGATGCTTTTTACTTATGTGCATATATTTACCAGAGTATACAAATACAAATACAAATACAACCTATAAATACAAAACATGTACATCAACAATTGCATATACTTATTGCAGACACTGTGCGAAAGCTCAGCAGCTGTCTGTGTTTAATTTGTGTTGCTTGTCTTGTCTTGTTTGTTGCTTTGTCTAAAACAAAGTATTCCTCATTTATCAGCTTATATGCAACACAGGCCAGCAAGGCAACGCACACAGCAAAAAAGAAAAAAAAAATATATATATATATAAAAACAGTTATCAGCTTAAGTGATTTCTCTTCTGTCTATTATTAAATATATATTATTTATATTTTTAGGTTTTGCTTTGATTGGGTATATAAATGGAATTCAAAATAATTAATATTAATAATATATCTAATATTAAAAATAATAATATTAATATTAAAAAGTTAACTTATGAAAAAAGTAATCCTCAATTAATAAAAAAATGTTTTTCGCCAGAAATGTATTTTTCATTTTTAAAATGTTATTTTTATTATTTAATTTTTGAGTATAATTTTTATTAATACAAAATAGAAAAAAACTCACTTGACCCGCTGATAGGAAAATAATTTATTTTATCTTCAAGTTCTTAAGAAAATAAATCTACATTTTATTATTAGCAAGTAGCTCAAATTATATGCTTCAATAATTATGATAAATTTTAAAGTCACCAAAAACCCATTTCTTAACTTCACAGAATATATCAATATATAACATAAGATTTATAACAATTGCTTAAAATGTTGCACAAATCTAAATTGTCAGTTTTTAAAAAGCAATCCATCAAACAGCTGAGCTTTGGGATAGGTCGAAATCTTATCAGTAAAAATTTGTGTACAAGTCAAAATTTCGCCAACGCATGCAAAATGTTTGGGGGTTTTTTTCCCCCAGACTTTCTAGTATAAGATTTAATTAGCTTTTAACTGTCATATTTGTTAGAGCATTTAACATTTTTGCACACTTGAACGATTTTTCAAGCTTATTTTCTTTGGCGTGTTTGTCTTTTGGCTTTGCCGCTGCTTTTGGCTTTGGCTTTGCTCGGCGATTTAGCTATTTGGCTGCCCCAACTTCCCCCCGTCGAAATGTTCTCGAACGCGTTAACATTTATTTTTACTGCTCGCCTGGCTTGTTTTTATACGCATTTAATCAGATACAAAGCGAACATTTCTGTTTCTGACTTCGTTTTTCGCTTAAATAAATACGTGAAGACAAATACGAAAATACGGTAAAAATGTTTGCAGTATTTTTTAATGCCAGCTGCTGTTGCTGCCTCTTGTTGTTGCTGTTGTTGTTCTTGTCAAACGTTGCGTATGAGCATTATGAGTCATGCGATCTCTTTTTTTTATCGGCACAGCTTAGCTATCTTTCTCTCTCTTTGTTACTCGCTCTCTTTTTTTTAGTCTGTCTCCAATTGCAGACACAAATCATTTTTATGGCGCTGTTCTCATTCATTTGGCTTTTCAATTTCTGCCGTGCCCCATTTGATTAAAATTAAACTTCCACTTCAGTTTCCAGATATGTCCTCCTCCACCTCCTCTTTTTGATGATTCGCTTATCTCTCACTCTGTGACTCTTCTTTTATCTGTCGTCTTTTCCATTGCCTTATCGCTTGGCTATCAATAAATTAATTCGAAAACTTTGCCGCTTCTATTCGATTGAGTAAATTCCACGCCCTCCCTTTCCAAGCCCTCTGCTTGTGCCACACTTCTATTTTAATTTTTTTGTACAAAAATTTCTTATACAATTCTTTTTTTTTCATTATTTTTTGAATGCCTTTTGCGCTTGTCATCGTCCTGGTGTATCTTGTATCTAGAAGTTTGCCAGGCAAGGCTGGTCTATCGCCTATCGAGTAATTTGCTGCTGCTTCCTCGTCTTTTTTTTGTACTTCTTCTTTTTTTTTTTTTTGGGTGAATCTATCTCTAACGACAACTACCGTGGGGCAGGCAAAGCTGCCAGGCAAGCAGGCAATCGTCTCTCGACATTTTGCCAGTGCTGCAAAGGTGGCTATTGAATTGGTTTCGTGCTCATGCATTTTATATGAAATTGTCTGCATGTCTGGCGCTGACTTTTTTGCACAACCACGCCTCCCTAACACAACTCCCTTTCGCATCCCACCGTAACTCCTAAGCACTACCCAGCTCCCCCTTTTGTAATGGCAGCCCAAAATATTCGAGCGAAATGTTTTTTGGGCGCTGCAATTAGTGGACAACATTTGTTAACCAACACTGGCGCACAAATGCAGGTCTACTGCTACCTGCTAACTGTGCCTCTTATCTTTATTGCAACGGATGGGGCTGCCTGCCACATATATATAGCTAAAAGAAGCCGTTACATGTTGTACAAAAACTAAAAAAAAAATCAACTAATGTTAGCCAAAGGTTTTCGTTACGTTATTTTTTTCACTCTCTTTTTATTTGAAGTAGAATTTTAATCCATGGTTTTTTAATGCGGGCGATAAACTTTTACTACAATTGTCGACACGGCCTACAGTAACTATGCAGATAGGGCAGAGAGAGCGGGGGAAAATGGATAGGTGGAGCGGGTGGTGGGGAGTGTGCTCTCTTCAACTGGTTAGCTTCGCTTCGCTGGGTTGTTCAGGTGCTACAGTTTAATTATGTGACGTTGACGGCGTCGTCGTTGCTTAATGTTTTAATTAAATGTTTTATTAGCACGCTTTCGGGGCACGCCCCGCATATCAAAAATAATAATAAAAAAAAATAATAATAATAACGAGGGGAGGCGTGGCTGAACGTGCCCCCATTTTTTTACCCGTGTATTTGTGCTGCTCTGGGAATTGCATGTTAAACTGCAAAACTAACTGGCGACTCTTATGTTGATTTTGAAGCACAGTTTGATTGTTAGATTGCATTAGCCCCAAGTTTCGAGTGATTAACTGTGTGTGTTTAAGTGTGTAGTTAAGGCTCATGTTCTTAATTCTATGTTGAATACATGTTAATAAGTTCCTAAGTATAGTAATTAAAATATAAGATGAAGCCATAACACATGCGAAATTGGCTATTTTAAAATGCTTGCAACACCCTTTCAGCAATTAAAATTAACTTTACACTTTGAATAGATGTGAGAACAAAAGAGAGAACGACAAAAAAATCGAGTTGAATATTGTATATATATATAAATATTCTTATATGAACAACATTTTCGAGTGATTACTTCTTGTTAGAAACAGTCGGATATCAAGAAAACTCGGCTCGTGCTAATCTAGAATATATAATATATACTCTACGGGTTTGCTAATATGTCTTTTTGAAATCATTTAGATCTTGTGAATAACACATTTTTAATTTTGCTAAGCGACTTAAGACTTGACAGAAAATAAAAACATATTTATCATAAAATAATCTTTTAAAAACAATACAACTTAAAATATGTGAAAAAAGAAGAGTTTTAAAATTTAATTCGATTTATATTCTTAGTAATTGAATTCAATTTTGCCGTGAGAAAAATGACAGAGAGAAATAATAGCTAAAAGCGGTATTATTGCTTTTAGAATTATGGAAATACCTGTTCATTTGCTGCATTATTTTGGTATTGGTAAAATACATGTATATAAATATATACAATATGTTAATAATATATATGAAATTCAAATTCCAATTAATAAATTCTGGTGTTTAGAGTTGTGTAGAATAGAATCGTAATAATTACATTTAACAACAATTAAAACAAAATAGTAAAAAATAAATAAATTACATCTCACACAACCGTTATATTTAATAGTAAAGAGACAAAGTTTAAATAACGTATAAATTGTCTATTTTAAATTCTGGACTAACTTGTCATCAATATAAATGTATGGCTACAAATGTGATCATAACCGTTTTCAGACATGTTAAGTGTTTTCTTAAAAAAAAAAACATGGCTTATATTTCTTCTATTTTGTGGCTTACCTATTTGCAGCATATGTTTACTGTTCACCCATCATGTATCATGTATAGCAATATCAGTTTGCATTGACAGCTCGCAAAAAGGTGTTGCTCAGGTATTCTTTTAGCTTTGCTCTTTGCTTTCGCCATTTTTGCGTATGTACACACACACACACATTCATACACGCACACATACGTATTTATTAATAGCGAGTGGCTTTGTCTGCTTTTGTTATTTCATTTTTTATTTTTATTTTGGCTTGAATGTATTTTAGCAGCGAGCAGCGGCAAAGTCTGTCTTTTAATGTCGGCCTCCACATTTCGCATTCTTTTTCATCACATCATCAGCGGCAGCAGTGTTTGAAAAGGATGTGTGTGTGTGTGTGTGCGTTTCCAGTGTTGTAAGATGTTGTGTGTGCTGAGTGTTGTTGTGTTTGTTGTTGCGGTTTTTTGTGCAGCAGGCCAACAAATCAACATCCGGTTAGCTGCGATACACAGACTCTCCACTCTCCACTCTCTCCACACTCTACATCATCTCACACAAAACATTCATTGCACATATGAAATATTATATACAAAAAGCTCAGCTCAGTTCAGTTCTCCTCCTCCCTGCTCACAGCACCCAGCTCCATCTTCTTTCGCTCTCTTTCCATCTCTCTCTCTCGCTGTCTGGGCAAGTTGACAGGCCGGCGGCGAACGCATTTGATAACTGTAGCTGCTAACTGCTAGCTAAAGCCGCTATGTACACACACTGACGCACATGTGTATGTTTGTGAGTCGTCTGGCCGGCCTCAGTTTTGTTTGTATGGATTTGTGTCTAGCGATAGTCAGGTTTTTTTTATATTTTGTATGAGTAACGCGTTAACATTTTGGCGACTTTTAGCACAGACAGGCGTCGGCATATTTATTTATTTTATTTTTTCACTTTAGCACTGCTTGTGGCTTTGTGTGTGTGAGAGAAGATAAATTTTAAGCTTGAAAGTACTAGGCAAAAGCGCTAGACGACCGGCACAGACGAGACGCGCAGCACGAATGAATGAAGTTGGCGAGCAAACGAAATTGCCAACCATACAGCAGCAGTCTCGGTCGCTGCCTCAGTCGCCGTTGCCGTCGCTGCTGCTGAGGCTGCCTACGATTGACAAGACACGATGCAAAATCGGAAAAAAAAAAAAGCCGAACAACAACGAGCAGTCATCTCGTGCGTTTCCTCGCTCTCGCTCTCTGTCTCTGGTATTGCTGCTCACGCGTGTAGGTCGTCTAGAGGCCGTTCGTTTGGGTTGCCATTTCTCTTTTGGAGGCCACATACTGTGTGCGCGTGTGTGAGTGTGTGTGTTGTTTGGCGCTCGTTCGCTCTTCGCTTACGCTTCGTGTGGTCGCTCTCTCGCGCAAAAATTCTTTGCTGCAAATCAAAGTCGAGGTCGTTGTACGAATGAAAGAATGTCGGCTTTTGTTGTTGTTGTTGGAGCCAGGCCACTGTTGGCGTCGCTGCTGCTGCGGCATTGATGTTTAATGCTTACTGCGATCCGCCATTGTGCCTGCAACGCGTCGCTGCTGCACTTATGCTGCTGCCTTCGCTCTCTCTCTCTCTCGCATGCTCTCTCTCATTTTGTCTATGTGTGTGTGTGTGTGTGCTCGGCATGCCTTAACTTGGCTTTCTTTTGAATAATGTTACTTCATGCTTTCGCAGTCTTCGTCTTCGTCCGTCCATTCGTCCCTCTGTTCGTGTCTCAGTTCGTTTGTTCGCCTGCTTGTCCACTTGTCTGTCTGCCTGTCCGTCTGCGTGGCCGTGCATTTGTCTGCTAGGCAAAAAATGCTGTTACTTTTTATATGCACTCTCTTGCTTATGCTTTGTCTCCCTCCCACCAGCCCAGGCACTCCTTTTGGAATTTTGTTAGACTCGCAGCCCATTTTTTTAAACTTATTTTTACTACTTTTTTAATACATTTTTGGCTAACGGGTTGTGGCGGGCGGGGGCTGTTTTCTTCTCTTTTTTCTTATATTTTTGGGTTTGTCTGTGAGCCGCTTTCGCGCGTTTGTAATAAAAACTCGTTATAAGTAGAAATTCTTTACATCTTGCTTTTTTTTTAATTTTTTGCGCTCTTTTTTTTTGTTATGCTCTCATTCTCCTATTTTATTTCTTTTTTATATTTTTTCCATCATTTTTTTGGCTAGTTTACCTGCCTGCCGCCGGTTGTCTCCCATTTTCCCATGCTCTCTGTCGTTGCCTTGCCTTGCCTTGGCACACTCATCTATTTCCATTTTTTAAGCACTCTTTGCGGCCACTTTTCTTTATTATGATGTCGACTCCCCCCATCCGCCTTCCCCACCCCACTCCCTCGCTCGCTGCTGTACCATGACAAATGTGAGAACCGCTTGTGGCTAAAAAGCTTTACTCAGTCCGTCATTCATTCAATCAGTCATTCATTCAGTCAGTCAGTCAGTTGGCGGCGGCGGCTCAAACGCTTAGAAGTTTTCTCGACTGGTATACGCCCACTCCAAAAATAAACACAGTATGTATTATTCACACACACACACTGGTCTATCAACTTTGTTTTGCAAACTATTGTAGAACGGTAATTTTTTAATGTAACAAAATCTACAATTCTGATTAATCTAAAAATCTATAATTTTATTTTAGATAATTTTTCTATACGCTTAAATTGTTTTTTATAAGTTTCTTGTAATTTAAAATACTAATAAGACAGGTATAATATAGTATAAACTATATTATAAATACAAATTAAATGATTATTTTTATAATACATCCAATCTAAAGTTCAGAAAATGTATATACTTATACTTACCATTATTCTAATATAAAGTCTGGTTTTAAATAATTTTTTTCTCTTGTATTTAAAACGAATTAAAATTCGAAGTTTTCACATCTTTTATCTTTTATCGAATGTCTACTGTATGAAGCGCTCACTTCCAGGTAAAGCAATATATATCTCCCCCGCCCACTCAATTATTAGGCCAGTTGGCAAGCTAATTTGCTTATCAGAGAAAAGGGTCGCCAGTGGCTGAGACGTAGGTAGAGCTGTAGGAATGGGAAGTGGGTGGGGGTTGGTTTTTTGGTTGGTTTCGTCGAGAAAGGGCAGAGAAAATGCGCGCCAAATAAAATTGTCATTAGGAATTGCATCAGTTGCTGATAACAGAGACACCTCCCACACTCTCTACCTTCTCATATATATATATATATATCTCTTTCGCTCTCTATCTCTCTCTCTGCTTCAGCTTCTTTGCACATTTACAATGATAAGATGAAAAATATAGAATAAGTGTGCAAAACTTGAAAATTAAGTTTCGACTTAGCACAAATAGTGCAAATCATCACACTCAACAATGAGAAACCGAGTTCAGAATGAAAGGGGGTGCGTGGAGTGAGGAGAGCAAAGGCGCAAAAACTCAGCGAATCGGAATGAACAACAACAACAAAAGTTCCAGTCGAACTATTTAACACCATTTATCGCTGGCCACAAAAACAATCGAGTTGCTGAAATTGCAACAAAGTACAATGATTAGGCACAATAACAAAAAAAAAACCGTGGTTTCTATTCGTTCTGAATCGAACGGATTACTTGCTAACAGAAAGAAATATAACTGTAAAAAGTATCAACTATCTTTTTAAAAATTTGCATGGCAAGTCGAAAAGAAATTAGCCAGAATTGTAAGTAGGAAAATTAGAAAATTAGTTCGATTAGTTAAACTTAAGTAGCGAAGAAATAAAACCCAAATTGATGACCCAATTATATATTTAGTATCGGAATATTGTCAATAACAGTGAAGTTATTCGGGAGATATTTTAAGAAAATTAATTAAAAGAATACAGTTGGCTTTTTTCGGGGCATTTTAAAAAATGGAAGAACAAACATCATTAAATATATTTGAAGTCTTTATATTTATGACAATAGTAAAGCGAAAATTAAGATTTTTCCAAAGAAACTTGTGTATAGTCTCTGATTTTTTTAGAAGCATTTGAAATTATTTACAATCCTTTACAAGAGTAAAATACAAGCAACAGAAATCATATTTTTTATTTTCAAACAAACTGGAATTAGTTCTGTACTTTAAAATGTATAATCAGAACTTTTACTTATAAGCAAAAATACATTAAAAGATATCAGGATTCAGGCTTATATTATAAAAAATACACCAAAACCAGATAAAAAATGAAAAGCCTGAGGCCATTACCAGAAAAATAACACATTTATGCTGAATGTAAGCAAAATGGGAAATTGTTGCTATTATTTTTTAAAGGAATGAGGAAATATGCCTCGTCATTAAATATTATGATTATCTAAAATCAATAAGCAGAAATGCCCTCTATGCTCTACACAATTTTTGATATAATACATATATACATCAAAATATACATCAAAATTAAATTCATTCACCACCAACTAATATATCCCATTAAGTATACCAAATCGCAGTTGCTAAAACTAAAAAACCAATTGCATTCAATTATATATCTGTCACAGATTAGAGTAACGGGGTCATTTCATAAACATTGTCGTAATTGTATCGGATTCAATACCATATCATATTCAAGACACTCACCTGTCATTAAATGTATTGAGGAATTTCCAACGATTGCAGTTTTTTGTCTTCTTCCTTTTTTCGTAGTTATTATTTTTTGTTTAGTTGGCGAGAACGGAGAATTGATAACAGAGCTTTGGATTACACATGGTTTGTTGTTTTTTTTTTTACGTATCAGTAGTCTATATAATATATTTATATATATTTTTTTTTAATTTATATATTCAATGCACGAAATTTTGCTGATCACTTTGAAAATGAAATTTGATTAGATTTTTATTTGCTTTTTATTCTGCTTTGGCTACACTTGACTTGAATAATGTCTCAGACTAACTTTTAGAGTGTGTGTGTGTGCGTAGTACCGTTAGACACAGAGTGCGTATGCGCAACGTTTCGCAATAAAAGTTTCAAAGTCATGCAAACAATTCTTCTTCTGCTATGGCTCCTGCTCCTACTGTCAAACTGTTCGACCGTTGCGGCTGAGCGACCAAACTCGACTGCCAACCAGCAACTATAAATTTCTGTTGCTTGTACTGCTGCTGCTTCTGCTTCTGCTACTACTGCTACTGCTGCTGCTTCGTTTGAACTGAACAACCGCAGCTGGCGAATGTTGCGTTTCAACTGAATGCCAAACTATTACTTAGACGGGGACTTGCCCAACGAGAACTGCTGTGTGCAGTTTAACGGCAAATGAACAAACGCCAAAAGCGCACCAGACAAAAGCAGCGACGCAGCGGCGACGCTTCGGCAAGGTGAAGGTGGAACGCCAATCAATGAGAGCGAGAGAGAAAGAGAGAGAAGGAGAGCACACACAATGCTGCGTCGGCGCGCTGTTGCTAGCTGCTACTGCTGCTTAATGCGACTGCTGCTTGCTGCTACTGCACTTAGTACAGGGCGCCAGACGTCGGCGAGGCGTTTCGTTGAGTGCATTGGCATAGTAAACTTTAGCACGAGGTGGCGCCGACGTCGCGACGCCTGCACTGAAGTTACACGCAGCGATAGTGAGAGAGAGAGAGAGCAAGCACAAGAGAGGGTGAGAGCCGGGAGAAAATCTCTCTCAATTTACATTGTGGGCTGTTGTTGTAAACGAATGCCGTTAGATGCGCACTTGACGTCGTCGTCGCCGTCGCCGTCGTCGTTGCTCATCAACAAGTCAGCTACTGCGACGTCGACTGCATTGCTTTGACTTTACATATTATTATTACTTAAAACTATTTCAAACGTGGGAATTCCCCCGGAATTTTATACTTTTGACTTTGTTTCGACTGCGACCAAAAATATTCCATATAAAAAAGATATAATAAAATACATCCGCAACAAAATACGCTCTCGACTGCAAGAGAGAAAGGGAAAGAGAGTCGCAGTCGAATCGGCGCCAGCAACGGCAGCGGAAGTTAACGGAAAGCTTCAATTTAGCCGGCATTTTACAATGCATCCGCTCGGCTGAGCTGACCCGAAGCTCCTAGGCTGTGTAAGAGAGAGGGAGAAAGCAAAGAGAGCGTGCAGGACTTAAGAGCGCGCTCTCTTCAGTGCAGCATGAGGCAGGTCAGTTCAGTTGCGCCAGCTAACGAAGCGTTTGCGAACGCGGCGCTCAGCAGACAGCAGCAGCAGTTGACGACAGAAACGTCCTCTTCCTTTCCCTCTCTCGCACACATACATAGTCGGCGAGCATTATTAGATTTATCGTGTTTTAGCGCTTAAGCAGATGCCCGTGTCGCTGCCCGTCCTCTGCCGTTGACCATAAAGAGGTACTGGGCAAATTTTATGACTACTGCTGCCTTTTTTTTCTTCTACTATGTCCTCTGCCCTTTGCGTCTTCCTGCAGGCTCTTTTCTCATCATTATTTGCGCCCCGAATTTTGTGCTGTCTTTTTTACACCTCTCTCTCTCTCTCTCTATCTTTTTCTTGCTGCAGCAGTTTATGTTCAGCGCTGACTTTTCATTATTATTATTATTAGCGCATCTTGAGCTGAACAGCTACTTAACCAACTGTAACTCCAACTCTGTGTGTGTATGTGTGTGTTTATTTGGGTGTGTGCCTGCAATTGGCATGCAAATATTTAATTAGCTCCTTCAAGCTGTTGCCAACTTGACGCCTGATTAATTCAAGTGTGCCTGTTCCTTTTATTCTCTTTTGCTTTCAATTTTTGCATTGCTCTTTCAATTTTTTGTGGGCATAACAACAAAAAACGATTAAATTACCAAGCCAATTTCATAGTTTGGCCAAACTTTGTGCAAAATGTCAAAAAATATTATTAAATTTGGCCAACAAAATAATCTAAGCACACCTACACACACACACACACACATGCATTGCACATGTGTCGCCCTTTAACCGCGCACAATTTTCATATGCCCAAATTTTCCCAAAATATTCGATTCATCCGCAAAAACTATGCAAAACATTGCTACACTTGGCGAAATCAATTATGCATTTTAGCTTAAAATTTTACTTACATTGCATACAAAAGAATTGATGTATTTTTTTTGGCATAATTAAAAAGAAAGTAAAATAAAGGGTTAATTTTTTGTTTAGAAATTGTGCGAGATCGCCAATTGTTGAAAATAAAAATTCTAGGATTAAAAAAAAATCAGAAAATATATTTAGATATTAATTTAGATATTAAACAACAATAAATACATATTATTTTTCGATATAGCTTATATAATATGAATATATTTTAACTTGTACTAAGTAATTAAATAATCGTTAACCTCGCAATTTTTTTTTTAAATAACGAAAAATAAAAAAAAAATTTATGTTTTTTGCAACTTTAATTTAAAAAACACAAAACTATTCTGTGTGTATCTGTAGGTGTCTCTAAGGGTGTGTGTGTATTTTTGCATCAGATTGGCGATTTGCAAACTGCATTTTAGGTACTTTGCTCCCAAATTGAGTTCCGGTTTAACGACGGGGCTTTTGTGTTGATTTCTAGTCGCTGTTCAAAGACCCCAAAAAAAACAAGCGGCAGATTTCAGTTTAGGGTTGCATTTAATTGTTCCTGTTTGTTGTGAGAGCCAACGTAATTTGTGTAGCCATTAGGGCAATAAATTTGAAAGAAAAATAATAATTATAAATTAAGTACAAAATTAAACAATTACAATTTTAAAACTTCATTGAAGTGTTAAAGTGTTCAAATTTATTTTTGGCCATAACTTGGTTGTTTTTTATCCGATCTTAATGATATGCATATTATGTGTTAATTAGATTGTTAATAATTGTGGCTTTTATTGCTATCGAAAATCGAAATATATCGATATTCCAGATACAAATGCAGTTATCAGTAAAATCAAGCAAAATTTATCTACGCCGGATATACGAGAACCTATTCCATACTCATGTTGATATAGATGGGCGAACAGACGGACACGGCTATATCGACTAGGCTGTTGATTCTGATCAAGAATATATATACTTTATGGGGTAAAAAATTCTTACTTCTGCCGGTTACATACATTTGCAAAAAACCAATTCTGGGGGTTATTAGTGCATATGATTATGATTATTAATGACTATTGAGCAATAATCTCATTTAAAAGCAATTTAAAATAGTAATTAGATAATATCAAATTGTCACTCAGTCGATTGACATACCCATCAAAATAATAAATTTTTGACGATTCGTAAGCTTTTTAAAATGATTTTAATAATTATTTTCAAAAATTGTTATTTTGATCAGCATCACATATTGCTCATAGATAATATTCCAGATCATATCATTTATAATGATTTATATTTATTGAAAACTATTGAATAAAAAGAAACATAAAAAAGAAGATAATTTATTACTATTCAGTTAATCAAGCTAACTAAACATCAGTGAAGAGTAATTTTAATGATAATAATAACTTCATTGCAGTTTTAAAGTTTGCTTAGATTTGACGTATTACAAAAATATTTTGCAACTAAAAAGTAACTAA
This sequence comes from Drosophila melanosoma, assembly GCA_035042045.1. Taxonomy (NCBI): domain Eukaryota; kingdom Metazoa; phylum Arthropoda; class Insecta; order Diptera; family Drosophilidae; genus Drosophila; species Drosophila melanosoma. The sequence goes on from JAWNLY010000049.1 coordinate 288,631, forward strand.
AAATGCAATACGAATTATTTAGATAATACAAATATTAGAATAAATAGAATATTGTCGCCATGAGTACCACATCGATTGTTTTCGGATTATTATTTATCTGGATTACTCTAAACCTAAGCTACAATGAAAATGTAAGTAGAGATCGATATTTAACAGAATTTGAGAATTGACCAATTTGAAAACCTGTTTGCAGGAGGCGATCGAATTTAAAATGACGAATCTTGTTTGTGAAAGCTACAACAAATCACTAGTTGCCATATACAAATGCCGGCTGAAAGCAATAAATCGGCATAAAACGGTATTAAATTTGAATGTATCTCTTGAAAAAAATGTGAAGGAAGCTGTAGTGGAAGGTCAATTGTTTAAGAAAGCAAATGGCTTCAAGCCTTGGCTCTATAAAGCAGCGATCGATGCCTGCCGGTTCGTCAAGAAGCCTTACAATCCAATTGCAATAATTGTGTATAGCTTGTTCAAAGATTTTACGAACATGAACCACACATGTCCATATAAGGCAAGTATTACTCCAAAAATACTCAGTACTTTTCGAAGTGATTAAAATGATGAGTTAATGCAGTACTTGGTTACCAGGTCGAGCACTCTCGACTGGGTCCGTCTTATAATTTCTATAATATCAAATACGAATTTTTACAGGGTATACAAATCATTGAAGGATTTTATCTGCGATCAAATTTCTTACCAAACATGTTGCCTACCGGGGAGTATCGATTGCAAATAAAGTTTATATTAAACAAGAGCCCAGCAATTAATGTACTTGTCAACTTCATATTTGAAGAGGATAAATAATAAAATAATTTGAAGTATATTTTTGTATTAAATGTTTTACAATATTTTAATTTCTTTCCTATGTCGACATAAGAATTTTTTTAACATTTTGCATATGCTTTAATTTATTTTGTTTTTGAAGGAGAAAAAAGACCGTTCAATTGTTCAAATCAAATAGTATTTAAAAGGTTGTGTTTTATTTGACTTATTACAATTATAAAGTAATTACTTATAAGATAAGTAAGTAATATAACAAAAATATTACATTTTAAGTATGACAAATATCTAAAGTCATTCGTGTTTTGTCACCATGAACAAGATGTATTTTGTTATCGGAATATTACATATCTGGCTTACCCTAAGGATAAGTTATAATGTAAGTTAAAGTTCAGATAAGAGAATTGCCCTAATGCTAGGATAATTTCGATTACTGTTCCCAGGAGGCTATCGAATTCAAGATGACGAATACGGTTTGTGGGAGTAATGATAAATCGTGGGTTGTCATCCACGAATGCCGACTTCGTGCTATTAATCGGCATAAGACGACATTCAATTTTAATGGAAATTTTGTATTTAAGGTGAACGAAGTTTTAGTAGAAGGTCGATTGTTTAAAGTAAAAAAAAAACAAATGCAGCGCACGCCGAAAAAGCCCGAACTGATCCCTAATTGACAGGCAAAATACACACACGTATAGAAACATACATATATACATAGATACGTACATGCAATCGTGCGTAACGGGGTTCTTCAGAATACAATATGCATTAAAGTAAGAGCGTATTTGTGAGAAAAAGATGGTATGATAATCGATGCGAGTGTAAATCTGATGCTCCCATAGATTATAATACCATCTCTTTCTCACACATGCGCTTGCATGTTTTTGCATACAGAAAATGTTTGCAGCTGCTAATAGAAATTAGATAAATATGAGAATATATTTTTGGCCATAACTTGGTTGTTTTTTATCCGATCTTAATGATATGCATATTATGTGTTAATTAGATTGTTAATAATTGTGGCTTTTATTGCTATCGAAAATCGAAATATATCGATATTCCAGAAACAAATGCAGTTATCGGTAAAATCAAGCCAAATTTATCTACGCCGGATATACGAGAACCTATTCCATACTCATGTTGATATAGATGGGCGAACAGACGGACACGGCTATATCGACTAGGCTGTTGATTCTGATCAAGAATATATATACTTTATGGGGGAGATTCTTACTTCTGCCGGTTACATACATTTGCCAAAAACCAATTCTGGGGGTTATTAGTGCATATGATTATGATTATTAATGACTATTGAGCAATAATCACATTTAAAAGCAATTTAAAATAGTAATTAGATAATATCAAATTGTCACTCAGTCGATTGACATACCCATCAAAATAATAAATTTTTGACGATTCGTAAGCTTTTTAAAATGATTTTAATAATTATTTTCAAAAATTGTTATTTTGATCAGCATCACATATTGCTCATAGATAATATTCCAGATCATATCATTTATAATGATTTATATTTATTGAAAACTATTGAATAAAAAGAAACATAAAAAAGAAGATAATTTATTACTATTCAGTTAATCAAGCTAACTAAACATCAGTGAAGAGTAATTTTAATGATAATAATAACTTCATTGCAGTTTTAAAGTTTGCTAAGATTTCACGTATTACAAAAATATTTTGCAATTAAAAAGTTATTAAAAATGCAATACGAATTATTTAGATAATACAAATATTAGAATAAATAGAATATTGTCGCCATGAGTACCACATCGATTGTTTTCGGATTATTATTTATCTGGATTACTCTAAACCTAAGCTACAATGAAAATGTAAGTAGAGATCGATATTTAACAGAATTTGAGAATTGACCAATTTGAAAACCTGTTTGCAGGAGGCGATCGAATTTAAAATGACGAATATTGTTTGTGAAAACTACAACAAATCACTAGTTGCCATATACAAATGCCGGCTGAGGGCAATAAATCGGCATAAAACGGTATTAAATTTTAATGCATCTCTTGAAAAGGTGAATGAAGCTGTAGTGAAAGTTCAATTGTTTAAGAAAGCAAATGGCTTCAAGCCTTGGCTCTATAAAGCAGAGATCGATGCCTGCCGATTTTTAAGGAAGCCTTACAATCCAATTGCAATAATTGTGTACAAATTGTTCAAAGATTTTACCAACATGAACCACACATGTCCATATGAGGCAAGTATTACTCCAAAAATACTCAGTACTTTTGGAAGTGATTAAAATGATGAGTTAATGCAGTACTTGGTTACCAGGTCGAGCACTCTCGACTGGGTCCGTCTTATAATTTCTATAATATCAAATACGAATTTTTACAGGGTATACAAATCATTGAGGGATTTTATCTGCGATCAAATTTCTTACCAAACATGTTGCCTACCGGGGAATATCGATTGACCCTAAAGTTTATATTTAACAAGATCCCAGCATTTTATGCAATTGTCAACTTCATATTTGAAGAGGATTAATATTAAAATAATTTGAAGTATATTCTTGTGTTTCGAAATCTGAATTTGTTTTCTATATCGTTATAAGAATTTTTTTTAAACAAAAGACCGTTCAGGTGTTGAAATCAAAATAGTTGTATTAATTGTGTACAAAATGTTCAAAGATTTTTACTACCATCAACCACACGTGTCCCTATGAGGCAAGTATTACTCCAAAAATTTATTGAAATGATGAGTGCCAAAAATACTCAGTACCTGGTTAGATACCAGGTCGAGCACTTTCGACTAGATCCGTTTTATAATTTTTTTATATTAAATACCAATTTTTACAGGGTAAAAATTCGTGGATTGTATCTGCGTTCAAAACTCTTACCTAACATGTTGCCAACCGAAAAAAACAAAAACAAAATAAAATAGATAATTTATTAAGTTGACCTATTCAGTTAATCAAGCTTACTAAACATCAGGGAAGAGTAATTTGAATTTTAATAATAACTTCATTTAAGTTTTAAAGTTTGCTAGGATTTGACGTATTACAAAAATATTTTGCAATTAAAAAGTAATTAAAATGCAATACGAATTATTTAGATAATATAAATATTAGAGTAATTCGAGTATTGTCGCCATGAGTACCACATCGATTGTTTTCGGATTATTATTTATCTGGATTACTCTAAACCTAAGCTACAATGAAAATGTAAGTAGAGATCGATATTTAACAGAATTTGAGAATTGACCAATTTGAAAACCTGTTTGCAGGAGGCGATCGAATTTAAAATGACGAATCTTGTTTGTGAAAGCTACAACAAATCACTAGTTGCCATATACAAATGCCGGCTGAAAGCAATAAATCGGCATAAAACGGAATTAAATTTGAATTTATCTCTTGAAAAAAATGTGAAGGAAGCTGTAGTGGAAGGTCAATTGTTTAAGAAAGCAAATGGCTTCAAGCCTTGGCTCTATAAAGCAGAGATCGATGCCTGCCGATTCTTGAGGAAGCCTTACAATCCAATTGCAATAATTGTGTATAGCTTGTTTAAAGAGTTTTCCAACATCAACCACTCATGTCCACTTGAGGCAAGTATTATTCAAAAAAATACTCAGTACTTTTCGAAGTGATTAAAATGATGAGTTCATGCAGTACCTGGTTACATACCAGGTCGAGCACTCTCGACTAGATACGTCTTATATTTGCATTAATATTAAATACAAGTTTTTACAGGGTACACAAATCATTGAGGGATTTTATCTGCGTCCAAAATTGTTACTTAACATGTGGCCAACTGGGGAATATCGATTGACCCTAAAGTTTATATTAAACAAGAGCCCAGCAATTAATATAATTGTCAACTTCATATTTGAAGAGGATTAATATTAAAATAATTTTAAGTATATTCTTGTGTTTAAAATTTGAATTTATTTTCTATATCGACAAAAGAATTTTTTCTTATTCTTTATTTATATTGTTTTTAAACGAGAATATTCAGTAATCATGTCAGGGATATGGAAACAGTTATTACAGCTGAGTATGCCAATTCCATATAATTAAAAGACGGTTCAGGTGTTCAAATCAAAGAGCATTTAAAATGTGGTTTTGTATTTCACTTATTACAATTATAAAGTAATTACTTATAAGATAAGTAAGTAATACAACAAAAATATTACATTTTAAGTATGACAAATATTGAAAGTCATTCGTGTTTTGCCATGAACAAGATGTACTTTGTTACCGGAATATTACATATCTGGCTTACCATAAGGATAAGTTATAATGTAAGTTAAAGTTCAGATAAGATAATTGCCCTAATGCTATGATAATTTCGATTGCTCTTTGCAGGAGTCTATTGAATTCAAGATGACGAATGCGGTTTGTGGGAGTAATGATAAATCGTGGGTTGTCATCCACGAATGCCGACTTCGTGCTATTAATCGGCATAAGACGACATTAAATTTTAATGGAACTATTTTACGTTCGGTTAACAATATTATTGTTCAAGGACAACTCTTCAAGAGAGAAATTGGTTACAAGCCTTGGCTCTATAAGGGGTCAGTCGATGTCTGCCGTTTCTTTCTTAGGGAAGCCATATCATCCAAATGCAATTGTTATCGTTAAATTGTATCAAGAATTCACCAATTTTAACCACACATGTCCCTAATTGGTAAGAGTTACTACAAATTGTTGTCGAAATGAAAGTTCGTGTTCAATGCAGTACACGGTAATCGAGCACTCTCGACTAGAGCCGTCTTACGTAATTTCACTTACACCATATCCTACGTTTCTTAGGGCCCAGCAATCGTTAAAGGATTTTATCTGCGATCAAACCTTTATCATGCCAACCGGGGATTATCTATTGACCTTAAGTTGGTTGTTCAACAAAAGCCCAGCACTTTTTACAAATGTTCACTTCGCCTTCAAAGAGGATCTAATATAATATACCAGGTATATCCATCTATTAGAAATTTTTTTTTGAATGCATTGAATATTACAACGATTATTTAAAGTCTCTTTAATCAGTAAATCGACGTCACAAAAATATGAATTTATTTAATATTTTATGAACATATTTATTATAAGAATCTAATAATAATATAATTTTTAATTAATCTTCTTCAAAGATGTAGCTGATATTTGTACTGACCATAATAATATGGATAATTCATATATCCAAAACAAGCTCAATAAATATTCACCGGTTGGCCACGAACTTGGAAAAGAACTTTTTTTTAAATAAAATCCATCAATGATCCGAGGGCCAAATGACAAGTAGGAGATATTGACAAATCGGTAAATATTGATTGATAGAATATTGATTGGAATAATAATTACCACAAAGGGACATGTGTGATTGAAATTGAAATAATCTTTAATCACATTAAAAAAAAAGAACTGCAATTTGATTATATGGCTTCTTAACGAAGCGACAAACATCGACATTTATTTTAAAGAGCCAAGGCTTGTGGCCATTGGCTTTATTATAAACTTCTCCGAGAGCCATTTCTCGAGCTGGATAAATAAAAAGTTCCATTAAATTTCATTGTCGTCTTATGCCGATTTCGCAGCCGGCATTCGTGGACGGCAAACCATGTTTTTTTTTAGCTCTCACAGACCGCATTTGTCATCTTGATTTCTATTGCCTCCTGTAAACCACAATCGGAACTATCCTAAAAATCATTGCAATCCTCTTATCTGTACTTGAACTTACATTAAAACTTATTCTTTGCGTATACGAAATATTCAAAATTCAGAGGACAATGTGTTGTTCTGTGTTCATGATGACAAAACACGCATTATTCTAAATATTTAAATATATCTCTCATTAATATATGAAATTAAAATGATTTCATAATCGTAACAATTCCCCTTAAATATTGAACGTTTTTATATGCATTCATATTAGTTAATGCTTTTAATATTAGTTGAATACTTGGAAAATTATATATTTTTTTTTGCTCTTTTTTCTGTATAATCTCCTCTTCTTGGGGGAGTGCCGGAAAATGGTCTGCAATTAAAATCCAAAAATGTTGTTGCCAAAATTTGGAAGAGCTGCCGCGCAGCAATAGTAAACACGAAGTTGGCAGCAATTAGTAGTGATATATATAAATTATTTACCATTTTTGGCATTACCATTAACACAATCCCAAACAATTGCCAAACCCAAAATAAATTGCACAACAAAATAAAAAAAAAAAACAATAAAATATAGAAAATACCAACAAAAAAAAAAAATCAGAGAGTTCAAATTTAGAAAAATATGTAGTATTTATTTGGGTAATATTTTATGTGCAACTAATGGCGGCAACATTGCCACAGCGGCGACCAAATTAAACATTAAAACGATGCTAATCAGGCGGTTCCCCTGGCAATTTCAATAAAAATATATAAATATATAAGTATTATACTATATATATATACTAAAAGGCTGAACATTAAAGTTATGCGGCACGGCCATTAGCTGGGCAAAATATGCGCAAAATATTCAAATGCATTCTAAATAAATATGAGCATTTTATAAATAGTGTAAAAGCTGGCAAAAATTCACAAAAAGATACGCACAACAACAAAAATGCATATTCAAATGCAAAAACACAACAAAAAGGCAACGCTTAAAATCAGATTGATAGGCTGCCAGATACTCTATATTTGATAAAATCCTTGAAGGATTCGTTCGTATATTTAAAAGTAAGTTTAACTAGTTGAACTTCATATTAGATTAATTTTTGAAAATATCTAATAAATATATAAATAAAAATAATTTGTTTTAAAGAATTTTCCTTTAATCTTATATCTTAATATTAAATTTAAAGAATACACAAATAAATTAAATTAATTAATACAAATTATAATTAGTGGACTATAACATTTATAGATTGAGAATTTATACAGAAAATTTGGCTCTCTTAAGAAAATCAATTTTTTATTGGCATTCAGAGAACTTGGGAATTTTTTTTAATTGTTTTATTATTGTATATTTATTTTTTTTTTTAGTCTAAGCAACGCTTTTAATATTCAAAGGGTATGTAGAACTATGACTCGTTGTGATACGCACTTGTAATATTCAAATGGATTAACTTTGATCACATGCAAATGAGGGGCAGCTTCAACAGGGCAGCAGGATGAGGAGGAGTTGGAGGAGGCAGTCGCCGTCAAGGGACGCGGCTGTGGCACAAATTGAGCTAATTGCACACTAGATATACACAACGAGAGGGAGAGTAAGCGATGAAGAGAGAGAGAGAGAGAGAGAGAGAGAAGCAGAGAGAGAGAGGGGCACATTAATAGCCACATTAGCATAAAGTGCAGCAAGCATTGTCAGCCTCTCCAAGGACCCACACAGGACGACGCGGACGCGGACCAAACCAGAGTGACAATCGCTAGAAACAACAACAAAAATAACAACAACAACAACAACAACAACAACAGAAAAAAATGTAAACCCAAATTGCAATATCAGACATTTAGTCCATATGTATGAATCAGACGACAATCAGACACAATATCCATTTGATTGACATGCCTCAACTCAACTCAACTCAATTCACTCAACGCATCTGCCACACAAATTGACTTCAATTGCATATGTGTGGCACAGCGGCAGAGTTGCAGAGTGACAGAGTTACCCATGTGCCGCAACGGGGCACATTTGAAGAGATTTCCAAAGTTTTGATTTTGATTCAGCGCAAATAGTCCCAAACGGATTGATTTCATGCCTTCCTGTTCAAAATCAAGTTAAGTTTATCAAATGATATACAAATTATCTGACGCGATTTGTGGCTTTAAAACTTTTTAAATCTATTTGAATTTTTTGAGTTTGCCAGATATATAATATTTCGGAACCCCATATGATTCTCAGTATTTGTCTCATTTATATATGAAACTAAAATGACTTTATAATCGTAACAATTTGCCTTGAATTTTAAACGTTTTTTAATTGCATTTAGCGGGATTTTAATATTAGATAAATAAATATATTTTTTCTGCTTGATTTTCTGTATAATCTCCTCTTTTTCGGTGAGTGCCGAAAAATGGTCTGCAATTAAAATCCAAAAATGTTGTTGCAACAACGATTTGTGAGGTATTCTTTTTTAATGGCTTGAAATTTTTTTTATAATAATTTTGAATTATATATTATGGCATAACTTGTTGCAAGATATTAAAAATTATTTCTTACAATTTGTTTGTATATTTTTATATAAATTTTCGCTTTCAATTCAATTAAATTGCGCATAAATCTAAAACAGCAATTTATAAAAATAAAATGCAACTTTAAAATGCAATTAAATTAAGCTTACAAATAGCTTTGTGTTTTTCATTGCTATTGTCCATAAATTAAATGAGTTGATTTCGACTCTTTGGCTGTGCAAATAAAACCGCTAATGCTTAAAGCCAAACTGTTGACTTAATGACAGTTAGCAGTTAGCCACAACTGCCAACTACCACCTGTCAAACGTTAACTGGCCAAAATAAATGCTGACAGATGTCATACGCAACTTTTTCATCTGTTTTCGATTGTTAATTTGGTTTTTCTTTTTGTTTTTCCGATGTTGCAGCAAACTAATTGAAAAGCGCTGCACGGCAACTTGCAACTTGACGTATACTTAATCTTCTCCAACAAATAGACAATGTTTGTGTTTGTTGTTGTTGGTATTTTTTATTTTTATTTTTTTTTTTTTTTGTTTGCTTCATTCTGTGCTTCAATGTCGAGCAGTGCCCATCAAGTGGGTTAACAGGCAACGAAGAAAAAAAGCCCCAAACAAAAACTTGACACACTGAAAAACTGAAAAGCGCTGAAGATTCAATGCAAATATAAACAAATCAGGCGTGGCAAGTGTGTGGCAAGGAAGGGGGAGGAAAGGATGCTGATGGGGTTGAGGGTGTCATGTCCAAAGTCAACAGTATTTGGAGGACTGGGTTTGCTTGTGTGTTTGCACAGTCACTTGTGCTATACACTTGAAAAAATCCCATCATATAAAATAATTAAATTGCGCTTTGATGTTTAAAATTTCTTAATAGACATTAAATATATTTTCTAAATTTATACGAAATAATAACATTAATAGTTAATATTCATAGTATTGTCAACATTTCTATATATATATTTTTCTCTGAGTGTAGATAGTCTACAGCAGTTTCTACTTTTTCTTCTCATAGTTGCTGTTGCTGCTTTTTGGAAAAAAACGTCGCAGATCAGCAGAAAAATTTGTTGTTCAGCTGGCGCCAGTTGGATAGTATAGAAAACATATGGAAATTACATTTGCACAAACAACAACAATGCCAACAACAACAACAACAACAACAGCAACAACAGCAACAATAACAACAATAACAACAACAACAAAGAAATGCCTGCAAACATTATCGTTGCAGCATTTTTCGGTTGAAGTTTTCGTATAGGCAATTTTTAGTGTGTGTAGATTTTAGAAAATGAAAACTTGCAACAGCCGCAGCAGCAACAACAAAAAAAAGTGTAGGGTTGTGTGTAAAGGGGTGTGTGTGTGGGGGGGGGGGGGGTGATAGTGTTGCCTTAGCACTATTGTGAGCCACACAAGTGCGGCTAGAAAGGCACTTAATCATCTTAAACCGTTGTTTGCACGGCTTGCCACAGACGTGGCTGCCACAAACATACACAAACACACAATTACAAACACCCACACACACAAGCACACACACTTACAAACACCTACACACACACTTGCGGCACACTTTAGTGCTACACGTGTTTCATTTGCTGCGTTGCACGCAAAACTAAAAGAAAAAAAATTGAATAAAAAATAAATAAATAAAGTAAATTCTTAACCGAATTTGAGATACCCTTTGCAGACTGGACTTTAGCTGCAGGCAGTTCAATTTTACTATGCACATTGAAAGTAATCAAAAATATCGTTTGCTAAAAAATTGCACATCAAATTTAATAATTTAATTCATAGTTTTTCACACACTTAATTACATAATTGACACAAATGTTCTTTTTTATTCAAATTAGCTTTTAATGGTTATTTTAATTATGTTTTCGATTAGCGAAAATTATTGATTTTGACAATTTTGCACATGTGAAAATTTTCATTTGCATTTCTTGATCATTTTATTATGTTTATTTAGGCAATTATTCAGCCATAGTATAATTTGTCACAGGAAATCGATCTTAAAGTACAGTTAAAAGATTCCAAATATCATCTTAAAAAGAGTATCATAAAAAGCAAAAGCCACACAAAAAAAAAAATAAAGAAAGGAAAAGGCAGCCACATCCACTTCTGCCACCGCCGCCCACAATTGACCAGCTGCGCAGCTAACTAAACACAGCAACTATCTAGCCAGGTGGCAACACCCCGCACCGACCCCATCCGCCCCTGTGGCCAACCACACATTTCATGCAGGATGGAAAAGCTAAACCGCATTTAGCGCGCGTTTAGTGGTCGCCATTTTGCCCACAACCCTTAAACCAAACCCCAAGCTTCCCTCTCCGGCGACCCACTCTTGCCACAGATTTATGCAATGAAAATATGCCAGTGTCTAAAGTTGCAATGTGCCACGCCCCACAGACACAGAGCGCCTGGGCAAACAGGCAGCAGCTGGTTTTTTCTACTCTTTTTTTTTTTTGGTTGTTTTCGTTAATTAAAAAATTTTGACTTGCTTATATGCAAATCAATTACCTGCAAGACCCTCAAACGGGTTGAGCAGGGGGGGAAGAGAGAGGTGCTAGTAGTTGAGGTGTGTGAGTGTGTGTGTGTGTGTGTGTGTGTGTGTGTGTGTGTGTGTGTGTGTGTGTGTGGCTATTGAGGTAAGAGACTGCTCTCACTGGCAGCTGAAAGGCTCGAGAGTTGAGTGCTGCTGCAGCGGCAGCAATAACAAAAACAACAGCATCAGCAACATCCTGTGGCACATTCAAGGCCCAAAGCAATAAGCGACACATGGTTTAGATTTTTGACTTCGAAATGTGTGTGTGCCAGTCTATGTGTGTGTGTGCCTGTGTTTGTGCAAGTGTTTGTGGTATTTAGATTTGCATCTGTTGCGGTAAGTGTTACCGCAGAAAATAACACAAGAAACTCTGCTTGTCAAAACCAAATATTAAACCAGGTAGAGAATTTATAAAATCCTTGAAATTTCTAAAATAAAATAAGAAAAATTAAATTACGACACACATATATAAAACTTCAGATTGTAGTATCATTGCCAACATGTAAATTTCTTTTTAAAATTAACAAAAAATAATCTTGACAGTTTTAACAAAACTCATAACTAAAAAGTTTGATGAAAATATTTTCGTAGGAAACATGCAATTATTGTATTTGAATTGTAGATTTGTTAATTAGTTTTTAATCGCGACTTAAACTATATTTAATGTATAGTTTATATAGTATTTTTTTGTATTTTTTATATATATATATATATATATAAATAAACTCGTTTCGTTTGATGACGTGCGATAAACTCTGAGAGGGGCTTATTTGTTTGTTTGTGGCCCGAAGCAACAGTTGCAACAGTTTTTGGCTGGTTAAATAGGAGTGAGAGGGCGGTGAGAGGGGCACGTCTTGGGAAAGTTAGCTGTTAGCCCGGAAAATGGAGCCTGGGAAATGCATTCTGCATATTGTTTGACTGCCTAAAGGAAAGAGAAAGAACAGCGACACAACTTGCGACAGCCCTTTGAATTTTTGAACCCCTGTTGAATTCGAGAGACCAAAATACAAAAACCAAAGAAAGGGTGAAGGGTGTGAGACGCTAAGATACCCTGTAAATATGATAAAGAAAATCGAAAAAAAAACTGAATAAAAGGAATAAAATGTAAGGAAATATCAAACTGAAGATGAGGAAGTTGACGTAGATACCCTGTAAAATGTGAGCATATTAGATAAAAACATAATTTGAAAATATATTTAATATAGATGAGATTCAATAGACAAATTGAAAGAAAAAGTGAAAATAGTTTAAAGGTGGATTTAGAGAAAAAATAGATATTAATTCAAAAAGATTTTACCAATAAGCTATTTATGTACAAACATAACACAATATTCTACGGATTTTACATACCCTTAATTTCATATATTTCCAGGGTATTTTAACAGAAAACTTATGCCGCGTTGAGGCAGCGTCGCATTTTCAGCAGCAGCAGCAAAACAACTAAAAGTCAAATAAACAATTCAACTGAACACGCTGTCAACAGCAGGGCCAAAGAAAGGTTGGGTAAGAGAGGGGGAATGGGTTGCAACACAGGAGCAAGAGGAGGCAAACAGTCAGCGAAGGAAGCGCAGCATCATCATTGCTCATAATACACACACACACACAAACACACACACAGCGCAACAGCGTGGCAACAGCAACAACAGCCAGGAGACGAGGCAAGCAGCAAGTGGCAAAGTAGCCTGACTTGGCTGCCTGAGCTGTGTGCGGCTTGTGCCACATAGTTTCATATTTTCGCTGCGTTTGCATGTTTTATTTATTATTGTTTCGCAGCGCAGCGCAGCACAGCAGTCCTTGGCCAAAGGTTGCAACTCTTGACTTTAATTGTTAAGAGGCGAGACGTAAATTATTGAATGCCAACTGCGGCAACAACTGTTGCAAATCATATTTGCAACACGCATATATTTTCTGATTTTCGAAATAAGATGGAAGTATGATAAATGAGAGAATTGATGCTGTTTGCTGCATGCAAATGTTGTCCTTTGTAATTTAAAGCGTGCAACACACTATAATGCCACCAAATGAGGTCAGTAACACAGGCAGCACATTTGACTGCTTGCGGCTAATGGATGCCCGCCAGGTGTGGCAAGCAGAAGAAGAAGAAGAACAACTGGCGTAGGCATAACATCATTAGTCTTCATCGCTGTCTGCACAAAATATGTGAAGTTGGAGTTGGAGTTGGAGTTGGGCCTATGCGACGTATACGTAATATGTATATATATATACGCAATATTTCATGACAACCCTCACATAGCTCAAAGATTAAGGAGGAAGTGACTGAGTGAGCGAGACAGACAGACAGACGGAGAGAATGAGTGAGAGAGAGATGGATGGAAACCTGAAGACTGACTCTCTAGTCAGCCTGTTAGACGACACCTTCAACACTCAACACACACTCGAAAACAAACAAGTCAAGCTATGCCAGCTGCAGCTGATAGACTAATTGTATACCCTGTTAAAAAGCCAAATATTTGAAGCTTATATGAAACAAAATTTATATATTTTTTATTTATAAATTTTATATTTATGCAAATTTTAAACAAGCAAATTATTTTATGTTAAAACTAAGTCATGAAAATAAAGAAAAAAAAGAGCGATTAAAATAATTGAATTATGTAAACTTATCTGCTCCTACCAAAAAGTAGCCACACAGTATCATTAAAAAAATATAATCATATATTAATTTTAATCGAAATGGGCTTGATTACATCAAACTACTTCCATATATTTTTTTCAATTAATTTTTTTTGCTCTACATCAAAAAGAAAAATTACATTTAAACTATCAAGCCTCAAGTCAAATCCTGCTTTAATCGTTTTGAACTAAAACTCTGTTGGTAATATTTTTAAAATATGTCTTAGAAACTAAGCCAATATACCCCATGCAAAGGTGCTGCATTTTCCAGGATATGGAAAAAGGTGAAAAAGTGAAAAAGTTTGCCTTCAATTAACTTTGATGTGCTGAAATTTAGCCGCAGGCTTAAAAATAATTAATTGCTGTTGTCTCCGCTGTGTGTGTGTGTGTTGTGTTTGTTGTGTGTGTGTGTGTGTGTGTCCTGTGCGTAGTTAGGCAAAAAGAAATAAAAGTGTGTTGAGTCTTTGGCACTTGACACTTGGCGCCTTGGCTGTATGTGCCTCGACTTTGTTGTTCGTCAAGTGTTTTGTTGCATTGTGTTGCTGGAAATTGTTTGCGACGAGTTCAAAATTTAAGCCCAATCCGCTGCCAATGAATCATGAATGGGTTTGGACGGCAAAACGTTGGACGAAAAAGCGACACGGATATCAATGCAAAATTGAAGTGGCCAAGTAGTAGCAGGAGCAGCAGCAGCAGGAGCAGAAGCAGAAGTTGAACAGTTCCGTGTCCAAGTCACATTTGAAATTCAATGAATTTTTATCCAGGCAAAGTTGCTGCGGCCGCTTTGATGAATAACCAACGGAGGATGAGTGGAGAGAGACATGTGGCATGTGGCATGTGGCACCTGCAACATGTCAATTGGCCAAGCAACAGCAGCATCAAGGACCTGCCAACCAAACCTTGCATTATGAATGATTCTCGTCCGGTGAATTTGCCACAAAACCATTTTCCCATTTAAATTGTATGCAGCTTTTTGTGACTCGACTCCAGCACGACTCTGACGAATGTGCCCAAAAAGTGCCATAAATTTTGGTGCCAAGAACAGTAAATTGGCCGCTAATTAGCCAAAGTGCCAATGCATTTAAGGAAAGTCGCCAAAATGTGGCGACAAAATGCGATTGCAAAGAGTTTTCTTTGTTTTATATTAATTGGCCATTAAACATATACGCAAAATGATTCATGTGAGCTATTTTTGATATTTATGGTAGTCGTTTGGTCAAAACAATGAATATAACGGCAATCGTCTAGACTGGCTAATATCCTGTAAAATATGTATAAGGTTACAAAACTCACTTGATTAACGCCTAAATATTGAGGCATTCAAGCGGCTTTCTTGTGTCAGTTGAGATGCATTTGAAAGATGTCTTAAATTCATGAATATTCCAGTTCCAGTTCTGTATTGGCCTAATAAGCAAAGTGGCCAAGACAAGTTGTGTTGTGTTTTTGTGTGTTTGTGTGAAGGAGCAGAGCAGATTTGATAATGCCCCAAAGGAATTGACAGCTCAACGAGGCAAAAGCCAACAAACAAGCAGAACATTGCGTATACGCAATAAACAATTAGCAAAAGCCAGCAAATTTCAATTTGACATATCCCACAAGGATGCAGGCGAGTGGATGATGAGCGAGTGCATCCGTAAAGCCAAGTGGGTAAATTCCTTGAGGAGCTACGAAAACAATTGGAATTTAATTTGATTTACAAATCCTTGCAGCACTTTACGTTGGCCAACGTTGCAACCTTTTTGCAACATTTGTCCCCAAACGGATATTTGCCGTAACGCAAATTGTCAACTTGGCCAATTAATAAATCAATTTTGCAAAGCCAAAACATTTCTTTCGGGCCAATTAATTTTGCATTTATCTGCTGTCAGTCAAACAAATGCAAAGAGGAGTGTTAGGAGTGGAGTGAAAGAGAGATAGAGTGAAAATGAGAGGGAAGAGAGAGGTAATAATAAGAGACGAAGAGAAAAAGAATGTATAGAAAGAAAGATTGAGAGAGAGTAAGAAATTTAGAGAGAGAGAGATACAGAAATAGAGAGAGAAAAGGTAAGATGCAAAGATAATAGAGATAGATAGTAGTAGTTATATATATGGAGCGTTATGAGGGAGAAAGAAAGGGCAGATAAATATATGGATAGTGACAGATAGACAGAAGGACGTCTGACAGAAAGAAGAAGAAACAGATTACGATGGGGATAAAGAGAGGCGAAGAAAGTAAGGCATTGATAAAGGAAGAGAGGCAGAGAAAGATAGTGAAAGAGAGAGAGAGAGAGAGAGAGAGAGAGAGAAAGATTAGATAAGAGTAAAAAGCTAGAGAGAGATAACAGAAAAAAGAGCGAGAGAGATTGTCAGAGAGAAAAGCTAATAAAGAAAGACAAAAAGATATGAACTGAGAAAGACAGAAAGATAGATGGAGAAAGAGGGAGGCACTGAGAGTTACAGACAGAGAATTATAGATTGAGATAAGCAGATAGCAGCAAGAGAGAGAATAAAAAGGGTAGACTGAGTAAGACAGAGAGAAAGAGAGATTTATAATATATATAAAGATATACACATAGAGATATAGAGAAATACACATAGAGAAAAGGAAATGAACTAAGCAGTCTGAAATCAACAAGTGACTGTGTGGCACACCTCCTCTCTGGCCCACTCCCCGACTCTTTAATTTGGGCCATGCAAAAACCGCTAAGACAGGAAATTAAATTAGGAAATCAACATAAAACAGCTTGTAAAAAAAGGAGTTGTACGAAATTTCAAGGGGTCTCAATTATAATTATACCCTGTAAATTGATGTGACAGCAATAAATGCATATTATAAATATTTCCAGATATTGTATTATAAACAATAGTTCGCTGAAGACTTAAGAAATAAGAAAATAATTTTGATATCAAAGCAAACACAGCTCACCGACTCTACAGGGTAATTACAAGTCGTAAATGCTCATTTAGAATTCGACTTTTCTTGCTATTGTTGCTGGCAATGATGCGAGACACGCGCAAGCAGAACTTGAGCACAAAAGCGAAATACGAGCAAAAAAAAAACAAAAAAAACAGCAACATAAAATATACCAAACTAAGTCTATTTTTGGACATATAAAAAAACGCAATAGCAAATAAACAGTTAGGTTGAAGCCGAAGCCGACGCTGAAGCTCAGGTAAATGAACTAAAAGTGCGAAACGGTGCGAGGCAAATAGCAATAGCAACAATAAAAGCTAAGCATAACGAAATTAGATTGCTACACTTTCAAAAGAAAGACTGAAAGAAAGAAGAAGGCGATCAAGAGAGAGAAAGAGAGTGGATAGAGGGAGAGAGGGAAACAGCAGACAAGGGTCGCATTTAAATGCGATTCATTCAGCGTCAAAAACGCCGGCTGCTCATTCAGACGAACAGCGGCAGCAGCTGAGGAAAAAAAAAACATAGCTGCAAGCAGCAGCTGAAGCCGCAGTGGAGAACAGCTGAGCCGCAGTTGGATTATGCAATATCGCAGAACGGTAAAAGCGCTGCTCATTCTACAGCTGATGATGACGGCGACCGCGACGGCGACGTTGACTTTTGCTAGCGACTTTTGCTGCATCGTTTGGCTAACCAAGCGGCACCAAAACCCACAAAAACAAGCAGAAAAAAATTAAATAAACTGTAGAAAAAATATGTATGTTTGCCTTGCAACTTGAAGTGTTAAGTGGCACGCCTCGCCTCGCGTCGACTGCGGTCATGTGGCCGCAGAGCAACTAACTGAATGTACAGTGAAGACTGCAGATGGGAAACTAAAATAATTGAGTTTGCTTAAAATAGATTTGCAGAGCAGAAAATTAACTAATTAAC
This sequence comes from Drosophila melanosoma, assembly GCA_035042045.1. Lineage (NCBI taxonomy): Eukaryota > Metazoa > Arthropoda > Insecta > Diptera > Drosophilidae > Drosophila > Drosophila melanosoma. The sequence continues at coordinate 306,528 of JAWNLY010000049.1, forward strand.
TAGTTTTGAGATTGCTGTTTTGAGATAAAGATCAACACTAGAAATATTGTTTTTCAATTTATAGTGAAGCCTCAAGAACCTTTATCCATTAAAGTTATGATTTACTAGTAAAAATCTTGAAAATGAAAATGAAATCTTGAACAGTTGAGAATTATAGAAGAGAATTTAATTTTCAACAGCTTAGAAGTCAGTTTTCTATAATTGAGTATTTAAAATAGATCACAATCTTCAACAGACTATATATAAAATAAAAATTATCAAACACAATATATTTTTAATGTGTTTAAAGAGAAGCTTATGGTAACAAGATTCTTCAGATCATATTTTGACAGGGATGGGTTGTTTTCAGAAAAATTACATTAAATTGATTAATCTACGTTATTTTTCAATAAAGGGTAAGATTACAAATTATCGATAAATGTTTTACCATTTTTTTATAAAATGATAATTACCTATCAATAATTATAATTATTTTTAAATCAGAATTTTATGTATATTTTTATATATCTAATACTTCTTAGCCATGTTGCACTGTAACTTGCTAGAAGTTGGCTTGCATTCACTTCCTCAATGGCTGTGTTGGCTTGTCTAGTTTGTCGACTCTTGTTGTTGTTGCTACAAGTTGTTGTTGTTGCCGCGCTGGCTGCACAACAAAGTCGCAAGTCTGCGAGTCGCCGCGACTTGAATTTCGGAATGCGGAGAAAGTAGGCCGATCGACGAGCGTCTGCCGACTGTTTGCCTCTCTTTCTATCGCTACCCCTCTCTCTCTCTCCCACTCTCTGTGGCATTCTCTCTCAATCGGAGTCTGGCTGCTTCTAACGTTAGCGTCGGCGTCGTTCTGCTATTGGCCGCTTGTCGCGTGCAACATTCCATGCAACATGCAACAGAGAGACAGCATTGAACAGTTAGACCAACTATGCTGACGCCGCTGCGGTTCCGTTTGCCACTGTTGCAACTGTTGCTGCCGCTGTTTGCTGCCACTGTTGCATCTGTTGTTGCTGCTTCTGCTGCTGCTGCCAAGCGGATTTTGAGCCACTAATTGGTCTCAATATGTCTGGCAACGGATCTTGGCTGGCAGATCATCATTATCGCTATCATTGCCATATGAGGGAAGGCAAGGTTGTTGCCATCGCGTCGAAAGCAGCCGCGTTGGCTCCTAAGTAGTTGCAAGTCGTTGCAACATTGTTGCAAGCACCAGACTCAGTCCTATCTGTTCACACTCTTTGTGCACACTGAGAAAAGCATTGTCTATATTTAATTTATACTTTTAATTACTTGAATCAATCATATTAAATTAAGCTTGGAATTTATTGTTTGTTAATTTATGTTAGGCAATGTCTTGGCCTATTTTTTTCGCTCAGTGTAGACTTATGTGGGTCTACAATTTTTTGCCGCCTTTCATTTGTTTAGCTTTGCTGCTTGTTGCAATTGTTTGTTGTAGTTGTTGTTGTTGTAATGAGAGTCGCCTACTGGTTGTACTGCTGCATTAGAAAGCAGCAGCAGCTTTAAGCAGACAAACAGGCAAACAAACACAACAAACAACAAACTCATAAATGTTGAATACAAATTACAAACAAGAAGAAAAAAAAACATGAGCAAAAATGCAATCAAGATTAAAAGCCGTTAGCAGCTGATTAGAAAAAAAAATGATCAAATACATAAATAAATGATTTATGAACTGTTAAAATGAAAAAGATTTATTGCAGTGCTCAAATTAAAACAATATTAAAATTTTTTACAATTTCTAAATATTTTCTTCAGAAAAATATACACATTTATAGAGCTGATAAAAAAATGACAAAATGTATATATATAATATAATATAATATATATAAAATAAAGAAAATAATTATACATATATAAAAAGAATACCTATTTAAAAAAATTCAAATTTGACCAAAACAAAAATTAACTGAATTAATGAATAACTGAATAATTATTAGTCTAACCATATATACTGCTATATATATAAAGAGTATTCTAAATATCGTATCATTTACATACAACTGTTTCATTTTAGACTTTAGACCTTTAACAATTGAGTTAAATGCAACTGTAAAGATAACAAAACGAGTTTCACTGCTGGGATTCACCTTTACAAAATAAATATTCAATTTTGTTTATTAGCTTTTTTCCTGCTATTTTGTGCACAGATCTTAAGGGACTTTAATACATGGCAAAAGACTTCGGTTTAATTTTTTGTAAATCTTTTATATGTTCATTAAATACATATTTTATTATTTTTTTTGGGGTTTGAAACTAAATACATGAAAAGAAAATAGAAACTCGTAAGAAAATTTAATTTGCGCAGCATTTTGCCCATACAAATAAGCATAACATTATAAAGACGCAAATTTCTAAAACAACAAATTTTGAATACTCTTACTAAAAATTAAAACTGTAAAAGTTATGGAATATATAGGAGGTGACTTAAATATATTTTAATATATATTTATTTAATGTGCTAGAAATATAAGAAATAGAATTTCCATTGCCTGAACTTCTTAAAAAGCTAAGCAAGGCTCGTGAAAAATCAAAATACCCAAAAAGGTAGCTCAGCACGTAAATAAATGCTTGAAAACGACGTCAATTCTCACAGCGAAGAGCAAATAGGTTTGTATCTACAATTAAAGCTGCACAGGCACACACACAAATAAATATGCATATACATAGACATGGCAAATAGTAGAAGAACAAAAAACAAAGAGAAGTTGTTGCTAATATTCGCAAAATGCCACCTTAGTAAAGAGTAAACAACCGCTAAACGCCACGCACACCCGCTGCGCCCAAAACACAAACCGAGCAGCTGCTGCTGCGTAGAAAACATGCGAGAGCGACGAAACCCAACACTTTATAAACTCCCCGCACCTCCCTTGCACAATTCAATGCCAAAGAGATAGAAAAAAGTACTTTAGGTTTAAACTACTTAACGATGTGTGTGTGTGTGTGTGAGTAAACCAATTATACAAATATAGAGATTGCGTTACACGCGGTAAAACTGCTGTTGCTTTTATTTTATAAGTATACACATATATGCATATGTGTGTTTGTGTAATATTCATAAATATTTCTTGGCATTTCCATTCAACCGGAAGTTCATTTACCTTTTAAATAGTGGCGCCGTCGAAGAGATCAAAAAGAGAGCGCAGCAGCAGCAAAAGCAGTCGTATTTACGTGTTTTACAAATGCCAATGATCTCTTCGTAAAGTGCGCTCTCTAGCGCTCTCGCTCTCTTGTCCGCTCTCTCTCTCTTTCTCTCTCGACGACCACAAAACGAACTTGACACACTGACGCAGTTTTAATGCTTGCACTCAGATCGTATAGCAGATGTGTTGGAGCGGTGGGAAGAAAGGGAATGCAGTTGTGCATGCATGTGTGCTTGTGCATGGCAATCAAATCTCTCAGGCGCTCTCTCTCTGTCTTTCTCTCTCTGTAACTGTTAAGCAAATATTTACGTTACGAGACGACGACGTCGGTGTCAGCGTCAGCGTCGGCGTCGGCGACGTTGCGCTTTCTGTTTGTCATTTGATTTATTTGCCGTTTGCACTTGAATTCTTAGTCTCTGCTCTTCCACATGGAACTGGCTTAACTGCACTTGCTTGCAAAAGCTGTTGGATATTACAGTTAACGTTAGACGCCGTCTCCCGTTAAGTAGCCTAAGCCAACCTCTCTCTCCAATTCTCCCCTCTCTCTCTCTCTCTCTTGGTCTGTCTGTTTGGTTTAAGCTTTGCCTTTCTTGCTGAATGATCTAAAAATAGACGCTTGCCTTATGTGAGAACGCAGCTTAAGCTGCGCTACTCTGTCTGCCTTTTCAAGCCATCGTCTCAAGTGACGTCAGCGCTTTAAGTTGCGAGCAGACCAAAAAAAAAGAAAAAACAATAAGATCAGTTAATTAGTCAATCCTCAAGTGTGATTTAAAGTTCACCTAAGTCGCTTATATAGCAAATTACGTAATGGCCAAAGCCATTTTTGTAGCAGTATCTAAAAATATTAATTATCCATTAGAGTGTTAAAGATATAAAACGATTTATCATCTTTAATCAGTTAAAAAATAAACGAGGCTCAATTAAAAGACTAAAGTAATTGAAGATAAAATGAGGACAATTATTTATTATTTATTTTATTATATTAATCATAAAATTGACAAAATAATCAATTCAATATTTGTTTTTATCCAAATCAACATTAGGAAATAATTATTGCCCCACAAAATGTTTCTATCTTTGAAGAGACTTTTAATTTAACTTTAAATGCAATAAAAACATGCTCAATTTCACAAAATTTACTCTATTTACAAATTATAAATAATACATAATTGTAGAACTTTATTATTTTTTTTACATAAATTTGTCTTTTTTTTATCTAACTTTAAAAACTTTGCTTCAAAAGCTCAGTTAACTATAGCCAGCGAAAAACTTAATTACCCCTTGAAATGGTGATTAACTTCTGGTTTTATCAACCAATATATATAATCGGCAACTACCCCCACGCCATAAACCAAGTCGGCTTTAAGCCGCAACTTATAAACAACTTTCAAACAAAGCGCAAACAATGCGTAAGAAAAAAGAGCACCCCAAAAAAAAAAAGGAACAACTTTTTTTCTCTTCACATAATTCACAAATTTTTTAATGACAACATTTACCGCACAGAGCATACTTTTTGTGACTCAAGCCAGTTGCAACACAACACACACACCCCACCCCAACGACTCATAATTTGTGCTGCAACCAACACACAACTCCACCCGCACCAGCCCCCCTCATGCTCTACATTGTTGTGTTAATTAAATGTCAGACGTGAGAAAATTGGCGCCATATTGGATTTTATCTGACTGAGCTGCACACACACACAGAGGCATGCTTTGCATACGCATGCAGCAGCCTGGCAATTCACCTACCCCCACACACCTACAGCTATCCCCCCTCTAACCCCTAGCCAACAAACATCAACCAGTTCAATCCTCTTTGCTGCTGCTGCTGCTGTTTGCTGCTTATATGCCTTTTTGGCTTTTGGCAAATTAATGAGCCACCTTCGCTGCCACCAACGCTGCCAGCTGCAGTTGCCAATCTGCAACACAAACCCATCCCCCCTTTCCACACACCCCCCCCCCCTGCCCTTATTTTTTGTTGTTTCGCATGCGCCTTTTGCGAAACCAACTTATAAGTAAAACATGTAATTTCAATTTTGTGGCTTTTACAATTGTTGTTGTTGTTGCTGTTGTTGTGGCACATCGCGTATGCAGCACAGGTTTTTTTTTTTCTCTGTTCTGTGCACCACCCCCCGGGTCAGACGACGACGACGACGACGACTGATTTGTGGAGCGACCAACCGGCAACGTCGACAGTCAAAAATTGAAGTTGATAATAATGCAGTGCGATTTCATTTTTTTCTTCTTCTATGTTTTTTTTTTTTGTTTTTTGCGGCACCGCCTCATGATGTAAGCAGTCTGGGGGCGTGACAGTCGTAGAACCCTCGACTATCTACCCCTCACCCCCTGCACCCTAAAGAGTTGTGTGCGCGCGCGCGCGTTGGCGTTGGCCCTGCAGTTCATATGTCAAATTTGTTGGCACATGTCCAAAATAAAAATACATGAGGCCCAAAACGAGCCCAGCAGCAGCAACAACAACAACAACAAAAAGTGGCCAACAGACTCGTAAAAATCAACAGAGCATTGGTGTGGGGGGGGGGGGTGTAGTGGGGTGTAGTTGGGTTAAGGCAGCCCTTTACCTTTGCTGGCTGAGTTCGTCAGCAGTTTCTTGGTTGAGTGTTGGAAAACAGTGGCGGCACTTAGCCAAACACACGCCACAAAAACACACACACAAAAAAAAACAAATGGACAAGCAAACCGACAACAAAAAAAAAATAGACAGAAAAACACCCTGAATTCCCCCCTTTAGTTTAGCCATATCCGCTGGGCGATCCTGACTTGGCCTGGTCTGTGTGATGCAACGGAAGCGGATGTTCGTATTTGCACTTTTGCATTTTCGCTAAATGCGCAATTTTGTTATGCGCCACTGGCTAACGTGCCACGCCCACCCACTGCATCCATCCCCACCCACAGAAAATGCCCACAGCCGACAACTGTTCCGTTATTTTTACAAGACACTTGGCATATGCAGCATTGCCAGCTTCGTTTTTGCTCCTCGCTCTTTCTCTCTCTCTCTCTCTGAGTATTTCTCTCTCTTTTCTAGCATATTTCTAATTACTTGAAAGCCTCCCAAAAAAATACAGAATTAGATATATATATATACATATATATATATATATATACATATATAGAGATATGTGCAACTGATAGAATGCTGCTGCTTGATGAGTGTGCAACGATTGCTACTCATAAGTTACCAAAGATGATGCAAGTCTTTAGACTAATGAAGAGGTGGCGGACGGCGGTGCTGCCAGTGTCTGAAGGGAGGCCGGGGCGATGGCTGTGGTGGCGGCTTGCTTTGAGGACTGCAGCCGAGCGTCTAATTTGGAGAGGCGAAGACAAAGCCAAAAAGTTGCCCATAATCAAATTGCATTTTGTGAATGTTGCAGCCCTGCAATCAGCACAGAAACAAGGAAGGCCCAGCAAAATGGGCAAGACAAAAATCATGGCAAGCAAGTGCATGACTAGCAGATACTCTGTTATACACAAAATTTAACAGTAAACAACTAGCAGAAATGCCTTAGTATTTAGCAAGTAAATTAATATATATTAATGCAACTTTGGGCTTTAAATTACATTTTAGTCTATTAATTATACCCTGTAAAAACATGTCTTAGCTAAAAAACTCTATAAGAAAATTTAAATTCCAAGACATACTCTATAAAACCAAAGTTTTTTAGTTAATAATATGCAATATTTTAAGCAATTTATGGATTTTGGTTAAAGTCAACTAGAAATACTCAAAAATTATGTTTAAATAATTTGGCGACAAAATTCGACTAGTGGATACTCCTTAAACACATGCTGAACTGCTAACAATAAAATTTCTAAAATAATTTCAAAACCCACTCAAGTTTCACTTTAATATTATCATAAAATCAAATGCCTTTTGAAACGTTTCGATTTTTACAGCGTATTTTAACAACGAAGAAGGCAACCAAAAAAAAAATACAGAAAATAAAAAATAACCCAAAAAATGACAACAAAAATGTTTTGTTGTTTTTTTTTTGTGGAGCTGGAAGCAAATTTAAAATGAAATACAAACGTTCTGGCTGAATGGCTTGACATGGACTTAAACCGGAAACGGAAACGTAAACATTACTTTCAATATGGCAAAGTGCCTGTGAGAGCAACCAGAAACCAGAGCGATAGAGATAGAAAGAGATAGAAAGAGACAGAGAGTGCGAGAGAGAGGGGGAGAGAGAGAGATCTCTGTGCAATGGGCATATGAAAGCTGCAGAGCTTCAAATGTGAATGTCCAGTCCAGTTCAGTTCAGCATCCTTGTTGGAAAATGCCCATGTTCCATGTTCCGTGTTCTGTCAGGCCTCAAAAACGCAAACTGCATACGAAATGCGTGTGTGTCGCAAAAACCCCAAAAACCAACAAAGTGTGAGAGAGAGCGAGAGAGAGAGAGAGTTGGACAGAGAGGGTGTGAGTGGAAATTTTGGGGCGCAATCTTTTTGCTGGACATTACAATAAATCTAAAATAAATATACAACGAGGACGAGCCAGAAGCAGCAGCAGCAGCAGCAACAATGATGAGAATGAGCCTCAAACACACACACACACACTCACATAAAAAACAATTTTTACGATGTGGCAAAACAAAAATGACTTTTGCAAGTTTTTGGCTCACTTTTTTCTCTCTCATTTTTATGCCTTTTTTATTTTATTTTTTTCGTTTTTTTTTTGCGACTCATTTCCTTCGGCTTCGCTTGGACTTTTGCTTCGCAAAATTAGGTGCAAAATGAGCACACAAAATAAATTTTCAATTGCACCAGGCCCCAAAAAAAAAAAACAAGCAACACAACAACAACAACAAAAATAACAACAATGAGCCACAATAATAATGGGCAGCCTGACAAGCTGGCACAGGGGACGCAGGGGAGGTAAAGGGTGGCAAGGAGTTAACTCAAGTGGTGACCACCAAAAGAAAATTTAACACAGAGCCAAAAAAAAGAATATTTGGAAAATTAGACCGAAACTTGAATGCGCTTTTTGTATGGCAGCAGAGCTGAAAAGATGCAAAAGAATATGGAAACTTAAGGAGCCAAAAACTTAAGGAAAATATAAAAAGGTCTTCAGCGAATTAAGAGTCATTAAAAATTTAATTAAATGTGTTTAACAGATTTTATGAACAAGCAAGTTTGAAGATGAAGACTAAGAAGTATTAAAAGTCAGAAAGTGCTCAAAAAAAGATTTTTAACTGATTTTTACAACGGCTAAATTTAATTTTTTAAAACAAAAATTGAGGTACAAAATTGCGTATTTTCTAATAAGCTGAATTTTTTATCTTTTCCGGGTTTTGTTTGTAAATTTTAAGGATTTCAGTAAAGCTTGTTAGCTGGTGCCAATTTTTTTTAAATTTTCAGTTTTCTGTTTCCGTTTCTATAAATATTTCTTATACAAAAAACATCTTTATTAAAGCTGCAATTCCTGCTTAAAATAATCATGTATTTAAATTGATATAATTTGCAGATTTAAAAAAGCTTTAACTCATTACAATAAAAGCAAACTGATAAAAAAAAGGAGTTCCTCTTTTTTTTATAGTGTATGCAAATCAAGCGAGGCAAAAGGTTTTTTCCGGTCGCGTTTTTTGTTACTTTTCTTTTTATATGCGCATTTTATGGCGGTTGTTTTACGATTGACGGACTTAAAGTGGGCAGCTACTTTAAGCAGCAGAAAGAGACAACAGAAAGAGAGAGAGGGAGAGAATGAGAGATATGGGGTATATAGAGAGACAGCTTTAATAACATAAGGTTGAAAAGGTTTAATATACATAATTGTTGGACATGCAGCTATAGACGACGCCTGGGAAAAAAGCTGCAATAAGCCACAGCAGCAACACATCTAAAACACAGACACACTTACAAACACACTCAACACACACCCAAAACACACCCACAACACACACACACACACAACATAGACACACACGAAAGCAAGCAGAAAACTTTATGTTGGCTGCCACAAAATTTATGCGTGCTTAGTGCAATGTGCGTAAAGTGTGTGTTGGTTGTGTGTGTGTGTGTGTGTGTGTGTGTGTGAGTGCTGTGTGTGTGTGTTGTGGGTGTGTGTGTGTGTATGTGTGCTGGCAATGGTGCAGCCAGTCCGGATTTGCAGTGTAAATGCGTTAATCTCTAGTCTTGGCATCAAAATAACCTGAAACCTGGTAACAAAACAATTAAAACAATATGCAATTTTGATATGTTTATTTGTTGCTGTCAAGGCACACACACACATAACACACACACCCTTACACACACACACACACGCTGCTGCAGCTACAGTTAGTTTACATTAGCTTGCATCCTTTGGGTGCAGCAGCAGGCAACAGCAGCAGTGGCAGCAACTTTAGCTGCAGCTGCAGTAATTGCATTTAGTTCAGGACTCTTGCAACTTGGCTTTTGGGGCAGCAGTAAAAGGGGGTAAAGATGTATGTGTATCTTGTGGGTTATTGTTGAGCAAGTATGTGTGTGTGTGTTTGTGTGTGTGTGTATGTTTGTGTGTGTTCATTGTGACATAATGTTTAGCTCAGTTGGCAAATGCTTTTCATAAGCAAAGACATCTATTTTGTGCCAAAGTTTTTACTCATTGTCCATCTCTGTGTACGTGTGTCCTTATGCACTGCACAAAATTGGGGAATTATTATAATGCGTTAATAGATTTTCTACATTTTATAAAAGAGAAAACAAAAATCCCAGAATCACAAGAATATAAAATGAACTTCTGGCTAAAAAAAAGTAATTTGTACTTGATTAAAATCAATACACTAAAAAAAAAATAATTTTTTTTTGGTTGTTTATTGTTTAATGGCAAAATTATAATATCCACTGCAAGAAGCAGTAGTTTTCGAGTTTAACTTTTACACAACAAATTTAATTTTAACAAGAGTTCAGTTTTAATTTGTTTTCTGTTTTGGTATCTAAAATTTAATAAATGATAAATGTGCATTATAGTTTTTAGCAGTGCATTTCTTGCTCAATTGGACATCCTCTAAGATGCGTCTCAGGCTAATTGGCATCAAATGCAAATTGCTTTAAATATTATTGTTTTGGACTAGAAAATTTGCAGAAAACCGCCAAACAAATGCAGCATAAGCTCTTTATTTTTGTGTGTCTGCCACGCCCACAATTTGGTAGAAATAATCAATTGTCAACAAATTGAGCTGCATAAGCTGCCACGCCCATTTGTTGGCTGCACCAAAAAGTTGCAACTGCAGCAATTGCAATTGCAATTTTCGGTCAATTTTCCACATAATTTTTGTGGTCAATTATTGTGCGTGTGTGTGTGTGTGTGTGCCACGCCCACAACTTCAGCCTCTTGATGTGATTAACTCTTTGAACTGCTGTTGTTGCATACAACAAAATTCAATGATTAATTTGTGGCTTGCTGCTGCTGCTGTTGCTTCCACTGCCTCTCCAATGCGTCAAAAGGCAAAAATTCAGTTTTTTTGTTAAGCCAAAATTTCTATTGTTTTCTTTTTTAAGCTTTGGTTTTTGTTTATTTTGTCAGTGTTTTTTTTTTCCCTCGAGTCGAGGCTAAATTGTCGCAAGACTTGATTAAAATTCTTGTGGATATTTCGTTAGGCTAACTCAAAGGGAAAAACTGCTCAAAATGCGCCGAAAAGTCGGCTAAGCATTTGGGCATCGCATACCCTGTAAACTGCAGAGTGCATTCGATGGGTATATTCAGAGTTACGTCTGTATGTTGATGATTGTGGATTATGATTTTGCAGTTAATTGGAATAGACTGAAATTGATTATCACTTTGATTATCTTCAATTAGTTTGAATATCTTTTTGTTACTTTGCTTCTCAATTCAACTATCCATTGTATTTTGACCCCTAACTAATTCAATCATATTCTTATTTTACTTTTGCTTCTGTTTCTATTATATTATCTTTTATCCAATTATGAATCTGAGCTTATCCTTTAAATTTCTTTCTAATTAGCTACTCTGAAACAAATTGTATAATTTTTAGATATGCTTCTAACATGTTTTAAGCTGTTTTCCCAGCTTTGGTTTTATTCCATAATTTTCCTTTTTCTCGTAAAAATATATGCTTTTCAGAGAATTCTTTAAATTACCGTTCATTCTTGAGCTTCTCTCTTTTCTTCTCTTCTCATCTCTAAATTTAAATAACAAAATCACTTCTTGCGACTTTTTATAATGTAGACCAAATAAATACGAGTTTTGAATGGTTTTTTTTATCTGGAAACACAACTTTTTAAAGAGTATCTTTAAGTCGCAAAATGATTTCCATCTATGAACCTTTAGGTATATTTTTTTTTGTTGTGCCACGTTAGCTGGCAATTTAACAAACATATCCGCATTAAGGTTAAAAACTTTTAATTGTTTGCTTGTTGCGAGAGACAAACACACACACAATACACACACACAAACACACTCATTCAAAGTTTGGGTCACAGCTGCCGACTTCTTGGCGATGTTTTTACAGTGAAAAAAAAAAATTAGCCTCTGGTCCAAAAAGGGGAGCACTAATTAAAATTCGCGAGCAATTCGCGTTTGGTCAACCAGCAAAATCAACAACAACAAAAAACATAAAAAAAAAACAACAACAAAACTTTAGCACAAATGTCATTTCTTTTTCGGCTGTTCTGTCGAGGTGTGTGTGTGTGTGAAAGGGTTGGGGGAAGTACCGTTTTTTAAGGGGGGTTTTGGCTTTGAGGGTCACTTTTACGCTCCTCGCTGCAAATGCCCAACAGCGTTTTTCGGCCATTTTACGTACTTTGCTTGTTATTAATTTTTTCCATTTTGTCTCTCTTTTTTCTTCCCTATCTCTATCTCTATCTCTATCTCTGTCTTTCTTACTCTGTCTCTTTCTAGCTGTCACAGCCTTTGTTTGCCAAATGGAAAACAAGAACTGGCTTGAACTCAACTGGACTTGTATGTCACTTGTGCAAAACCTTTTTGACTCCTCTTTTAGTTGTTTTAGTTGTTGCTTTTGTTGTTGTTCTTATTGTTGTTTTGGTTGTTGTTGTTGTTGTTGCAGCACATTCTAATGAAGTTTACCCACAGCAATTGTTTAGCAAACGTGCCTTGGCCTGCGTTTAAGCGATTTTTTGTCAACGCGCGCACAAAACTCGACTACTTTTTACACTGAAGGTAAATACTGACTGGGTTTGGGGTAGATTGTGATACCCTCTAAAAGAGTTGAAGTAAACTTTGTTGTTAAGCTATTTGTGAAAGTTGAACAGCATTTTTAGTTCTTGCTCGTATTTTCTTATTTTTAGATAGATAGAAATTAATTGAACTGAGCAGCCCAGGCAGTTAAATTTACTTAATATGAATAACATTTTTAACTATTTGAAACCTGAGGTAAATAGAGAATCAGAGTGGGTTAGACAGCTACAATGTAGAGAGGAAAGAAGGATAAAAAACTCTTGTTAATGAAGAATATTTAACATATTCTAGTGCTTTCATTATATACATTTTTCTTATAGTTTTGTTTAATTTGAACTTGCTAAAAATTTATTGAAAAAGGTTTTTTTTTTTTAAATTTACTATCAATTGAAAATTACGAACAGTTTAAATAAAGTTTTTTTTTAGTTAGTTGTGAAACTCTTGTTAAAGAAAAATATATACATTTCTTTAGAGCTTATATATAGGTTTTTTTTGTCAATTGAAAATTTTGCATAAAGAGTTTTCGTTAATTAATTGACGTTAAATAAAAAACTATAAAAGTTTGGAAACATATGATTTTTCTGAAAATATTTCTAACAAAATAACTGAAGGAATTATATTGAACCCTCAAACTGATTTAGTTAAGTTTAAGATTTTTACTTTTACTTTTATTTTACCCAGTAAAATTGCAGTTGTTGCGCCACTTCCGATTTAACAGACGCCTTTTAATATATAGCAAATTATAGCTTAAAATATTGAATATCAAATATGCTTTGCAAGCAAGATTTAATACAGGGTATCTCCCAGTCCAGCATACACCTTGCATATCCTTCTCATTTGTTTGTTTATGTTGTTGTTGTTGCTGTTACGGCTATTGTTGTTATTACGCTGCTTGTTGCTGTTGTTGTTGTTGTTGTTATTGTTGGTGGTGTGTTTGTCACTTGGCTTTTCAGTTTTTCAGTTTTTCTTGTTGTCGTAAGCGTTTTTAGTCATGTCCTGTGCGCAAAGGATATACTCGCTGCTTCTGCTGCTGCTGCTTCTGCTGCTGCTGCTGTTCCCCATAGCTCGAATTTAATAGAATTTAAAGCCAACTGCGAATCAGGGTCGGGGGTCAGGGGTCACAGAGTGAACGGGCACACATTTTGCCAACTTGGCCGTAAAAATAGTGAATTTAGTTCTTGGTTGTTGGCTGTTTCGCTTGCTTTATGTGCGACAATAAACATGAGCACAGACATAAATGTGTTTTATTTATACATATCTCTCACTCGTATTTCCCACATTTTTTGTTCACTAAGCCCAAACAAAACCCAATAAAAAAAACAAAAAAACGAACAAATGGCTTGAAAAGAGCTACAAAAACAAACATGCAGCGAAGAATATTGCACAAAAGTGTAACCGACTGTTTAATACTCTGTAGAGTGTGATCCAGACCAGAAGTCTGTTTGTTTAAGACAATATGAAAATCAGACCATAATCAAGATGCCAACTGTAAATTTAGTATTATTTAAGAGATTAAACTAAGATAAAGAAAGTTCAAGTCTGTCTGAATCAACTTTTTAATAGTTTAATCGAGGTATAATTTATGTTATATGATTTTTTTCTAGATAGAAATTTGTAGATGAAAATTCCAATATACATATTGAAGAAAAGTCAGCTCTTAAAACGGGGCCAAGTTGTTACCAAAAAAAAAAAAAAACATAAAAAGCGAATGTACACTTTTTCGTATTGCTGTTTGAAAGTATAAAAAGAAATTATACTGTACAATATATAGACAAGAGTTGAGAATAGAAACATTACAAAACACAAAACCCAATAAAGTGTAACTAACGACAATGGGCAAAATGAAGAGCAGCAAGGAGCAGCGGGGGGGGCGAAGACGAAAGGGGTTGGGAATGGTGTAGGAATTGTTGCGGAAATGGACACAAAACATTGGCAGCTTGTTTAAGCTTTTTGGCCAATTTTCGCATTTGTGTGTGTGTGTGTCTGAGTGTGTGTGTGTAGTTGTAAAATGCAAGAAATGTTTGTTGCGGTTAAGAGTGGTCAGCAAGGGGTATGAGTTAGGTGGAGGGGAGGAGGAGCTCTCTCAATTGGGGGTATCAGCGAAAAGTTTCATTTATTAAAAAGTTTGTCACGCGGCCATTTTTCAAATGACTGGCAATTTTTCACGTAACAATTCGCACTCGTTCTGCCTATTGCTATCTCTCTCGCTCGCTCTCTCTCTCTCTCTCTCTCTCTCTCTCTCTCTCTTTGTATTTGTCTGTTTAGGAGTTTGCAATTAGCGAGCAGTTTGCTGTTGATTTTTCAGCACAATTTGTCTTGTCGCGCCTGAAAGTAGGCAACGTGCCACAAACCAGGCGCAAAACTTCATAAATTGCTCGACGCGAAAGAGACAGCAAGACGGAAAGAGAAAGAGAGAGAGAGAAAGCAACTGTTTGTCTTTTATGCTGTTCAATTTTATCATCTCTATTTAATTGTTTGCATTTAAATCTATTTTTTTGGTTATATATTTATATTTCTATGCTATATTTCATATCCACAAGGTATTAATGCAAAATATATAAATAAAATATATATATAAATAAAAAGTATAAATAAAATTGTTTAAAAATGTATCTTTATGCATATTCAACTATCTTTATTTATTCTATATATATATATATCGATCTCTCTATTCCTTTAACTTTCTATATTTTACTTGCACTTTAATTTTAGTCTTAATTTAAATTCAGTTTTCAAATATTCTGCATTTAATTTCTGATATTATTTAAATATAATGCAATCATATATTTAACTTGTTTTTTTTATTTCTTTTACTAAGAACATGAATGAAGTTTTTTTAGCAGCTCAGACATATTTTTATTTTACTCTCGTAGTTTTTTTTAGCTACTAAAAAAACTTTTTATTAAAATCAAAATTATTGACTTTTTAAAAAACCCTTAGAGCGCTGTTTGAAATTTATCTTATTTCATATTGCCAAAACAGCTAAAAAAAAAAAGAAGAAAGGTCCTGCAACCATTTCCCCCCGCTGTTGCACACCTCACTCCACATTGGAATGCTGTAGCATACTTTGTGGCATGTCGCATCGCTACGCACGATTTATCATAATTTTTGTTGTATAGCACTTTAGCAGTGGCAGTGGCAGTGGCAGCATCAGTTGCCCCACCAACATCAGCAGCAGTAACAACAGTAACAACAGCAACAACAACAGCCGCGCACAATGCGGCGTATGAGCGATATTTGTTATTTATGCAAATGAAGTCGCTTGTCCTCTGCATATTTCATATCGAAAACTGCCTCGAACTGGCTCTCAAATGTCGGCTCTCTGTGAGCAGAGTGCAAAATAAATGGCCAGGCAATAGTCTCTATTGATACCCTAGCTGGCCAGCTGGGACACTGAATGCTATTTAGCAATTATTGGCAAGTAGAAAAATACCAATAGAATTTAAATTTATCGTGGAACATACTAAATAAAAGAACGTTTTAAAATTATAAAAAAAAACCTCTGCAAATCATACAGAAATTGTTAGAAAAGTGTGTAGCAAAATGCTAAGCCTTCAAATCACAGAACACGTTTTTTAAATCTTTTCTTTTGTGTAAGTGTAATAAAAATAATTTAAATCTTAAATAGAGTTTTGGCAATCTTGGCTTGAAATTGGAAAAATCTTTTTGCATACCTTTAAAGTTGTAGTATTCAATTCATTAGTTCCATTCAGATGTAATAAAAATATAAGTAGTACTAATAATTTAATTTCATAAAATTCAAATTTTTTACTAAAATTGAAGAGAATTTAATTTCAAAATAATGTAAAATAATATATAAAAAATTTAGTATTAATAAATTTAATTTCATATAACTCTAATTTTTAACTAAAATTGAAAAGTATTTAATATCAAAACTAATGTGTAATAATTAATTTATTTTAATTTGTAATAAATACTTCTGAATGGGATTAAAGCATGAAGTTATATAAAAATATGTAATTGTCAAAAGAAAGCATCCCCAATTCCATTAACTATATAGATACCTATTTACCTACCTACATAGAGGGTATCTACCCGTCGAGCTCACTCGAGTGTTGCATTCTTGCTTGTTTGTTACATGTAGAAGCCAATCAAAAGGCAAATGCAATAAATTTGCACGAGTGCAAAATGCATTTGGCTAAAGAAACAAACAGTCGAAACACACTCGACAGCCAACAGCCAACAGCCAACAGTCCAAACAGTCCAAACAGTCGACAGACGACGATTGGAGAGTTACGAGTTAACAGTTAACAGTTTACAGTTAACAGTTAAGAGCTGGGCGTCCCGCTACGGCCCAAACTATGACTATTTGGCCAGTTTACGGACAACACAAATGTTGTTGTTGTTGTTGTTGATTGTTGTTTGCTTGTTGCTTTTGTCTTTTACTGTATTTTTTTTTAAGTTGTGTGTGTTTTTTTTCCGTTTTGTTTCTTTCGTTCTTTGCGCTTCTTTTTAGTTATGTGCTGCAGATGCACTAAAAACTGCCAAAGCAAAACACGAAACGAATGGGTGGCAAGCTTGAGCAGTGGCAGGAGTTGCAAGTTGCAAGACGAGTTGCCCAAGCAGAAGCTCTTTCAGTGTGTGTGTGTCTTGTCCTTGCCGCTAAATTTTGCGCCTCTACGTGCGACATGCGCCACGCAAATGGCACAACAACAACAACAACAGCAGCAACAACAACAACAACAACAACAACAACTAACTGCAGCCTGCTGCATGCAAAAATGTTCCGGCATATCTGCAACGCTAAGTGGGTCGCCCAAGGCAGGCCAAGCACACGAACAGTGAACAGCTTTGCCTTATGGCCCAGTCACGTTAACCAGGCCCAATCAGCCGTTAAGATGCGACTTTTGCGTTGTCCATTAGCCATACAAAAAAAAAAAAAACGACAAGAAATAAAAGAGCAAAAAGGCCAAAAGAGCCAAAAATTGAAATGAAGCAAAAAGAGAAATAGAAATTGGCGCTTTGAGTGTCTGCTGCGGCAGCTGCTTCCCATCTTCAACTGTCCACAGTAGCTGCTGCTCCTTCTCCCTTCCCCTCCAGTGCAGCTCCTTCAACTGCAGCTGCATTGGCTTCTACTTCAACTAATTTTACACGCCTTACAATTTTAAACTTGTCAGCTATCAGAATTTTAAGACAGCCAAAATTGTATTTAAATTTTGCTCAATTTAATTAAATTCTAATTGCAGTGGAAAAGTGACCAAAGTTTTTTATTTATAATTTTTTTGCTCTGTTTATCAATTTAAAATTATTGCCAGCGTTTGCCAAAGAAATGTGCAATAATAATTTTATTTGCAAACAGGCAATAAATAAAAATAAAAATTGCTTAACTTATTTATTTGTTTGTAAATATTAAGCAAAAATTGTTTATGCTGAAATATTATTATAATTAATAATACAAATAGAAAATATCATTTTCAGCTCTGCCAATAAAAAAAAAAGATTATTATTTCTATATACAAAAAATGGTATTCCTAAGTTGAATTAATTTTCTTGACAAATTTATACTATGCTTTTTGACTTAATTTTATTTTGGTTTATTTATCTTTCTATATTTTGTTATTTGCAACAAACTTTTTATCTTTTGCTCCCTTTGCGGTCTTCGTTATCATTTAACGGCAACTTTTGCTGCTGCTGCTTCTTCTTGGGCTATCAGCACAGTTATTTTTAGCTACCTTTGATCTGTCTACTACTTTTACTCCCACACTCTCCCCCTCTCTCTCTCTATCACTGTCTACCTCTGCTTGCCTGCCACGTTTTTCTCACCTGTCTTGCCCAGCTGCCACATTTTCACAGTTCCTGTTGCTGCTGCTGCTGCTTCCTCTTCTTAGCTTTCTTTTACTGCCTGGCTACACCTACATCTGCTCCTGTTGCGCCTACTTTAGCTGTGCGCCCCATTTTTGGGGCACTTGCCGCAACCATTTATCAAGCGAGACGAAGGCGACGCAGCGTAGCGCAAATTGATTATGCTAATTTGAAGTGTTTCTTGTTGTTGTTGTTGTTGTTGTTGGTGTTATTATGACCGCAACACTTTTGGCCAACAAGCCACAACACCTCACCCCCCTATTAGCCACATTAATGACTATCATTATGTAAAGTCGAAGTGGCTATATATACACCTCTATATATGTCTATATATATATATATATATATATATATATATTGCTATTAAATTTGCATAGTCGCACACAAGTCTGGACAAGTCGAGACAAGTCGCGACAAGTCCTAAAGTTGTCAGTTGGCGTTCAGTTAACAGTTTATTGTTGTTGTTTTTGTTTTTGTTTTTGTGCTGTTTTAGCCGTTTTTGTTTTTAGGGCTTGTCACACACAACTCGCTGACAGTTTTACAGTCACCAAAAAATCGCGACGAGCCGTCAATTGTTTACTTTTGCCTAGACCAGAAACAAACAGACAGACAGACAGCCAGAGAGGGAGACAGGGTGAGAGGGGGAGTAAGAGAGAGAGAGAGAGAGGGGGAGCGGGGTAGTAGTTGATATACAGACAGTCAAAGATGTTGACAGGCAGTTTATTGTTTAATTCTTTTGTTACTGCTAAACTGATGCTTGCAACAGCAAATCAAGCAGAGCAAAACGAAAAAAAAAAAACAATTGAGAGCCATTTGGGGTATTCCCGGCGCTGCTAACAAAAGCTGGGCTATTCCCCTTGCTGTCCGGGCCAAATTAAAAATTTGTGCACAAATAAGAAGAATTGGGCGCAAAACATTTTTCGCCTCTTTTTATTCATATCGCTTTGCTGTGCTTTTTTAATGTTGCATGCAACACAAAAATGTTGTCAACTTTTATTACAATTTCTGTTTGCTGCTGCTGCTGCTGCTGCTGCTGCTGTTGTTGCTTTTATTGTTGCAGCCGCGTTGACACTTAATTGATGGTGGCAAGCCGTGATTGGTGCCATCAGGCCGCTTAGCGCGTTTTAGCCAAATTGTGGGTGGCAAGTAGGGGAGGGGGAGGGGGGAGAGTGTGGTGTCAACTGCCGTAAACTGCAGCGCTATCAAACGAAATTGGCGCGAAAATCGTTTTACCAATTGCTGTTTCAGTTTTGGTCATTAAATTCGGGCCAACAGCAACAAGAGATAAACATGTCAAATATTTTGGTATATATTTTTTTTTACATTTCGCTGTTCGCTGTTCTCTCTGCCAATTAAAAATGCAGTTTATTTTGTGGCATGTTGTGGAAAATTTGCAGGAAAATTGCATTTGTAATAAGCCAATGCAGACGCTGTTGTTTTTGGCCCGAAGAAATTAGTTAATTGACGCAGCTTTGCAGCAATATAAATATCTATAATTTATGGCAGAGCTGATGGTTTTGCTCTACAACACTTTTGATAGTTCAACTTGGAAAATTTGGAATAGAAATGGGTTATGAAATAGTAGTAAAGTGGCTAAGTTTAAATTTCTCTGAATTTCTTTTAAGGCTGAATAAATAAAAAATGTTTACAATCTTAATTTATATCTTATATAATATTATAAAACAATTAAATTCAAGACAATCCAGTTTAGTAGATTAAGTAAATATTACAAAATTTTTTTAAGGTTAATTGGCCTAAAGAAGAAAAATCAATTAAAAAAAACCAGACAAAAAAAAATATAAATAAATAATACGAAACAAAATTGCAATTTTTCCAATGGAAATGCAGCAACAATTATTAAAGAAACAATATAATAAAATTATCCAAGTACGAAACTGAATGTGGCACTAAACGTAGCAAAATCAGAACTTAAATTCGGAAGCCAAGTCAAGTTTTAAAACATATCTAAATCAGTTAACAGACAAGACAAGCAACTGAATAACATTATTATGGCCAAAGACAAACAGTAGCTTACACACGCCTATTTAAAACAATCTCAAAATATATATTTAAGTTGGATTTAAACAAGAGACGAAGTCAAACCGATAAATTAAACTGCACATACGCAATTACGCATACGCACCGTTGAGCAATCAGCTGTGGCAGGAAATCTTGGTTAAAGCCTCAGACAGAGAGATGGGGTGAGAGAGGGGGAGGGGGAGGGTGAGTGTTCAGGTGAAAGAAGTTAAAGTCGCAAATCGTAAATCAAGGTGTGCGTGTGAAGCAAGCAGAGATATCGATATCGACGAGCTGAGCTGAGTTGAGCTGAGCTGAGCAGAGCTGCTCGGACTTTTGGTCGTCGTCTTTTGCTGTTGGCGAACTCGCATTTCCGGTTTGCCATGTGCCGTTTTTAAATTATGTTATCATTGAGCGAAATGCAATTAAGCGCCGATAGCCTACGGTGTGTCAATCAACGGCAAATAAAGGGCTGGCACTAACGGGGCCCCAGCTCAATGTTTAAGCAGATAATAAAACAGAACTGGCAGCAGACGAGGCAGACGAGGCAGACCGGCTGATGGCTGTTGGCTGATGGCTGAAAGGAGTGGCAAGCAAAGGCGGCACAGACAAACGAACTGAACGGAAGGACTGGGAAGGAATGGGTTGGTGGGAAGGATCAAGCAGGCAGCAAGGCAGTTAGGGAATCAGTCGTCAGGCCGTGGCACAGTCAGAGCCCCTCAACATGGTATGGAAGCCGACACGGCCCCATGGCATGTGCAGAGTTATCATTTTGCGGTAACCAACGACACGGCGACACACACACACACACAAACACACACACACATGTACATATACACTGTAGAAAAAGCATGTGCGCAATCTGTGCAAATATATAGCATGGCCAGAATTTTTTTTTCCATTATTTTTTATTCTTTTTATTGGAAAAATAACTGGCAAATTATTTGAAACATCAGCAAAATCATTAAATAAAACACACATAAAAAATTCAATCGAATGCATTTTACGTTTTCGGTTATGATTCAATATGTTATTCAATTAAATCTTATCTTTCTAGTAAAGAGAGCTCGACCAGAAAATACACTGAAAAAATCGTTATACTCCATATTCTTAGTTGACCTTAATATGACATAAATATAATAAATATATATGAATATTTTTTAAACGATTTTAATAATGATTATTTCAGATGATAATATCACAATAAATATTTATACCAAATTGATTAATTGTATCTTTTGAAGCAGAAGATTTTATTTGCAAGGGTAAATGATTTTTGGGTATATTTTGAACACAAAATTAAGCTTAGTCTGTGAATGACTTACGAGATTTTATGTTCCAAATTTGAACTATCTAAGATCCAATTTAAAAGTATCTTAATTTTATAGTCTCTGAGAAGGTGACATCTGGACAGATACACAGACAAGCACCTGAACAACTTTATTATAGTCTCTTCACCCCTTTTCGAGGAGTACACAAAATATTAAAATTTTAAAACTAATTAAACAAATTTAATTAAAAGTCGAAAATTTTTTAAGATTTTAGTAAAAGTGCAACTTAAAATTGAATGCCACATAACATGACTAACCATATTATTTTGCAGCGTGTAAACACTTAAAATATCACTTGCAGCGCAGCAAGGCAGAAGAGCGCAGCGCTGGCTGGCGAGGTGGGTTGGCGGGGCGCGGCGGGGCGTTGCAATACTCAGCCGCCCCGGAGTGCGCAAATTGACTTTTGGCGTTGCCAATGCAGTTGCCGTTGTCATTTCCTGGATTGCACACATTGCGAGGCGACACATGGCGACAACTTGCAAGACAGCAGCGGCAGCAGCAGCAGCAGCAGAAGCAGAAGCAGCAGCAGCAGAAGCAGAAGCAGAAGCAGTTGCCACTGACTGACTTGTTGGGTGGGGCATGCGGCACGTTAGTTGTGCCACACGCCTCACGCACTCGACTGTAACGTGATAATTTGTCTGACTTGTCGCACACTCGTCTCTACCTATCTCTCTCTCTCGCTCTCTCTCACTCTCTCTCAGCCTGTCTCTGTCTCTCTTTCTGTGTGTTGCACACATAACTGACGATGTCTCCGCTTGTCGCTCATTGTGGCTTTTGGCCGAGATTGCCAGGCCATTGCTTGTTTGGCTTACAGAGTTCTCCACCGCACCCTCCCCCCCCCCCCACACACACTCTACTGCCTGACACACCACTCAAACCACTCCCCTCTTGCATATATCGTTGACATGCTTGTGCTACGTTTTCTCGTCCTTCGCCCTGCCATTTCCATTCAGCAAATCTGTCACCTGAGTAACAATTATAGCTGCTGGCGTTTTAAGTGTGCCTCTGTGTGTGTGTATGTGTGTGTGTATGTGTGTTAGTGTGTGTGTGTGAACCAGCTCTTCGTTAACTGCAGCACTTGATGGCAGTAACTACAAGTGTGTGTCTCTTAGTGTGTGTGTGTGTGTGTGTGTGTGTTGCCTACTCAAATCAATCAGCTTCGCCAGCCGTCGAGTTGAAAACTCAGTTGACTTTCAATTGCAATTTTTTGTGCCATGAATGAAATTTTCCTTTCCTTTTTCTTTTTTTTTTGATTAATGCACAAATTGAAATTCCACTTTTCTGTCTCTGTCTCTGTCTCTGTCTCTCACTTTCTTTTGCCGTCTCTTTCTAGCTAGTTGACTTGTCTGCCTCTCAGCAACGCTTAATCTTGAATACAAATTGCATAATGAGCACATCACAATTTGACCAGCAACTGAAGTGGAAAAAAGGATCTGAACTAAGGCAGACTGCAGCATATATGCATTAAAAAAGAATGCTTACTTTCAGTTAAAATATTTTTGATTAAGTAAAAAAATTGAATTACAATTTGTGTAGCTTAAATAAATATCAATTAACTTGGGAATCACTTTTAGTGTTTGTTTTGTAGTAATGTAAAAATAGAAATTAAATTTTAGTCTTAATTTATCTGGTTTGTTTTGGGTTAAAAAATTATCTTATTTCAAAGCAAAAAATATTGGATTGTTCAATATTCCAAATTAATAACTTAAATAAATAACCAATAAATTAGGACTAACTTTAACTTTCAGTCTTCCATGACTTAAACGAAAATTAAAGTTTGAAATTAGAGATTTTTCGGATATGGGGCAGCCGTATGGGTTGCTGTGGCAGCAGGGGGGGTTTTGGGGCGTTGCATAGATCGTATAGCCATAAATCAATTGGTTTTAATGCCTGGTTTGGCACAGCAACAACAACAACAACAACAGCAACAACAACAACAAGTAGAAATCCAGCAACGACAACCAATCTGTAAGCTAAGTGCAAAACCGCAACCCAAAACGCGTTTTCGATCATAAATTATGATGTGACGATGCTGCCGAAGGCAGACAGAAACGGTGGCAACCAGCAGGCAGCCAGCAGGCAGCCAGCCAGCTAGCAGCCAGCAGCAAGCAGCAAGTGGCAAGTGGCAAATGGCAGAGCGACGCCTGACTAAAATGGCAAACACCTCGCTCGCAGCAGCAGCAGCAGCAGGAGCAGGAGCAGCAAACCACTGGCCAGAAACCTAATTAAGCCAGGACGACAAACCGGAAGTGGAAGTGAGGCAAGCTTGGGAGGCGAAGGATAGAGGGTCTGGCCATTGTGACTGGCGTCAGGAAGCGCTCAAGTGTGGCAACAATGGTTAATGCTTAAGTAATTACAATGCCTCGACGATTAACAATGCAGGACCAAACAGGACCACACAGGACACAGAGCCGGCTTTCTCCGTGCACCTAATTATCACACATGAGAAACTGAGGCAGGCTAGGCAGACTTCTTCTTCTTCTTCTGCTGCTGCTGCTTCTTCTTCGTGCTGCTGCCGCAGATTTTATGAAAATTTATGTTATGAGCTCATCGATGAATGGATGCCACTCGTGTTTAGCTGATTGATTGGCGCGCTGCGTGTGCCACTTGCCGCATATGCCGCAGCGCAAACGCTTGCCACAGTTTAGTTTCAGTTCAGTCCAAGGACTTTTTGTGCCGCAGACTTTCTGACGCTAAACTCAAGCGTTTGCGCCCCATTATTTCTGCCATGCACAAACGCACTTCAAATTTTTTTTTTTGGTTTATGTTTTTTCTCTTTTTTCTTATTCTTTTTTTTTGCTATGCTTTATTTAGAGGCGCGAACAGCTCCACATACCCTGTACCCAATACACAAATTGCGCCAAAAAGTGGGCTAGACATGTGCATACATCATGTGGCGTCAAGGGGCAGCGGCAACTGCTTCAAAGGATTTAACAATACTCAATTAGGATAACAAGCAGTCTGAGTCCTTACCTAGAAAAAGGGGCAAATTTGCAATGCTAAACTAAATAAATTACACTTTCAGCAATTTAAAACACTTTCAAAAAGAAAGCTTCGTTTATTGAAGAGCAAAAAAAAAGACAGATGTAAAACCTATTTTTTTTTGGGACTTGAGTTACTTTTGTTAGGCTGATTGTTAAAATGTAAATTATGCCTTTGGTCAATTAAAAGTAAAAGTAATTATTAAGATATTTTTTAATACTTATTTATATTTTGCTGCGTATACGTAATATTTGTATATCATTGCAGAGTGCATTAATATTGTGTTGTGACAAGTGTATCGCATTGTAAAAGACAATTCCATTTTTTTTAAGTTTTAACTTTACATTTAGATATTAATTTTATGTATATATCGTATTTTACTACAATATCAAATAGCTGTCATAAAAAAATATGAATTGAAAGTTGAGTTGCTTTTAATATTAAGGCACAAAAATCATCTATAACGGACTACTTAATTATATAGTTTCCATAGGAAGTAAATAAATGTAAATGTCAGCAGATAAATTTAATTTTTAATTAATATATTAAATCATCTTTTTTTATTTAGATTTTCTTTATTGTGGAAAACAAATCTGATTATTTGATTAACTTTGAATGAAATGATTTGTGCAGTTTTTTTTATAGATATTTTTTAATAAGATTTGTTACAATATTAAAAATATGCTAAATAAATTAAAAAAAATTATGGATATTAATCTCAAATAGTCTCAAAAGTCTTGTTACATTTACTTATATAAAAGTTGATATTTAGCATTTTATAGCGATTGCAAATTCAAATAGTGAAAAATGAAAAAAGTGTTGAATTTTAGCTGTATTTTCTAGGAAAAATTTGAGTATTTTCCAGGATATCTTTGTGTAGTTCAGCAACGTTCTTAGAGACTCCAAGTTGTTGTGGTTGTTGTTGCCAGTTAGTTGGTCGATAGTTGTTGGTTTGGTTTCCATTTTTTTGTTTTTTTTTTTGTGCTTGGCCAACGCATAAGCCACTTAAGTTTTTGTGGCACACGCGCTTCGTTCGAGTCGCCACTATTTAGCGCCCCAACAAAAGTTTTTGTGTTTGGGACATCATCGATGCCAGGCGACGCTGCCAAAATGCGTTTTGGTTTTGCCCGGCGAGGATGGGGGGGGGGGAAGGTTGGTTGTGTGTGGCGGAACTTGGTGTGTTGCAACTTAAGTATTGCCATTGCATAGTTTAAGGCAAAACTGTATTTTTGTTGTTGTTGTTTTTTTCGCGTTATTTTTATTTTATTTTTTTTTGCCTTTGTTGGTCATGGCACATAAATTGCCGGACTGTAAAGCGGCTTAAACGAATTGCCGGCTCTACTGCAGCAACAACTTGGCAGCTGGCACTTGCCACACAAACCGCCCCAAAAAAAACACACCCCTTACTCCTCTGCCCCCCCACCATACCAACTTCAAGTTGGTTTTGCTGCTGTTGTTGGTTTGTTGAAAGTTTTGCACAATTTATAAATAGTTTGCTTGGTTTAAAGTTGACTCCCCCCTTCCCCCGCTCATTACTCCTACATGCCTCTTCTGCCATTATCGAGCGCAGTGCCGCAAAGTATGCAATGCATTTTGCTACTTGCAACGTGCAACTTGCTACTTGCCACTTCTTGATAGTTTCAGCTGCTTCGTTTGCGTTTCAAATTAACCATAGATTTCATTGGCAAATTACACTTTTGGCGCATCGCAATTACTTAAACTGGGCTGAAATTCGCACAGCCAAATGATAAGCAAACCCACCAAAAGTTGGTCTACAAAAATGCAATTATCAAATAAACATTTTATTGTAATTTGCCGATTTGCATTTTCTTTTATGGCAATTTGCAGATCTACCTAAAATCA
The DNA here is from genome assembly GCA_035042045.1 of Drosophila melanosoma. Classification (NCBI taxonomy): domain Eukaryota; kingdom Metazoa; phylum Arthropoda; class Insecta; order Diptera; family Drosophilidae; genus Drosophila; species Drosophila melanosoma. The sequence continues at coordinate 332,839 of JAWNLY010000049.1, forward strand.
GTTAGAAAAAATTTAGACTGATAAACCAAGAGAATTTCCAAAACAAAAAAAGGGTTAATTAAGTTAATTAAGGAAGTAAATTTATTCTTGAACTGCATCAAAATCAGTGTTGATTTAGCCATGTCCATTTGTCTAGCAAATGTCAAGTTGTAAAGCAAAGTTATATTTGCAAAGTGGCAGCTCAGCAAACTGAAAAGTTGATGTTTAAAGAATTAATCACAAAAATAAAACAATACGCAACTTTTCGTCATTTATTTTCAAGTGAAACTTTTGAAAATTGAACTTAAGTACAAATGTTGCTGCAATGCCGCACAACAATGGACACACAAATGTTTGGGGCATGCCACAGACTGTAGCGAGCAAATGATGCCGCCTGTCTTGGCGCACATTGACAAAAATCTGACAACGCGACAAAGCGTCGCGTCGCCTTGACGCATGCAACACCAACAACCAACGCCTTGCCACACAAATGGCATGCTTTTAGCAGATTTTACATGCCAATCTGTTAAACGATGGGAAAGGGGATAGGGGACAGGGGCAGGGGAGCCGCGTTGCAGTTGCAGCGGCAATGCTCAAGTTGTAAGTAAAAGTTTTCGCACGCAAAACGCAGCTCGTAAAATAAACACACTCCACAACAGAAACTTTGCCCCCAAAAGTGGTGCAAGTGTTGGTATGATGGGGGGGGGGGGGGGGTAAGGTGGCTTAGGGGGTGCGGGTCGACTGTCTTTGCCTGGTTTGCCGTTCTTGCGCTCAATTTGCGCATTTTTTGCGCGCAATTACTCAGCACGGCTTAAATTCGCAACGCTGGCAGCGTTCCACGCTGCGTCCAAATGTGGCAAGTGGCAAAGTTGCAAGTTGTTGCTGCTTGGCACTAACTTGGCTTCAACGAGTCGGCTCGCTAGCTAGCTGCCTGCTGGCTGCATCCATAAGCCGCCTAAAAGGTGCAAAGTAACTGCCATAAGCCGCTTGACAGACGTTCCCACTGACCCTGTGTCATGCCCCTGACCACGCCCCCCTTGCCACGCCTCTAGCCACATGGCTTGTGCTGCAGCTGCAATCATTTTCAGTTCTTTTCTTTTTTGGCAAGAAAAAAATAGGCAGCATCAATAAATCAAGCCGAAGTTTTAACACACTTGCCGAATGCCCAATTTTTTAATATGAACTGAAAAGATTCTTAGAAATAATAAATAATAAATACTTAATTATTAATTTTAGAAATTTAAAAAAACCTTAGTTTTAGATTGGTATGAATTAATATGAAAAATATTTCCTGAGATTATAAAAAAAATTAAGTCAAAGTTAAATTATTCTTACGAAATCTGCTCTGCTTAAAAACTGATTTTTGTATTTTAATTGCAATGATAAATGTTTTTATATAAATTTATATAATAATTTAAAAAAAAATTATATTTAATAAATATTAAAAATTAATTATTTCGGTTTTAATTGCAGTAGATTTAAAGTTTCAACAAAATAAATTCTTTTTTATAAAATTGTTAATTCTGGCGACTTTTTCTTATAATTGAAATATATTTTTATATTGACATTTTATATTTCCTATATTTTGCACACATTTGATTGTTACTATAAAAAAACACCCCTGCCACAGTAAGGGTATTCAGGAAAATGTTTGTTGACAGTTGCTTGGTGTGAATTACGTGCATGTTGTCATTGTCGCTTAGCGCCTTTTTTGTTGCTGGCTAACATTGCGTATGCGTAATTCTTAATACTTGTCTTTCCCCCTCTCACTCTCTCTCTCTCTCTCTCTCTCCCTGTCTCTTTCTAGCTCTCTTTGTCTCCTGCTGTTTGCCTTGACTAGCATTGAGTGGCTTTTAATTGGCTGCCAACGCTTAACCCTTGCCACATAAATCTTACTCACACATGCCACACGAAGTAAAACGCTTTAAGACCATGCTGTCCCCTCCTCCCTTATAACTGCCCCCCCCCCCCCTTTTAGCCAAGCAACTGCTAGTCAAATCGACTTTTAATCTGCCGCATATGCTGGCCAGCATCAACTGACCAGTTGCAACATTCTGACACCCACATCCTGCCCCCATCCACCCCCTGCTGCCCTCCTCAACAAATATTCTATTTAGCAAAGTGTAAAAACAAAAAGGATGAAAAGCGGAAAAAAATATAAAACTGAACTGAAGCAAGTTTTGTCAGTGGATGTGCAAAGTTTTGTGTGCAGAAAGTTGCCGCGTTAATAGATTGCAAGTCGGAAAGAGTGGCAGCTGAGAGAGGGGGGGAAAGGAAGAGGGAGAAGGTGGTGACTTGTGGCTCTTCTCGTCTAATTGAGAACCGTTTAAATGTTCATTTGAGATATGCCAGAATGCTTTTTATATTTTTGCTTTTCAAACTTCACTTGCAATTTGATTGTATTCTTCATTTGTTATGTGGCAAGTTGGGAAAGTTTATATGTTGCCAATCTTTCCAGTTAAACGCTTAGAAAGTCCATAAAAATATATATATATATAAAATACTTGTTGAATTTTCTATGAACAATTGGAATTAATCTAAAAAAATACTTGGCAGCTGAAAATAAATATTTTAGGTTTCTTATCCGATCTTATTAAAATTTTTACAGTTAATCAATAAAATTTCAGGGTATAATATATATTGAGTGGAGAGCTATATCCCTACAATTGTAGCTTTTATTACTATTTGCAAACGATTTAAATCGTATGCAGATATCGATAAAATTAAATAAAGTTGCGTCTACTCAAAATTGTGGCTCTAAATCTCTTCAGGTCTCTGAGATCAACTTGATTATATAAACAAGCAGACAGACATGACTATATCGACTCGACGAATCAGAAAATATATCCTTTATGGGTTCGAAGGTAATTCCTTCTTTCCTCTTACATTCTCTTGCTCAAATGAAATTCCTTTCCCATTTTTCAATGCACACTGCATTGATTTCATTACTAATTTACTTTTAATTCAAGACAAATCCGTAACTGGCATCGCCTTCGCCATCGATTCGTTTGATGCATCAAAGCACTGTCAATGCCTCTATCAATATCGAATCCGCAATATATCCTGGCATCCTCCATGGAGAGTCGTCTCTGGTCTCCATCCATTGACGCACTTCATTTCACTCAATGACAAATGACAGGCAGGCCACAAGCGGAACGGGTTGCAGCTGGTCCGAGGGGGGGGAGAGGCAGAGAGGGAGTTATTTTAAGGGTCATCATAATAAGAAGCAGCATAACAGGCGACATATTGCCTCGTGGAGCAGGGGAGAAGGATGGGGATCGAAATTTATGCGCTTGTTTGTTCCAAGTAGCGCAAGGGAATTTCAAATTGATGGGTAGATGGGGGGGGGGAAGGAGGGAGGAGTGAGGAGTGAGAGAGGGAGGGGCGGAGACAACTATTCATTTATCGTCTTATTTATGGGTCGCATTTAAGAGAGCCGACAAAGGAACGGGGCCACTGACAAGTGGCATAGAGAAGCCCACAAACAGTTTACAGTTCACAATTCATGGCAATCCGGCGTCCTGTCATCGTCCATCTGCTCGCTAATGGATTGCGGCACACAAATCTTTAAAATTACCCCGGTAAAACTTTGAAATTAGACGACGTGGATGCAGCAACAGCAGCAGTAGCAGCAAGTAGCAAGTAGCAAGTAGCAAGTAGCATGTTGCAAGCATCAGCCAGTAACTTAGGCCAAATGGCGTCAGTCTCTAACCAAAAGCAGAAGTCTTGGCTAATTTGTAGTTTCATATTTGATCAAAGGCCAACAAAATAGTAAACAGCTTATCCTATTTTTGACTATGAGTATACCCTGTAATTTGCTGTTGAGTATATACAATATAAGAGGAACAGTAAATGAGGCCGATAAATGTTTTTTACTGAGAGCATAAACTGTAATTGGAAGTGAAGAGTAAGCCAAAATCAGTTTATGCTTGTGGAAAAGTAAATACACTCAGAGAAAAATGTTGTACGAACAGTAAATGTTGCAGAGGCATGTATATCACTCAGTTCAAAGATACTTTTTTGACCATATTTAACCCAAGACAGATACTTATTTTAAGATGGAAAAATATCTAAGGATAAGTCAACAATAAGGAAGCATTAAGGCTAACTCCATCTGTCTCCCCTCTCTCTACTTCTCGCTCTCTCTCTACATCTCTCTCTTTCTTCATCTCTCTCTTTTTCTCTCTTTCTATGTTGCATACACTTACCAAAAGTTAAGCCACCCTTTTACACCACAACTTCACTCACAGGGTATATTAAAAAAAAACGGCTATTTTGAAACTGATTGGCCAAGTTGCAACTGTGGCAAACATTGGAGGGCCAAAAATTGTGCTCAGCACATGTCGTTGGCAATTTGCTATCTACAAATTGTTTGTGTCTACATCGAAACTTCAAGTTCTGGCCAAAACACTAATTGAAGGCCAACATAAGGGCAATCAAATTGAGGCTGAGACTCTGGCTGAGACTGAGGCAGAGCCAGAGGCTAAGACTAAGACAATAGCAAGGCGTGGCAACACGTATTGTCAATGACAATTTCCTAAAAAAAATAATGCATTCGATTTAGCATTTTAAAGACAATTTTAATAAAAAAAAACCCCATGAATCTTAAATTATTCCACATTTAAAAGTGATGCAACTAAAGTCGTCAAATTGGCCATCAAAAATCAAAACTAGAAGTTATTCTAATGAATTTAATTTTAGTGGCTAAGAAATGTATACATTTTTGACTAAAATGTTCCAATTAAATCTCTAAATATTTCAATTTTTTTTAGTATATTCAGCTTATAAATACAAATAAAAATTTCGACAAAATAATCTGTGAACAATTTGAAAGCAAAACCAAGAAAGAAGTCAATTTTTAAGCTGAATGAAAAATACTGCTATTTTTGAATATATATATGTATGTGTGTGTGTGCATATAGCTAAAGTTGAGTTTATGGGCTGATGATCCAGATAAAGACAGATCGGGGCTCAGACTCGAATCGGCTGACAGGCAGCAAAACACAACTCTTGCGCCAAATCGCAAAATCCCAGGCCTAAAAATAAAGAACCAGGGCTGCGAATAAGTAAAGCAAAGTCTACACACACACATATAGACTAGTCATACAGTAGTCACACTCACACTAGTCACACACACACACTAGTCACACACACACACACCAGTCACACACATTAAGCAGCACATGGCAAATGTAACGTAAAACGTAAAATATTCCTGAATGCAATTCCCATGCATACCAACAAACACACAGAGTCACACACACACACACACATATATAGAGAGAGCCCTTTACTCACACACACACATACGCACACACACACACACACACAGAGTTTGTGTGGAAAAAGTCAAACTACAGCATTGCGGATGTTCAGGACATTCAACTGCACTTTGACCCATATTCCATTCCATTTTGTTGCAAATAGCTGCAGCTGCGGACGCACTGCACAAAAACCCAACCGACCAACAACAACAACAACAAGAAAAACAACAACAATAAAACCAGCGTCGTCGCCCAAGGCTTCGAAAATGGCCAGCAAGCCCAGCCAAGCCACGTCAGGCCACGCCAGGCCAGGCCAGCTGTTGGGCAACCAGAGAGAGACAGAGTCTTTAGACTCCCAGACCCATGGCCCAGTAAATCGTTTAGCTGCATGGCTCACGATTTGCAACCCCCTTCGCCACCCCCCCCCCCCTCACTCTCTTAAAAAAAACCTAGCGTTGATTTTAACCTGGCAAAAACTGTAGGTCTTCTCCTATTGCACATGATCTCATCCCCACACAGCTCCCCCTCTCCTACTCTCTACAAAATAAAAATAAAATACTTGTGTCACATTGCAAATGGCATTTAAAATGCCTTCCAAAAAAAAAATAGCTGTGCCTTCAGATAATTTTTAATGTACGTCATTTTAGAAAACTATAAAATTCAAGTGATTTATGTGCTGAACATATTGCAAAATACCAAGCCAAATTTATTATGAAAATCGTTTTCAAAATCTTGTCAGGAAATTTTTGGCATATTTTGAATACTCAAAACTTGTTGGTTGCTTGTTGTAAAAATGTCTGAGTAAAGTTTTAATAGGTGTCTCAGAAGATTCTTAAGGGAACTTGAGTTACGCTTTAAAGGCCAAGAAAAAAGCAAAGAAATTATTAAAATAAATTAATGAAATAATAAATAAATTACAAAGCGAGAAGCAAATAAAAAAAATGCTTTTTTCATACTTTTTGTATTTTTTTTCGAGATTATTAAAATATATTTCGAGTTTAATTTGACTACATGATTTTCGAATATCGAATCACTTTTAACACAAATAAATAGAGAAAATTTGTTTTATAAATTGCACAATATTCAAATGTCCATTTTCTAAAATGTCTGCCACAATTTCGTTATTAAAGCCCATCTCGATTCTGGTTTGGCTCAGTCCACATACACAAAATCTCTATACAATTAGTTAAATTTCTACCCCTCACGCACCTGCCCCTGTCAACATTTCAGGTATTGCCAGCTGAAAGATTGCAACTCAATCATATTTCATCAAACAAAGGCCCCAAAACGACAAAATAGACAAAATAGGCAAAATAGATTGCAATAAAATAAAAGACAACGACAACAAAAAAACAAAAAATGGTAAGAGACTCTTTTGGGGACTGCGTGCTGGCTAAATCTAAAGCCCATTTTTGGGTTTTTTTTTTTTTCCTGTGGAGTGGTCAAACAATTTGGCCAGAACCCAAGTTGCGGACAGACGGGTCAGGTGTGTGTGTGTGTGTGTTGTGACCGCATCCGCAATGCAAGGTAATAAACTAAAAATACGTCAACAACAAAACCATAAAACCAAAAAAACACACTGAGTTACACTGAAGAAATCAAATAAATCTGGTTTCAGAAAGATAACTTTTTTTCAGATACAAAACCATCTATAAATTATTTTTTCTTTCATGAATATGATTCAAAAATTAATACTCAAGCATAGCAAGAGCTCTGAATAAAATACTTAATTTGTCAACATTTTTTAAAACATTTTTCTAATCCCTAAAAATTTTAATTTCTTTTTGATGTTCAAGAGTGAAACTTAAACTTTATCTTATTATTAAAAAATCATTGTAATCTTCATATTTTCATCGTAAGAAAAATCGCTAATTTATCTACATTTCTGGACAGAACGTTTCTAAAAAATTTCAATTTATTTTTTCGGATATATCTTTAAAAAATCTGCTTAATTTAAGCGGCCTAATTTTTGCAAAGAAAGAATAATTCTAATTTTCTAGAATGCTTCGATTGAAATGATTCTAAAATCGTTCTCCAAGTGTAGCAAGGGCCACACATGTGTCAGATGAACGAGGTAATTTTAATTACGGCTACAATGGAGCCACCCTCAACAAAAAAAAAAAAGGAGGACAAAAATAATGGCCCAAATGCTGCTACCAATAGCTTGATTCATCAACATGCCGACGGCGTCCTTGTTTGGCAGCAGACATTTGCCGACGTTTTCCTAACGGGCGGCGTTTGTTCGCAATTCGCAATTGGTAACGGTAACGGGGTAATGGTAACGGTAGCAGTAACAGTAACACTAACACTAACACTAACGGTAGTCCTAAAGGTAACCGTATCGAATTGCCGTTGCTCGTTATGGATGCGCGCCAATTGCTTTGGTTACCCGCTCTGCTCTCAGCACTCTCCCCGCATTCCGCACTCCGCACTCTGCCGCAGACGCAACGCATTTGCCTCTTAGCCAAATTACATAAATTAGTCGAGGGTTTTGCTACTTCCACTGTTTTTTTTGTTGGTCTAAATCAAAGCACTGCCGAAAATTTAATGGACTCCTGTGGAAAGTTCAAAAGAAAAACGCACCCAAAAAAAAAAAGGGGGAAAACCGAATAGAAAAAAGTCAACAACAAATGAAACGAAACACGTCGAATACGTGATATTTTGGCAAGACGGAAAAAAATTAAGAGTAGCTAATGTGGATGATGGACTAGGATATACCCTGTAGGGCAGTAAAGCAGCTGCTAGAATTTTCTGCAGAGATACACTCTCTAAACAAAGGAATTCAATCCACAGCTATTCTCCGTATAAGTATGGATTTAGAACGGGAGCTGGAACATTATCGGATAATAAACTGAAGCATTAGCGATGTCAGAAATTAATATTTTCAGAGGAAACTATATTTCTAGCTTATAAAGTCACCAAGTAGAGAACCGAGTAGATACAAATTCTGAAAAAATTCCTAACCTGTTCCAGAAACAGAACGTTAAATATTATTCAATCCGAAACCAAATCTGAAGCAACATTAAAGCTAACTAGAAAATTGGCTTTTAATGATTTTGATTATGTTTGTTATCTTCTTGATGATAACTCCCTTTTAGTTCTTCCGACATTACTCGTTATCTTCTTAATAATATGCCACATATGATTATATACTCTCTAATAAAGTTCTCCTGCTGACTGTCACAAAACCTACCCCGTCACAAACTGTTTTGGTTTACAGAGCATATACAAAAAGCGAATATAAAAAAAAAGATTGCGCGATTTTGGTACATTACTGATTTCATTAGAAGCCATGGAGCATTGAAATGGGCCAAAAGAGAGAGAGAGAGTGTGGGTAGGTAGGGGCTTGTAAGGGGGTTAAACTTGGGGTTTTTTGGGTTGGTTTTGGTTGTTGCTTTTGGTTGTTAGCTGTTTTTCGGCGGTGCACCACTGCGTATACGTAATGTTGCATTTTTAGTGCTCGTCGCAGTCGTCGCTCGTTGCTCTGCTTGTCGTCGCCGTCCAGTTGTCCTCGTTGTCTGCGGCTCTTGTTGTACATTTCTGCTGCAGTTTGGGAATTGCCTCAGCACCAGGCCCTCAACCCCAAGCCCAGACCTCAACCCAAAGCCCAAACCCAACCTAGCTAAACCCTCAAACCCTGCCCAAAACCAACTTCACCCCCCCTTGTTTTGTGTGTGCATTTTTGCGCATACCTTTGGCAGTTTTTGGCAAAGTCAAAGGTCCTGCAGCTGCCCCCTCGCACCAACCTCCCTCTCCCTATTCCCCACTGCCCCGCTCACGAGAGCAACTCTGACCGCTTTCTTGTTGCGTTTCTTTTGCGGTCATAAAATGTTGGCCGGGACACAACCCCAAAAACGAAATATGGGCCCCGAGTCTCTCGCACATTGCACATCGAAAGAGGTAATTTAATTTATGATGCAGTAAAATTGAAAATCCTCCCGGGCATTGCACACAGAGACAGACAGATAGCGAGAAAGAGATGAAGCGAAAGACAGAGCGAGCGAGCGAGATAGATAGAGTTGGAATCTTTTTCCATTTTGGTGACATGCAGGTAGATAGATAGAACGGGCCAGAACTGACAGCTACAGCTGCACAACTTGTTGGCCAGCTTAGCGAGATGAGCCAAGTTATGCATGCGAACGCGTGCCAGCAAAGCCAACCAACCAGCCAGCCAACTAGCCAGCCAACAGCTAGCCTTGATGAGCTGCCTAATTGCACTGAGAGAAATTAAATGCAACTATATGTGGAGTAACAGTTTTTGCTCTTTATTTCGATTTTCTTGCATGGGTAAATAATATTAGTTCATTTTGAATTTTTTTTCAGCTTTTAAAGATCAAAGCATTTAATTAAATTTTAATTTATAAATTTTAGTTAGCAATTTTTAATGCAGATGTTTTGATATATTGCCGATCAGCGTTTTTAGCCGAGTCAATGTAGCCATAAACCTCTGACTGACCCTCAATTCTTAAGCTTTGTTAATAAAACTTGAACAATATTATTATTATTATCATTATTATTATTATTATTATTATTATTATTTTAGCTGTAAGCAGTAGAAATTTCAAAGCCTGCCAGATCGAGTTACTATATCAAATAGTATATATAAATATATAAAAACCATTAGCTATGACTTTATTGTGCTTCTCAATTTAAGCCAAAATATCATTAAGATTACTACTTCTATATATCTCATAGCTAAAGAATCTGTTAGTTTTTAGAATTTATTATAATATTTTGATGTCAGGCAGTTGACTCTGATCTGCAATTGTATTTAATTTCCAGCTTTCCCAAGACTAAACTGCTTTTTATCAAAAAAACAGACCCCGAACATTCTCACAGTGCAGATTTTGTCAACGCACGAGCGGACAGCGAGGCAGCAGCAACTGCACTAACAATAACAACAGCAACAACAACAACAGCAACAACAACAGCAACAACTGCATATCTACATATGAGAACTACATACATATGGAAGCTATATATATGGATGTAAGAGCTACCAAAAACTGATAACACACTGTCGAGCTGGGCAAGGGACACACACACACTGACACACACACACACAGCACTGGACTCGAAGCTTGAAAGGTGTCTTTTTATTTTTGCAGTTGCTATTTCTGTTGCTGTTGCAGCGTCTGCAAGCCCAGTTTGGGGCTGGCTCATGGCTTTGCATATTAAATATGCAACAGCCGCACGCGTAGTGCCTCCCTTGTCTCCCAAACAAAAATGTTTCAAGCACAACAAGGCCCATAAAGCACCTGGAAATGGCTGCCACAGCAACAACAGCAACAACAGCAACTGCAACAATAGCAACAAGAGAAATGCAGGCTATCGCAGCAGCTGCACGGCTAAAGAATTTACGAGCTGGCAACGTCAGCCAGCAGAAGCAGCAGGTGCAAAGGGGTAGAGGGGGTGCATGTGAAGGTGGCTTGCAGCAGTCGCAGATATGATGGGCATCCAATCATTTTAACGCAAATAAACCACAACAGATGGCGCTGCTGCGTGCGCCTTGTAAGTTGACGCACGACTGACCCACACCAAACCCCACAACCCCTTCATAAAAATGCCAATGCAGAGCGAACAATACTCAGCCAACAACAACAACAACAACAACAAAACCATATTGAACATGTAAGAATTGCACGAGTCGGGGATGAGCGACTGAGCAAATACCCTGTCAACAACTGTGATTTAAGTTGCCAGAAGCATTGCTTCTTTTTGCTTATAAATCGTTCGTCCTTTTTAGACTTGAATGTGAATGTTTTTATTCAGCTTTTAAGTTTTCTAAAACATCGCAAAAAATACTATACAAACAATAATAAATAAGAAATATATTAACAATAAATATATATACCTATTTGACGTATACGTAATATGTTTTTAAAAAAATTGCATATTTTTAGTTGCAAAACTTTTGCTATTGATTTGCTTATAAATGCCATTCTTCCTGTAGTTTGTTAACAATAATAAAATTTGGTGATCATTAAAAGTTATGAATTGATTGCCATTTTCTGAATTTAATAGAATTTTTGAATTTAGTATCTGTTAAATAATATCAATTCGTCATTTTGTATACATGATTATCATATATAACATGAAACAGACCAGGAATAATAACATCATTAGAAAGTCTATATAAAAATAGATTTAGCACATTAAAATTATTAATTTGGTTCATAAAAAAAAAAAGTGATCGTAGAAAATTGTTTACAATATTTTATTTAAATTCTTCAACACAAATCTCAATCAAGAATGAATTAGAAACTTAGTAAAAAGCTTTCACTGAACTGTAATTTAAAGTTTTCATCTCCATAAACTTGAAAGAGATTACAGGGTATAAAAAGTGGGTGGCTGCAACTCAAGCTGGTCACCATAATGGATGCGTGCGCGGACCGCGTGGCAGCTTATCACAACAGCAGCAGCAACAACAAGCAGCGGCAGCAACAATACGTGCAACAGCAGCAACAACTGCAACAATAAAAGCAGCCACAGCAACAACAATGAGAGCAGACGTGTGGCACACAGCTAAGATGGTCTGGTTTATGCATGCTGCCTCTGGAACTGCGGTCACTTGTGGCATGCCACCGATTCACCCCTGCACCCCTTGCCACGTCTTTTGTCGGCTACCGGTCAGGTTTACTTTTGTTTGCGCTGCGGTCGCGTTGCGCTGGCAATTGGAATTTTTGTCGCATTTACCCAAAGTGCAACGGGACACGAACCGAGGCGAGGCAAAGCGAAATGAAACGAACAGAGAATGGTGGCAGCTTGTGGCCAATGTTGTGCTGCAGATAAATCTCATGAAATAATTACACGTGTTACAGTAAATGCTGTTAAATTGTCCAGCCCCAACTCCAGAGCCCCTCTCAGTAGCAGCCTCCCCTCCCCCCCCCCCCCCAGTCTACACCCTCTACACTCGAGCCATGTTAAATGCATTCATGAATGAGTGAACTGCATAAGTGCCACAAAAGCAGCAACAGCAGCAGCAACAGCAGCAGCAGCAGCAGGAACAGCAACAGCAACAGTCGCAGCAACCGTGGCAGCAATGAATGCGATGACGACTTGGCCAAAAGAGAGAGAAACGCGTTACGACTGCGAGTGTTTCAATTTGCACACACACCGAAAGACTGACAGAGGAGGGGAAGAGAAAGGAGAGGGAGGAGGGAGAGACAGCCGCAGGACTTATGCCCAATTGGGGAAAATGATTTTGTGCCACTGCGGCAAAGGAAATAAAATAAATACATAAAAATATATAAAGCGAAAATTAACAAAAATATAATAAGAAACAAAAAAAGAAAAACAAATGAGCAAAATACTCGACTAGAAGATACTCTAGAATCCACTTATAAAGCTTCGTTGTGAAGTCAACAACCAGAATTAAATGGGTCTATAGAAATGTTTTAATTTAACATAGATTTTTATATAATTTCAGTAATTGTGTAGCCAATACAAAATTAGTTTTCGTTGTTATAGAAAATGGGCTGAGATTAAAAGGTTAAAGAATAGACGCAAAGAATATTTACTCTTGATCAGCATCGTTTGAGCCAAAAATACGAATTCACTTATAAATATCTCAGAGACTATCAGAGCTAGAAACTTCCATTATAGAATATAAATTTTCGTGTGCCATGTTCAGATCAAGCTTATTTCATTTTATTGACAACGCTGATACAAATCAATTTCTAATATAGCTAAAAAAAAATATATAAATAAATATAAAATAAAAATAAAAACAGTTTTAAACATTTTTATATTCTTACTATGAACTAATCGATTTTATACCAGTGAACATTTTTTAAACATTTAATCAATGGACATGATATATAATACTAAAATTTATTAAATTGCAACGAAGAGAAATAAGAAAAAGAACAAGCATTTTCTGTGCTTATAAGAAGGATTCAGGGCACTATCCAGACGGACTCTCTCATTGTTTCTAAAACAAGTATTACATAATAGGCATCATAATCGATATATCTTCTCATTCTATTCAACAATATCTATCAAAATATGTATAATGACTTACGCATTGAGGCATATTTGATACGCCCACTTCTGCCCATCTGAAATCACGCACAGGGTATTAAATTAACCATAAAGTATATGTTTATCCAATATATATTTATATATATATATATAAATGTGTGATTATATAGACCCACACGAGATATAATAAATGTGCGCATTTCGTGTGCCTTAAAAATAAATTGAAAATCAACTGCGGGGAAATTGCGTCGAATCGCTTTGCATCGCATCGCATTGCTCATTAGCGGTTGGCCAAAAAGTGTTGCCTGCTTTTTGGCGCAAGTCAATAAAAGCCATTAAAAATTTTAACAGCTGCATTTGCAAGCAATACTTGCATACATACTTGCAAACTGGCCAACCACCAAATAATAAAATGCCATTAAGCACACAACACGCAGGCACCTCTTGATATAATAAATATATATATATATATATATATTTATATATATATATCGGCATGCATATCATATTTTGCCACAAAAAGATGCCTGCCCTGTTGAAATATTTGCACGGCATTTATTGAAGCGCCTCCAGTTGAATATTTTGCCAATTTTCGGTAATTTTATCAATGCTGCATGCACTCGATTGGGCAGATAATATATATATATTAAGGATAACAATTAAATAAGCCATTTTAATGAGCTGCGATGTGTACCTGCTGAGCTTATAACAAATAGCAAAGGCTAATTAAAAAGGTTATTTTGTGTGCAGATATTTTATATAAAATTCACCTAGTCTTAGAATATAAATTAAAAATATATAAATATATTTTTTATTTTTTGGAGCATATACTGTTTATTATAATTCTTTAATCTACTTATATGTTTCAAAATCAATTTAATCAATTTTTTATGTGAGATACTTCAAGCAAAGTTTCCGTAGTCTATATTTTATAGCTGCTCAGTTCATTGTCCTCAGATTTAAGTCATGTTTCCAACTATAAACCCAATTCTAAGTAGCTATAATATTGGTGAACTCTATTAAGAGGTCGCCTAACTATTTAAGTTCTAAATAATTCAGAGCTACACCGAAAGAAATACGTCATGTGCTCTATTTCATTCCATGCATTACGATGTTAGTTTTTTACGTTAGACATAAAAAAAAAGGAAAATACTTCAACGGCAAGCCCAAAAACAAATAATAATTTTTTTTGGGGTGTTAGATTTGGTGGTGCATAATTTATAACGCAATCACGTGGCTTGCGCCTCTTGCAAAGGCGCCAAAAATATGAATAGAGAACGACTAAATAATTTGGAAATGATTTACAATATTGCACACAGGCGCAGACAGACACGGAAAGGGGTGCCGAATGGAGAGGTGGGAGGGGGGGGGGGGGGGGGGTATAGTGATAGTTGAAAAAAGGGGTGCGACTTGTCGGCGTTGTTCATAAATCTAACGGCATGACGAAAAGATGCAGAGAGAGTTAGAGAGACGCGAGACGAAGGACTACCCCAAAATTACAGCCTGAAATGATGCATGACTTCCAAAAAGAGCACTTAAAAAATGGCTAGCTTTATTTGTGCAGAGTCCTTGACAAAAACTCAAACCCATAAATATCGGGTATACATATATATATATATGTGTGTATTTTATGCATGTCCTGCGGCGCTAATTCAGTTATATATTGTCAGTTGTGCCTAATCTAGTGTCTCAAAACAAATGATCAAAAGCCAATTTGACGCATTCACAACGGCTACTTTCTTCTGGTTCTTTTTCTTCTCGCTCCTGTTGCGATAATTGCAATTGCTGCCATTTCAATTTGCCAGCTGCCAGGCGCACTTTGATCGATGGGCGACAACCCGTTGTGCAACGTTCAACGTTCAACGTTCCACGTTCAGCGTTGAGCTTGCAACGTTTTGTTGTCAAACATTTTCGCGCCTTGACCATTTGTCTCCTTCTTCTTTTAGTTATTTTTTGTGTTGCTTTTATTTGGAGAGGTATAACTACTTTTTTAAGCAGTTTGTCAGATATATAATATAAAATTATAACTTATATTTATATTTATTTCTTTCCATTCTATCTTATTGGCATGTGTATACATTTACTTAAAAGTTCTTACAACCATTTAAGCAGCAATTGTTAAGTTTCATTACCAAACTTTGGAATCAACCAAGTGCTTATCGCCAGAAGTCTGTCAAGAAGACGCAGGATTGTACCCCAAAACCGTTGGATTCTAGGAAACATACTCGTCGACCTTCCATCTCAATTTTAAGTTAACCACAAACTTATACGTATCATAAACCAACCCAAATAGGCCCATTAAAATAATAGCATATTTAATTTAAAACAGTTAACTTATGCTACAAATTAACTCAACCATTACAAACGTTCTATTTCATTTACAAAGAGTTTTGTCTATAATTAATCTTCATACTATAATTAAGAAACTTGTTCATAGACCCACAAATCGTAGAGCATTTGAAAATTTGTATAAATCTTCAGTTTTGCTTGTTTTTGCTAGTTTTATTGTTATTTGCTTTTTCAGTGCGGCGCCTTAATTAAAAAGCTGCACGCCGTTTTGCAACACTCTTTGAGTAGTGCAGTTTTTGATCAACAGTGCGCTCCTCGCAGGGTTACAGCGGTAGGGTGCGGGGGGGGTTGTTGCTGTTGCAAAATAGCGGCAGTACTTGTATTTATGAGTTGGCACGCAGCAGAGCAGCATGATTTACAGTTTAAGCCAAGTGAAAGGGAGAGAGGGTGCAGGGGGGGACAAACAAAGGCGAGCGCCAAGAATTAGCCGCAATGGCTCATCAATCATTTGCTGGAGCACAAGGACAAGGGAAGCTGGACGAGTGGACAGTGAGAACGAGGCGACCACCTTGCTGATGCCTGTTGTAATCCTTTCGGTGCACTTATGACTCAACTCGAGCTTTATGGCCATATTATGCTTAATAAAGCTGCCATTTTCTTTACTCTTTTTATTCCATTTTTGTTATTTTTGTATTTTTTATCTATGCATCGGTTTTGCGAGAGTTTTATCTGCGAGTCGCGTCATAATGGAGTCCTTGCTCCTGCAGCCGGACTTGGAGTCGTAGTCGAAGCGTGTGATTTATGTGATTACTTCAATGCGGCGACGTTGCGCCAAAAAAAAAAACACAAATCTATATAAAGACTTAAAAGAAAACAAAAAAAAAATAAAAGCAGAGAAAGAAACGTAAAAGAATTACGCATAGATGGGCCATAGAAATATATATATATATTTATATATATATAGATAAATGGGAAGCAGCCATTGAGCCATTGAGCCATCGTTCCAGATTTAAGTACGTAATAATAAACTGGCAGAACCATAAAATGGACAATGACTTATTGACTGCAAACATTTTGCGGTCACAGCATTTGCCGTTTGTCCTCTGTTGTCGGCAGTAAATATATAAATATATCCATAAAGAGACAAATAAATATGCAACAATATTTTGTTGCTTCATTTGCAATTAACACTCACTGGACACTCTGGACTCTTGCATTGCTCTCTCTCTCTCTCTGTCTCGCTCGCTCTTGACTCTGTGCATATTTCTATCTCTTCTTTTCTCCCTCTCTTTCTCACCATCTGTTTCTGCTCATCTGTCTTTGGCTTTTAAGTTTCATTTCACATTATATTAACATAATGTTTTTTGTATGTTAACTCAATTTCGCAGTAAGTAAGAATGCTTCTGGTGGAAGATCTCGACTAAAACATATCCTTAAATCAACAAATTACTAATTATAAGTTTCAGATCGAACATATGTTATATTTCTTTATATGTTTTTAGTTATAAAAAATTCGATTGCCGCTAAACTTTTGTTTAATATGAAAATACGAATTTTTGGAGTTTTTCTAAAAGTTCTGTATGCAATTTTTAGAGCTAAGTTGGGTATTAAATAAATACATTGAATGAGAGTATATATACAATTGTTATTTTATTTCTATCGCTAGTTAATAAATATTGCTATTTTCTCTTATAGTCGCAGAGATTGGCTATTTTACACAAACAGACAGCTAGAAATGGCTAAATGAACTCGACTGTTTAGGCTGTTCACAAACAGATATATAATTTATGCCTTTTACATCGTTTTCCACAATTTCATCATACAATTTATGCTTTACTGTTATTTATTCAAAAAAATATACATCATTTTTTTATATTTTATTCTATTTTCTTTTAATTTTTCCATCTCCGCTGTTATTTAATCAATGTCTGAAAAAAAATGGCGCTCATCATATTTACAGTTGACAGATTTGCACATGCACACAAACACCGCTAGATGGCGCTCTGACATAGAATAATTCGATGTTTAGCAATTTTCTTCCTATTTTTTTGTTGGAGCGTATTAAATGCCAGTTTGTTGGATGTAATTTAATATTTATAATATGCACACCATATATATATGGTGCCATTATGTTTGCATGATCTGTCAATCTATTGCAATTGCCATAGCACACCCCCAGAGTAGGAGCAGGCTGAGGGGACGGAGAAGGGCAGTCAAAAAAAAAAGGCGCACAAAAGGAATTGAGCGAAAAGTGCCGTTATCTATTTATATCGCTTTTTGGCTTTTGGCTGAAAACTACTAACGAACGACACCTGCTGGAGGAACCAACCCACCCCCCAAACTAACCCACTCCCCCACCCCTTGCAACACGTAGCGTGTGCCGCCTTTTTGTGCTTGTTCTGCTGCTGCTGCTTCTTCTTCTTCTTCTGCTTCTTGTTTGCATTTGTTGTTTAATTTTTTGCTCCATTTTCCTTCTATTTTTTTTTTGTTCTTCTTTTTCATTTTGCGATACACCAAAATTGTTGCTGCCGCTCTACGTTGCTGTTCTTGTAGTTGGAGTTGTTGTTGCTGCTGTTGCACGAATGTTGTAAATCAAAAGTAGGCGAGTCACACGAAAGGCTCAGGCTCAGGTTCAGGTTTTCTGGGCTGCTTTTCTGGCTGCAGGCCTCGTTTCAGTTGCAGCGTGGCAAAAGCTGAGGCAACAAAGCTCGCAGCGCCTATTTGACTGGCAGGCCGAGCGGATAACGCTGGCAATTATCGCGCTTGTGTGGCACGAACAGCGGAAGCGGCAGAGGCGCCATCATGTTCAACTCTTCCCTCTTCTCCCCGCTTAAACTCCCTTAACCCCCCCCCCCCTAGCCAAAAAAAAAGAAGAAGTACCTCATTGTTTTGTTTGCTGGCATCTTTTTGTGCATTGCAATTGTTAACAACAATAAAAACAACAACAAAAGCGAAAACAGTTAGTCAGAGTTTGGTTTTGCTACTATTGAAGTACGAAATACCCTAACAAATATATCGCATTCTTTTATTAATATTTTCTTTTATATATGCGAATGTGTTTAAATTCAACGGATTATTTTAAAATTTTATTTCTATTAAAATGTTTCCTCCTGCGAACCTAAGAGCTGTGAAATCACAAAAAATACTCAATTAAATATATAAATAAATATATAAATAAAATCAATACTAATTTTAATCACTTTACATTCTAAAAAAATATATATTTATTTAATAACTTGGCTTTTCGGAATTTGTTCCTAGTTTTTTTTTTTAAATTTTTACATTTAGTTAATAAATTTTACACAAATCGTGATAGATTTCTTAAGAGGAGGATAAGTTAGCGAAGCAGCCAGTAAGTCGGGTAGAAATGGCCATATCGATTTGGCTAGTAAAACTGATCAAGATATAATCATTATTCACATAATTTGGACTCCAAAATATCATCCAATTGTAACAACTGCCATCGCTTAATTATAATGCCCGCTATGCAAAAGCGCAAAACTATAAAAAAAAAGCAGGCTTTTGTTGTTGCTGCTGTCCCAAAATATGACCCAAACTTATAACCCCTCCCTCCCCCCACAGACACACCCTCTGGAGGGACTGTTAGTTGCAGCTAGGCAGTCAGTCATTCATTGAAGTCATTTATTGCCACCAATGTTGTTCGCTGTTTTTGCTCGAATAACTGTGCTAGGTTTTTTTATTTAGGTGTGTGTGTGTGTGTGTTGTGTGTGTGTGTGTGTGTGTATGTGTGTGTGTGTTGATAGCACGCCTGGTCAAAGGCAAGTGCTGACCGTTTCGTGTGCAGGATGTGTTTGCAATTTGTGGACACGCCGACCGTCATTTTATTGCTATTGTTGTTTTTCTTGTTTTTGTCGAATTTATATATATATATATATATATATATACATTTTTTTCTTTTTATTAATATATATATATATATTTATAACATATATTGCTGTACGCTTTTTCTTTGTAATTTTTATGTGCTCTGCTCTTTTTTGTTAATTAAATGCGAATTGCATATGAAAAAGCCTTGAATTAACAATGCATTTTTATGAAGTTTTTTAAATATGTTTAATCCTTAAATTAAGAGAGATTTCGCTTTTAAGAACTTATGTCTGCAAAAATTGTGTGTTAAGCCCGATGGACAGAGAATCATGACTAAGAAGAAGGCTTACACAGGCAATAAGCATAATATATTTACTAGCTCATAACAATATTTATAACTTAATAATATATTATTATATACAACCCAATAATAATAACAATAATTACTATACTTTAAAATATAAAAATACTTTTTAATAATAATATAATAAATAATAAATAATAAAATGTATATACGTAATATTAATATATATAGATATATATACTTCATAATAATAACAGAAAATATTAATATACAAATATATTCCTTATAATAATATATATACAACCAATTAATATCACTTACATGACCTAAGTTAGGACAGTTTTAGTTGTGATTCTTGATTTAAATGTCTTCCAAAAATATAATCTAATTTTATTTTTTTGCTCCATATATTCTATTAGACAGCAGCTGATAAGCCAAATTGTTTGTTTTTTTAACGCCACGCGATGTTTAGCGTCGTCTCGTGTTCGTTTTTTCATATATTTTTCTCTGTGTTTCTTTGGTGTGGGAATATCGTGACATCCATAAAAAAAGTTGCCAAGGCAAACATGCCATGGACAATATATATATATACATGCATATGTATATATATACATATGTGGGCCAATTTATCTATTTCGCAGTGACATTTGAGGCGCGAGGTCTCCAGAGACAATCAAAATTAAATGACTTTCAGTGCTGACATGCAAGTGGCAAGAAGCAAGCAAGTAGCAAGTAGCCAAAACGAAGCCCAAAACAAGCAGCAATTTTTGATATTCCCACAAATCAAAAACACCCAAATTTCAACCGAAAATTGTCTTTATCCAGGGCTTAAACCTTAGCTGGGCCATCACGGTTTGACTAGTTAGCAACGCAGCATTTGAGCTGTATGCATCGAGTCTTACAACCCAGTGGCAACTCTGTAAAGCGAGTGCAAGTTTTTCACAGAATGCAAAAATTAAAGTTCCTCTTTCGACGAAAAAAAAAAACTTCGCCATTTCAAACAAAATAGGGGATTTAGCCAAGTCGCAAACACGCAGCATTTGCAGCCCCGTAAAATAATAACTAGTTGGCAACGCACCACATTAACTGTTTGGCAACGCGTCGTACAACCAGGTGGCAGCGCTGTAAAGCAATCCCAAATATTTCGCACAAATACAGAACGTTTTTTAATTATTATAAACATTATAAGCCTAGCATTAATTAAAGTCTTTAATATAGCGATATTTTTCTTCTATGGGCGGAAAATCGAAATTGGGAACGGTATGAACAACGAAGCCAATGATTCTACGCCGTTGTAAAAGTAGCAATGCCATCTTTTTTTACACGCCGTTCGAAACTAAATGTCGAGCCTTGGAATCTTGAACAGCTGTTGATTGTCGCACGCGATTTTTGTTATTAAAAAAAAAGAGAATGGCGTGTGTAAGCTGCTCAGTAAATACAAATAAATACAAATGCAGCAAATGCTTGGCACCCTAGTTAGTAATATAATATTATTATATTTATGTATAATGCAACTTGTACTTGCCTTTTCCATAGCTGTTCCGTTGAATGTTACAAAAAGCATAAGCAGTTGCCAGAATGTGTTGAAATCGCTACAGCAGCAGCAGCAGAAAAAGCAGCAAAAGTGCAGCCAATAGAAACGGAACCCACTATTTATGCACCATTCAGTACAGAAGACACAGTCCCGTTTTCGCGATTGCAGCAGCTAAGTATGTTCTGCCTCGCTCTCTCTCTGATTAGCACTTATTAATTCCATTTACTTTCAGATAACTGTGAACCGTTACGTGAACTGCTTTATAATCCCCATTTGCGTGCTGTGCTCCAGCAAATTGATGTCGCTCACAATGCAAATCTGGCAATGACGGCCGCCATGCAAGAACCGATATTCGTTGAATTTGCCAATGCATGTTTGCAGATTGTTGAACCAATGACAGATGCCGAACGTGCCGAGTTGCATTTGTGCAGCTGACTCCTAACAGTTAGTAATTGTGACTGGAAATCCTTCCAAACAAAATCATTCAAAGTAAGACGTTATGTAGGCTCTAAATTTTAAGAATCATCTATTACATATGCTTAGTGTAGCCTAATAAATATAGAATTAAACGTTTTGTAAATATTACTGTCGGGGGTTATCGCCAGCGCGCTTGATCTTGGCCCAGTTATCATCATCGTCAAACAAATCGTCGAAATCGTTGTAAAAGTCAGCGTGAACATGTTTCTCATTGGTGGGTGCAGGCAAATGGTCCATCATCATTCCAGTGGCGCTGCCAGACTGAATAACACGCATACATTAATCTGCTGCAATTGTGCGTCACAAAATGCAATTTGCATTAGATTACCTCCTCCATGTCCATGTAGCCGGCGCCCTCCGAGAACATCTCATCAACAGCCAACGATGGTTTCATATTTAAATCCATTGTTTTTGGTAGATTTGTCTATGTCTTAATCGTAATTTAACACAAGTTGTTTACGCTTTGCTGCTGACAAAATGTCAGTGCTGCCATCTTTTTTATAAGCAGTGTGCCCGTCCCTCTACATCTGGCAGCACTCTCATTGTCAAACAGCTGTGTATATTCCGGTTAATTTTCTGTAGCCAACAAAAAAATGGTTCGTGTTGGTTTGCAAATCTCTGCCACGCTCGAGAATGTCGATAGCCTGGAAACGGATAGTGATTATGCGTATTTCTTTAAGTTAACATGCAGCAATTGTGGGGAGACATCGGATAAATGGCACGATATCAACGAAACAGAACGCGTGCAGCAGGACACACGAAATGCAGCCGGTTTTAATTTCTACATGAAATGCAAAATGTGCGCACGTGAAAACAGCATCGATTTGGTGGAGAAATCCAGAGGTAAGTTTGCCAAAAAAAAAAAAAAAATGATCATATCACATATATCTTTTAATTTGCAGTTGCGTACACCGCCGACGATGCTGGTCAATTCAAGACAATTGTTGTGTTTGATTGTCGCGGCGTGGAACCCGTGGAATTTTCACCACGAATCGGCTGGAAAGTGAAATCTTCGGAAAATGGCCAGACATTTGAAGATGTTGATCTCTCCGACGACGATTGGGTTGAATACGATCAGAAGAACAAAAACTCCGTTGGCATTTATGAGTTTGACTCCAAATTTATTAAGCTAAAGAAATGAGAAGTTTTTTTTAATAAAAATATGTAAAAGAAAAAACAAATTGATATTTGAGAAGCATTTTTCGTTGCAGTTTTACTTTTCACATAAAAAATTAAGCGTACGTGAATCTAATAAATATATAAAATATATAGATAGTTAATTTAAATATTTAGTCATGTTATGCTGAGGCGCTTTAAGACACTATATGATACTATGCAAAAATATATATGTGCTCCATTCATCTTCGAATTTCCAGATAGTAATTGTTATCAGACATGTACGATATTAAAATATAATTATATATATATAGACTTATATGCTATAATTACGTAGCTGTATATAAAGGAATAAACACAAAGCCACTGGTGAATAGTGCTAAATATATATATATATATATATATATATATATATATATATATATATATATATATATATATATGTGGAGATATACAAAATAACCCTAACAAGTTATAAATTAAAATAATGAATGCGTCAGTAAGATTACAATTTTTAAAAATAATTCAAACAGATAAACTTAAATGTTAGACTAGACTACAAATTAAATTCATGTCTTAAATTTTCATCATTTGCATATTAGTGGCACTTATCAGCCACAATCGGAAAGCGTACAACGCGGATTTCATTGCCGTAATCGCATACAACCGAGTCGCAGGCAAGCATCATTGTCTTCGGGCACAGCTGCAGATTGGCAAAGTCCAGCTTAACCTCACGCGCCGGCTGTCCAGTTCGCACATCCCACACAATCAGAGAACCTGCGTGTAACACAAAAAAAAGTATAAGTAATTAAGTGGAAGTATTAAATGAAGGGACATGGACATGGTCCAGCGGACACATAACTGTTTATATTATATTATGATTCATTCTGAGAAGCATCTTACCCATCTTACTGGTGACTAGCAGCGATGGCGTTAGCATTAAAAGGCTCGAATATGCATTCGAGAATTTAATGGTGGTGAGCAGGTTGCCCTGAAAGCGTTCCCAGACGCAGATGCGCTCGTCTGTGCCCAAAGAGATGACATAGCTGGGCGCACAGGCCAAGCAGCTGACGGCGCCGTCGTGCGCCTGAATATTGTATAAACAGGCGCCCGTAAAGAGATCCCAGACGCAAAGCAATCCATCCTGCGAGCCAGAGCCACCAGTGCCGGGCTGCCAGCGGTCGACAAAGAGACAGGTGACAGGACCGCAATGTCCATGCAGCGTATACTCCATATCCGAATTGTTAAGGCAATAAACCTGAATTAAATATGGCGAATAATATAAGATTCAGTTTTAAATGGAGATAAAGGTTGCTTGCCTTTAGTGTGTGATCTTGACTGCCGGTGAAGACCATATCGTTGACCACCTGCATGCAGGTGATGGGCTGCTGATGCGCCAAACGCACTCCTTCCAGCGTAATCTTCATTTCCTCCTTGGTCTGTGGGCAATGTTGCTGATGCGGCTGCTGCATAAGTCCAATGCTGCCCGTCGAACCGGTGCGAACATGTGCTATTTAAAAAATATATTGCAAATATTATTAAAAATTACAACCGTACTTTTCTAAAATTGTTCAATAAGTTAATATTTTGAAGAGCCTTTTTCAAAAGCAAACGGCCACTGTAACGGCTAATTTTCCATTAACAGAGGTACAAACAAGTTTAACAGTTTTAACTAGAATAACGTGCATATTAACAGCGACTCGAGATATGCAATTCCAATTAGACACTGAATTAACAGCGTCAATCGAGCTGCTTAATATTCAGAGCAAAAACAACAGAAGCGCCATCTTAACAGCGACAACTAAGCTAAGCTTTTGTTTTATCGATAGCAGCACTGTTAACTTATTAAAAGGTCTTTTTAAATTTTGCAAAACTTACTGCGTCTATAGGCCGATGTGAAGCCCCAATCGATCTGCTTGCCCTTGTAGTATGTCTCCAAGCGGTAGAAATCGATTCGACCATTGAGGCGTGCGACAATCACCCGATCCCCATTCAGATGAATGTGGGTAATGCCCTGATTACGTTTCGCATCCTCCTGATAGGCACACTTGAGGACACCTGCGGGTGCCTCCCACAGCTCCACGCGACCATTGGCACACCCAACCGCAATAAGGTTATCAAAATAGTCCAGACACCACACCGGCGATGTGTGCAACTTGCGCAACAGCGTTTGCCCATCCTGACGCGGGTGGGCAATTTGCATATCACTGCGTCCAATGCTGGCCAACTGCTCCCCACTGCGTCCATCCCAGACGCGTATCTGTCCCTTGAGACAGCAACTGATAATGTAATTTCCATCCGACACTAAACACTCGATGCGATGCTTATGCCCGGCAATCTGTGTCGGAACACCCTCCAAAATATGTTCGGTTTCTTTGTAGGGCGCCTCGGATTCATTCCAACTGGAACGCCATTCAGCATAGTTGCGGGTGCAGATGCAGCGATAGAACACGACCATGGTGTAACATAGCACAAAGATGCTGATGCAGCACAGCATAATGGCAAAAAAGATCTCCATGGGACTTTTGGGCACCAATGGAGTGCCACCAGGCATAACCATTGGCGATTCCCGTCGTGCATCATCATCATTGAAATCGAGTGGATCCAAAGCGGCCGCCAAAGCTTTCCATTGGAAATTCTGTTGCAGTTGCTCCTGCGGATTACGCAACAATGTTGCCAGCTCTGGTGAGATGGCATGCGTGAGCCTAATCGTGGGCAGAAGCGTCACATATTGTCCACTCAGCGAGACATTGTACTGCTTCATGATCGTTGACCAATGGAAATTTGACAAAAAATAGTTTAGTTCAAAATTGGGATAACGTAGACGCAACAATTCCGCCGCCGTCTCATTGAAATCGTGCGGTGGCTGCTCCGTTGTCGACTGTATATAATTGGGACGTTCACCCGCTGGCTTGAATCCCTTCAAGAAACTGGAGACGGCACCGCGAGTTGCCTGGAGATGTCGTTGAAACTCATAAGAGGTACTCATGGTGCCATTGCTATGCAGGCTGAACAACTGCTCGAGGCAGCCAGAGTTATAGAGAATCGAGCAAATCCACACACTCATCCAGATCATGAAGGCGCGTTGAAAGAAGCGTGTGCGTGCCCAGAAATTCACAATCTTAATGCGCTTGGGGATGCGTGTCTCCTGCGCCGAATGTCCGCCTCCATGTCCATTGACCAGCGTGCTGCGTTCCGCAACGGTGTCTGCAAAACACAATTTGGGATGCGATTGAGAGCGTTGGAAGGTGCCGGCCACAAAGGATGGAGCGCCAAAAAATCGAAAATCCTGTCGAGCAGCCGCATTTATATTATTGCCCAGCGTGCAGCTCAACATCATTTTGGGCAAATGCTTCGCTTCCGTTGTGTACTCCGCCCGTTTTATATTCATGGCCAGTATGGTGGAGAAGAGCAGCATTTGCAACATAAAATCCGAGAGTAACCCAACAATGGCAAATACACAAAACTCTTGGATCACCGGCACAAAGGTGGCCAAGCCAATGGTCAATATGGTAATCTCCGTGAGCAGCGTCTTCGAGATGTGCCAACCCTCCTTGCTTAGAGCCTGCGCCACGCGTATCTTCACATCAAAAGTCTCATCCATTGACACAACACTCCTCGTGATGACCAAACTGTTCTCCAGTCCGACCAGTATAACCAAATATGGGAATATATCCTTGGACTGCAGTGAGATGGTCAGGCCAAAGAAGAAACACAGTCCGAGGGACATGACCAGGCTGCCCAGGGTGGTGAGCACGCTGCACAGCGCCAGCAAAACTCTTGAACGGAATACATCGATTTTTCGCACCGAGAAATACACATAAATGAAGACCAAAACGAAGGCCAGCGATAACGGTAAAAATTCCCAGATTTTAAATTCGCCCGGATAAAAGATGTATGTTATTGTGGCAGGTTCGTCGTCCTCCGCCTCCTCCTCCTCCTGCTGACCATGTT
Organism: Drosophila melanosoma; assembly: GCA_035042045.1. Classification (NCBI taxonomy): domain Eukaryota; kingdom Metazoa; phylum Arthropoda; class Insecta; order Diptera; family Drosophilidae; genus Drosophila; species Drosophila melanosoma. Next base: position 359,567 of record JAWNLY010000049.1, read on the forward strand.
CTTTTGCTTCTCTTGCTATTGGTGGATAATAACGCAATAGTTTCTCCTTCAACGTCTCCAAATACTCTGCATCATTCTTATTGAGGATCAGCGTCATTGCGTATTGTATAATGCGGGATCGCGCTCGGAGTGGATAACGCTTGAAGCCCGTATCCTGCATGGGCAATCCGAACAACATTTCCGCCGTCGACACTTTCGATTTTTGCAGATTCTGAAAAAATCAAACAAAATAAAAGATTATAGCAAATTGAAATTCATTGATAATGAATTAAAGCCATAGATAACTGATATCTACAAGGCACTAATGAATGAACACACACAGGCACAACAAGAAATGTGTGAGTGTATGCGTAGCATATCAATAAAAATTCAATTAAACATTTTTTTAAGTGTGTGAATAATTCCTTTAAAAAAACCGATTGACTTGTGAGAGATATTGAAGTAAAAATAAAAAGGCAAAAAATAAATTTTTGAATGAATAATATTAATAATAAATAAATAATTATTGCCTTATCTAATGTGTCATATATTCCTTTCCCTCGTATCTCATAATAATCTATTATATAAAAAAAAAAGTACTTTTAGAATGTCATATATTAAATCTTTTCACATACCTGTCATTTATATTTTTATATTAAGTTAAAAAGTCGACTGATATAAGAACTACATAATTTATTTCTGTTTATATTGGAAGCATGATAACGCGTATATTGTTTATAATATAATGTTTAACAAAAAAGTTGTACATAAGCTCATCATTCGACTGATGGTTTGATAAGACTCTGATATATATGTACTGTGTCAAAAAAAGGACAAATATATGCTAAGTCTCAGCAAGTTAGCTTTAAAATAAACAGACCAGTTGGTTATACCAACTGGGCTAAAAACACTGATTAAAATCGATATACCTTATAGGTTGGGAGACATCACCCTTAACGTTACATACTTCACAAAAAAAGTATAATACTCTCAAGAAGAGTATAATTACTTGTTATTAACTAGAAATTGTTTCTAATCTATGATCTATCTATAATTATAGTTACAAAAAAAATCATAGTTCTAATCTTAAAATCGTTTCCTTATATGCATGCTTTTTGGCATATTAGGCTCTGACTTGTATTTATTTTTCGGGGTAAATATCATTATCTATACAATTTTGGCGAAAGACTTTTCGATTATCTTATCGCAGTTATAAATATTATTAAGTATTTATACCAATATGAGACTCCTCTTAATAAAATTAAACACTTCCCTGTTGTTAAACTGATACATGGATTGAACCTATGCAGCAAACTGTTACGTGTTAGATAAGAGCTGATAAACACGCTATATATATTTAAATTATAGTTGCCACAAGTTCAAGGCCCTTGGCGATAATAAAGAAAAATAATAAATAAAAAATAGCAAACAATATTACCGAATCGATTTTCACAAAGCGCTAACCAAACACAATTAATGACTCAGAGGTGGCCAAAGTGTTTAATAAATATGTATATATATGTAAATATATATATATATATATATTTATATATGAGCATATCAGTTGCAGGTGTGAATCGCGATTGTGTGTGTGTTGGCTTAACATTATCAAGAAGTTACTGTAAATGAGTAGGGAAATGAGAACAAACATGGCAAAGGTCTGCGCCGCGTTTCGTGTTCAAGTCGAAAGCAAATGCATAAAATCCCCATAAATATTTACACATTTAAAACTATTGCAATTGCGTCACAAATGAGCATTTTTGTAATGCAGACAGCTGGCATTTGCAAATGGACGTTAAAAGAGATAGTAGAAAATTGTGATACTAAAATCAGATATAGTCTTAAGCCTATTGGATCGATTGGAATTTTATCTTTTTTAATGCAAAATTAAAATAGATAACAATGAAAGCCCGCCTAATTTGTCGCAAGCATTTTCTTTTTGATTTCATTATCTTAGAAATCTTAGAATTTAGATTGTATCTTATTTGAAATCCTTTACTGATATATTACTAATAGAATAAAGCTATTTGGAGCGACTTTTTCTGATGGATCCTAATTTCGATATTTTTAAAATTACACAGCCTTAAGCATTTGCATTTAATACACATATTAAACTGATTAAAATAAGGAGATTAAAAATGACTCATTTAAAGTACAACTACACAGAGGCTATATAGATATTTAAATATACGATGATTAGATAAAGTCAAATAAAGTACACTGCCTACAAAAAAGTAAGTCTTTATATAGCTAACAAATCGTAAGGGCAACAGTTCAACAGCTGACATACGTTAGCTATATAAAAATTTAAATGAGAGTCATTTCTAGCTGACGTTCTCTATATAGCTATTAAGTCATAATCAATGCCAACCATTTTAGACTAAACTTTAGACTGATAATTATCTAGATTTAGAATACACCAACTAGCGCCAAATAAATATCAAACGTAGACAGTCAAAGTGCAGTCCAGTTTTAATAGTCTTGTCAAGTGCTTGGGCAAACACAATTAGCGCCCTGAAATCCATTAGCAAGAAAACCTAAACACAAACATAAAACACACTTGAAAGTAGATTTTGCACACTTACATGATATTGAAAGATAGTGTTTAATATATTTGTATCTCTGGTAAAATTCTGTGCATTCTGTGTCCACAAATTCGCTGGCGATAACAAAAGGCAGCCATATTCGGGAAAGATCTGTTCGAGTTGACCGTGAGCGCCCCGTTTTACATTGTCCACATGCAGGCAGTTTTGCTCCAATGTGCGCTGACTACAAAAAGGGAATTTGATTCAATTAAAGGCAATGTCATGTCTATACTACAATATACATATACCTATATATATATATATACATATATATATATAATATAGATGTATATAGATATCGTTCGTGTGTGTGCTTACTTCTCGCTGCTCTGATGATTGCGCACAATTTCGAGCAATTTAAAAACTTCGTTGAGCGGCGCTCGGAACGCATCCATCAGCTGCATCTCATCGGTCCAGGGCAGAACGCTTGCCCGCAACGTTATCTGTTGCACATACAGCGCTGGGCTGCTCTGTGCCCAGGGCAGACTGCCACGTTCCCCGCCACCGCCCCCTCCACCATTATCTGCACTCCCTCTGCTACCATTGATTGATGCTCCACTGGCTCCACTTTGATTATAAGCAGCTGTTGTCGATGTTGTTGCGGATTCTGTTTCGCCAAAGAGCGGCGAATAGCGTCCATCGTAGGGTAGTACAATTTTTGTGGGTATTGTGCCCGGCAATGGTATATTAATCAACGGATAACTAAGTGGGAGAGAGAGCGAGAGAGAGAAAGAGAGGGTGAGAGAGATGAAGAAATTAACTTACAGTTTAAAAAAAGTCCATTAAATTAAGTGCTCTTAAGTTAGCAATTTTGGCAAGGCTTTGCGTGCTTGATTCAATTATACCTTGTCGTAAATATAATGGGCATAATTGCATTTTATTTTTATTTTACTGTGTACTTAAAAATAGAACTTGTGTATTCGTAACGTTTTATTTGGGTAAGGTTAGGTTTTGCAAAACTTTATTTTATATTATTTACTCCATAACAGATCTTAGGGAGGGGATTAAAAAAGAGAACAAAATTAACAATGAACAATAAAATTTAATTTCTATACTTCAAACCCATTAAACATGAAATTATATAAAAGTATGTAAGCAACAGAAGTTAGTTATATATTTTTGATCAGTAATAACAGTCGAGTTGATCAGTCCTGCAATTTGCTTAAAAGGTATTTTCATATTGAATAAGCTTCTATCATAAAACCTATTTCAATATAAATGTTTAGTTTTACTCCTATATTTTTGCTTTTTTCATTATACTCCTTACACATATCTCAAATAACGAAAACAGTAGTTATTAAAGTATCAATTTTCAATCACTATTTCAATTATTGTTTACATTTTTATTTCCCGTCTCGCCTCATTCACCATTTGTGTTGTTATTATATGTCAGCGTTTGTTTAGTTTTGTAACTTGTAATTTATATATACATATATATATATGTATATATATATTGAGTGTTTAGGTAGTTGTACATTTGATTTATCAATGCTTCGATTCAGTTTAGCACTCAACATTGTATATAGTCAAGGTTAGCGGGAAGCAAAAGCCGCAGCAGTCAAAACAAGGCAAAATGTGATTAGTGATAAGAGATTTAGCGGCTTTGCCAAATATAAAACATTTTCGCTGTACTAAACTATTTACTACTGATAAGCCACAACAAGAGTCATAGCTCAGTTGGCAACTCAACAGATATTTATTTCATCCCAGTTTAGTTGGAGGTCGAAGGGAGATGTATATATATTGCATATATTATAAATATTCTTTAAAAAGTCTATAATTATCTATAGTATATTATAATAGTTACAGTTAATAATATACAGTTAATTAAGTATAATCTTCTTGATATTATTTTACTTTGCAAATTGATGGAAAAAACCAGAACGGCGCTGAAACAACTAAAAGTTGGGTAGTTTAGCTAAATGTTAAGCTTTATTGCAATTTATTTGTAGAAGAAAAAAGTTTTTATATATTGGAGTAAATTAATTAGACGAGATACAAGTTATTATAAAAACTAGGTGTGCACAAGTCGAGAGCGCGACTATGAGATAAGTTTTTACTATCATTATTCGAATGCGATTTCGAATATTTAAAACCAGACACTGATAAGTGAAAATATATATATAAAGAAAATAGTTGCGTTTGCTGCTCTGTAATAAATTTCTGTATCGATATTGATGAAACTCAAAGCAATTATCAATATGTCAATATAAACACCGCATAAGTGTGTCTTTTATTACTAACAGAAATACATTTTTATCGACATTTGCCAAATGGGCAAAGAAAGCGATAAAATGAATTAACTATTACACTCAATATAAAGTCTCCAAATCTTATAGTCTCTGAGATCTGAGATCTCTGATCTGCAATCAAACAGACAAAAGCACATAGGTTTTTCGGCTTGACTGTTGTTGCTGATCAATACTTTATTTTCTTTATATAGACGCAAAGGTTATGGTTGTTGTAAGCTATTCCACAACTTGATTGCCTATTAAACCAATTTCAAATAAGTACATGTCTACTTTTTTCATATTTGATTAGTTCTCAGAATATTATCCCAATAAGTATTGACCACAATCAATCGTATACACATATATCTAATTATATGTTGTATAAATAATATCTCACGTGGGTCTAATAAAAACGATGATACAATGAATATGTCCACACCAATTTTTGTGGTTTCATTTGGCAGCTCCGGAAACGCCTTTTCTATAAGGCTGACTGGAATTCTACCTATTGGGAATTTCGTGCATGAAATGGAACAAACACCACATGTGTTGAAAACACGCACACACACTGCACAGACATGTGTAAGTGTGAGTGTGTGTATTATTAAATAATTAAATAATTTCAATTATCTATTAGGCGACAATGTGCCACACATAGGGGGCAATCTGAGGTCTTGAAATTATTTATATGTTCATAGATAGAATTTGATAAAAATCGTTGTGCTCGGGGCACGCTTTGAAATCAAACAAATATTTATACCATATATATATTTAGAAATTTGTATATAAACTAAAAATAAATTTCAGTTTAAATTAAAAAGTCATTAAACTTAAAGTATCAAGTTGCAGTCTGTGCAATATTTTTTAATATATATTTTAAATAAATTGATTTAATTTGCAATATTTCTGCACTAGCGCGTTTTGCATTTTGTCTTATCACGACTACAAGCAAATAAATAGAAATATTATTATTATTACATATATTTATATTTATGTATACTCGATTGACGTATGCATTGGCATGTTAGCTGTGTTTTATAATGTTTGCTGATTATCAATTTTATTATCTAACCGCAAGTCAAGCTAATATGTAATGGAAACGTTTTCCAACGTTTTTCTAACTGTTAAAAATTAAAAAATAGGAAGCATCTGCAGGCCATAAAGTATATATATTTAATAGCAGGGCATATCATAGTCGACTAGACCATGCTAACATGTTTTATATATTATTCAATCGGAATCAGGTTTTATAAAAAAAAAGCGTGTTACCAATAGTTTAACCAACTTTTGAACCCTGAATCGTTTAAAAATTGTTGAAAAGGGTATAACCATTATTAATAATGGTAATAAAATTAGAATACATTTAACAGCTGGGTTCAGGGTAATTAAAAACTTAACTATTTCAAAATACAGACATGTTGAGTCACGTATGCTTTATCAGAACTACAATTAAAATTAATGTACCTTAGACATGCCAATTCTCAAAGGGGTTTTTTATCCTGTAGGATAGGGGGGAATACGAAACAAACATACACACACACACACATGTACTAACATATATGATTTCATTTCGTGCCAGCAAATAACAACAAAAATGTATTAATTTTAGTTATGCATAATTCCTAGAATTGGCAAAGCGATAAATAAAAATGCAGAGCAACAAAGTGTATATATAAACAGTCAAAAAATGAATAAAATATTTCAAATGGAACATTAGCGACTATGAAATACTCTATGTTCAAATAGCGTAAAACTAAAGGAAAAATAACTTTAAAGAAAGTTAACTTTTAGTTAACAGTTCAAATAAAATACTAAGCAGATTGTGGTGCGTAAGAAATGTAGTACTTACCACGAAAGCAAAATGGCCATGAGGGCTATGCTGGAGGCGCATGTTGGATAGCTGGAGAGAAACAAGCCGTGCTTGTAGTAAAAATGAGACACCGATGCCGGCAAACCAGATGAGGTCGACGAAGAAGTGGCCGCTGACGACGCCGTCGCCACTTTGGCTGCCGTTGGTGATGATGCAGGTTGCGGTGAGTTGAGTTTAAGTTTTGGCGTTCCTTTAACATTGCCATTCGCTGTTAATGGCAGTGATGCTGCCGTTTTGGCAGAGCCATCTGTTGCGGCTGCCATGGCAAACACCTTTGATCGCACGCGAGTGAGTGAGAGAGAGCGAGAGAAAGAGAGCGCGCGACCGGAATTTACAAAATCGCGAGAAAGAGTGCGAGCAAGCGTGAGAGAGTGGTGGGGAAAAAGAATGTGTAAAGTGTGGTGAAGTTTAAAGCGTTGATTCTAAAAGGTAAACTTTGATTTCGGCTTTTGCAAATGTTTCCCAATGCCAACCAAAAATTACGCAATTTCGCACATGCAACAACGCATCATTTGCGTAGGCAACGCGTCAGTGCGGCAACTGTGAACATTTATTTATTAATAGCAATGTTCTATCGCATTCATTTTTAATATAATCATAGCAACAATAATAATAATAACAATAACAGTATCGACACATCGCATTCTGTTTTTCTATTGATTTTATGCTCTTTTTCTTGCGCTTCATTCGCACCTTTTTTGCGCTTTCGCGTTTCTAGTTGATTTTTGTTGTTGTTTTAATTGACATTTTTGCGCATCGTTGCACACAGACAGCTTCTTTTCTCGCGTACATTCACTATATTTTCATTAACATTTGTTGTTTTTGTATTGTTATCAAATTAACATGAAGAAAAGCAGATTCACGCACACACAAGCAAAAAATTCTACTCAGCATTTTTTTTTATAATTATCACTTGCTTAGCACGGTTTTTTTTGCCGCATGCTTTGCTTTCCTTGCCCTTTTAAGTACTTTTGCACGGCTGCGTCGCATAAAGTTTTATTGCGCGGCTTTTCTTTCTTATGTTTTATATGTGTATTATTCACTTTTCATGTTGCATTTTGAAGCGCATATACATATGTATTTAGATCTGTTGCAGTTGTACAATTTTTGTTTCTGTTTTAAACACGTTTTTGCTTTTCTTATTTTTTTTGCGAGCGGACAGAAGCTCGAGCGCTGCTACGGCCACGATAACTTAGTAAGAACAACATTGAACAGCTGTGTAGCGTTAACAGAGCTGCACACTTATTGGCACCCCCCAAGTACTTTAACAGCCACTGTTACTTAACATCTTAGTTATCGTAAGCGTTGCCAGCAAGATTTTAAGCAGATTAAGGGGACCAGACAAGCCTGCAAATGGCGCGCACTTCAAAAGTTTGTTTTGAGTCTGGCTATTTATTTAGTTTTTGGGCGCTTATATTTAGACAAATTGTACACATTGCAGTTAGTTCAGGTAAACAGTAGTAAATATTTTGATTTTACAAGAAAAACTAATAGTTAAATAGTAATAGTACAATAATTGAACAAGAACCTTTCGAACTTTTGCTATTAGTTAGAAGTAGAACCTCGCTGAGCATAAATCAATTAGCCTTACACTTATTATAATATTATATATGTTATATATTTAATGTATGTACACTTTACATACACCTCCCCACAATTTTTCCTACGCTTCTAACTACAAATTTGCTTTGGGGGAGCAATCAAAATCTTCATAAATAATGTTCGATATTTAGGCAAATTATGTAGTAATCTAGAAATTGACATGTAGCATCGAATCTAAATAAAAATTGCCACAAATTGGCGCTATACTAGTCAATCTTAGTAGTCGGCATCCGATATTCCCCCGCCAACGATTCCGCTGACACATATTCCTGATGTTGTTGCAATTGTTGCTGCTGCTGCTGTTGTTGCAACTGATGATAGATGGCATCCGACATGGGGGTATAGTTCTCGCTAAGCACAACATTATTGTGTAAGCCATTATCACTGGATCTGCTCATCTTGGAGCCAAATATCAAAGCAGTTCCCTTGCTGAGCAGCGGACAAAGCATCGCCTGATGGCAACATGCAAAGAGTCTATAGTTTTGACCCTGAAACGGATCCGCCATCGCCGCACACAGCATATGGTCCAGATTAATGCCAGTAATCTAAAGGAACAATGTGATATATTATATACTATATAGCAATTAATGCTGACCAACACTTACTATGGATAGCGGTGAGAGCAGCCCAAAATGATAAAAGAGCATGAAGGCGGTGCCGATATTCGACCACTTGAAGTCACCCAAATCCTCGACAGTATATGCGCCTATAAGTACACAAATATTATTTAAATATACAGTTGGAATAAATGGAGACATCCTAAAACCAGGTTTTATATACGAGATTTATTTAATTTGTTTTTTTGATGAAATTATATTTGGTAACAACTGACTGATAAGCATTATCAGGAATTTATATACCCTGTAAATGCTTCCTTTGAAAAGAAAAAAATCACCTACCGCTTCTCAATATGTAAATGGGTATGATGTAGAGCAGGCCGTGCTGTATCCAATATGTGGCCTGCTCAAAGGGATAGGTGCGTCCCTCGACCTCGGAAAATATAAATGCCAGAAAGGGTCCATTCAAATTGCTCATTTGAATGCGAAACAAGGCAGTTGTCGTCCTCGTCGGCTTGGCAGCCAGCAAATAGATCTAATCCAAGATATTATGATTATATATATATACATGATATAGAGAAAGAGCTAACCTGGAGACAGGTTTGGACATGGCACGGATTCAAGGTGAATATCATTGAGCGACCCGCCAGCTTAAAGCCCATCTCGATGCCAAAAATGATGGACATGCTGATCAGCAGGAATAATCTCATCGGACTATGCGATTTCTGTATCTCATGTGGCGGCGGCAAGCGGATGGGTCCCAATTGTTTCAACGAACTGTGCATGATATAGACGAATAGGGCGCAGAGGAGCACCGATTCTGTCCAGCGACGTCGATCCGTCATATAATTGATGCACTCCTCACCCGTTGTACGGGGTATATCATCCGTAATGCCGCCAATTGCCCAATCCCAGTCCATATTGATTATAACAAATCTGTTTCTTTTACGTGTCTTTCGGTAAACTCGAGCTTTGGACTGACTCTGGAAAAAACTGCAAATGTAGGGAAAGTTTTTACGGTTAAACTACAACTTTTGTATTTATTTTTTAATTTTAAAAATTAATCGCCTCGCGTGTTGCTAACATGCCTCTTACTCCTTACTACCCCCATCCACCTTGCCACTCTGCCCGCCCCTTTATTTGCCTTGCAGTTCAAGTAAGCCCCAAACAAACCCTAAATACACCTTGATTTAATCGACAAAGCAATTGACCCCAAAAGTTTTCTTTTATACATTCACAAAATTAAATTTGTGTTTGTTAAAAAAAAAGTACTTAAAGCTTAAATAATTCTTAGATAGCTAAGCATTAATTTTAAATATTATTTCCATAGCTATTCTGGTTTATTTATATGTTTTAAGTTACATTTAAACTTTTTTTTAAGTGTAACACAACTTCATTTATTTTATTTATAAATGTCATTTTGGGGTCCATAAATAAACCATTGAAAAAGAGTATAAAAGCTTCGCTGTGGAGCAGACGCTGTTTGTTTTGTTTACTTTTGTAGCTGTTTTACCGGAAATCATACAACGATAAGCAAAAAGCAACTACCGTTAATGCGGCACAGGTGCACAGGCAGACCAAACACACCACACCCCACACTGCTTGTAACCAACCACACCCACCTCCTATTTTTTTGTTGGTCAGCTGTCAAATTTAGAGGCGTAAGCAGGGTGGGTGTTCGCATTGTGTGGGCAGCTTGTTGATTTACTGTTTTATTTCTGTTCTTGGGCAGCAAGCAGGATACGAACAAAAAAAAGGTCAGCTGCTACACAAATGCATTCTTGTTTATGTGTGCGTGTGTGTGAGTGAATGTGAGTGTGGTTATATCGAAATGAATTGTTGTCAAAACGTTGACAGATGCCGCAGTTGTGACTAAATTTGGCACTTTGCCCAAGGTGTATTTGTGTGTGTGCCAAATCTCAAAAAGGGCTCAAGGAGAGCACAGTTTACCTTTTTGGTTTAAACAAATATCTAAAAATAAGTTAATGTACATAAATAACTTTTCCAATATTAAATCTTTTAAAGCCTACTTTACAGCGCGCACACACACACATGCAAATATATAGATTTCATTGTCAAGAGCACGCAGAAGAGAGAGAGAAAGCGACTGGTGAGCGGCGTGGGAGGGCCAATGCTGGCCTTGCTGAAGCCGTGTTGTTTTGTCAGCTGTTTGCCGCAAGTGTGCGGCAGAGGGCGCCACCCTAAGCAGCAGCCAATTCTAATTCGATTATTCAATATGTGCAGTTCAATTCAAATAAAAACAGTCTCAAAAAATATATTTATTATATATAAATGCACATTTATAAATATATATAGATGTTTTTAATTATAGCTCACTTTCAGTGTTAAATCAACAGATTCTCGTCGTTTCCACTTTTGCCATTGCAAAATGCAAAAAAATATTTGTTTTGGTTATATATGATTTATTTATATATTTATGCTCACTTATGAAATGGTCATCGCGAAATTGTCTCGTGTGTTGAGGAGAAAATAGAAATTATATTTTGAGCATAAAAACGCGCCGCGACGGCCACTGCGAATGCGGCTGCGACTCTCACTGACTGACGGTCGAACTAACGGACTCTGTTTTTATCTTCCACTGGGACCTGGGGGTTGTTTCCGGCACTTATTCTGTTGTTGCCTCCTTTCTTTTCGGGCATTAAGAATTGTCAAAGCAATTTGCGCACATTTTTACTTCATTTTTTTTCTTGGGAAATAAATAATAAAATAAATTCTACATTTCTATTTGATTTGCATAGTAAATAATAAAAAATATAAATCCTTTCGCAAATTGAAACCTTACTTAAAACCATTATAAAAATCTATTAAGTAAATTTATGTTTTGAACAAAAAGCTAAAGTCATATTGCCTCACATTATGAATGTTTCCCTTTGGATAGGTCCTTACAATTACAATACATCTATATCCACCATAAAGTTCGTTGTAACTCACCACAGCAGCGCTCGCATGTGTAGCAATTTTACTCTTTCTCTCTCTCTATCGCATACTCTCACAATTTTTTCTCTCAATTGAGACCTTTTAGAAAAGCAGCGGCTGCTGGTAATTTGGCGCCAAAAGCAATGCATGAGTTGGGACAGTAATAAACATATGGAGAATGCTCAGACAAAGAGCAGTTTCATATACATGTATAAAACACACAAAGTGTAAATTTGGTTTGTTCAGCGTTTGTGATTCAGTTCGCGGACGAATCTGATGACCTGATGACGTGGAATTATAATTTCATTATGCTGCAATCAAAGAAGCTCGCTTTATAAGTTCGGCTCTGATCGTTAGGGGTAAACAACTTTTGAACTCGTAGTTTTTATAACGTAAGTAGATTATATTTTAGTTTATAGTGTATATGTTCTTTGCTTCTCCTTTTGTTGATAATAATAAGCGTTGGCATAATTGGACTCTGTGCTGATTACATAAAATAAATGTACAAGTGGTGAAACAATGCATGCAATAAATGCGTTCATATCAATCTAGTATAGTATAATACTACAGCCACAAATTGGATTACACGTACACACACATACAATTGCGATTACGAACACTCACGAAACCCGATGATCTGAGGAGAAAAGCTTTCGCAATTGCAAGTTACAAGAGAAATGTATGTAAATTTTGAATAGTTGCTTATATGCGAATATATAAATAGGTCAGATTAATTAGACGTGATCAATTTTTTTAATAATATCTTCCAAGTAAATATTAAATATTTATTTATTTACCTTGATGAGCTTTTTAAATCACGTCGCTTTGTCCGTTAGCGTCTGCTACAGACAAATGCGCAAATATAACTGTAATTAGGGGTACACAAAAGAAGAATAAAAAAGAGAACCATAACATTAACAAATACGACGTAAGCGACGTCGTCGACAACGGACAACAATAACAAGTGACAAAGACTGTTGGAAATGGATTAAGGTGTGAGCAGTGCAGCAATATCAAATTTAGTTAAATGCATCAACGATTTACATTCTAGCATTGAACGAATATTAACAGGCAGGCTGAACGCGCCACATCCGCCACCCCACTCCCCCCTTTGCTGTGTTTTCAATACCATTGACCTTCAAGAGGTTGCAATGTGTGTGTTTTGTAATTTGAGGTTCAAACAGTTGAAGTGCCTTTGTTTATTAGCAAATCTAATCGATAAATCGATGCGAAACGAAGGGTAATAAAAAAATTACGTGAAATGTAATTGGAGGCACCTGCTGATATAGGAGAGATAGTTGTCCTAAAAAAGAGAGAGTCTTTTCATATTTATATTATCTTATCTGCATTTATTTTACGTTTGTTAATCGACAGTATCTGTTGATCATTTGTAGCAGCAAATTCCCTCACTCTTGCTTTAACACCACTGGATCCTCATCTGCAATGAGAGCGCCTTTTAACTGTTACCGTTTCAATATACCATATATATACAATTTCGTTTGTAGATTCCAAGAGCAATAACTATTTCCGAGATGAGCTAAATCCGCGGTGTTTCCTAAATACATCAAATTATATTTCACCCGACAAAGATGAACTTCTCCTTTATAAACTCCTTAATGTTTCGTAATTACGGGTATATGTGAAATTTACATTAAAAATATTCGGGATTGAGCACTTTCCAAAAGTTTCTGCCCCATATATCATGACATCATCCAAAACGAACATAATTTTCTATGCTTTTTTCTCTTTATGAACACACAACCTACAAATTTTTCTAGTACTTTCATTGTATTCCTCACTAAAAGGAGGAATGCACTTATCATAATTAATACATAAATAATAGCTCTAGATCAGATCCCTTCGAGCATTTGTTGGACTTCATCCAAAGTCTTGCCTTTTGTCTCCGGCACATAGATGACGAAGACACATGACATAAAAGAGACTACAGTGAATCCCCAAAAGGTGCAAGCAGAACCAAACTGATGCAAACACATTGGAAACAATTTGGTCACACAGAAGGCAAACAACCAGCTGCAGGTGCCAACAATTGCACCACAAATTGGCTTCACATCCTCCGCAAAGAGCTCGGCCATAATTAGCCAGGGAACAGGCGCATAACCCAACTGTAATCCAATGATGAACAGACAGGTGGTCAGCACGGGCAGCCAGCCCACATTTGAATCCTTGAGGTACATGAAATAGACACTCATTATGAAGGTGGTCAAGCACATTAATCCACCCGAGATGACTAGTAAAATGCGCCGACCAGCTCTCTCCACAAGCACAATTGATGGAATTGTGGCCACAACGGCGACCACACCAATGATGATTGTACATGTCGAGGGGGATAGTCCGGTGCCGGCATTCTTGAAAATATGCGTCACATAAAAGAGGATCGCATTGATGCCCGAAAACTGTTGGAATATCAACAGCATTATTGCTATAAATAATCCTTTAAGTGTCGTCTTCCTGGACATAGCCTGTACAAAGGATGCATTATCCTTTTCACCTTTGGCAGCCATGGCGGACATATCTCCATTAATATCCGCATCATTGCCACGTAGCCATTTTAATGTCTTCTCCGCCTGGTCGGTTTTGCCCATTTGCAGCAGATAAACGGGTGATTCGGGCATCCACAGAAATACCACGAAAAATATCAGTGGCAATATGCCGCACATGACATTAAAGGTTTTCACTTCGAACAGGCTGCCAAAGACGAAGCTGTATAAAATACCAAGCACAAAAAATAACTGAAAGAAACATCCCATAATGCCTCGGGATTTAACCTCTGAAATTTCCGTTGTGTAGATGGGTACTGTGACACAAGCGGAGCCACCTGAAATGCCTAATAGCAAGCGTCCAATCATCAGCATACTAACGGAAAAGGCTCCTATGATAAGAGACCAGCCTAGCAGATAGGGCAACACCAGCATCAGCATTATCATTTTTCGTCCAGATACCCTAATCAGGAATCCAATTGGAACACAGCTGCTGCCAGCTCCAAGGGTTAACAACGATGCCGTCCAACTCCACTCATCGGCGTTAACCGGGAACTTGTATGCCTCACCCGAGAGGATGGCCATTTCTACGGGTCCCGACCATCCCATCGAGGTTCCCAAACAGAAGGAACTAAAGGCTGCCGCTAGGCCAGCCACATATTGCTTTATGCCGCCCATTCGGGCAGAAAATACGTTTTTTTTTATATTTTAATATTTATATGTTTCGTTTTTATATATATAGCGTCGAAATGATCAAAAAAAAATTGTTCTTATCCTAAAAAAAAAGTTCACAGCTTGTGAGCAATATGCTTATCGATATAAAAGCTGCTTGAAAATAAATCGATTCACTGATCGTTCTTTCCTCGCTATCGAATCGAATATATAGATTCATTTTTGTTTTAATTCTGCTTTTATCGATATAAAATATTCGATGGATATTACAATTATTCATTCTAGCTTGAGGTAAGCATAAGATTTGCTTTACAATATTCTCATTTGTTTTAAGGGGGCAATAACAACAACACTTTTTGACAACAGAATATATAAATATAAATCAGAGTATAGCTGTGTAAATTGAATTAGTCGATTCGTTGCTCATCCTGCGCGCACTTGTCTAGAATTATTTATGGATTTTTTTGTTGATCGATATAAAAAATTGTTAAACTTGCCTCAGCTTAGCTTTCCCGTTTATAGATTTTTCTATTATCCTATTATCCTGCGGGAATAAGAATAACAGCAACAATAACCTTACCAATAAATCTGACATCAGCACATTTGCTTTGAGATATCGTTAACAATAGAATTATCTATATATATATTATCCCTTATCTTACACAAATGTAAAAAGTAAGACATTCCATTGTAAACTCGCTTTACATAAAATTCTGCACAACTTATATATTTAAATAAAAATCATATATATACATAAATCTATGGAAGAGAATATAAATTCAAATTGAATTTAGTGTTTAACTTCTCATACATACCATTTAAATGCTGCAATCATCTGAATCATCTAACCGCCAATTAAGCCCTGGATTTCATCTAGTGTTTTACCCTTTGTCTCCGGAACAAAGAATATAATGAAAACACAGGCAGCAACTGCAAAAGCGGTAAATATCCAAAAGGATGCGGCTGGACCGAAACTATCCAGACAAATCGGAAACAATTTCGTCACACAGAAGGCAAAGAGCCAACTACTTGTGCCAACAATTGCACCACAAACCGGCTTCACATCCTCCGCGAAGAGCTCGGCCATAATTAGCCACGGCACAGGACCGAATCCCAACGAGAAGCCAACGATGAATAAACTAATGGCCAACACTGGTAGCCAGTTAACATTCTTATCCATAAGAGTCTCAAAATAGAGGCCCATCACAAAGGTGGTGAGAGCCATTACCGCAGCCGATATCAAAAGCAACAACTTGCGTCCAGCTTTCTCGACCAGCAATATTGCGGCAATTGTTGCAAACACTTGAACAACTCCAATTAGAATTGTACACGATGATGGCGATAGTCCTGTGCCGGCCTGTTGAAAAATACTGGTCACATAGAAGAGTATCGCATTGATGCCCGTCAATTGTTGCAGCAACATCAGCATCGCGGCTATAAATAATCCAATGAGTGTAGGCTTACGGGAGAATGCATCCCTAACGGTGGCCTTCTCCTTCTTACTTTCGGCTGCCATGGCCGACATCTCTCCACTGATATCCGCATCCTTGCCACGCAACCATGTCATTGCTTTCTCTGCCATTTCAGACTTGCCCTTTTGGACGAGATAAACGGGTGATTCGGGCATCCACATGAATACCAGAAAGAATATCACTGGCAACATGCCGCACAAGATGTTGACGAACATCGGTTTAAAAAGTCCGCCAACAATAAAACCATAAAGGATGCCATGCACAATCAGCAGCTGGAAGAAACAACCCATAACACCACGCAACTCCAGTTGGGCAATCTCGGTGGTGTACATTGGCGCGGTGACACAGAAGGCACCGCCACATGCGCCAACTATGAATCTTCCCATGTACAGCATGAGCACATGTCTGGCGGCAAGGATGCATAGCCATCCGATCATATAGGGTATGACCAGTACTAACATGATCAGTTTGCGTCCAAAAGCGGCAATCAAAATTCCAACTGGGATGCACATACAGGCGGCCCCAAATGTCAACATCGAGGTGATCCAGCCCCAATCATCCCCGCTAACCGAAAAGTTGTATACATCACCTGAACCTATAGGCTGTTCCATAGGTCCCGACCATCCAATAGAAGCCCCCAAACAGAATGCACCAAAAGCTGCCGATAGGCCGGCAATGTATTGCTTAATCACGCCCATTTTGTAAAAACTTTTTAAAACTTTTGATTTTTAAAATTTTTTTAAAATTATTCCAAGCGACATATGTGGATAAAGATTTTGAAAAAACATTTATTTGCTGAAATACCTTAAATGATCCTACTTTGTCCGATGCTAAGGTGAAAAGCGCTTTAGCTTCCTAAAACAGTATATGATTTTGTCGAAAATTGACAGCAAAATAAAAGTTAAAATGATTATAGATTTGTTATAATATATACCGTTCGAATTTAAACCTTCAATCCTCAAAATATGTCTTACCAAAGTAAATATAAAATGTGTATTCACCACAACACTGTTAAGTACATGATAATTAACATGCAGCCAACTTCACGCCAGTATATTTAACATTGTTTGATATAGCATTGTTTTGCTTTGTCTTTAGCTTATAATATATATTAATGCCTAACATCAAACCTTGAACTTAAAATTGTGAATTCATCTTATTAGTCGCATCTTAAAATTAAAGCTGCAAACATGTCGCTCGTAACAGAAGAAGAGTGGGCTCAGTATAAGGTAATATTAATAATGATATGGAAAAAAACCAATACGCAATATGATGATGATTTACGCCCTTTGTTGTTTGCAGACTGACCACAAGAAGTCCTACGATAAAGATGAGGATGAAATACGTCGTTCGTTGTACGAGAAGGCCAAAGCCAAAGTCGAAGAACATAATAAGAAATATGAAAGTGGCGAGGTAACATTTCAAATGGGCATTAATCATATGTCGGACTATACCGAGGAGGAATATGCGATGATGTGTGGATCAAGGAATCCCAGGAAGATGAATTGAATGCATTTAATGAATCTCATAAAATATTTTAATCATATATATATATATATATATATATTTTTGTACTTGTTTCTGTTTAACCACACCCAAATAAAAATAAATAAACAGCTGTTTAAATCAATCTATTGATTTGGTCACACTGTGTATTGACAATTGTTGATTTTGTTCTTTATTTATTGATAATTGTCGTGAATTAAAAGCGATATGTTAAATACTTGGAACGGTTAATATTGAGCTTTACAAGAGTGATAATTTTTATGCGTTAGACATTTATTATTGTTTCAAACAGCTGACACAGAAAGTATCGATAGACGCAACGCGTGCGATGTATTAACGCAGCCCTGTTATTGAATGTATTTACCAGTTTTCCTAACTCGGGCCACACTGCAGTCGACATATAACTTTTAAAAGTTTGTAAACTTCTTGATTTAATCACATTGACAGAAACACGTATTGCTTTTTGTTTTTTGTTCTAATCAATTGTAACAAAAACGTGTGGCGCGCGTTAAAGTTGAATCTAACTAAAGTGCATCTTTTATTGCAGACCCAGTAATAACCGCCTACAAAATGTACAGAATTTCGCGAGTGCCATCGATTTTGGCCACAAATGCAGTCAACTCCATGGTAGGTAGCCTTCGGTATCCACAAAAAACAATAATAATGCAAACGTCGAAGCTGCCCATTAGCGTGACTAAATAACCAGATCCACTTAACTAAGTGATCGTTCTCTGAGAAAAAAGAACCAACATGAAGTGCATGAAAAAAAAATTCAGCTAGCGCTGGCAGTGTTATGTAATTTGATAAATTTTGTGACTCGCGATATGAAAACAGCAGCAGCATTGCGTAAACTCAATTCATGCAATTATTGACTGCAAATTTTGTCGTTGTCATAAGCAGAATCAATTAAGGCCGAAAGTGCAGTAAGCAATAAGCAAATAAGCAGAGGTTAGGTCGCACGTAGACAACACACCTGCTGCAACTCCACCGATATCTCGCTCCATTCAACTAGTTTTGGCCAGCCAAAAAAAAAGTGTGTATTAGTGTTTGTGTTATCGTTTTTCACTCATGTGCACTAATCCGCCTGTCTAAGCTGCTAAGGCCCCCAGTTGACATACCACACAAATGGCCAAATGTGGAGAAGAGGCGCGTCTGCTGTTCTACAGCTGATTATACAATTGGCAAAAAATAACTACTATGATATAATGCTTATGCGTACTATAACTATTAGATAAGCAAACGAATTCATTGCTGTCGTTGCATTTTAAAAGTAGCGCTTTAAGCTAATAATAAATATAGCAACACAAGTCGCAAATATGCCTAGACGTGTGAGCGGCTCTCTCTTCTATCTCTCTTTCTCTCCTGCACATGAAATGCATATTCAAGTGTGCGTGTGATGTAGGAATGTGCATGTGTTAATGGAAACATTTGGGCAAAACAAAATAAAAATAAGCGAAAGTCATCTTATCGCATTTTATGTTCTCATATATATATATATATATGTGTGTTCTTATATATGTATATATATTGACAGGCGCTAGCAAATTACCAAAGTAAGATAAAATAAAATTTAGGCACAGTTCAACTTGGGATTAAGTTTTGCGGCTCCCATATTAACATGTTCAGCTGTGCAAATGGTCAAAATAAGATAAGCATTGCCGTGCATATATAAAATATAAATGGAGAGAATAAGAGATTAAGCGCATTTAGGTTTCAGGAAAAATATTGACTAACAGTTGTATAACATATTTATTTATATTAACATGCAATAGAAAATAAATTGTTATAATATTATGTATACTTTATCTTGTTCGTGCTTATCTCTGGAAATTGAAAAAAGTCATCTTAAAATTTGTCGATTAGTCAAAATACATTTAGTGTTGCGTTGCATTAGGCAGCATTTATATACATTATTATTGTTTGTTAGCTTAAATGTCGAAAATAGAAAAACAATTGCACAATAATAAAATCTGATAGCCGCTGCATTAGGGTGTAAATTGCCCTATCATTCTATATATTATGATGTTTTCCGTGCTTATCACGCTATTGAAACTAATCAACATGCAATTAGTCAAATTGTCTAAGTGTTGCCGTGTATACTTAAAATAGATGCACTTAAGTATACTTTACCTACTAAGGCACAGTTAGGTTTGCGATAAAGTCTTACTACTTTTATTTTAGCACTTTTGTTAAGTGTTGCCCTGCATACATAAAAAAGGCTCAGTTTGGCTTTAGATAATCCTTTGATATGAAGTTAAAGAGTATATTTTTTTATTGGACGAAAATAATAATAAAAAAAACTATGACTACACCATTTTTCTAAGTGTTGACTGTCATAAAATTAAACAGTTGCAGTTTCTCATCATCCATTAGGGTAGTAAATATTATGATATTATTAGTTCTTTATTGACATTAGAGTATTATAATTGATTATTAGCTTGATTAGCGAAAAAGCAATAAATTAAAAAAAAATATTTATACAGTCGTAAGACCTGTCAAACCCTGAAACATGCAACTGCTTTACTATATATATATATATATATAATCTCTTGCAAATAAAAATAATCAACATTTTTCAATTTTGAAAATTGCAGCAGCGTGTGGCAACGATTGCGGCATCGAAGCAGTCGCAACAGCAGCGCAGCTATCACATAACGCCCGGCCAGCAGCAGCAGACGAAATCAGCTAATCCGGATGCGATCTCCAAGCAATACCCAGTCATCGATCATGCATACGATGCAATCGTTGTTGGCGCCGGCGGTTCAGGATTGCGAGCTGCATTCGGATTGGTCGCCGAAGGCTTTCGCACGGCTGTCATCACGAAACTATTCCCAACACGCTCGCATACGATTGCCGCCCAGGGCGGTATCAATGCGGCTCTGGGGAACATGGAGCAGGATGATTGGAAGTGGCATATGTACGATACGGTGAAGGGCAGTGATTGGCTGGGCGATCAGGATGCCATTCATTATATGACTCGCGAGGCACCCAAGGCCGTCATTGAGCTAGAGAACTACGGCATGCCCTTCTCTCGCACCCAGGACGGCAAGATCTATCAGCGTGCCTTTGGCGGTCAGAGTCTGAAGTTTGGCAAGGGTGGACAGGCGCACAGATGCTGTGCCGTCGCCGATCGTACCGGTCACTCCCTGTTGCACACCCTCTACGGTCAATCCCTGAGCTACGATTGCAATTATTTTGTCGAGTATTTCGCATTGGATCTGATCTTTGAGGAAGGCGAGTGTCGTGGCGTTTTGGCCATCAATCTGGAGGACGGCAGCTTGCACAGATTCCGAGCGCAGAATACGGTAATTGCTACCGGTGGATATGGACGCGCATTCTTCTCGTGCACCTCGGCGCATACGTGCACCGGTGATGGTACTGCTCTAGTGGCACGTCAAGGTCTGCCTTCACAGGATTTGGAATTTGTCCAGTTCCATCCAACGGGCATCTATGGTGCTGGCTGTCTTATTACCGAGGGTTGTCGTGGTGAGGGCGGTTATCTTATCAATTCGAAGGGTGAACGCTTCATGGAACGCTATGCGCCAGTTGCCAAGGATTTGGCCTCTCGTGACGTCGTCTCACGCTCCATCACCATTGAGATTATGGAGGGTCGTGGCGTTGGACCCGATAAGGATCATGTTTTCCTGCAACTGCATCACCTGCCACCCAAACAACTAGCGGAACGTTTGCCAGGTATCTCGGAGACTGCCATGATATTTGCCGGTGTGGATGTGACGCGGGAGCCGATTCCTGTTCTGCCCACGGTCCATTATAATATGGGTGGCATACCTACCAACTATCGTGGCCAGGTGCTAACGATCACTGCGAACGGTGAAGACAAAATTGTGCCTGGTTTGTATGCAGCCGGTGAGGCGGCCTGCAGCTCGGTGCATGGTGCCAATCGTTTGGGTGCCAACTCTCTGTTGGATCTGGTCGTGTTTGGACGTGCCTGCGCCAAAACCATTGCAGAGGAGAACAAACCCGGTGCACCGGCGCCAACGATCAAGGATGTAAGTCCAAACTACTAGTAACTTCAATTAGAAATGTAATTCAATTCCAATCCCAATCCCATTGCAGAATGCGGGCGAGTTCTCGGTGGCCAACTTGGATAAGCTGCGTCATGCCAATGGTCAAATAAGCACAGCCGATCTGCGCCTCAAAATGCAGCGTTGCATGCAGAATCATGCCGCCGTATTCCGTGATGGACCCATCCTCCAAAAGGGCGTTGACGAAATGAAGACGATCTACAAGCAATTCCAAGACATTAAGGTGGTCGACAAGTGCGTAGAAATACTCTAAATAGTATTCAAATAGAAATATCATATGTAAATCAATTACAATTATAGATCGCTTGTGTGGAACTCGGATCTGATTGAGACACTGGAGCTGCAGAATCTGCTGGCCAATGCGCAGATGACCATTGTGGGAGCCGAAGCGCGCAAGGAGTCGCGTGGCGCACATGCTCGCGAAGATTTCCAGACACGCATTGATGAATATGTGAGTTGAAAATGGCAAATCTTGATATTTGTAGCAGATAAATCTATATTTAAATATCCGTTGCAAACACGCAACGATTTGAACTCATCTACTATAAGCTGTTATCGATATCGGTATCGAGTTGATGTGCAGTTTTCCGTATGTTATTTTACAAATGTTATAACAATCTTTAGTTCTGCAGCTGTTTAACTATGTTAATACAATAAATATCTATCTTTTATCTATTTTACAGGACTACAGCAAGCCCGTTGATGGTCAAACGAAGAAGCCCATGGAGCAGCATTGGCGCAAGCATACCCTAGCCTGGGTTACCAGCGAGCAGGGAGATATCGACCTCAAATACAGACCCGTCATTGATTCGACTCTCGATCAGGAGGTGGAAACGGTGCCGCCAGCAATTCGCTCCTATTAAACGAAAGGCTAACAACTACACACACTCTAACACACACACACATACACACTCGCAAGTTTACTTAACTGCTGGGTTGTCGGTGTTTGTTGAAAATTCAAGTCGCAAATTTAAGTGCTGCAAACAAATCCTTTTCAACTCGTTTGCCGTTGCAAACGTTCATTTCTTCACAAAATGAACAGAGCCTAATAATTGATTTGTACGCTTACCAACGCCCTCCACAATAATTATACAGATCAATATATATATATATTTTACTTATGTTATTTGATATTGTTTAAATTTCAATCCTAAAGCGACATTTTTGTGCGAAATTTAGTCTAATGGAATTTGCGACAATGGCAACAACGAGTTTTCTGTATAAAAATCAACAAACAACATCTTCAGGAATAAAATTTTTTTAGTATTTGTTAAACTTATTAAATTATTGAAAGAAAAATATGTTTAAAAAATATATAATAAAAACTAAATAAAAACAATTGCTAAAAATAAAAAACTTTTAATGTTTAGTTAATCAGCAGGCAAAGCTGATACTGGCAAATTATTTAAAATGTTATTGTTTGGCGGCTCAATAGCTGTCATTGAAATTGGCTATCGATAATCGCTGTTGCCAACGATTCTGTTACGTCACTGTAAACTGATGTAAACAAATACTTAATTTTTAGCCTTGAAAAACATGCACATTCGCTAGCTTAAATTCTAATCCTCTTAAGCTGTCCAGGGCAGCTGTATTGAAACCAGTGGGTCCACAAATAGCCACATAGCTGAAACGTTCGCCCAACGGCTGCTGCTGCGCAAACAGTGGTGCCAACAACTCTGGACAAATGCGAGTCATTTGATTTGGAGTTGAAGGCTGCTCCGCCGTCTCCTGAGACAAAATGTTTTGGCAAACGAAACGTTCATCTTTGGACTGCAGGGCAAGCAGTTTATCCTTCCACCAAATGTCAGCTTGGGTTTTGTTAAAGTACATCAGCTGCAGGCGTTCACTGTGTTTATAGAAACATAAATATGAAATGAAGTATTTAATTTAATGACGGATCAACTCACATTCGATTCGTGTGCCGCTCGAGCAAAGGTCTTAGCAGGCTGAGCATGGGCGTCAGACCACTGCCAGCGGCCAAAAGAAGAATATGACGATGTGCCTCAAGCTGGGCTAAATTAAAGTTGCCTCGTGGCAATGACAGTTGCAAAGTGGCACCGACTTCAAGTTGATTTAGTTGACTAGAAACGAAGCCTTTTTCATAGTGCTTAATGAGAAACCGTTGAATACTTGGAGGAGATGAAGACGAGGATGTCCGAGGCAGCAGGCAGTCGTGTGGTACTGGTGTGTAGCTTCGCTGCATTCGCTCCCCATTCTGGGCCACCTCAATATCAAGATGATAGCCAACCGGCAGTTGGAGCAGCAATCCTTGGTCAACGCTCTCCACACACAGCTCAAACGAGTCGTGATTAAAGTGGCTGCGCTGCAGAACCCTAACATCCAATAGCTTCTCCTCGGGCGCTCCATTCACCTTGCTGACCTCATGGCTGCCATAGCTGCTCCAAGGCAGCTCCTCTTGCTTGATGAGCACCAGTTCTATTTTTCCAGTTTCTGGACTAACGCGCAAGGCTTTTGGTGGCCAAGTGACGCCGCTGTGTAGCTTAAAGTTAAAGACATGCCAATTCTCTGCCAGCTGTACGCGGAGCTCCAGCTCCTCAGCCGTTTTGGGCTTAAGAAGTACGCCAGGATTGGCCAACCGACGCGTATACAAATAAAGTGTTAATTCCCGTCGCTGTTGTGTCCAATCGAAGCGTGGCTTTAGCTCCGCTGGAGTTGAAGGAGGCGGCGGCAGTTGGAGGAGCTCTGCGTTTGTTGTCTCCTTGCTGGCCAGTGCATCCTTGAGTGGACCCACATAACACTTTCCCAGCAGCTGTGGATAGTTGACCCAGGCGTGCACTTCATCGAATAGTTTGGTGGCATCGCGTCCAACGCCACGCATCAGCTCATCCACACCACCCGGATGAAAGTCCATGTAGCGTGTCACGTTGAAAACTTTGCCTCTTATCGCCATCCAGGCATCATTCACCTGATTATGCCGGGCCAGCTCCGTTCTGCTCACAGGCACAACGCGTCCCGCCGTGCCCGAGAGATCAGCACCGGAA
Organism: Drosophila melanosoma; assembly: GCA_035042045.1. NCBI lineage: Eukaryota > Metazoa > Arthropoda > Insecta > Diptera > Drosophilidae > Drosophila > Drosophila melanosoma. The sequence continues at coordinate 384,524 of JAWNLY010000049.1, forward strand.
TTGCACAAGCGTATCCAGTTCATCAGGGAATAGCCCGGTTTGAGGGCGCATTTATTGCGCGGATTACCTGTTGCTGAACCTGATGCGTTGCCATTGCTAGCAGCTGATGTTAATCTCTGTGGCGCTGAACTGGGCAATTGCAGGCTGCTCACGGATAGAGTTGCTATGGCGGGTGGTTTGAGTGGAGCTGCTGCTGCACCTGGTGGTTTAAATGTGGATTCGCTCATATTTGTGTATTTATTGTTTGCAGACTAAAACAGCTGATCGATAGCGCCCATCGATTACTTTTGTTTTGGCCATCGATATAGCGATTGTGTTATACAGTTTTTGCATAAAAAATTAAGTGTAAACCCCAAATATATAATTATAATATCATTTAATTACATATATTATTCAATCATATAAATCATTTATATAAATTCTCAGCAATAGCGCTTATTCGTGTCATCAAGCATCCACAGTTTATTAACATTTCATGTGAGGTGCATACTGGCCATCACTTCAAGTGCCTGTTGTCAAACGAGCGGTAGTTTGCCAGTTTGCAACGAATCGGTCAGCTGTTTGGATCATTGTGTTTTTTGCGGGTAAAAATTCTTACACGCGATTTGTCCGATTTCTATCTAATTTTCTTGTGTATGCATTTCCAATAGCCATTACCTCAAATCTAGTAAATTTTGTGCTCTCTTCAAGCAATTTTGTGTCAATGCATGTGTGTGTTGTGTTTGTGTGTGCGTGTGTGTAGAATGTACAATCGAATGATAAGTTTAATTTGGCGCTTCAACTAGAACCGGTTTCTATTTGAACAGCGTGCAAAAACTTATGTTTTTATGCAACACATCAGTGTGACAATTTAAGCAGCAGTCGTTATATGTGTGTATATGCTGTGTTTACGTGTGTATAGCTGCAGCTAATCTTAACAGACGCCATACTATTATTCTTGTTGCGTTAGTTTCATATGGCATTTAAATGTATTATACTAATTGAAAACATATTTCTTTTATTGCATGACGTCATTGCCCATTCTTTCTGACTTCAGCTTGCCGGTCGTTTCATTTGCTTTCTGACACCTTTCCGCCACACAAACATTAACACTCCCACACAGACAGTTATTCATTTCACTTTTGCCCCACATCCCATAGCTTGCTGTTCTACGAACTGGACAATTAATTAGCTAGGCACGCAAATTATCATTTTATTTCTCTATGGCACGCAAAGCTAAAAGCTTTCGCGTTCTCATTTTCTCTTTGCCTTCCTTCACACATGCAACAAGTGTTAATAATAATGTTGCAAATTATTCCCAAATGTCAAATTCGTTCATTTATATGGCAATGTTTTCGTTCTTCTTTGCCCATTATGCTGGCAATGATACTCTTTTGATCTTTGTCAAATACGACATTTAATTTTTGATTCATTTATACATGTGAGTGTGTTTTTTTTTGTGTTTGCACGACTGACTTGTTTCCATGTGTAAATTGACGTAGGGCCATTTCCCAAGTCTGGCAATTCAATTAAACAAATAAATAAAACAAACATTGCTACAAAAAAATTGCGATATGCTGCCAACAACATCTGATATCAAAGTGTGACAACAACAGACATGACAGACAAATCGACACAAAAAAGATAAGAATAAAGAGAGCACAGAGAACAAGGCAAAAACGCAGCCGGCGGCCTTCAACTTGCTTAAAGTCTTGGGCACTTGGGCGAGCGAGAGAGAGAGAGAGAGCGCTAAAAATACCCTGTATACTTTATTTAGCACATGCTAAGTACAAATTAGTTTTGATATTCATACTCTAAATTAAATATAATGACTAGTTTCAATTATTATCGCTCGTTACTTTTGAGGCATGTCAACTGCAACTGCTTTTTATCGTAAACTTGTCGCGCAAATGACTCATTTGTTATGGTACCAAACACATATCAAATTCGTTTCAGTTAAGTTTCCCATATTTATTTATTTGTGTTTTTTTTGCTTATTTTTTGTACCATTGATTATTGAGTTTTCGTACTGTGCGTTGACTTTGGTTGCTCTGTTAAGTAAATCTCCGGCAGACGATAAGATAACAAAGAAATACGATTTCAGCTGTGCAAATGGCAACAAAAATAATAATCCGTATAGATATGTGTATGATTAACCCTTGTCCATAGTGTTTAATTTTGTGTGTTGTTATCCTTATCTCAGATTTGTGACTACTTAACAAGCCAAATACTCGAATTATCAATATTTCACTATATTTGGCTATAAATCTTCGTGAGTGCAGGCGATTAAAATAATAAGAGCTTTACAAAAATCGCGTTTTATAATTATTTCACACAGTTACAAATTTAATGGCTTGTGGACTTTGTGCACTTGTAGAGTGTGCTTTGGTCAGGCAAGCGACTTCTAATAATAATAATTATCATATAATTTAATGAATAAAATGGAGTGCATTAAACTTGAGCAGTTAAATCTACTAAAGGGTGCTTGTCCAATAGCTAATGTTTTTATTATTCCTTTGTTTATGTTTCGAGTTTGATAGTTTCGTCTCTTCTACCCGCTATCCGTTATCCGTTGTTGGCTGGCTGTTGTAGAGTTATGTTACCGATTTCCAGAATCGTAAATTTAATATCCATTGCTATGATTCATGCGCATTGCTTGGCGATCTGTTCTACTCTACACACACAAACATAATTATTTGTATGTATCTATTTTTCAATGAGTGGGCTGTTAATAATTGAAGGCCTTAGAGTTGTGCTTCTTCTTCTGCTATTGTTATTTGATTTTTGTTATCCAGCATGCGTTAAGCTTTTTTCACAATTCAAAATTCTATTTGATATTCGTGTCAAGAAAAATCAATTGAGTTATATATAAGTGCATACGATTGTTCATTCATATGCAGTACTAATGGGCAATTATAAGCAGGAATTCAGTCTATTAAAACACACAGCTTGCTATATAATTACATTTAGAGCTGCATAACGCATGATCAGTTTTTATAATTGATCTAAGATTATAAAATTTCCTGTCTCAGACATGATATAGCTGTTATAGCTGATAATTTTCCATTTGTATTCAACTTATATTTAACAGTTTCTATATACTGTTAAACAGGTGTAAATGCTCTTTTAGCTTTAAATATCATAATCAGAGAAAACCAATGCATATATCTGTATATATATTTATTATATACACATATGTAATATATTTGTTTATTTGTGTTAATGGAATTATATAGTTTTTCTGAATTTGGGTTTCTCTTTGTTTTCTTTCTGCAGTCGATCACAACAAATGGGCCAAAGCAACGGGAACACAATAATACAAATTATCTGCTAACAAAAATAAATATATATATATATATATATATATATATATATATACAGAGCAACACATTCCAATATATCACCATGGCGCACAAACAGTTGACGGATACGAGCCGCGTTCCATTCAGCCGGAAATTGGGTGCCTTTGTCTTTAACTTGTTGCAAGTCTGCATTCGATTCTTCTTCCGCTTAATTTATGGCGTGAAAGGTGAAAAAATGCCTCCCATTACGGATCCCATTCTGCTTGAATCTGCCACAGCGTTGGCAGCCAAAATTCGCAATCAACAGGTAAGTGAAAAAAAACAGGATTTTTTTAATTTGCTACTCTAATTTATTTTTCGTTTTATTTTAAAGCTCAGCAGTGTTCAGGTTCTGGAGTCGTTTATCCGCCGTGTCAAGGAGGTGAATCCCTTGCTCAACTGTGTCGTCGATGAGCGCTACGATGCAGCACTCAAAGAGGCAAGCGCAGCGGATGAACTCATCAAATCTGGCAAATATACAGCGGAGCAACTAGCCACTCAAAAGCCATTCCTGGGCGTGCCCATTACAACAAAGGATTGTATTTCAGTGAAGGGTAATTTCTCAACTATAAACTAAACATAACATTTCTAATTCATTTTATTAAATTTATTGAAATTATTTGTTAACAAGAAAAACTTGCTTGTTTTAAGAACAGTTATTTTTCTTAGTATATTTACAAAATTTGTATCTTTTAACTAATTTATATCGCTCTTCCAGGTATGCTGCACACGGCCGGCTTGTATGCGCGTCGCGATGTGCGTGCGGAGCAGGATGCGGAGGCGATGGCATTGATGCGCCAGGCTGGAGCGATTCCCTTTGCGCTGACCAACGTCTCAGAGGTGTGCATGTGGTGGGAGAGCAATAATACGGTGCACGGCAGGACACGGAATGCCTACGACACAAATCGCATTGTTGGCGGCTCCAGCGGCGGCGAGGGTTGTGTTCAATCCGCAGCCGCTTCACCATTTGGTTTGGGCTCCGATATTGGGGGATCCATACGGATGCCTGCCTTCTTCAATGGCATATTCGGGCACAAGCCAAGCAAACTGATTGTCTCGAATAAAGGCCAGTTTCCCACCCCGTTCAGTGCCGAGCAGAACACATTTTTGGGTCTGGGTCCCATGTCTCGGTTTGCCGAGGATTTGCGACCCATGCTTCAGATTATGGCCGGTGAGCAGGCGAAACTGTTGCGTCTAAACGAACCCGTTGCACTCGAGAAGCTAAAGTTCTTCTATCAGGAGTCGGATGGCGGTGGTCGCTTGGTCTCCGCCGTCGATACAGATCTGAAATTGGCCATGCGTCGAATTGTCGAGCATCTGAACACGAAGTTTGGCGATGGGCAGGTGGAACGCATTCAATTGCCACAAATCCGTCAATCGGCTGCCATTTGGTTTGCCAATATGCGTGACGATTCCGGTCATGGCTTCAGTTTCCAACTGGGTGATTTACGCTACGACATCAACACACATCTGGAGCTGCTCAAGTGGTTCGTGGGCGCCTCGAAGCACACATTTATTGGCCTAACAACGGCGCTGATGGACAATGCACAGTGCCAGTATGGATCCTCCAAGTACAAACATCTGGTGGCCAAGCGTGATGAGTTACGTGCCACATTGCAGCAGCTGCTGGGTGATAATGGTGTCCTCATCTATCCCACACATCCTACAGTGGCACCCTATCACAATGAGGCCATTCTGCGCCCGATTAACTTCTCCTACACAGGCATTGTGAATGTATTGGGTTTCCCAGCGACAGCTGTTCCACTTGGGCTGGGCAGCGAAGGCTTGCCGTTGGGCGTCCAAGTGATTGCCAACTTCAATGAGGATCGCTTGTGCCTTGCCGTTGCGGAGGAACTGCAGCGTGCCTTCGGCGGCTGGACTCGCCCCGAGGTGCAATTGTGAAGAGGATTATAGTATAAATCCAATCATACACATTTCGGTGTATATATGTGTCCTAGCTTATTAGTATATATCGTATTCGGGGCCCCGCAATTAACCCACCAAAGCAAAAATCAATTTAACAACAATAATCCCACTAAATCATAAATTGTAGCAAGTTTGTAATTGTTGTGTGTGAAATTTTCCACAAATATATATTTAGAAAATGTACAACATTTATAGTGCCTCGTAAAATCAAAATTTCGATGTGGTTTTAATTGCTATTTATACTGTCTACCTTTTGTAATCATAATATTAGATGTACTGTGTAAGCTCGTAACATTTGATTTTGCATTTAAAACAAATAAATATTGTAAAAAACAAAGAGAGTAACAAATTATGCTGTATTTAAAATATTTCTTTCAAGCTATGTTAAAAGCAAGTTAACTAACAGTAACTGTACATCAGCTTAACATGGGTTTAACATAACATAACGTGATCTTATTCAGAGTAAAATTCGGAGAATTTTGACAAACAAAATAAAATTGTCTAGTTATCCAAGATTTATCGGCTAAACAATATACAAAAGATTTGTACACTTAATAACAAAATCAAAATCAAACAGTGCATCAACAAAACCGAAATCAAGATGAACAAAGCTGATCCCATATCGCTGATATTTCACGATTCCTGTTTGCGCAGATCCGATGTGAAACTGCTGCAAGAAGACGACTGGTTGACTGATCAGGTATGGAACTGGATGGCATGTACACAATTACTGTCAAATTAATATGACTCACAGGTACTGAGCTTCTACTATGAGTACTTGTCGCATGTAAAGTACAAGAAGAACAAGGATGTCTATTTTATAGCGCCAGAGGTGACGCAGTGCATAAAATACATGGATGATGACGATTTGGAGCTGCTTTTCAAGAAACAGGATGCGCATCGCAAGCGATTCATGTTCTTTGCAGTGAATGACAATGAGTCCTGGTTAGCGGGTGGCACACATTGGTCACTCCTCGTGCTGTCGCTGCCACAGCGAACGTTCTTTCACTTCGATTCGTTTGGCGATAAAAATATAAATGCCGCAAAGCTTCTGATGGAGAAGGTTAAACATGGTTTGGGCGTGCAGGAGACGCATTTCCGTGCCATGAACTGTCTGCAGCAGGCGAATGGTTTCGATTGTGGCATCCATGTTATCTGCATGACAGATCACATTGTAGATTATCTGAATCGTGATGGGTCCCTCGCTAGATTGGACACGATGCCCGTGGAGATGGTGATGCGCAAGCGGTCTGAGCTGCTTAATCTAATCTTGTTCCTGGGCGGCAAGACCTAAACAAATCCTATTTAAAGAGTTTCTTATAGCTGCAGAGTTAGTCGAAATAAAGATATCAGCATTTGAAACCAACACTTGCGATTCACGTTATGGAGCCCTCAGACCCAGAGATTCAGCTTCAAGTGGTGCGACCATTTTCACGAAACTGAAATTGAAGCTTGAACAAAGTTTTATTTTTGTTTCACTAAATTAAATAACAGTGGGGGTCTTTCACAGCTTTAAAAATTAAAAATTAAGCTATTGTATTAATTATTCAATTCGAAAGACTTTTAAGAGAGACTTTCGAAGTTACTTTTGCAAATTAGGTGCTCCTCAATGTGAATTTCTTTTTCATCAGCAAGTGAAATTGCAGCAACAAAATACACAGATTCAAAATGGATAGCAGCATTTGAAGCCAGCACTTGCGATTCACTTTATAGAGACCACAGACCCAGAGATTCAGCTTCGAGGTGCTCGCATATAGCAAAAATGCATTCAACTGCCAAAGAGAATGCAATAAGTATAAATAAAATATATTCGATATGTATTTCTTACCTCTCTGAACCAATATCCTTCAATGATTGAATGGAAGGCATTATTGTGGTATTGCGTAGTCAAATCGCACATGAAATTCAATAGAAAAAAGTCCAAGAGGCGAATAAAGTAATAAGCTATGCCATAAAGCAAAATAGCCATCGGCGCTTGAGCGCTGAAGGCAATGAGAGTAAACCAATAAAAATTGATTACACTAAATGCGAGATTGTCAAATCGGGCTGTTAGCAATAGCAATCGATAAACACGATGCAATTTCAAGGTACAACGTCCGAGAAGAGCGTGCAGTGACCACAGTCCATGCAACTCCTCCAGCTCCACTTGTGTAGGGTATCTCTTTCGCACACACTTCATCAGATGCTCCAGCTTTCCATTGATGTGCTGATAACAGTAGGCGATGTCCCATAGTGCCAAAAAGTAACGATAGATGGCGACTACAGGGATATTCATGGCGGAGCCAAACACAAATACCTGAAGAGCAAGAACGAAATTCCCTTCTCTGAAGAACATCAGGCAAGACGTCAAGCCGTACACACACATATAAATCGAGGTACCCATTTTCAGATAGAATATATAGCTCAATGAGTCGCAAGTTGAAGAAAGGCTATTCTCTCGCGAGTTCAAATGCTTTAATCTTCCCGTAATGCTGTCCACCTCGAGTAGAGCTTTCTCCCGACTGCCGCGGGAGATTATCGTATAGGTTAGGGCCACATAGGAGGCCGAATAGAATACATAGGTGACGTACGGAACTTGTTTGGGAAACCACTTGACCCCATTTATTTGTAGCATTGTTAGCCACATCAAATAGGGCAGCGCCAGCAACTGAATAATGTTGAGGATTAGGGCATAGGAGCGAGTTAGCCAAGACTGCCTCAACCCTCCTCCAAAGACCTTTCGATGCGAGGTGACTCCCAAGACCAAGGCGTAATTGTGATATAACCACAATATCCATTGTGCGTCCATTTTAGAAGAAGCTTGCCATGGAACTAAATTATTTTTATTTCTCGCTTCGTCCCGTTGAGGCGTATCGAAGCAATTAATAAACGTACTTCAATCTTAGCCATAAGATCTCGTCTGCTATAAAAATTGTGAACATAAAGTTGCAATACATTTTTAACAGATGGGTTTGGGTTTTATATTTATATGTACACTAAAAAAAATTTTTTGTTTTTAGTGTAGTTTCATTCCAATGTTGATCTTTTGGTTTTGGTATTTCGTTTAGATAAAAGTTTAATTTGCAAATGTGCTTATAAATTATTTTTCCTATTCATTTATTCCATTAGATAACTTCTTTGTTTGACAAAATTAGTCTATCTTATAGTCTATACATTTTATGTGTTTTCTTTTGAGCTACAAAGTGAATTTATTTTTTTTTAGCAAATGAAATTGAATTAATAAAATGGTGAGATTTAAAATGGATAACATCAGTTGATACCAGCACTTGCGATTCACTTTATATAGACCACAGACCCAGAGATTTAGCTTCGAGGTGCTCGCATACAGCAAAAATGCATGCAACTGCAAAAGAGAGTGCAATAAGTATAAATATTAAAATATTCCTTATGTATTTCTCACCTCCTTGAACCAATATCCCTGGCTAACTGAATGGAAAGCACAACTCTCATATTGCGTTGTCAGATCGCACATAAAATTTAATAGGAAGAAATCCAGAAGACGAATACAGTAATGAGCTGAGCCAAAAAGAAGCACAGCAATCGGCGCTTTTGTGCTAAAAAAAAAAACAATACCCCAATAAGAATTGACTACACTAAATGTCAGATTTTCAAATCGGGCTGTCAGCATTAGCAGTCCATAAGTCCGATTAAATTTCAGGGTACAACGTTCTAGGAGAGCATGAAGTGACCAGAGTCGATGCAACTCCTCCAGCTCCACTTGTGTAGGATATCTCTTTCGCACACACTTCATAAGATGCTTCAGCTTTTCATTGATGTGCTGATAACAGGAGGCGATATCCCATAGTGCCAAAAAGTACCGATAGGTAGCGACAACCGGAATAATGAAGTTGATGTTAAGTAAAAAAATGCAGCAAACTGTGCTCAAATTCTTTTCTTCGAGTATCAGCAGACATGCCGTTATATAGCACATACACGTATAAGTCACAGTGACCAATTTAAGATAGAACAAACAGTTTAAATAGCCGTTACTACGTTCCGTTGATACGATTGCTTCCCTCGACTTCAATCGCATTAATCTTCCCACAATGCTGTCCACCTCGAGCAGAGCCTTATCTCGACTGTTGCGGGAGATTATCGTATATGCTATGGCCACATAGAAGACCGAATATAATACATAAGTGGCATACGGTAGTTCATTCGGAAACCACCTGACTCCATTCATATGTATCATTGCTAGCCACATCAAATAGGGCAGCGCCAGCAGCTGAATAATGTTGAGGATTAGGGCATAGAAGCGAGTTAGGCAAGACTGTCTCAGTCCCCCCCCAGACACACTTCGAAGCGAGGTGACTCCCAAGACCAGGGCGAAGTTCTGATAGAACCTCAATATCCGCTGTGATGCGACCATTTCCAAAGAATATTTTCACGAAACTGAAATAGGGACTTGAACAAAGTTTTATGTTTGGGCAGTCGTTAAGCTAATTAACAACACAAGATCTTATCTTGGACCTCCAATCGAGTTAATAATTTAAGCTATTGTATTAGTTATTCATTTCGAAGTTACTTTTGCAAATTAGGTGCTCCTCAATGTGAATTTCTTTTTCATCAGCAAGTGAAATTGCAGCAACAAAATACACAGATTCAAAATGGATAGCAGCATTTGATACCAACACTTGCGATTCACTTTATAGAGACCACAGACCCATAGATTCAGCTTCGAGGTGCTCGCATATAGCAAAAATGCATTCAACTGCAAAAGAGAGTGCAATAAGTATAAATAAAATATATTCGATATGTATTTATTACCTCTCTGAACCAATATCCTTCGCTGCTTGAATGATAGGCATTATTTTGGTATTCCGTTGTCAGGTCGCACATAGAATTCAATAGGAAGAAGTCCAAAATAAATATACCATAATTAAACAAACCATACAGAATTGCAGCAAATGACCGCTTATAGCTGAATATGAAGATTATTCCCCAATATCCATTTATTGCAGTAAGTGACAGATTCTGAAATCTAGTCGCCAGCATAAGCAGTCCATGAGTCTGATTAAATTTCAATGTACAACGTCCCAGTAGAGCGTGCTGTGACCAGAGGCGATGCAACTCCTGCAGCTCCACTTGTGTAGGGTATCTCTTCCGCACACACCTCATTAGCTGCTCCAGCTTTCCATTGATGTGCTGATAACAGTAGGCGATGTCCCATAGTGCCAAAAAGTATCGATAGATGGCGACTATGGGAATGACCAAGGATATGCTGAAGAAGAAAATGCAACAATCTGTGGCCAAATCGTTGGGACTGGGCATTATCACGAATGACAGCGTGCTACACACACACAAGTAAGTCATAGTGGCCATTTTGATATAGAACATAAATCTTAAAGAGCCGTTAATGTGGTCAGTTGATGAAAGGTGATTCTCGCACGAATTTAATCGCTTCAATCGGCTCACAACGAGATCCACCTCGAGCATAGCTTTATCCCTACTTCCGCGCGATATTTGGGTATATACTATGGACAGATATGTTGACGAAAAAAATATATAGCTGCTGAGTGCAAGTTGGTTGGGAAAGTAGTTAACTCTAAAAATATGCTGAGCTGTTATCCAATAGACAACGGGTAATCCAAGCAGTTGAAAGACATTGGCAATCATCGCATAGGAGCGAGTAATCCAATTCTGCCTTAATCGTCCAGCTATCCATCGATGCGAGGTGACTCCCAAGACCAGGGCGTAGTTGTGATGTAACCACAATATCCAATGTGGTACGACCATTTGCAATGAGAGCTGACACGAGACTAAAATTGAACTCTCGTCCTTTTTTCACTTCGTTAACCTAATTAACAAACGTGGTTTTATCTCGGTCAGCAGATCGATTGATCTGATTGTATTCAATAAATAATTAAAAGGTTAAGAGAGACTCTTAAGAGAGGCATTCGAATTGAGATTTATGTGCTTCTCAAAGTAAAATTCCTTTTCTTTACCAAGTGAAATTGTAGCAATAAAATAATTAAATTCAAAATGGATATCAGCATTTGATACCAACACTTGCGATTCACTTTATAGAGACCACAGACCCAGAGATTCAGCTTCGAGGTGCTGGCATATAGCAAAAATGCATTCAACTGCAAAAGAGAATGCAATAAGTATAAATAAAATATATTCGATATGTATTTCTTACCTCTCTGAACCAATATCCTTCGCTGATTGAATGATAGGCATTATTTTGGTATTCCGTTGTAAGGTCGCACATGAAGTTCAGAAGGAAAAAGTTTAAAAGCCGAATAAAGTAACTAGCGAAGCCATAAAGCAAAAAACCAATTGGTGTTTTAACACTGAATGCATAGAGAATGCCCCAATATCCATTTGTTGCAAAACATACGACATTGTCATATCTGGCTGTTAGCAATAGCAATCCATAAACACGATGCAATTTCAAGGTACAACGTCCGAGAAGAGCGTGCAGTGACCACAGTCTATTCAACTCCTCCAGCTCCACTTGTGTAGGGTATCTCTTCCGCACACACCTCATTAGCTGCTCCAGCTTTCCATTGATGTGCTGATAACAGTAGGCGATGTCCCATAGTGCCAAAAAGTACCGATAGATGGCGATTATGGGAATGACCAAGGAGATGCTGAAGAAGAAAATGCAACAATCTATGGGTAATTGATTGGGACTGGGTATCATCACGAAGGACAGCGTGCTACACACACACAAGTAAGTCATAGTGGCCATTTTGATATAGAACATATAGCTTAAAGAACCGTTAATGCGGTCAGTTGATGAAAGGTGATTCTCGCACAAATTTAATCGCTTTAATCGGCTCACAATGGAATCCACCTCGAGCATAGCCATATCCCTACTTCCGCGCGATATTTGGGTATATAGTATAGACAGATAGGATGAGGAAAAAAATATATAGCTGCTGAGCGCAACTTGGTTGGGAAAATGGTTAACTCTAAAAATATGCTGAGCTGTTATCCAATAGACAAAGGGTAATCCAAGCAGTTGAAAGACATTGACAATCATCGCATAGGAGCGAGTAATCCAATTCTGCCTTATCCGTCCAGCTATCCATAGATGCGAGGTGACTCCCAAGACCAGGGCGTAGTTGTGATGTAACCACAATATCCAATGTGGTACGACCATTTGCAATGAGAGCTGACACGAGACTAAAATTGAACTCTCGTCCTTTTTTCACTTCGTTAAGCTAATTAACAAACGTGGTTTTATCTTGGCCAGCACATCGAGCCAATGATTGTATTCATTATATAATTAAAAAGGCTAAGAGAGACTTTTAAGAGAGGCATTCGAATTGCGATTTATGTGCTTCTCAAAGTAAAATTCTTTTCTACCAGCAAATGAAATTGTAGCAATAAAATTGTTAAATTCAAAATGGATATCAGCATTTGATACCAACACGTGCGATTCACTTTATATAGGCCACAGACCCAGAGATTCAGTTTCGAAGTGCTTGCATATAGCAAATAGGCACTTAACTGCAAAAGAGAATGCAATAAGTATTAATAAAAATATATTATGTATGTTTTTCTGACCTCCTTGAACCAATATCCTTCGCTGATTGAATGATAGGCATCATTTTGGTATTGCGTTGTCAGGTCGCACATGAAGTTCAGTAGGAAAAAGTTCAAAAGCCGGGTAAAGTAGTTAGCGAAGCCATAAAGCGAAAAACCAATTGGTGTTTTAACACTGAATGTAAAGAGAATGCCCCAATATCCATTTACTGCACAATATGCGAGATTGTCAAATCTGGCTGTCAGCAATAGCAACCCATAAACACGATTCAATTTCAGGGTACAACGTCCGAGAAGAGCGTGCAGTGACCACAGTCCATGCAACTCCTCCAGCTCCACTTGTGTAGGGTATCTCTTTCGCACACACTTTATCAGATGATCCAGCTTTGCATTGATGTGCTGATAACAGTAGGCGATGTCCCATAGTGCCAAAAAGTACCGATAGAGGGCCACGAGGGGGATAGTCATGGCGCAACTGAAGAAGAGTGTGTAGAGAACGACAATCAAATTAAAATCACTGGGCAGCATCAGGCATGACGTCATAGAGCACACACAAAGGAAGAAAACAGCGGCCAACTTCAGATAGAACACATAACACAAAGAGTTGCAAGTACGCTCAGAGGATGAAGGGCGATTCTCTCGCGATTTAAAGCGCTTGAATCTTCCGACAATGCTATCCACCTTGATCAGAGCCTTATCCCGACTGCCACGCGAGATTAGCGAATAGACTATGGACACATAGGATACCGAGTAGAGCACATAGGTGGTGTAGGAGATTAGATTGGGAAACCAATTGACTTGATGGATATACTGCGCGGTTCTGTAGAAGACATAGGGCAGCGTCAATATCTGGAATATATTCAGGAGCAGCACATAGGAGCGTGTTAGCCAAGTCTGGCGATAACTGCCGGCCACCCTTCGATACGAGGTGACGCCTACAATCAGGGCGAAATTATAATACGATGACAACAGCCAATTTGCGTCCATCTTCAATGAAACACCGTCACTAGACTGAAACGGAAACTTAATTTTATTTGTGCCTTCTTCGTTAGGCTAATTAAATAAAATAATTTTCTATCTTGGCCAGAAGATCTCGTTAATAATAAAATTTATGTACGTAAAGCTAACAATATAATTAAAATGTGTTGGTTTCAATTATATTATATATTTATTTATTAGCATTTATAGTTCTACTCCCGAGTTGAACTTCGGGTAATTCAGTTAAGAGAAAATAGCAAGAGAGTTTTCTGCAATTGCCTTCTCAAATTATATTGTCAACATGATAGCAGATATGAGCCCATCAGGTAACCAATGACAAACAAAACTTGTAATTCTTTGGATAAACAAATATTTATTTTTATTGAAACCCAACTAGCCAAAAAAATAATCGGTTCCATTTGAGAAGTGTGTGTGCGTTTTGGTGTGTGTGTGTGTTTTGTGCTCGTGTTGCTAGATTCATGTTTTTTTTTTTTTTTTTTTTTTTTTTTAGTGCCTGGCACTTTAAAAAAAAGTAAATATTAAATAAATCAAGATTAAATTAACAAAATGAATATATCATATTCACATTTGGAAGATCAGCTTGCATCCGTCTCCCGCACGGTCAACATAATTATCTTTCTCTCTCCCCAGTATTCCACAAGATCCCTGAGATGCTCTCGTGTTGAACACACACACACAGCTATAAATCATTATTAATTGTGTGTGTGTGTTTGTGTGCATTGCTTAAAACTACAAATGATATCAAGTGATAGAAAAGCATCCTATTCCTTGTCAGCCAGCGACAGGATCAGCTTGAGCAGCTCCGCACGCTTTGCCTTGACCGTATCGATGTGCAACGAGGGCAAACCATCGATCACCTCATAGCGATTCACATAGTCGGCAATGTGATCTGTCATGCAGATGACATGGATGCCACAATCGTAGCCATTCGCCTGCTGCAGACAGCGCATCGGACGAAACTTGGCCTGGCGCATGCCTAGCAGCTCCTTCACCTTGTTCATCAACTCTAGCGAGGGACCCGTATTATTATTCCCGTACGAGTCAAAGTGAAAGAACGTCTTCTCCGGACGCGATAACATCAGCAGCGACCAATGTGTGCCGCCAGCCTCCGTATTTCCATTATCATTCAGTGCAAAAAATATGAACGATTTATTGTTGGCATTATGTTCCTCAAATAGCGACTCCAGCTCGGAGTCATCCATGTATTTCATGCATTGCGTCACCTCTGGCGCTATAAAATAGACATCCTTGTTGTTCTTGTACTTTTCATGCGACAAGTACTCATAGTAGAAGCTCAATATCTGCAACATTGTAATTAATATATAAATATATATATATATATAGGATATTAAGGTATTGCATACCTGATCGTTTAACCAGTGTGGTCCGTGCAGTAGTTGCACATCGGACATGCGCAGACAGGAATCGTGAAAGCTCAGAGAAATGGGATCCGCTTTGCTCATCTTGTTGTGATGGCTGTTGTTCTTCTTCTTTCGGTTGTAGCTTTTGTAGCTATTGTTCCCGTTGTTATTCTTGCCAGCGTTAAGTCTTTGATTTGTGCGACGCGTAGTCTGATCTTGGTTCTGACGTGCGTGTTGCCTGTGTTAAACAAAAAATTTTAAATTTTTTTTATATTACATATATTCATTTCGTTTCTGTTTCTATGTTTCTATTGTTTCTGGCACCTTAAAATCTTCTGTTCATTTGGCAACATTTTTACAAATATTTGAAAAACGGTTTGGAATTCTGCTTGCTTGCGTTATTATTTTCGGTTTTTTTATTTTGCTTCAACGAAATAAACCAATGTGAAGCGAAATTCTGCGAGCTCCTGACTCAACAGAATAAAATAAACCTCAACTTTGAAAGACAACGTTAATGTTAAGTTAAGACAGTGTTACGTTATTGTTTTTGTTCGCCTGACAGGCCACACTTGACAATGTTAAGTGCTCTAAGCTGTTAGTTAAAAAATGGGCGCAGACCAATTTTACAGCAACAACATTTTGCAAAGGCTTTTTTGTGTTTATGTTGATTACAAAAATAACGAATTAAATATTTCATATATTGAGTGTTATTCGATAACAGTTGCAAAACAGGCTTAAATTAGACACACCAATAAACTTCAAGAAAATCCTGTAAGCACTTTTCTTTTTGCTCACCAAAAATATTAAAACATGCGGCAGAAAGAGCGTAGCACAACAAACAAGAAGTGCTTGCGGCGAATTGTACGTCTCGTCACATAAAAATGGGCAGGCGAAGCGAAACTTACCAATAAAGATGGCAGACTCAATTGGAAATCTCTGCAGTTTGCTTGGGCGGTTGCTGCGAATACTCAAACTTAATGGATAACGCATTTATACCTTTGGAATATATTCACTGAACAATTTTCGATCGCTAAATTTCTGCAATACGATTTTTACGCTTGTACCTAACTTCTGATTTGCACTCTGGTTGGAAAAAAATTTTTTGTAGCAGCCAACTTAATGCGACTTGCAAAATTGCGTGCAGCCAACTTAAGGCGACTTGCAAAGTTGCGTGCAGCCAGCTTAGGGTGTGGTGAAAAGCGATATGTGGCGGTGAATTCAAAAATAATAAATATGAATTTGGCATAATTAAAGTAGGCTTTGCCTTAAACACTTAAAATCATACCTGGTGCACAAAAAAACGAGTATTATTCTGAAAGCATCATTTAAACATCATGTCCTTCACAAAAGAAAGCTTGACAGTGAAAATTGATTTTAAAAAACTTAATAAAAATATAAACAATTGCTGCCGTATCTGCAAATGTGAGCCAAACAAGGAAAATAATATAAAATTGCGGCCACTTTTCAATGGACGGCGCCTGACACGCATCATAGCCAACACCGTACACATTGAAGTATGTATACAAATTTAGCAAATAATAAAAAAAAATATAATAAAACAATATTATTTTGATAATACAGATAAAGGATGTACCGGGTTTGCCGCGTTTCCTGTGCGATAAGTGTTTGAACACAATGACAACGTTTTCCGCATTCCAGTTGGCTTTCCGCCGATCCGAGGAAGATTTCAATATTATTATCGAGGCACGCAAAGCTTTGGAAGACAATGCGTTGCACGCATTTGCCGCCGGAGTTGAAATTGAACAGAGGCATGAACGTGATGAGAATGCTGCCGAAGCTGTAAACAATTTGTTAAAGGACTCCAAAAAAACTAAAAAATCGAAATCCAAGCTGCAAAATTAGATTTTAATGATATTTTATTAAAAATAATACACTGAGTAAATTTAAATAGGTTTCAACAACTTGGCTGATAATTTTCCGGGCACTGATTCTTCTGGCTTAGCCAATCAACATAGCTTTTACATTTTTCAAATACTGCTCACAACTTGATTACTTTACAGCGCCCAGGGAAGCTTCGCTGGTTGTGGTAAATGACATTGCTCCATCTGCTGGCGACCATTTGCCACTCTTCACCTGCTCATTTACCCACTTTAATTGCTTATTTATCTGACAAAGACAATGCATGATTTAAACCTATATACATTTCTGATGATTCACTTACCAATCTTTGCAACCTTTTTTTATTCTTTTCCTGAAATAAATCGGCAGCAAAGCGAAAAATACATTTCTGTTTTTTATTTTTCACTGCTTCCGTTACGATGACGCGCACTATCGCGCGTACCTGTTGAATCGGTTAAAATACAATATTTTTATTAATTATATTATATTAAAACATTCAACAATACCTCTGGATGCTTGGCCAAATATGCCCAATCGCCTCGTCGCATATTCTTTGAAATATCTTGAATGCTTTCCTCCATTTGTCTTAAACCATTCTCAACATCTTCGCTTTCAGCAGAATTGTTTCCATTTTGTAAATCCATTGTTGATTTTGTAAGTAGCACGAAATGAGTTAAGCAAATTTATAAAACTGACTGTTTAAAGCAAGCCTGCTTAAATAAAATCTAATTTTGCTTAAATATTTAGCCTAAGAAAAGAAATGCTCATTTTTTGTTGATGAAAATTAAAAAAAATAGATAAATTAAAAAAAAGTAAACTCAACTCCGTGACAATGCATTATTGCAGCATTGCCGTGACCAGGATTCGAACCTGGGTTACCACGGCCACAACGTGGGGTCCTAACCACTAGACGATCACGGCTACGTTGAGTTCATATCAGCCAGCAACCAAAACGCACTTTTCAGAGACATGCGCAAACAAATCACAGCAGCGTAAAAGTTCCAAGAAAGCTTTTTTTGTTTTTTTCTCCAATTAAACGACTATTTATTTATTTCGCAAAAATTTATTTAGTTAAAAATACATAGTTATTTGTTTTTCGCATCGCTCAAGCGCTCTTTGCGCCGCATACGGTCCGAAACCTGTTTCAGTAGCACTTCTTTCGGCGTATTCAATTTAAAGTTGATATCCGGCAACTGAAATAGGTATTTGATTAATAAATTATACGTATACTTAAACTGAGTAATTTCGTACGAGATAGGTTGTCATTAATATATTGCAACGCATACGTTCAGTGGCAATGAACTCGATTATTTCCTGCACATCAGGTCTGTCCAGCATTTTCATATATTCCTCGTTAACATACATCAGAGGCTTTTTTACAGTTGCCTTTAAATGAACATTACTGTTATCCGGCTCATCCTCATTTTCATCATCTAGGGGTATGCTTTCGAATTGTATTTCATTTTCTGCAGCATTTCGCACTGTATGTCGAGTTTTTCGTGGCCTGTGTCGCATTTGTGTAGCTGTTAAATTCAAATTGGAATTGCTGCTGCCTATATTTGATGTGGAACTGTTGACAGCTGCATCGGAATCAGATGTTGTTGCTGCGGCTGCTTCTGCTATTGCGCTTGACTGTGCTGAAAGTTTGCAATGTTTTTCTGGTGCGGGTTCGATGGTTTTGCGGCGTTTGGTTGTTGATTTTAAAATAACCGCAGCCGGTTCTGGCATATCGTCATCTGAATCAGGTATTTCTATAGAATTATACATTTTAGTTTATCTTGTAGCGTATACTGGTGATGAGATAAAGTTGAATATATCGATTAATAGATAGAACGCACCATTAATTGGCACCTTCGATACGGTTTCAGCGGGCGAGCGTTGCCACACTTACCGATCTTTACATTTATCGATATGTGTGACACCACACACACGCACACACATAGACACAGCTCTATTTTTTTATTTTCTTTACGTGCGTAGGCGAATTTTTTAATTTTCGAATTAAGAACGAGACAAATTGTATGTAAAACTCCAATCTGTTCAATAGCAACGGGATACACTTTGCTTTGAGCAATAGCTAGCGAGTGAGCGGCAGCTGCAGATACGTCAAAATAGCGACAATATGGGAAACACCGATTCCAAGTTGAACTTTCGCAAGGCTGTTGTGCAGTTGACGCAAAAGAATCAGAAAATCGACAACAACGACGACCAGTTCTGGGAGCAATTCTGGCAGGCGCACCAAACAACGCTTGAGGATGTGTTCGCCTTGGTCACCGCCAGTGAAATACGACAAATCCGCAACGATAATCCCGCCAATCTGGCCACACTGTGTTACAAGGCTGTGGAAAAATTGGCCCAAGCCGTCGACAGCAGTTGCCGGACGCAGGCGGATCAGCAGTGTGTCCTCAACTGTGTGCGGCTACTAGTGCGCATATTGCCCTACATATTTGAGGATGACAAATGGCGTGATTTCTTCTGGAGCAGTCTGCCCGCCAAGGAACATGCCAGCAATCCGAACCAGACGGTTCCACTGGCCCAATCCTTGCTAAATGCCATTTGTGATTTGCTTTTTTGCCCGGATTTCACAGTGCAGGGAACAAGGCGCGCCGGTCCCGAAAAAGCCGAGGAGTTGGCCAACATTGATAGCTGCGAATATATTTGGGAAGCGGGCGTTGGATTTGCCCAATCTCCACCGAAAAATGCGCAAATGGAGCGTCGCCGCACGGAGCTTTTGAAACTATTGCTCACTTGCTTCTCGGAGCCGATGTATCGGACGCCACAGCAATCGGAGGAGCCCAACAAGTGGATCGCATACTTCACCTCGGCGGACAATAGGCATGCCTTGCCCTTGTTCACCTCGTTCCTGAACAGCGTCTGTTCCTATGATCCTGTCGGCTTCGGCGTGCCCTATAATCATCTGCTGTTCGCGGACACCACAGAGCCTCTCGTCGAGGCCTGCCTGCAGCTGCTGATTGTCACCTTGGACCACGACATGGTCATCCAACATCAGCAGCAACATCAGCAGCAACAGCAGCAGCAGCAGCAGCAGCTACAACAGCAGCAGCAGCTGACCCATGCTGGTGGAGTGCTGGTCACGCCCTATGATGAGGTTGGCTGCGGCGACAATCTCTTCATCAATTATCTGTCTCGCGTGCATCGCGACGAGGATTTCCATTTTGTGCTGCGCGGCATAACCCGACTGCTTAACAATCCGCTCGTGCAGAATTATTTGCCGAATTCGACGAAACGGTTGCATTGCCACCAGGAGCTGCTCATACTGTTCTGGAAGATCTGTGACTACAACAAGAAATTCTTGTATTTTGTTCTAAAGAGCTCCGACGTGTTGGATATCCTTATACCCATACTATATCATTTGAACTATTCGCGTGCGGATCAATCACGTGTGGGTCTGATGCACATTGGCGTCTTTATACTGCTGCTGCTATCGGGTGAGGCTTCAACTTAAAAGTCCAGTTACGTATATATATATAATATATAAATTACTAATCGAAAATTACTCCTTTAGGTGAGCGTAATTTTGGGGTGCGTCTCAACAAGGCATATTCGGCGACGGTGCCAATGGATATACCCGTTTTTACGGGCACCCATGCGGATCTACTGATCACCGTGTTCCATAAGATCATCGCTACTGGTCATCAGCGTTTGCAGCCGTTGTTTGATTGTCTGCTGACCATTTTGGTGAACGTTTCACCATATCTGAAGACACTCTCGATGGTGGCCAGTGTGAAGCTGTTGCATCTGCTGGAGGCATTTAGCACACCATGGTTTCTGCTCTCGGCACCGAGCAATCATCATTTGGTCTTCTTTCTGTTGGAGATCTTCAACAACATCATCCAATATCAGTTCGATGGCAACTCGAATCTAGTCTATACAATAATACGCAAGCGTCATGTATTCCATGCCATGGCTAATTTACCCACGGATATGGCGGGCATCTCCAAGTGTTTGAGTGGCCGCAAAACGGGTGGTAAATTTAATTTGCCACGTGTACCGCAACGCAAACAGACAATGCCGACGACGGCGACAATGAGCAACCAGGAGCTGCCGTCGGCCCATGCGCCCGACGAGTATGCTGACGATGTGGAGGATGACGACGACGAAGATGGGGATGAGGATGAAGATGACTTGAATGTGGGCCGCATACGTTTGGATAAGCAAACGATTGCCGAGGAGGATCTCGAATCCGAAACGGAATCCCATGAACGTTCGCAGTTGGGCGACAACACTCAACTGCCGGATACAGTTGCTCCACCACTGACCGCCCAACCCGCCGAGCCTGGCACATTGAAAACCTCACTGCTGGACACGCCCGACATTGGCCAGATGACGGAACGGGAACAGGCGCATCTGGACTTTGACAAGCCGTCATCGTCGTCACCCGTTTCCACGAAATCCAAATCACCAACAGCAAGTGGATCTCCCACAGATCAGTCGCGCCTCTCGGTGGCACATCGTGGCAGCATACGCATGGTGCCCGGTGACGGGGATCGATGGACACCGACGCCCGAATGGATTGTCTCGTGGCGCTCGAAGTTGCCGTTGCAAACGATAATGAGATTGTTGCAGGTGCTGGTGCCACAAGTGGAGAAGATATGCATTGACAAGGGATTGACCGACGAGTCGGAGATACTCAAGTTCTTGCAACATGGCACTCTTGTGGGTCTATTGCCCGTGCCACATCCCATTCTCATACGCAAATATCAGGCAAACTCGGGCACCACGGCCTGGTTCCGCACGTACATTTGGGGCGTCATCTATTTGCGCAACGTAGAGCCAGCCATCTGGTATGATACGGAGGTCAAACTCTTTGAGATTCAACGTGTCTAAGCAAACCAACTTGCAAGTGACAACCAAAACAGTAACAACAGCAACAACAATAGCAGCAACAACAACCACAACAAGAGCAACACAAACATGGCTTAATACCCAAAAAATTAAACGCTTTTGCATTTATTGTAGTTAATTTATTTAGTTCATAGTTCATTCCAAAAATGTTCAATGTTTTAAAAGAGTTTCTTTTTATCTTTTGTTTTTGTTAATGAATCAATCATAAACCCAATTAGAGGTTCAAAATCAGCTCTTTTTTTATCAGCTTTTATTGTTTTGCTTTTTTAATCAATTTAATTGATTTCTTTGGTAGATATTTTTTTAAAAATGTTCCTTGTGCCGTATTTGTAATTGTTTTTGCTTAAGTAATTTATTTCCATATATTTAATTTTTCTTATTTCAAAAGATCTTGGCTTAGTTGCGTTTTATTTAAGATTTAACTGGTGCAATTTTTTGAAACATTGAATTTCTAAAAATCATATTCCACATCCTAATTAATTTATTAAAAAGAAAAATACCAAGCTTTATTTATATAATTGTGTGTGTAATTAATTAGCGTATTTAATAATGTGTGCAATGTATGTTTTTTAATTCGATATATACAATTTAAATGTGTAATACGTAAATTTGCTTTCTGAAATTTAAACACAATATTACAGAATATTTATATATTCATCAGCATAAAAAGTCAAACTATAAAGAAATATTACTTGTATATTAAAAAATAATTATTGCTCTATATTATGCGAAAAAATAAATAAAGCAGATATCTAAAATACTGAAGAGAATTTATGTAGTTTCTTTTCATGATCTTTATGAAACTTTAAAAGTTCAAAAATGACAAAGATTTATCTAAAATTCTGCAGTGGATTTAAATAGTTACTTTGATAGGATTGCAACTTTTAACATAATAAAAGAATTCAATAAAAAAGTGAGTTTAACTAGCTTTTTTGAAGTATAAACATTTATGAGCGTTCAAACCATTCCAATCATAAAAATTAAAGACAAATTTTCGTAGTATGTACATAAAACTACAGATTAAAGCAGATAGAGAAAAATCTTCCCGATTTTATTGTAAAACTGTATAAAAAGTGTTTTAATTTCTAGCGTTGCCGCCCTTAAAGGTCGCCCGCAGCCAAAACACATACTTTAAGATGAAAATGAATAAAACTGATGCAGCGGCCGCAACTATTGCTTTAGTGGGTTGAGGGCGATCTTCATTATCGTCTTGCTGCTCTATCGTGGAGTAGTGAGCCACATCCAAGCCAAATGCAGGTGGAGTCGATTTGAGCAAGTTTTTAGTGAGTTGTATCCGAGGTCGCTTTGGTTGTCACGACTCAGCTGGAGTTGAGGCAGTTGGAGTGAGAGTCGGTGGTGCCATTGGTATTATGCTAAATTTAATATAGCCGCTCTTTTGACGTCTCTGCACGATTTTGCCAATGATTTGTGGCTCTTTGATTGTGGTCTCTATGGTTTTAACAATGCGCTCTGCACTGCCCTCGTCGGCGCCGCTCACATTGCCCTGGATGAGGATGCGCACCTCGTGTCGCTTGTGCAGCCACTTGGCGATGTTCTTTAGTCGAGAGGCGAGATCATGATCAGTTATGCGAGCTCCTATAGTTAACGATTTCTCTGTCGTCTTCTTGTTGCCCTTATCTACAGCTGACTTATTAGCTGCATCCTTGCCTCCAACTGCATCATCTGCCAGCATGTCGGCAGCGGTGACCAATCTAAAAGTTGTTGGCTTTAATTATGAAGTACTTATTTATTTATATATAGAAAACCAACTTGAACATTAGACGCCCAGTTTTGGCATCTGTTTGATTCAGTCGCAGCAGATGCAAATCCCGTCGCTTAGCCAGTTTTTGAGCATCTTCCAGGGTGGTGATGCTCATGGCCTGATTTTGGGCAATCAATGTTATTTTTTGTTGCAGCCGTTTCGCTTTTTGCTCATCTGTTTTTGTTGTATTTATTGCTTGTGTAAGATTTCGGTTTAAGCAGCATGCGTAGAGCTGTATTTGTTCCCGTTGTATATTCAGATGTTTGGGAGTTTGCAACGCCAAAGAACGCAGCGCCAATAAATTGTGTATTGTTGCTAATCGCTGAGATTGCATTTTTGATTTGCTTTGTTTATTTTGCGCTTTTACTTATTATTCTTCGTGAACTTGCAGTTAATGCAACAGAGTTGCAAATATATCGCATTGGCCGATTGTTATCGATACTTTGTTAAATTTGCATACAAATTCCAGTTAAAACAAATTTTAAAACAATTTTACAATATTAATAATGTATTTTTTAGTCAATGAAAGCAATGAGCTTCTACATGTATCGAATACAATTTATCGTAATCGGTTATGTGCGAACACAGGGCGCCGTTTTAAAAGTAAGTGGAAAGTGATACTTGTATTTTGATTGGATTTATTTATGAAGTTCGAAGCATAATTTAAGTTGTGTGGAAGTGAAAATGTGAAAACATTGAGAATATGTTTGAGCGAAACTTAAAACCATTTTAGCCCCATTGCCGATTTCTGTTATTTCGCCATCTGTTCGAATAACGGCGCTCCTCTTCGCGATTTCGCTGCTGCGCCCGCTGCGATGCCAAAATCTGGTGGCATTCCTGCGAAGTGGAACGTTGCTCCTGCAACATTTGGAATTTGGGCTGACGACAGTCCTCGCACTCCTCCCATTTGCTGAACTTGTTTACGTTGCGATCGCACGGATCGGCGGCAAATAACATGCATTCATCCGCACAAAAATTGTAGAACCAAAAATGACCAACAATTGTTTGATTTTGGCAGAGTGGCTCATTTGTACGCAGCATTTGAAAGCAGCGCCTAGCCATGTAATTATTTTCGTCACCAATATTCCTACTTGTCTCATCAAAAGCTCTGTTATATGGATTGTTGTTATTAAAATTGCTGGGTCTTTGCCAAGGTGTAAGCTCTGGATTGGATTCCCGATCTGGATATGGATTTGCTTCTGCTTCAGTCGGAGCTCTGTTGTCGTATCGCAATCGTTGCTCCGCCCTGTTTTTGTCGTCGGGTCTGCTGCGTTGCCAAGGTGCCCGCTCCATATCCTCCAGCCGTGGCGGCACCTCGCCATAGCTTGTGGCATTTGTCTGCTCAGGCATCTGTCGTTGTGACGGCCACTGTGCACCAGGCTTTTGTTCCTGACCCCACTGGCTGCCTTGACTGCCCTTCAAATTACCCACATCGAATGGGGGTTTACGGTGACTATAATCGATATGACCCTCATCGTATTCTCGATTTAAATTGTTATTGTTCCTGTTTCTATTGTAGTTATCATTCTCTGGCTCTGGCAGTAGGTCCCGCTCCCGGTCTTGGTATGGTTTCTCAAAATCAGCCTCAGCTCCATTTAAATTGCCCAAGCAAGCACGGCCCGCACACTGACGCATCTCCTGCAGCTCTAGTCGATGGACACTCTGGCACTTTAGCTCCGCATTGGGATTGAGATACTGGCGCTTGCGTGTCTGATAGCCATCGCCACAGGTTACGCTGCACGAACTCCAGCTGCCCCAGTTGGACAACTGACACTCGGCGCGTCCCTGCTGCTGTTGCTGCCGATGCTGCAGACCCATGTTGAACTCATCATCGAAGTCGCCGGCATTGCGCATGGGTTCGCTCATACCACAGACAAGTCCCTCGCAGGCACGTTCCTCATATTGCGGCACATTGCAATTGTAAATTCTTGCCAGCTCCGGCTGCTTGTAGACGCGTCTTCTATACTGCATGCCCTCCCCACACTTACTGGAACACTCGCTCCAACTGGCCCAGGGATGAGTCAAACACTCACGAGGCACATTCAAATCGTTATTAGCTAGGTAAGGATATCAGTTAATGTATTTACATGTATCCATAACAAGTAATCCCACTCACATTCATCATCCTCACAGCGTCGCTCGTAGATGCGTTGACGGCGCACCGTCAGCATGGCCATTGGTTTCATTGGCGCCCCCGTCTCATCGTAGAAGGGCGATCGCGGATCATTGGGAAAATCGGAGCGTATGCGTCTTATCACATCCGGCGGCACCTGTGGCTGATCAGGAGACTAACAATGACAAGCAAATAATATCAGTTCTATGCAATTGCTTAGTTGCCTATGCTTACTATATAACTGGGTCCCGCATCTGTGCCTACATCCCAGGGATACAAATTGATCACCTTCGCCTCCAGCCAGGTGCAGTTACGCAGGCACAGCTCCAGTCCGGTGACGCCAACAATCCAATCCGGCGATGGTTCAATCTTTGAGGCAAACGAGATCATATGATGCACAGGGTCCACACGCACAGATGCCGACGTCCTGCTATTCAGATTGGGGAATGCAGGTCCGCGTGCCTTGATAATGGTGCGTATCTTTTGATCCTGCAAAGAACATATTATATTTTATATATTATTAATTTGCTATTTTTAGACAATCCCACTCCAAGCTCACCCGGAAATTAATGCTGAAATCTCGCTCGAGCAGCTGGGAAGTGCAGTGCTCGGCATACTGCTTGACGCCTTCGCTGGCGAGCGCACCCGACTCCCAGAAGCGGTAGTCGGAGCTGTGTGCGGCGCCCACCAGCTCACAGAAGCGCGTCTCCCAACCGCGTGCCGGAAAGTCCTTTGGATGCAAGTTTCGCGACCAGACGCCCTCGAATGTGAGCTGTAAGAAATAGATTTCCATTGGGTGACTATATCTATACTAAATCTGAAGCAGATTTTAAAATAAATACTGAGCAAAAAATACATATTTTAATTCGGATCCAAGACGCACCGCATAATACTCACCTCGTATCGGGCCTCATCACAGGCACAGCAAGGGCCCAGGTTCAAGGTGCTGGTCGTTGATTGGCTTTCGACATCGTCGACGACCTCCTCGCAAATACGTTTCGTCAGTCCGCCATCGTCCATGTGCCACACGTCGCGGTGTTGCAACACTGTGGCCCGTATCAGGATGCAACCGTTGCCCGGCTCACTGGGCGCTATCCACGTCAAGTGCATATGGGTTTTGGGATTGGTATTAGTGTTCTCCACCATATTGATGCAGTTTGGACTGAAACGCGTCTCGATCACATCGTTCAACTCAAATCGCCCCAGATCGTTCATATACTTAAAGTCTCCATTCTCATTCTCCAGTGCGAGTATATAGCTAATATAGCGATGTCCATTAAATGCATTCAGGGAAACTGTCGTTTAGAAATCGGGACAGAGATTTTTTAACAATTGGGCAAAGATCACACTGAGAAAAAAAAATTGTAACTAATTTTTTAAATTGCCGAGTCAGTAAATTTCATTACTTGTTTCTGAATTTTAGTAAGAATTTTTTCTAAAAATGTATAAATATTTGGTTTCAATTACATCCAAATAATTTATAAAGATTTTCTAAAATTCAGTGGGATTTTTTCTCTGGGTGTAAATACAAACAGACACAAAGCACGAGTTGGCTTATCTCGAGGCGACCTTGAAAATGAATTCGCAATGTCCTGATAAGACTTATAGAACGATTTGTTTACAAAACAAAAAACAAAAAAAAAAAATATAGAATCAGCAAAATGTTTTGTTTTTGTTGGTTTGCTTGTTGTAAAATCGAATCATGATTTTTTATGGTCGCAATCTGGAAATTTATTGAAGTTCAAGCGCAAGGCCAATGAACCCATCCAGCTCACCGTTGTACTCCTGTCCGAGTATATACGTTTCCGGATTGCCCGTCACGCTTATCACATAGTTCTCATCCACCGGCGATTTGGGCGTATTCGTATTTGCCGGACGACGCGTGCAGATCAGTGCCCATCCTCTCCAAGGCATCAACAGCACGTACAGCATTATTAAATGCCACATATTGAATTTGATTTTTAAATCGAAATTTACTTTAATTAGCTATCCTCGTTCTTTACGGTTTGAGCTTCGGCTTGGAACTGAGCGCACAATTTTGGATGTGAGCTGAGCTGAGCTGAGCTGAAAGCCAAGTCGGTGACTGATAAGCTCAGCTGTCGACAGCTCGACAGAAGAGAAATATATATTTTTCTGACCCACTGATACAAATACATATAATTATCAGCAGACGAAACTCATTTGAAAAACCGGAAAAATAAAGTATAAACAATACAAAATTCACATTTAAAGAGTGAGCAAAATTAAAGAGATTATTTTTCATTTAAGCTAAGCTGCAAAAAAGAGAAAAATGTATTCTTAAGAGTCAAGTTAAGATAGTAAAGATCGGATTTGGTTTAAGATGGGAAAGATTAATGTTTCGAGATCTATTTTAATTTTTAAGAACAAACTTTAATATACTTTAGTTTCGTAAGTAATCCATATAAGAGAAGTCATTTTAAATGCAGTCAATAATTTTATTTAAGATCAAATTTCTCTAATGTATGTTTAAAATCTTAATTCAATAGTATAATTCCCTAAATTCTGGATTTATAGTGAAGCAACTAAGAAAATTCCATTAAAAAATAATAGGTGCTCAGCTGCCATAACGTCCTCGTCGACCATTAGCATTGTTATATTTGTATTTTGTTTGCGACATGGGTTCGCCGAATCCTCCACTGGCTCGCATAGCACCATCTGCATAAGGATTCATCGGATTCGCTGCTGCTGCATAAGGATTATTCGGCGTCGGTGCTCCTCCATACGGATTTGACTGCACTGGAGCTTCTCCATATGGATTCACCTGCATTGGTGCTCCTCCATAAGGATTCATTTGCGTCGGTGCTCCTGCGTAAGGATTCATTGGAGTCGGTGATCCTCCATATGGGTTGACTTGTATCGGTGCTCCTCCATAAGGATTCATAGCGTCGTCCCCGTCGGTACGTGCCAGTTTAATTTGAGGAAGCAGACAAGTGCCTTCGCAGGCCATCAGAGTGCGAAAGCGATTGTTGTTCTCATCGCAATTGTCCGTGGTGAAGATCTTGCACTCGTGATCGTCATGGTCGTAGAACCAATAGTTGCGCACAATCACAGGATTGGCACGGCATGGCAGTGTCGAGGCAAATGGCTTCTCGTAGCAATAGTCCTGTATGACGTTGTAGTTGCCCGACGCATCCGGCTGCCGATCACCGTACCGTACAATTGATGGAGCACGTGTGTTGAATCCCGGTCGCAGATTGTACTCCGGAATCTGCTGGAATTTGTTATCGTCCTCGTTCTTGCCTCTATTCTCCTGCCTATAATCATTATAGTTGTTAGGTATTTTCTCCTCCCTAATATCGTTGTAGCTATTGGGCCTATTATATACACCAGTGCCTCGATTGGGAAAGGGACCACGCGGAAATTCAGTGGGTGGTTCGTGTGTCAAATTATTGTTCCATCCCTGCCTTTTTCTATCCGCATCCAAGCCCCAGGCGGGCTTATCATAACCATCCTCACTCGTCTCGCCAAACGTTTCGGGCTGCTTTAATCCATCGAAATCGCCATGGTCGGCTATGGTGCCACCACAATCTGAGCCTGTACACTGGCGCGACTCCTCGAGCGGTATGCCCATCACTGTCTGGCAACGTGATCTCGCCTGCGGATTGTAGTAGTCGCGAGTTCGTTTCGATATGCCACGCCCACATGTCTTCGAGCAGGGCGACCATTCGCTCCATTTGCCCAGCTCACACTCGGCCATGGTATCGGGTCCATTCGGATTATCGTATGCTCCATTGTCGAAGGCTCCATTGCCCAGTTCATTCTCGTTGCCGCATTGTGTGCCCTGGCACTGGCGCATCTCATCCAGCCGACGATCGCAGCTGTAACTGGTGGCCAGCGCTGGATTCTTGTAGCTGCGAAAGCGTTGCGAGTAGCCAGAACCACAACGTGTGCTGCAGTTGGTCCAATCGTTCCACGGATGAGTAGCGCATTCCAACGGACCCTCCTGGGGTACTAGAGAGAAAGTGCCAGATGGACTGTATGTTATATGATTCAATGAAAACAACACTAAGAAAAATAGTTAACATATTTATAATATAAAAACTACGACAAATATCATTAGCAGCTGATTGATTTGATTTTGAAGTTCCTTTTACCTATGCTTTCATTAATGGCGTACTCACAGAGAGAGAGAGAGCTTTAATGTTTTCAAAGAGCTTGCCTAACAAAGTTAAGTAAAAACGTGTGAAGCTTTTAAACTTATCTCATATTGCAGCTCCAGTTCAGTCCTAGCTTAGCTAACTGCGTGCTGTTAGTGGAAATAACTGGCAATTAATGAGCGGTTGTGCTTAGTGTTATTAGTGCGAACAAATTAAGACACACTAACTAATTTTCAAGTTCCTTTCATTAATTCTCTACTATTATTGCCCTGTGCAAAATTAGAATGTGGAGCGAAGCTATGTATAAACATTTAACGCTTTTGATCCCGATTCTCTTTGCAGCTCTGAGCGGCAGTTCGCCCAGATCTTAATGTATTTTTCACCACAGATATGCGCGCAATTTCACCACAGCTCTGAGCTCAGTTCTCGGCGGCACTTTCAGTCAGCCACTGCTCGCAGTAGAAGTAAGTTGCTGGTTGATGAGTAGCATGAAATTCCAGTGCTAATTTTGTTTTTGGTTAAATTTGATGCTCTTATTAAGATAATTAATACACATACCCTCCTCGCACTCGCGCATGTAGGACTTCCTTCTCGTCAGATAAAGTGTGGCCAGCGGCTTCATAGGTACGCCGGAATCATCAAAGAATGGTGAACGATGATCGCTGGGATACGAGGACGTAATTCGCCGTATAACATCCGGCGGCACCTGAGGCTGATCAGCTGACTGCATGGAAGTACTATTAATTACAACTGGAGTAACTACAAGAGTTTAACTCACCATATAGGATGGACCCGAATCTGTGCCAATGTCCCAGGGATATAGATTCAATACTTTCCGATCCAGCCACGTACAATTGCTCAAGCACAGCTCCAAACCGGCCACGCCTACAATCCAATCGGGCGACGGATCAATTTTGGCTGCTAGCGAGATCTGATGATGCTGTGGATCGACCCGAGCATTCGCCAGAGTTGTGCCAAAGACATTCAAACGATGTCCAATGCCGGGCGCTTTGATAATTGTCCTCACCTCGCCATTCTAAAAGATGCAGACGAGCTACACTCAAACCGAATAAGAGTGAATGAGACTAGAGTAGTTGAACCTGTGTATTATTTCGGATCTCCTGCTCCAGTGTGCGTGTGGCTCCATGCTCGGCCAGCTCACGCATGCCTTGGGTGGCACGCCCCCCGTACGCCCAATAGCGATAGTTATAGCTATGCGAGGCGCCAATGATTTCGCCCAAACGTGTACGCCACGCCTCTGGTGGAAAGTCCTTGGCATGCGTATTACGCGCCCATTTCCGCTCCAGCACAATCTATGGTAACTCACGTCTAATGAATCACCTTTGGATTTCATTAATATATGTTTCTACACACCTCATATTTGGCCTCATCGCAGGCGCAACAATTTTGTAGGGCAGGCGTTAGACTATTCAGCTCATCGATCTCCTCGGGGCAGATGCGTTTGGTCAAGAATCCATCGTCAATGAACCAAACATCGCGATGTTGAACGATACCCGCTTTGATCAGGACACAACCACTATCTGGCAGCTTGGGCGCCGTCCAGGAGACATCGATACGGGTCTTGGCATTTGTATTTGTGCTCTCGACCATGTTCTCGCAGCCAGTGCTGAATCTCGTCTCGGAGTTGTCGAACAGCTCAAAGTGTCCAGTTAGATCCCGTGCATTATAAGGCACAGCAGGATCCTCGCTCTCCACAACCAGCGTAAAGCTGATGAACTTCAGATTAATCGGACACGAGAGCGAAACTGAAAAGTGATTAATAATTATTTTTTATAAAAAGAGCAAGTCGCTTTACGCTCACCATTATACTGATGATCGGGTATATAGGTTTCCGGGTTGCCATCCATTAGTATCTTAAAGTTATCATCGACAGCCGAACGTTCACCACTGGCACCTTGTGGAATCCTAGTGCAGCCGCCACTCACATCCTGAATCCAGGCGACAACAAGTACAATTAATACCACAATTCGAATCATTTTCTTCCGCCGGAGACACTAAACACTGCCGCAGCTAAAAGCAAACTGTCGAAATTGGGTTTCCAAGTGATTGAGGAACAATTTCAATTATTTTGTTACAGACTGCGTCGCGGCGTCATTTTCTTTGCAATATAAGAGCCACAATCTTAATTGAGTTGAGTCGGCACTTTAAATATTTCGAGGGGCGCCTTTTAATACGTTCGTCAATTAATTTATTTTATTTTCGCGTTGGGTTTTTTGAACTGTTGCCTTATAAACATAGTAAAGCAAGAGCGAAATGCTTTGCAGCATTTTATGTAGGTCAATCATAAACAGCAGACAATTCCCCAAATGGCGAATTCGTTAACAAAAACGTGTCGCATGATAAAAAGAAAAACAAACAAAATTGCAGATGATTAATTTGATCTTCATGCTCCTTCTGTTCTCATAAAAAAGTGTGCTAAGCTTTTAAGATCCGCACTCTTTCTTGTGGGCTGTGGTGAAAAGCTGTGATCAAAAGCACAGCATACAAATTTGAAGGGCAGTCGATTTAAATTCTGTTTAAGTTTTATACTTTATTTGTTTATTTTATATATATTCAAAGACTTGATAGTGTTTTATATAATACGAAACATTACTTAGATGCTTGTATATTATGAATACGAGATTAAATAGATATATAATAATATATATAGATATGGATAGAGTAGCTAATACTAAGCGAGTCTAGACTAAATTGGCATGATGAGTAAATAAATTCGTTATTACTGCCACTTGTCGATGTCGTCATTGCCTTGGAGGAGACACGGCATCATGACGCACTTCTCGACGCGTACCCGATCCTTGCACTTGAAGCTGAGATCCGTGTTGAGCAGCGTGCGAGTACGTTGACGCACCGAGTTGCTGCCACAGCTGGCCGTGCACGGAGTCCAAGCGGACCACTCAGAATAGCGGCACTCGTCACGTGACTCCAGTGCCTGCATCTTGGCGGTGGGCAGTTGACGCTGATCATTTAATCTGCCACTCACCGAATACATGTCGTCGCAGCGCTGATAGCAACGATCCAAACGCACTAGATGCTTGGGACACTGTTTGCCCCCATATTTGGGTGAGCGCAGCACGCGACGTGTCCTCAACTGGATACCTTCGCCACAGGTGGCATTGCAGTGATGCGACTGCCACTCGGAGACGCGGCAATCAACACGTATCTGCACCATCGGCTGCTCTGCGCTGAGGCGTCGTTCACTGCGCAGCTGCTGCTTATGGCGTGGCAGGCGACACGTTTCGTCGCACTCTTCCTTTGACTTGAACTTGTTAAGGTTCGTGTCGCAGCGATCCGACCAGTAGATGGCACACTGATCACTCAAATGATCGTAGTACCAATAGTTGGTCACATCGCTGTCGCGACAGTGACTATCCCGTGGCGACTCGAAGCAGAAGTGTGGCACAATCGTGTCGCAGCTGGGATTCGTGCAATTGACCTCCTCGAGCAGTTTGATATGACGACAGGGATCGGTGCCATCGTCATTGGGATCATGGATGCCGTATACTTCATTATTGTTCCACACTTTGCGCATTCGTTTGCGTATCCCAGTGCCACCACAAGGACCCAAGCACGGCGAGAAGTCCGACCAGGGTGACAATCCACACACGGCTGGCACATAATCATCGCGGCGCTGGCTATAGCTCTGGAAGTTGCGAAAGAGCGAACGCTTCTCTGTCGAGCCATCTCCGTTGCCATCAGCATCCCCCATTGCATCGGTTTGGGTGTCGTCAGCCTCCGCCTCGCCTCCACCATCGCTGCCAATGTCGCCACCGCATTGGCTCGCCTCGCAGGTTCTCGTCTCCTGCAGACGCGCCTTGCTTGCCTTCTGACACTTCTTCTTCGCCCGCCGGTTGAGGTAGTGACGGGCGCGTATCATCTCGCCCTTGCCACAGGTCACAGTGCACGAGGACCAGTCACTCCATTCGGACAGTCCACATTCGGGATCGGTGCTGGGCAGCTCCTCCGCGGGCTGCACACCCTCGGGCACCTCCTCGTTAAAGCTGGCACACTTGCGACCCTGACAGTGCTTCTCCTCGCGCAATGCAATGTTGCATCTGTGACGCTGTGCGGAAGTTGGATTATTATATTTAAAATTATTAAATATTAATAATAAATGTTTATTTCCAAATTTTTAGTTACCATGGCCAGTGTGGGGTTCTTAAACTCGCGTGTCCTGTACTGTTTTCCGGGTCCACACTTGGCGCTGCACTCATCCCACCGACTCCAGACGAGCGTTGCGCATTCCGGCGGGACTTGCTCCGCTATGAATTGAGATTTGAGTTAGAGAAGAAAACTTTAATAGAGATTCTACACTTACTGTCTCCTGCTTCGCAATTCTTCTCATAGAGCCGACGACGATTAATGTGCAGAGTAGCTAGTGGTTTCATCTCGGCGCCCGTGGGATCATAGAAGGGCGAACGTGGATCATTGGGAAAATTGGACTTGATGCGACGCACAACATCGGGCGGCACCTGAGGCTGATCAGCGGACTGAAATGAACAGAGAAATGTAATTAAAATGAATCTAGCAATATAGCAAATCTTCGCTAACCATATAAGAAGGTCCGCTATCTGTGCCTGCATCCCAGGGATAGAGATTATGCACCTTGTTCTCCACCCATGAGCAATTTGGTAAGCAGAGCTCCAGTCCGGACACGCCAACAACCCAATCGGGCGATGGATCCACCATGGAGACCAACGAGATCAAATGATGATTGGAGTCTACACGGAATACGGCAAATGTTTTGCCCGTCACATTCGGATAGGCAATACCACGTGCCTTAATGATGGTCCGGATGTGGTCGCTCTGATCCTTCAGCTCGCTCTCCAGGGTGCGAGTCGAACCGTGCTCGGCCACCTCGCGTAATCCCTCGCTGGCCAGCTCCCCATACTGCCAGAAGCGATAGTCGATGGTGTGCGAGGCACCAATGATATCGCTGAATCGAGTGCGCCAACTGTTCGCTGGAAAGTCCTTGGGATGCGTGTGACGCGACCATTTGCCCTCAAAGGTTAACTGAAAGATAAATAAGTTTTTAATCCATTTCTTTAAATCTGAAATAAAATTCATCCCAAATTTAAGTAAATCCCTCTAAAATAAAAATTGTTCGATTTACTAAAAAATAGGCCAATTAGCACCTCATATTTAGCCTCGTCGCAGGCACAGCAGGGATCCACGATGCTGGGCTGAGTGTTAATGTCATCCACCTCCTCCTCGCACATGCGCTTCGTCAGCAGTCCGTCGTCCATGAACCAAACATCGCGATGCTGCATCACCGTCGCACGGATCAGCACACAGCCTAATCCCGGGCTGGTTGGTGCTGCCCACACAACATCTACATGCGTTTTGAGATTGGTGTTTGTGTTCTCCACGAGATTTGGACAGCGTGGACTGAAACGTGTCTCCGACAGATCACTAATCTCAAAGGCGCCCATTGCATTCGGATCATCCTCAGCATCTCCATTCTCTAGCTCAAGTGCGAGGCTAAAGCTCACAAAAGAGAGCCCCGAATAGGCGTTCAATGTCACTACACAGAGGTGAAAGGTGAGTATCTCTATCTCTCTTTCTTTCTCTTGCTCTTGCTCTTATGTTAAAAGCTCTTATCTATACTCACCGTTGTACTTCTGGCCAGGCACATAGCTCTGCGCATTGTTTGCCACGGAGAGCACAAAGTTCTCATCCACTGGCGACTTGGCTGCAGTCGCCCCGGCAGGCACCCGACTACATGCCTGGACTAACGCTAAACGGCGTCCGATTGCTAATAAAATGATGATGTATAGAAATCCGTACATTGTTTGCACACTTTTTCAGACGCTCTGTCCCTTTTAGCTTGTGGGTGCTGTAAATTGAAACGCCATTAATTAAGTGACCTATTTTTAGATTTGGCACATTTGCAATGTGAAAGGTTTTGCTTCAAATTAAACGTACAGTTTTTACATTATGAATTTAAAGATATATCAAAAGAGTCAACGAAATAATGCCTTTATTTTTCAATTAATTTTGATGTTCTTCATGCTCCTTTTACATCTATAAACGTATAATTAACAACTGAGGTAAAATTATGCATTTGTAAAAGTTTAGGTGGGAGTTGCGGTAAACGGATAAGAGCCTTACTCAGCCTAATTAACTTGTATTCGTTTAACTTTCAGTGCATGCTGTATATGAAAGTAAATACAACATATTAATTAAATCAATGAACAACCGATTTCACCTAGTGATAATTTAGTAAACATTTATGATTTATAAGCAGAAATCATTATCATTTTATTATATACTTTTATTAAATATTAATAAATTGACAAACGGAATGAATGCGGAAACCATTTTGCGTTTCGCATGCAAATATCGTTTAGCTTTTTAATTGATTTGCATATGACTGAAAATTGTATCAAATGTCAATGTTGGGCATGTTAATTAATTGCAATTGCTCTTGACATTGCTATGGTGCATTTTTTCTTTTTTTAGAGAATATATATTAGAAAAAATTTTACGATATATGAATATTTACAAATTTAAAAATGTATCCACAGCTTATTCAGGTAAATCGACTTTGTATGCTGCACTTTCTATTTCACTGACTCAATTAAATTGCCAGGCGGATCTTGCAGTAAATAATAAAATGAACTGTGAGAACACTCTCGAACTAAACACATACATATTCGCATACTAAGTGTGTACTTTGTTAGGAGGGACATCAGTCAGTCGGCGACTACGTCACTGATTAAATTCAATTGAAAATTGTGGCGAGTGTACATAATAACTAAAAAATAAAATGTCGAGCTTAACGACAGAATCAGCAGCAGCAGCAGCAGCCGCAGCAGCGAAAGCAAATTCAAATGCAAATAGAAAAACTACATGATTAAAATCACTTTTAGGGTTTCTAAAAGTGTTTCACTTTGCATTGCGACACCTACAAATCAATTGCCCATCAATGACTTACGTATTATCAATAAAAAATCACACATATGACGAAACTTTTTGCATACATTTAAAAAAAATGTCCTATATTTGTATGTTTGTATTGCAAATTAGCTGTAAATTCGGATTATCTTTGCAGTTCAAATTCACTTCGCTCACATGTAATTTCAATAAATATCCACAACCGTTTCGCCAGGCGCCCGAAACGCAACTGAAATGCAAATTGCACGAGCTGCTCTATTTCTAAATTCATTTTGACGATGTGCAGTTATTTTTGTGAGAGAGAAGTAGAGAAAGAGAGTGAACGTCGAGTGTGAGTGGGGTAGAATATTGTTGTTGTTCTTGTTGCTGCTGCTGTCTCCATATTGCTGCTCTTGCTAATACTTTGAGCGTATGCATTTTGTGTTTTGTTTTGATCGCACAAATCTAAACAATGTAAAACGGAACTAAATCGAATGGGAAGTAAGGAATGTGCGATTGGTGTGCTTTCTGCACAGTGGGTGAAATTGCCTGATTTTAGTGTATCCAATTAATTTTAGCAAATAATTAGTAATTTTGAACTACTAATTTTTCTTCTATAAAGCAGGCTATCTCGATATTTAATATTTAAATGTGTGACTTAAAATCATAAATCATTTCTATTCATTTAACATCAAACATAACAACGCTGAGTTTCGTATTTCGAAATTAATCACATTTATTTCTAGATATTTTTACAGATTTTATTACGCTAAAATAAGAATTAGGGAATAAGGATACACCCAAAATGCAAAATTCCTCAGTTGTATCGCGTTGTAAGCAGCATTATTATTACTTCAAGTAATATAAAATATGCATCAATTATTTTTCTTACAGTGCCGCAAAAAACAGGCAGCAAGACCAATGCACCAAAAACGGTCGCGGCTGAAGCTTCAAAGTTGAACAATGCCGTCAATAATGAAACTATCAAGAATGATGACGTCAAGGATAAAGCAACAAATACGCAACCTGTGCGAAGCCATAGTTTTAAGTATAACGAAAAAAACCAATTTAATATATTTTTATTTCCTTCCAATTGACAGCCAAAACCTCCGTCAAAGCTGCCTCTTCCCAGAGGAAAGAAAATAGTTAACGAGCCATCTAAAAACATGAATAATAACAAAAATGAATTGATGATTGCTGTTGCAGAACCACAGACACCGTCTTCGGCACCGACATCAGAAAAATGCTTGAAGAGAGTCCCCTCAACGAGGAGCATGACATTGTCCGACTTCAGGATTATAAGCGACTCTAAGGATGTTGCACCCAAGCTGAGGACACAGTTTACAAAGCCGCGCTCAACTCTTTTAACTGATCAGCGTATAAAATCCTCGGTTCGCAAGTCCACTTGCATTGGTTGGTTAGAGGATTAAATCTGATTATATATATAATAAAGTTGCTCATATATTGTTGCCTAGTTGAAAAGAACTGCTTGCCGAATGAAAAAATGCCCATGAAGAAAAGACCGACCATTGCAGAAACGCAAGCGGAACATTTGCAGGAAATGTGCACTTCTCTGACTCTGGAGGAGCAGCTGGAGAACTACCAGTCTCAATTTCTACGGAAAATAACCAGCTACAATCAGCCTGGCAAGGAACGCACCTACAAGCTGGTTACCGTTGTGCAATCGGATATTTGCAAGCTGCTGGTGCACCAGGATGACCTCCTTGAATTGCCCAAGACCATACGTAGGTTTACTCATTCTCCCATTTTTCAATCCCTACGTCAGATTGCCTACAATATAAGCAAACATCAGTTTGTTGGATTGATTTGCACCGAAAAATCTTTAACCTGAGATCATAGTTAAAGTTTTCATCTTTTGACGAATGTTTATATTTATATTATTTATTTTATCCCTCTTTAAACGCTAGCTGCCAAGTCGGCAAATGATTTGAAGCATATCGTTAATGAGTTCTTTGAGTCGACCTCGAAGTATATTTTGGAACAGATAGCAAACTTACAGCTGTTCAATGATGATATATCTCAAGCCGCTGTTTGTGAGACTCTGCGCCTGAAGCTGCTAGAGGAGCTGGTGAGTCAAGATTCTAGATTCACGAGCAATCATCATTTTTAAAATGAATCCTTCATTTACAGAAAGACAAATCGCAGGCTGTGGACACTGAGATTATGAGAATGTGTAGTGTTGTACCCGAAGTCAGCAAAGAAGATTGCCGGCTGGATGAGTTGGAACGCTCCAACAGCTATTTGCAGTCGGAGAACCACAATCTGCGCCACAAAGAGGAGGAGCTCAAGACCCGATTGGCGGCACTGCTAAAGAAATCAATATTCACATTTACGGATCAGCAGACAAAAATCAGACAGCTGGAGCAAACGTTAGTTGATCTAAAAACTGATAAAGAAATTTAAATACGTCAATA
Organism: Drosophila melanosoma; assembly: GCA_035042045.1. NCBI lineage: Eukaryota > Metazoa > Arthropoda > Insecta > Diptera > Drosophilidae > Drosophila > Drosophila melanosoma. The sequence goes on from JAWNLY010000049.1 coordinate 423,678, forward strand.
ATCTGATGCCAACAGCAATACTGAACTGAAAGAGCTTGTAATGGAAAGCAAGAAGGAGCTGGAACAATCTCGAGGAGCCTCCGAGAAGCAATTGAAGTGTGCACAAGATGATAAGTTGAGCTTGGAGAATAAATGTGAAGAGCTGTCCGCGAAGATAGTTGAGAAGGATTGTCAGTTGGCCGAGAGATATAAGCTGATAACGGAGCGTGATTGCCAGCTGGCCAAGCAGGCGAAACAACTGGCAGATGTAGCGAATCCTCTGCTGCTGGAAGCGGCTAACACAAAAAATCAGATTTGGTATGCCACAGATTATCAATTGACTTTGGCTAAAATACTGCCTCAAACAGCACAATGCAAGCGGAGCTGGCACGAAAGGAGGCTCTACTGAAAGACCAGGAGGAAGTGCAGCTAAAGTTGCGCAACGAAATGATCGAAATGCAGGAGGAACTAAGCGAAGCAGAGCTAAGGCTGTGTCGCAACGAGAAGAAACGCGAACTGGAACTCCAGGTGCTGGCCATAAGGGCCGAGCGGATTAGCTCCCTCGACAAGGAGTTGAAGGAGCGCGAACTTGAGCACAGGCGCATCATTAGTGATAAAAACACATCGCTTACCCTGGTAAAACCAAACAACACCTATCCATGTCTGATCTGTTGTATGCGTTCCGTCGCCAACAGATTAGAAACGAGTTGGGCGCCAAAAATGAACAATGCCAGAGCCTGCGCGACAACCTGACCACCATGCAGACCACGTTGCACAGCAAGGAGCACGGGATCAAGCTGCTGGTTGAGAGCTCCGAACGCACCCAGATGCTCAACGCCAAACTGATCCAACAAAATGCCATTCTGAAGGAACAACGCGACGAACAGCGTCGCACTACGTAAGTAAAGATTTAGAGACCCTTGTAGGCGAGGCTTATTATATCTTATATCTGAAGAATATATGATATATATTGTATATATTGCAATAGATAACTGTATAGTTTGGTTAGGATAACTTGTTAAGCAAACATGCAAAAACTTATCGTTGGCCCGATTGTTCCTATGGAAACTATTTGATATACTTTTCTGATCATGTTCGACACAGTTGAATTTGTATAAATTAGCTAGTTAAACATAAATAACTCATATTTAGACCGATTGTTCAAGGTCAACAATATGCATTAATTCATATGCCAAGTTTCATAAAGATAGCTTTACAACTAAGCTGACTAATTGCAAAATCTTATATCAACTTGGCTAAAGATTCTAATCAATAAAAATATATTTACGCATGGGAACGTTACATACTTTATAATACATATTATGTTCATATTCCCATACCATCTAATATTAATTGTTAATCTATTTTGAAGTAGCACCTATGCCAAATTACTAACTGGCAATAATGGCCAGAATATGTACGAACATGTTACAGCTGAGGAGGCCTTGAGACTTCGTTCAATGCATCACATATAAATGGGGATGGAAGAAGAAGAAGCGCAAACGCAAAAAACTGAAATAATATTATGATTAGAGCAAGATTTGTCTACAGTTATTATTAGAGTTCCATATTTATGTACATTTCATCATTAGTGTGTATCACATTACTGTGTATCAAAATTATTGTCAATCTAAACTAAAATGCATTCGTTTTAATGCACTACATATATATATATATATATATATATATATATATACATATCTGTAGGAAGTTAATTTTTTATTTATGTTTTGTCGGCACATGAATGAAAAAGTCGTTAATTGAACTGATTTGAGTTTTTAGCGCAGGGTCACCTTATGCTGCACAAATACACTGAAACCAACTAGATCTAACTAGAAACACAGATACAAATGAGCAAAGCATAATCTTTGAAAGGCAAAGCTAGCTAGAGATTCTTCCACGGAGATTCATTTATCTTTAATTGTGCTAGTTTAGATTTCTTCATGCGTTCTTAGCTATTTTTTGGATCAGTCGCGTCGAGCAAGTTGTCAAAACCAGTTGAAACACTACGATTTTCATTCCACTTTCTGGTAAAACCTGTTTGTAAGGTTGAACCAATTTTTGACTAACAAAAGTCTATGTGATCTGAAAATGTAAACTTTTATTTTTTTTTACAACTTAAGTTGAACAAAGATCTTTATCTTTTTTCTATATTGTTTAAATATGTGAACAAAGCAAAGTTTATTAAAGTCTTTATGATATAGTGATTATAATAAACGATTAATGATTATTAGAAATCATCAGTTTTTTAAAGCGTTTCTATTATAACTGGAACAAATATCTGCAGAAAGTGCTGTTTTACTATAAACGAGTTATATATATATGTGCTCCGATTTTCTTTAACTTTTTTTTAAGCAATGATAAGAATAAACTTTAAAAGTAATTTTTATATTTTATTGCCTTTGTGCTGTAAAAAAAAAAAACTGTTTGCTCAAATATAACACATTTTGGGGAAAATTTTATCAACGATTTACTTCCCTTAATAAAGTTAGGTAAGATTAAAATTCATGCTCGAAAAGTTGCACCTACAATTAAAAATAGTTAATTTTTTTTTTTTGTTAGATGAACAAATAATGTTATCAAGAATAAAACCGTAAACTTTTTGGTAATCTGTGTATTAATTCAAGAGTCAAATTTGGATACTAGCTCAAAATAGTGATTTAAGAAAGGCAAACAAAAAAAAAAAGTATTTGGAATACTTTATTTACATATGAAAACTATATTTATATACAGATTGTTTAATTCATTTAATCAAAAAAGGCCTTAACGCAAATGTGCCTTACGAAAAGTGTGAAAAGAGTTTGTTACCCAAAATATTTAAGAGTTGTTGCTCTATCAGTTCTATGACGAATATTCATAGTCACATTTCTGTTGACTCTCTTTCCAAGCTTATCAAAATTTGTTGCATTATCAGCTGGAATCTTAAGACCATTACACTTATAAGGGCCTTTCTAAGATCCCATTCAGTGGAAAAGTCGATGCATTTAAGTTCACTTTAGTTGCATCGTTTGTCGCACGTGCATCAAAATGGATGCAACACAATTTGATAAGCTCAACCGATTGGTGGATGGCAACATTAACACAAAACTGAACAATGACAAAAATTGCGTGATTTACACAACTGAATTGGTAGGTCAAAAGAAGGCAATAGAAATGAGTCTAAAGTGTATTAATGTCTATTACCAACTATAGTTTGGTGTAAATAGCAGCAGCGCACTGCAAGTTGAGGAGGAGGAGGAGGAGAAGCAGCAGGAGGAGCACTCAAGCAGTCGGCAGAAATGGGGCAAGAGCATTGAGTTTCTCTTTTCCTGCATTGCGTTGAGCGTTGGCCTGGGCAATGTCTGGCGTTTTCCGTTTATAGCACTGGAAAATGGTGGTGGCGCTTTCCTGATACCATATCTGGTGGTGCTGCTGCTGGTGGGCAGACCCATTTACTATCTGGAGGTTACAATCGGACAGTTCTGCAGTCGAGGCTGCATTGGTGCCTTTGACATGGCACCCATTATGAAAGGTATGTGCAAAAATGTTTACACTGAAAAAAAAGTAAGAAAATTAGAAATATCTTTACTAAATTTTACAAAAGTATATCTTGAAATAAAGTAAAGAAATACCAGGATTTTAGAAATATACTTTCTGAATAAAAGATGAGTCGCAAAAGAATGGCAAATTTTCTAAAATTCAGGTCGATTCTCTTTCTGTATTTACATTAATCTTAACTTCCCGATTACAGGGTATCTCATAGTTTATTAAGAGTGACTCACCTGCCACTTCTCGATCTCTTTGACAGGTGTTGCCTATGGTCAGGTGTATTCCACAGCTTTGGCTACCACCTACTATGCCTGCATCATGGCGTTGACCATACGTTATTTGGTGGCCTCCTTTTCGGAGGTGCTACCCTGGACGTACTGCCTCGTCGAGTGGGGTAGTTCGTGTGTGGCAACAGCTGCAACTGCCACAAATAGCAGCAGCAGCATGTCCATGCATGGTGTATCCTCTGCAGAGTTGTACTTTACGTAAGTTGTAATTTACACATAGGAATTCTCCAAATGATTTAAATTCTTTTTTGTAGTCGCACTGTGCTCAGGGAACCTTTAAATTTGGATGAGGGCCTTGGTACTCCTAGCTGGGAGATGATCTTGTGCTTGATGGCCACATGGATCATCATTGCCATCACTTTGTTCAAGGGCATACGCAGCTCAGGCAAAGCATCCTATTTCCTGGCCCTGTTTCCCTATGTCATCATGTTGATCCTGCTGATTAGGGCGGTGACATTGCCGGGTGCCTGGCAGGGCATCCTCTACTTTGTGCAGCCCCAGTGGAGTCAGCTGCTCAATCCGCATGTCTGGTACGCGGCCATCACACAAATGTTCTTCTCGCTGGCCATCTGCTTTGGCACCCTCATCATGTACGCCTCCTTCAATGACTTCAACAAGCGTGTCCACAAGTGAGTCCTGCAGCAAGGAAAGTATATTTTAATGCAACTCTTACTCCTCCCACACAGGGATGTCATCATCATTACCACCATTGATTCGTTCACCTCCATGTTGGCTGGATGCATCATCTTTGGCATTCTGGGCAATCTGGCGTATGAGACAAATACCACGGATATATCTCAAGTGGTCAAAGGCGGCGCAGGATTGGCATTTATCTCGTATCCAGAGGCGATTGCCAAATTCAAATATTTACCGCAATTCTTTGCTGTGCTGTTCTTCTTCATGCTGCTGGTTCTTGGAATTGGGAGTAACATTGGCATGGCCTCGTGTGTGATCAATGTAGTCAAGGATCGCTATCCACACCTGCCCCACTGGCAGCTGGCCATTGGCGCCTCAGTGATTGGCTTTTTGTGTGGCCTGGTCTACATGACGCCGGGCGGACAATTCGTTTTGAATCTTGTGGACTTCTATGGTTGCACCTTTATTGCTTTGGTGCTGGCCATAGCTGAGCTCCTGGCCGTCTGCTGGATCTACGGTGTGCGTCGTCTGTGCAGCGATATTGAATTCATGCTCAACATTAAAACCAGTTTCCATTGGCGCATCTGTTGGGCCATTGTGGCGCCCGGCCTGATGTTCCTCGTCCTCGTGTACATGCTCGTCAGCTATGAGCCACTGACGTACAAGGGCATGCAGTATCCTCCGCTGGCCAATGTGGCTGGCTGGCTAATCTGGGGACTGGGCGTGGCACAGCTGCCCTTTTGGGCACTCTACACCATCTATCAGCAGCCGGGAGATAGCTTCAAAGCCGTAAGTCAAATTTCAATTGGTAATCTTTATGGAGTACAACACTTTTTAACCCGCAGAAACTGAAATTGGCTATGAAGCCCACCTCGGATTGGGGTCCTCGCCAGCCCCAACAGCTGCAGGCCTACTTTCTGCACCGCAAAAGGCTGAAGGAGTCCAAGCAGCGCCGTGGCAACTTCATTTTTGACAACATTTTTGGTTAGTTAAAAGTTTTTGGTTGGTTTCTGCATTTTAAAAATACTTTTTGTACGCTTTATTTTGTTTTGATAATATAACCCAAAAATTCGCAAGATATTAATTGATTTTAATTGTTTGCAGTTTACTCAAAGCTTTTAGCTTGAGTTATGAAAAGATTTTTATAAACTAACATTTTTATGCAGAGTTTTTGCTTGCAATATTTTAATCATATTAATTTTAGGCTTTAGCATTTTAGCAGCGACTTTTTATAATATTATAACTTACTTATACTAAGTAATACTTAAATTATTTTAATAAAAATATAGAAATCAAAAAAAAAAAAACCAAAATTAAATTTCTACTATAAACTAATAACTATATTAAGAGAAAAAAAGGTTGCTTTAATAAAGTGTGTTTAACTAGCTGATGTTTAATGGTCAATAAGTATGGTAAAATATTATATTATTTAGAATACATACGAAAAACAAGAAATAATTCTATAGTCGAGGGAGATCGACTCGTTGATACCCTGAACCCTTAATTAAACAGCTAAATACTTATTAGGTTAACTGATATTAGTTTGTTCAATAAAAAAATAAATTTAAATCAACAAAATCTGCATTTTTTAACTGGTCTTTATATCTATTAAAAGGTTATATATATTAACTATTATGTCTTTTATTTCTATCGGAATTAGATTTCTTTCGAAATGGAGGCAGTTATTGATAAGATGAAATAAACTTGAACTGAAAAACACAGTTCTCAAAAATGTATCAGTATACAATCGAAAATGCTTCCCTAACTTCTCAAAATTCAATTGATTCAGGGTATTATAGTAATATAATATTTAAGCAAATTAAAACTTGTATTATTAAAAAAAAAATTTGAGTGAACAAGCTACGTTAATAAATGATAAATTAATTCTGATTTTGCTGCAATTCGAATGCTTCACATCGAATAATTCACATATTACATTTAAATCTCTTGTTAATTATCACAGCACTTTTTGATTTCTTTTATTATTGTGCAAAATTAAATATATATATATTAACTATGCCAAAACAAAATTGTTGAAATTGTGTTTAACTCAATTATTTACAGATCCTAACTTATATGCATAAGAACTAAGCTACTTATTGTTTTGCATTATTATTATTATAATTATTATAATTATATATTGTGTTTAGCTGCAGCTAAGCAATTTGTTTAAACTATTGAATAAAATGATAGTTATGTAAATTTTTGATTTAAAGTTATTAAAAGTTGTTTGGCTTGCGTTTAAAGTTATTGAACTGGCTAAGAAGTGGCCTTAATAGAGCTGTTTTATATATATATATATATATATTAATATATATTAATTTCATCTTTTTGCTTGGCAGATTTTTGTTAGATTTGGGCAATGTTTTCACGTTTTTGTGTAGCACGTTTTCATTGATTAGTTTTGAAACCCATTAAAATGTGATTTCCTTCTCCTCTCCACTATATAGTAAAGTATATCTATATATATATATATATATGTGGTATATATATATATGTATCTATTCGGTATACAAACTATCAACACTAATGAATTAAGAATTGACTTGTTATTTCCATAGCCTACTTTTCAGCGCAAAGATCTTTGTAATTAAAATTCAGCGTAACTTGGCTAAAAATACATATACATATATATATATATATATTCGTGTATATATATATATACATAAATTGAATTGAAAATCTATATATGCACTGACTATAAATGGAAGTGGTTGTTTTGTTGTTGTAACATTTGTTCACACTAGATATGGTCCTATTTGTGTTTCGTCTATATAGAAAAAGTTAACATATACGATATGATTTACCTTGAGTATATTGTCTACTTGCTAATGATATATTGCCTATCTCTGTGTGTAGGTGTTGCTGTAGGTGTGTGATTGTGTGTGATTATTAGAATTAAAAAGTTGCTTTTGTTTGGTTTTCAGTTAATAATTAGTTAAAAATCGAATCACTTAACAGTTTCGCGTTTAGTTGCAGCAATATTCTTTCCCAATTTCCATTATTTACAGCATAGAAAAATATATATTTATATATAGAATTCTATAATTTTTGTTGCCCCCTAGAAATTCTGTATTGGTCGATAGAGTCCTGTGTAGCCACAGAGACGAGCACGCAGTGCCGGTATCAAAAAGGCAGCCAACGAGATATCCTTCAATAGTTCCGCACACTCGCAGACCAAAAGATACATTTTGTCGCCCTTCTGCGAGGTGCTCTTGTGCAGCGCAATGCGACGTAGTCCAGCAGCCCGTGGTAAATACCTATATATATATATATATATATATATATGAAACTATAAATATTATATATATATATATATATTGTATACATTTCTTACCTGTACAGCATGCGCGCTCCTGTCCAGTACAACCAGTTCTTTTCAAAGCGCTCGCCATCGTCGCCCTCGAAGACCTGCAAATTAAATGTTGAATTTTTCATCGAGTTGAGTCTCAATTTTTGCAAGTCTTACCTTGAACACGCTGATAATGAAGCCCGTGGCGGATGTCTGCGATTTCTTAAAGCTGCCCGCCTCATTCGAGGGCAGCACCAGCGGCGGCCGACAAATGGAAGCCACCTCACTGTACAAATCCAAAGTGTGGGCGGCAGTGTATCTGTTTGCAGCAGAGAGGGATTTAAATAAATTGTAAATAAATGAACGACTACTGGCATATTTATATATCACATAATATATAAATCAAGTGATTCAAAAGAATGAATTATACAACAGAAAGTATGTTTTATATGTGCATTTATTATCTTACTTCAGTGTTTTGGGCTCAAACTTGGAGAGCGATGAGACCCGCAGGCTGGCATAGAAATTCGATGGATCCGTTTGCATCGTGTTGATCAGATAATACGATATAAATGGAAATTCAGCTGCAATAAAGAAATTAAATATGTCATTATTATAAGCAAATATAATTTATTATTTTTTATTTTTGTTAACCACTTACAGTTCTTTTCCATGTTGGCTAGAATCATGCCACCGACGGCAGTGTTGGCCTGTTGCACCTCCGTTAAGAGCTCCGAGGCAATGGAGCGTTGCTTGAGCAGCGGATGTGAGAGGGGTGATTCCATAACGGGATCTATAGCCTCGAGAGGACTCATCAGATGCACTAGGATGCATAACTTGGGATCGGAAACCTCTAAAACGCTGAGCGGACTTGAAGTCTTCCCATCTGCACTCAAAGCAGGCAACTGAAAGTATCAAAATAAATTAACTTAAAGCTGTTGAAAACAAAAGAATTATTGTAAATTATTTACTGGTATTCCTGCGGGTAGAAATCGATCGACACTGTGTACCGGAATGATGAAACAGTCACGATCCAGGGTTGCCAAGGAGATGGGCTCTGCACGAGTGCTTCCCGCGATGCCAGCACCACCAAAGTTGCCTGCAAACACGCAAGAACGTTATTGAAAACCATTTCGAAAAATCATTGACAATTACATAGACAACAATATTACGATAGGTACCATTATAAATACAGCTTTGATTATAGTACATTAAATAGAGAGCTTATTAGTGGCAACACAGAAAGCTTTTGCTGCTGATACCCCAAAAAAAGAGCTGAAAGTTATTAAATAGTTTACAACTTATTGTTGATCGTTTGATTATTTGAAATGAGCGCTTTGTTAGAAAGCTTTTTTCGTTAGAAGCTTTCGTTGCTGATCAGCAAAGCTTTTGCTGAAAATACTAAAAACTCAACAATACTTGTCTCAAAGCTTTCGTCAAATTTGAAGCAATAAAGCGGTAAATAGAAAAAAAAAACATGTCTAGCTTTCAAAAAAGAACTTGCACCAACAACAACAAGATGAGAAAAAGAACAACAACAAATTGGAGAAGTACACACAGAGATCAAGGAGAGGGGGGTTAGGAAGAAAGTGTGTTAAGGAATTATTGTGTGTGTGTGTGTGTGGGAGGGAGGCTGAGGCACAACATATGCTGATTGTGAGCGTATTTTGTTTTGATTAGTTTTTCAGATTATTTGAGCAGTGGCAACAACAACAAGTTCAAGTTGGGCTCAAACCTTGCCGCGTTGCCGCAGCGGCAGCCGTAAGCAGACAATTTGTTGCACTAAATGTCTGCTGCTGCTGCTGTTGCTGTTGCTGCTGCTGCTGTTGTTGTTGTTGATAGGCGTAGGCGGCTTGTTGTTGCTGCGTCGGCTGCTGTTGCAACTGTTGCAGTCGGATCTGACTGTTGGAGGTGCCGTGATTGATGCTGCTGTTCCAACGCATCAGCGAGAGGGATCGATCGACTAACGGTTGCGGTACATCCACTTCGTAGAGGCTGTTGCTGCTGGGTTGTGTAAAGGACGTGGTCGGGGTACCGGGTATGCCCGATAGTGCGCTACATCGTTCTGCAATTAATTCTCTCGATATATATATATATATGTATTTTTTTCGATATGTTTACACACAACATATAAACGTAGCACAAGTTGAAGAAGTAGAACAACAGAAACAAAAAAAAAATAATCATTTAAATATTGAATTCTTATTGGGAGTGGATTGGTTGAAAGTTGTTTTTACTTTGGTATTTCTGTTGTTGCAGTTAGGCACATTTATACATATTTATTTACACAAGGCTAGACATATTCATAATCATCGTAGTTTTAGTAGGCATCGCATTACTGCAATTAACTGTTAGCTGGCTTATATATAATATATAAAAAAAACACACACACACAAGTTCCATTTGCTTGACCTTTTGTTATATATACATACGAATATATATATATGTATATGCAATTGCTATATGCACATTCAAGGCCATTGCCAACTGCCATTGCCAAATACAAAAACAAGTCTAGGATAAAACCGTCTTTTGCCCTAAAAGCCAAGCCAACTGGAAATACGTAGATTAGCTGAAGAAAAACATGTGAGCATTTCAATTAAGATTTGCCAAAACTACTGAACTGGTTTTTATAAAAAATATATAGAAAATATAGAGGTCTAATCATTGCAAATGAAACCTTCATGCGTGCCTAACACAGTCTGCACATTTGCATTGGCAAATATGAAGAAGATGTTTTATCAGAAAATGATTTATGAGGAAATGAAAAGTTACCGAAGCTGCGGCTATAAATGCAAATTGTGCTATAAAAAATGAAATATATGAAAAAAGATTGGATATATAAGGTAAGCCATCCTCGCAGAGCGGAGTTTAACTGCTGATATCAAAATATCTAAAATTCACTAAAAATTTAAAAACCCGACCGATTGTCTCGGACTAGTTCATGTTTGATGATGTTATACAAGTATATATATAATAAATTACGTTGCCAACAATAAGTAAGTTCAAAATCAGTTATTCAGGTGACTCTTCCACGTATTACAAATTTCAATATATTTATTCTAAATTTAAAATAGATATTCTCGTGTTCCTAACAAACAAATGATTTACCCTTTTTGCTGATACGCGCCCAAACACCATTCTATAATATAACGGTAAACATAAATCTCAGTTCAAACATGCTGCGCCCAAAATTGTCTAAATTCCAATTATCCTCTCAATTGCCAGCATAAATGTGAACAGTTTGTGGCAAACACCGCGTATGCGTAACATGCACACACATATTACGTACACGCCACAGATGCTGATGCTTAATTGAGTAGATAAATGTCTAAATATATATTTATATATATATATATATATATGTTTGTATTATGTGCACATTGATTGCCCGCCTATTGGAGCCTAACCACCGAGGATGCTTTGGCCCACGACGAGCGATGCTGTTTGTAAAATGGATGAAAACATTCGAATTGTGAATTGCAAATGAAATGCAAAAGTAAATAAAAAGAGGAGCAAAGCAGACGAGACGAAAAAAAGCTGTTAATGGGTTAATGGAGCGCAAATAACGAAGGCTGTGGTTAGGCCACATGGCAAACAAAAAAAAAACACAAAAGAGAGGCAGAGCGACAAAGAGACTAAAAGAGAGGGTTATGTAAGAGCAGGAGAAAGAGAGAGTTAGAGAGAGAGAGAATATGCAAAAATGCTTTGTTTGCGTGGCACGACAAAATTTTGGTTACCTTCGCCCACATCATAGCCGGGCCGATTGGGCGAGAAGAAGAGATGTGTTCGATAGTGGATCTCCTCCGGCTGCTGCACCAGACCCACGTCCCTGGAACGCTTAGTGCGATTCGCCTTCGATTGAAGTTTGCCGCCGCCGCCGCCCGATTTGCTGGCGCCCTCGCGAAAATTCTTGCGAAACATTAAATTCATATTGTTGCAGTTGTTGTTGTTGTTGTTTTTGTTGTTGCAATAATGTTTATGAATGTCCTGTGTGATTCGAGTGGTGCTATTGACTGTGGTGTTGATTGGTTTGGTGGGGCTGGTGGTGGTTGCTTCTCCGCTTGATTGAGTTGTGTTTTATTGTTGTCGCCTACGATTGAGCAGTGAATTCAAATTGTTGGGCATTCATGTGTGTTCTTCTGTGTTGTGTTTACATTGTGTGTGTGCGTGTGTGTTTGTGTGTGGGTGTCTGTTTTATTTACTGTTCTTGCATTTTTTTATTTGCTATGCTATTGAGGTAAGAATTAATTTGCATTTGCTTTGACTGTTTTTCCATTCCATTATTTTCTTCAGCTTCAGGCAATTTCATTTATTTGCTTTTGACCCCAACTTGTTGGGCTAATAATGAAGTGTTTGCCATTGCCAAAAGTTTCAATTTCTCGTCGCAACAGGTAGAAAATAGCAACACAATTTTCAAATTGTCAAATTCTTTTGCTGCGCAATTTTCATTTAAGTTATTTTCTATTCATTCTATTTATAGCAGCCTGTTTATGTTCAGAGCATTTTAGTGCTACTCTTATATATTTAAATTGTAATTAAAATACAGAATAAAAGAAACTTTTTAAATTGTAATTAACAATTGCATTTGTTTAACTTATAGCAGATTTTAATTTTAATTTGTATATTTTTTTATATATGTATTAATGAAAATAATTTTAAAACATTATTAAAAGCTGCAACTTGGTTTTCATTGTGTTAAATAAGAAGAAATGCTTAGTTGCCATTCATTTTTACAGTGCATTATTTTTAGGTGTAGAGTAAATATTTAAAGCAACTACCAGATAATTTGTATTTATTTGGTTTTAATTTATGTACAAAAAGTGTGCTCATTAAAAGCCTTGCAAAAAACTCATATATTTGTTGTTCTACGTTGATTTTATGCCAAGCAACTTGCAGTTTTACTTTTAACTTAAACTCAACAACAAAAGTCAATCAAAAAGTTTAGAGTGCCTAAGCAAATGTGTGTGTGTATGTGTGAGAGAGTGTAATTGTGTGTGTGTAATGTTGTTCTTTTTTTTTTTTTTTGTGGCAACCATTGCGGAAATTCGCCATTTCCGCTGCTAAGCAGTTGAAAATTACTCAACACACGCCCTTCGGAAACGCAGTACATGAGCCTCAAGTTTCCTCCTGTGTAAGCAGTTAATTTCTTGGCTAACAAATACCCTATAGCTCAAGTGCAAGGTGGGGGGTATATATTTTAAATGCAAGTGTGTGTGTAAGAGCTGGGTAAAATTTCAGAAGAGGAACACTCTTTGTATATGTTTTATGAAGAATATAATTCGAATTTAAGAGCAAAAATTTTGCATATTTTATATGCATATGTATAAGTTTAAATTCCACAATTGTTATTGTTTTTGAGGTGTACAAGGTATTTAAAAATCGACTAACTTAAACTAAATTCAACTTTATAGCTTCTATTTTTATGTAGTCACGCGAAAAACCAAAACGGAAAATCAAACTGTAAAGAGGCAGCAATTAGCCGATGCCCCACAAAGGCATCTCCACACTCTCTATATGTGTGTGTGTGAGAAAGAGAGTGCATCAAGAAAAGAGAGAGAGAGAGAATATAAAGATTTGTATGCCTGCATGTGAATTTAATTAGTTCAAGACACGACGCAATTAGTTTTACGGACGCTTATTGATTGCTGCTGGGCGATAAATTTTCACAGCATCGTTGAAATCGAAATCACAATCGCAGCAGCCAAAAATGGCCCAAATTGAAAAGTTCTTGAAAAGTCGTTTACAATATAACTCGCAGGCTGCTTCCTCTATGTGTGTGTGAGTGGGTGAGTGTGTGTGTGAGTGTGTGTGTGAGTGTGAGTGTGTGTGTGAGTGTGTGTGAGTGTGTGTGGGTGTGTGGGTGAGTGTACGGGGATTATAAGTGCCCCATCAACAAGGATTAATTTTAAGTATATGCGAAAACAAATATAAACGTTTTAAGTTTTAAATGAAAGAAATTAGCCGAAAGTTTCAGGCGAACTTTGGAAATAATGCAAATCATTTAATAAAGATTATGAAAATTGGTTTCGGAAAGTTCTAAGCGATTAAAAGGCATAAATTGAGCAACATTCTTAAGTTGCTAAATAATTGAGTTAGATATTTATTTGGAAATGCTCTAGTTGACAGAGTATAGGTTAAATCTTTAAATTTGTGTTTGTTATTGGTATCGTTTATAGATTTGTATCCATTTTGTTGAAAGGAAAAGTTATCGATAAAAAAAAACACTATTTTTAATAGTTTCAGTTCAACTTGGAAAATATAAAATAAATTTTTATATATTTTGTTTGATGCATAATCTCACTTAAACCCTAAATCACAGCTGTCTATAAATTTTCCTAACACAATTAATTCAGTTTTAAAAAAAACCATAACATCCACAACTTGCTATAAATATCTCGTGCTTATAAATTGCGTATGAGTGATATTTCCTAGATTGTGCTTTGACCAATGCTGGCTGTCAGCACAGCACAGCACTTAATACATCCATACACACCTAGACACACACACACACACACACACACAGGCAAAAAAAATCACCCCTGTCACGTTGTAATAAGCAATGGGGTCGTAAAGTATTTACAGAATTCCATTTTCAAGTGCCTGCCACATTTCACATTGAACGTTGGCTATAATTAATTGTTTTTTTTTTTACGACACAAGTTACAGCAATAATGCTCATCGTTAAGTCGCGCAAACAACAATGAAATAATCAAGTCAAATCGGAAAGAAAAAACTCACAAAAACGAAAGATAAACATACAAATTAAATTTCGCTCATTCCTCGATTTCATTGCGTGCCAGCGTTAAAAATAATTAACCAAATAATATATATAGATGTATTTTTAAACGTACATATAGAAGCATTTGTAGCTGTGTATAGATCTCGTAATCTAAATGGTCAAGACAGGAAAGTCGGCTAGAAGTTACCCTGTATTTGTTTCCCTTATATATTTGTTATAGTTACAATTATATTGTTAAGATATTATTTTATTGTTAAATAATGTACACATAATGAAAATGAGCTCAATAAAATTATCCTTCTTTATTACCAACTTTATTAGCCTGTGCAGCTAGTTTTAGTTTTTGGTTCTTGTGTTCCTAATGCTAATGAGAACAACTAATAGTTAAATAATATAAAATACTCAAAATAAATGCTAAGCTTATTGAAATTGAAGAAATCATATTTTATTATCTACTACAATAGACACATATTTAAAAACTCGATTTCTATATATCTTTTATAGAATTATGTAACAAAAAAAGGAATTTTATCTAGCATTACTGAACAACATTAACGACTTAATCTAAGACAGGGCACAGGGTATACATACAAAGAGAGCACGTCAATAGTAAATTTGAATATTTGTGAGGGTTGGATTCAAGTTGTACTCGTACATGACCTAGGCTGAGGCAGACGGCCCTTGACCTTGTGGGCGTGTGTACTATCAACCAATATAAGTGTTATAGTTGTGTATGTGTGTGTGTGTGTGTATTTATAGGTGTATATGTGTGTGAGTGGGTGGATGTTAGTGTTGTTGAATGATTCGGCAGGTTAGAATTCTACATATTTGTTTGACACAAATTTGTTGTGAGCGAGGTGTGTGTGTGCGTGTGTGTGTGTATTTGTTTTATTTGTCACATTTGTCGCATTGTCGCTTAAAGCATTTTTGTTGTAATTGTTTTGGCATGTGATTTGCAAATATTTATATCAAATATTATATAGATATAGCTACAGCTAGATACTTGTACATACATATATATGCATTTGCTTAGCTCGATGCTTAAGCCAATTAGTAGCTGAAATAATTATATTGCTGACGTATAATTTTGGGATTTTCAATTCCGAGTCCAAATGGAGCGCTACGAATTATTCACTTTTATTTATAA
Source organism: Drosophila melanosoma (assembly GCA_035042045.1). Classification (NCBI taxonomy): domain Eukaryota; kingdom Metazoa; phylum Arthropoda; class Insecta; order Diptera; family Drosophilidae; genus Drosophila; species Drosophila melanosoma. Next base: position 439,289 of record JAWNLY010000049.1, read on the forward strand.
GTGCATTTGCATGCCAAAGCCTTGTTTATATGCACAGAAAATAATAAAATTAATAAGTAATATTATTTTAATTATTTTAAATTGCTTATTTATATATACACTTTTTTCACTCTTTTTTTGGTAATTTTGTAGAACTTAAAACTTCGACACAGTCTCAATGAGAAAAAAATGTTTAGATTCAGGCATCATTATTTTTTTCTGTTTTTTTTTTCTGCTTGCCCTGCCGCAGGACATACAAGGACCTTTATGCGAATTTTAATGTCTTCTGGGTCGGCTACGTAAAATTTACGTGTTTTTTTTCAGCTAGCTTAGCAATTAACGACAAAAGTTGAGCATTCTACTTTGACACAGAAGAAATCAATAGAAATGTCATCGAAGAATAGTAAAAATGTGGAGCAGAACTTTTAGTTCACATAAAATTTGTATTAAATATTCTGAAAAGTGAAAAGGAATACACCTTTGGACACCGTACGTAATTCACACCACAAACACACACACACATTGGGTTTTCACACGCCACATTTGTTGTCACATAAATAAAGGCCATGCTCCTTCTCTAAATATTCAAAATTTATGTTGGACTTTTCTTTCTGTCATCTTATATTTATTTCTTTTTTGCTTACAAACTCGTCAAATGAATATCAATAAATACGTTTAACGAATACGATTCGACTTCGTTGCGTTGCGGTAAAAATTCAACTGACACTTGGGGAAGCTTTTCGCAACGTTTTTGGGTCTCTTTTTGGATCTCATTTCTGGTTGCTCTTGTCAAATATATATGACGACATCAGATTATATATAAATATGTATATATTTATATATATATATATGTATATTAAAAACGTGCATTTGACAAAAATGAAAACTGAAGAAAGTAAAAGCTTTCGTTGTCACTTGTTGCGCATACGCCGTGTGTGCCCCGCACACACACACACACACCCACTCGCACAACATAAAGCACTTAAATATTAGTTGTCACTGATTAAATATTTATGATACATTTATTTATTGGATTTTTTTATTCAGAGGCCGTCAATGGTAGCGAACATTGCAACAAATTAACGTCGAATGAATTGAAATTGTATAGAACCAGTAAAATACATTTATGTGTATATATAATTATATATATATATGTTTGTGTGTATATATATACAGCTAAACTGAAGCCCAGGACACACCAACAGCCACAACAAAAATAAATACCGAGAATCACAAAACGTAACAAATAAGTGAAAATGCTACGTAGGAAAAGGAGCGACCTCAAAATACTCAGCCAGATTTTAAAATCTAAGCTGCGATCAAAAGTAACGGTGAATTTAAAAATGGAGATAATCTCGTACTATATGGAGGTCTGAAGAAACTTAGGGATTATGGAAGAACAAGAAGAATAAATAGACATATGAAAGGGAATCCAGAGAGTATAGAAATAAGCATATAAAAGACATGAAGAATAAAATTCCAAGATAAAGTTAATAAATTCCTGGCTATTTACAGAAATATCAGCAGAAACCATTTGAAAGAAATAAATGATATGAATAAATAAGAGCAAAATTAATTTAGTTTAGTTTTTTTTTTTAGTTTTAGTGATTTTAGTAATAAACTCCCTTTGAAAATACAAATTCAAATCCCGTGTTAATAATAACATTTACTAGCCCCGCATACCCGATATAAAGCTATGCGAAATACAGGTATTTCAGGCTAAGAGCATTTTGTTTTTGTTTATTCAATGTTCTTTTTATTGTTGTTATTTATTTTACTGTTTTTTATCCCTGCGTGCTTTTGCTAGCTTTTTATTGATTATGTTCTACAGCCTGGCTCTGTTACTCCCTGTTCCTGCCAGGCAGCCAACTGACAATTCCCATAGCTCCCGGCCTTAACTAACCAACAACATAAATTGAAGAGTGAAGGGAGTACTGTGGATATGAGAGGGGGGGAGGGGAAGCTAGGAACTAGCGCGGAAGTCATTCGCCTTTTGCCTAGGTCTTAATCTACTTTTGTTGCTTTATTTCAAGTATGGTTTTTGTGTTGCGGTTTCCGACTAATTTGCAGCCATAAAACCGCTGAACTTAGTTTCTGACCAGTTTCGTGGCTAATTTGGCCACTTGCCGCTTCTGTGTGGCAAGTTAAAACAGCAACGGCGACAGAAGCTCGCCGAAAAACAATAATGACAATTACAAATGTCTTCTGTCTGCTGCCACGGATCAGCTGCACACAAAACGGACGAGCTCTCATTAAATTTGTGCAAATGTCGTAAGTACTCGACTGGAAAAGATGTCCTGTGGTCTAATTTATCAAAAGTGGCTAAAAGCAGAACCATTTAAAAATGTTTATAACGAAGTTATGCATAAGTGTGTAATAAACAAAAGAAAGCATCTGCGACTTTACAGAGTATATATATATATATATTATTGATCACCATCAACATTTAAACATTTAACATAATATTGCTAGAAATATTATTGATCGACTGTTCAGTTAATAACCTCCTCAAACTCTGTCGACTAAAGCATTCTAACTTTATGTTTTCGAAATCTTATTAAACCTTTAAATACCATTATTAAGACTACTAATCTTTTCAAATTAAATCTTGAAACTATAGTCGACATTTTAGTGGCATTTAAGATATTTTAATTCTGCATCTGTTCGCTGAATAGTTTTGGCTATTTTAATTCCATTTAAGTTAATCCTATTCCCATGAGATAAAATAGCAAACGCAAAAGAAAACGTATATTTTTCTTACTTTATGAGAATTTATATATTTTGATCACAGACTGCGACTGTAGTTTTATTTAACTGGTTGGCTTATTTATAATGCAATTCCAGCTTTTGTCTGGTGTGCTCTAGTCCCGCAACATTGTTGGTTTGCTCAGGCATTTAAATGCAGCAGAGACACAACACGTGATTTGCATGTGTCTAAGCCCCAGCTGAGAAACTGTGCAGCCTGTGCGCAGCAGCACCTAATCCTGCCACACACGTTGCAAGCCACGATGTGTGTGTGTGCGTGTGTGTGTGGCTTCTTCTATATCTGTCATGCATTAAGCGGTGAAGAAGGAAGCTTTAGAGGCTAAAGTTAAAGCTAAATCAATGTTGCCCCGGCCAGAATACAACTACAGTTTTATTATTTCATGTTTTTTTTACCATTGTTTTGTTTTGCCTTTTGTTCTTGTTGTGTTTTACTGCAAAAGTTTAGCAGCCCAGTTGCAAAGTGGCAACAGAAACAACAACAACAGGAACTATAACTGACGACACGCAACTCTGCAACATGCAATTGTTTGCCGTGGAGCCGCACAAAGAAGATAGTCAACACTTCTCAACCTGAATTAATAATACGACTTTTGAAATACACTCTGAAGAAACATAAAACTTATCTTAAAGTAAACATTATTTGTTTTCTTATATGAGAAAAAAAAAAAGTATCATTACGCATTGAAAATGAAAATCCATATTAAAATTAATTCCCCAAAAGTGGATTTTGCTAAAGAAGCAAAACTTTCCAAAGCTGTAAATTCTTCTTTTTAGTCATATGTTGACCTCTTGATTGAAAGGGGGATTTCCATATTCAAATAAAGTGTGAGAAAGACTGTAATAATTTTATTCACTCATAAATTTTAACGAAAATTATGCAATTTTCGAAAACTAGGACAAATATCATATCCATAACACAATGTTTGCATTTGTTTCTCAGATTGCCTAAATTTTATGGTAAAATTTATATGTCAGCAATTTCTATCTAATCCAAGATAAGCCCAAGATAACCGTTCTTTCTTGCTATATTTGTATAATTAAACCTTGTTATAAGATATTCCCCAACTCATAAATTTACGTAACATAATTGAATAAATATGAATAGGCGCATAAATATATTAATATACCGGCAAGGCAAATGCAAAGACTCATTGTGGCCAAATTGATGTTTAAGTAGATATAACTACTTAGCCAGTAACTAAGCAACCAGAAAGCTGAAGCGATATTCCCAACCATAAACAATTTGAAAAATTGGCGACTGCCAACTGTCGCTGACTGCCACTGGAAGTGGATGTGGCTGTGGCTGTGGATGTGGCTGTGGTAATGGCAGTGGCTGTTGGCCATGGCTTGAATGTATGTAATGATCGAAATGAAATGCCTTGGCTCATAAATTTTAAATGAATTAGTTTTTATGGGCCGGGGGCCTAAAGTGTCGCATGGCAGTGTGCTTAACATAACTTTGCCTCTTACACTCTTAGCCATTATGAGCTGCTTAACGTGTGCATAAATTTGTATACCTAGGCCAGGGGGGGTAGGGTTGGAGGGCGGCGCGCGGCGTGTAGGAGGAGGTTGTACGGGTTACAGGATAATCATAACTTTTAGTTTAGTGCTTGGCACACGATGGGCTTCAATTTTGTATAAGTTGAAGTTGTAGTTGCCGCTTGGCATTACTAGTTTTCTTATTAACTGTAGCTGAGCACTTTGCCACAGTTAACAGCCCCCTTTTTCTACTTATAAGCCACGCCCCTTTCATTGTGAAACAGCTGTCAAAAGTGCGGCGATAAAGGTAAGCGGCCATTTGATTGACTTACGATTGCCACAACTGTTTCATATATAGACAGATAGTAGATAAAGGGGGATAAAAGGGGGTTTCACTCCGTCAACTTATCGATTCTGTTTTTCCAATCAGCAAAGTCTCAAAAGTAATTGTGACAAGTTTTCAATTTCTTAAAACGCAAACATATTGAACAAATTTTGCTTACCAAAATTATACACATAAAAACTATGTACGAAAAAAACTAAATGCAATAATATTTCCAATTTAACGACCACAAAGCGAAATAACGAACTAAGTTGAATACGAGTTGTATAACTCGAAAATGAGCGACTGGCGTATACCCTGTGATTTTGGGCTTAGCTGACAGTTAACTGAGTTTATATTTATATATATTTATCCTCTATAGACTCGGACAAGCTTGAAAACATATTTTTACACAACTTTATTATACATTTTTTCTAATTTTTAATAAATGCGGCGAATAGCAATAATCCACTTATTAAAATAAATGAATTATCCACTAAACAAGCAGATCTACGAATTTATACCCAAATCTCCAATATCAAACTCAAATGCTTTCTGCATATTGCAAGCGATGCTTCTTTTTTATGCACCCCTTTTTTTTGGTTACACTTCATGGCCACAGTGCAATTCAAATAAGGATGAAGAAAAAAGGAGTGTTGAAACTGGAAGTAAATCTGTTTGTGTCCATTTTTTTTGGTTGGTTTTCTGTTGGCAACTGGTTTCTTATTTTGGCAGTTTATTGCTTTGCCACGCCCACAAACAGAATGAAAATGAAAACAGCAAAACCACACTACACTTTTCTTAGCCAACCCCCCCCCCCCCCCCCCCTTCCTCACTCCTCTTCGTACCGCCCACAGACACAACATAAATTACAACGTCATTCATTTCCTTCATAAAATTGAAAAACGTTGTGCAAATTACGCGTAGTACCAAAAAAAAAAAGAGGAAAAAAATTTCAACGAGAAAAGCGAAAACGTAATGAAAATTTCGCGGCCGGAAAACTACATGAACATTATGTATACGATTTAATTTTTTTTATGGCTGTTGTGGAAATGTTTATAGCCACACCACTGATAACAGCCACCATCTGCATTTACTGCAGCCTCCATTTGTGTTTCCCCTGTCGCTGTGGCATGCCCCATTAAAATGCATGGAAAAACTCTGTTTGGGTTTCAAATTATGCGTCTGCTGAAAGTTTTCAAAGTTTTTTTTTGTAATGATGGTTCAGAACTTTCCAAAGCCATAGCTTTGACAAAGTAATCAGATTTTAATTTCTTAAGTGTTCTTAATACTAAATCAATACTATATTTAATGTTAAAAACGTAATTCCAACTCAAAATTCTATTCTAAAATGATACTCTCAAAAATTGGATAAACCGCTTCAAAACCAGTTTTTAGTTTAATATGAAATATCATTTAAAAACCAAAATTTTCGCTTGAAACTACAATTATATAATTCTCTAATCATCAACGTTTTGGCTTTTAATACATTGTTATGAATTTTGATAAACTTAAGTGGTCATACAATAACCATTTATAATCATTAGCTAACTATAAACATAACTAAAATTTATCACAGCTTAATTGCTAAGATTAAAATTGTTGTCTATGAAAATGCAGAATATCTGAAAGATCACAAATTGGCAATCAATGTTAACACATTTCAGTTTGGATATTTGCATAAATGTTATGCAAATTACTATACTATATACTATACTATACAATTACTATACATGCACACACACACACACAACCACCTACGCACACACAAAAGACAACATAAACTATCGTAAAAAGCATTTTGGGGGCAAGCAAATGTGCTGATATCTAAATAATTTGTCTTCTGCTGACCGAAAGCTTTCATAAATGTCCAAACCCCTCCCACTCTGCGTGTGTGAGTGTTTGAATGGGTGTGCGTGTGTGTGAGTATGTTTGCGTATTTGGCCCTAAGGTCAGCCAAACAATAATTTCCCCCACACACACAAACGCAGACAAAAATCGGCAACAAACAATTCCAAAATGTGGATAAAAGGCAGATGGAGAAATTTAAGCTTGATTGGTGTGTGTGTGTGCTTGGTAGAGTGTGTGTGTTTGTGTGTGTGTGGGGTCGAACTAAAAATAGGATAGATTTTTAAGCTTTAATGTAAAATTTAATTAGCAATAATTTCGATTTACGTTTGTACATCAATCATAGAAAATAAAGCATCCCTTTTGCCCTTAATAAACAATCCGAAAACTTTGATAAATTTTTTAAAGGTGCCGCAAAACTAAAAGTTTGCCAATTCATTATAGCCAATATTAGGGAACAAGGTAATTTTATCTAGTTGAGAGTAAATAAAGAACATGGCTTAGAGATACCCTGTATTTAAGTCTTTAATTTGTGTCATCAAATGAATCTACAGCGTCTTTTTTCCCCAGTGTACGTACACTTTGAGTCTATGTCTCACTTACCCATGTAGTCACATTGCAGCGGCACCATTGGCTTCTCGTGCAGTTGATGGAGCCAGTGCATCAATTGGGCCAACTTGCTGCGTGCTCTGCCCGTTCCCTCACAGTTTAGAACGCTTGGCTCGAACTCGAAGCAAACATCCCATTTGGACAGTTGGATGGCCGTTTGCAGTGAGTTGCGATACATTTTGCTCAAGTGACATAAACTGCCAGAGACTTGAATTTGAACTGGTTGCTCAGTCTGCTTTGCTGGCATTTAAGATATGGTTTGTTTGGTTCTTGGTGACTTTTGTGATAAAGTTTTCCTCGTGCGTCTGTCGTAAATTTTGTTTGAAATCAGCGTATTGTTAGATAAGCCTCCCACATCAAATGCCAGTCATGTCAATCAATATTGGCATTTGGGTATCTCTTTCTGCACGAAAACTTTTCAATTACTCATCATTGCAGGCAGAAAAAATAATCAGCCACAACAAAAAAAAAAGGGTCTAAAAGGAATCACAAAAGCATTGAAAAAAGTGAAAATATAAATAAAAACGTCTGCTAATTTGAGTAGTCATTATTCATTGTGCGTCCATTGAAAACTTTAACAGCAATAAATCAGCACTATAATTCATGCACTGTTTTTATATTGAAAAATATGCAAAATATATACAAATTTATATGTAGGCTTTTTTACATACTTAGTTATTATATATATTCAGCTTTCATCATGCTGAATTGCAAATGTCATTTATTAATGCATATTTTCAGGCGTTGGCTGTCATTGACAGTTTTTATCTCAAGTGTGATATAGTCGAAATACCCAGTAAATGCAAAAAATTAGCTAAGAGAGTATTATAAGGAGTCATCATACGACTTACTAAGTGTATATTGATAACCAGGCTTATCTATAATTATGCATAGGACAGGACTCATATTAATTAAATAAGAAACATAAAATTACTTGAATAAACCATTTAAATTAAAGGTTTGTGTCTACTATTATTCAGTAATTGTGTTAGGTAAATTCCTGTCGAACATCATTAGAAAACTAGCACATAGTATTTGTTTATATATTTTATATATATATATATAATTTATTAATAGTTCATATTCCGAAGCTGCTGCTAATTATGATTGTTATTTATGCGCTAGTTGCGAAATTGTTTTGGTTTTGACAATAAATATGGTTGTGGTCAATGGGAAATTGTTGTCAATTATGGCCAAGTACAATTTGACATTGGGCAAACTTGTGGTCTGCAAATAATTTGGCACAAATAATTTCGCACTCGATTTGCTCTTCCGTTCTATCAATTTTATGCAAGTGCAAACAGAAAATTGATTTTCCTTTAAGTGAATTTGTAGTTGGACTTGCATAAGTTTCCAGCTGACAGACTGAAATCTAGTTAGTTTAACTAATTTATTTGATTCTTCAAATAAGCAAGAAATTGTGCTAATTTTAACACTGATTCGTTAACCTGCCTTTCAGCTATCTTGTATCAAATCCTGTAATTAATTATATTGACAGTAATTAGCCTGTTAACTGTGCAGTAAAACCTAACCTGGCCCAACACACAAAAACACATCTATCTTCTACATAACTAAGCTAAAGTTCAAAGGACAACTTCTCTATAATTATTAATGGCATAATACACTTTATCAACAACATCTTTAATTCAATATTTGGCATACTTAAATAAGAAATCATCAATTTGTATTGCAGAGAGAAAATGGTTTGTCATTCCACAGCTATTTTAATCCACAAAAGTTTGCATAACAAAAGTATTTAACATTTTTCTGGCAATAACTGCAAGTTTTCATATTTTATTATAATTTTAATTAATTTTTGTTACTGTTTATTATTACTATTGCCAACATAAAAAAGTCGATTTCAGTTTGTAACACATTAAATGTTGCAAGTGCAGCATGCAGGTTGTGGTCGGAAAAATAGAAAATATTTAATTAAAAATGAAATATTTAAAAACGACAACTGCCACTTGCCACGCCAAGTACGTGACTTTGAAGAGAGTGGTGCAGCAGGGGTGTGTGGGGGGGGGGGGGTATGTGCTTTAGACAGCTCCTTTTACATCTTGTTCGTCAGCGTCCACATTTTTGGCATTTATTTTATTGGCGCATTTCTTCAATTTCTTCGCTGCCCCCCACTCTGCTGCGAGTACTAAAAAAAATACTGCCGCGGACTGCGGATAAGCATAAAAAGCGGCTCAGTGGGCGTGGCACATTGGCAAGCCCATAAATTTTACGTATGTTTACAAGAACCCACCCACTACCGCCATTCCCCCTCGCCAGCAACAACTACATAAATAGAGCTCTTCTCCTGCAAAAAGTAAAAAAAAGGGTTTTACGAGTATTTCTTGTATTTGAATTGTTACTGTGATGTGCGTGTGTCGTGTGTGTGTATGTGTATGTGTCACGAGCTAAGGAAGGCTTGGGTAGGGGAAGGGGCAAACATGCCGTACACCGTAAACAATGACATTAGTGAAATGCTTCGCATATGCATTAAATATTTTTATTGTTCATGGCCCATATGAAAAGTAATTTCTGCTTTAGCATATTTTCAACATTTTAATGGCATTTTGCGCATTTCGCATAAATAAATCTGAGCATGACAAAAAGGGGCAACATGCGATGGGTAGATGGGTTGGCTGGAATCTACTTAACAAGTTAGCCAAAGGAGAAAAGCATCACAGAATTCTTGCAGTGAAAGTGACAAACGTTTAACATATTGAATAAGTCAACCAAGCAATTAATAATTTAAATATAGTTATTAAATAAATACATATTTAACTAGTTGGGAATATAAATTAGCGAGCAGCCTGTATAAAACAGTTGCTTTAATTCCCACTTATGGGTATAGCGACATATTCTGGGAATCTTTAAGCTGCTTATCCGTCTCATATCCCTCTTTTAATAGTAGGCAGTACTTTGGTCGAGGACGTTCCGATCAAATCACCATATCACATAGAAACATAGCTACCATAGGAACTATATAAAAACTTATTCTTATATAAAAAACTTATTCGCTATGCAGATTAATTAAACAACTAAACTTCCCAGTAAAAGGGCATTTGATCATTGGCTAATTTGGATAATTTCTCTGTCTTGTTTCAGAATATTTTTTCAGTCAGTTGGATTGGCCTTCCAAGACATCAAACTGTCATTTATTTACCAACATTAAACTGAATGTGGCTTGTTTGTTCATGTCTTTTGTTCGTTATAAATTCTACATTTTAAATGACTTAACATTTCTTTCGATTAGTTTATTGTTCCCAGCTTTCATCAGAGTAAATTTCGTTGCATATTATTCATACCCGACTGACTCTCAAACTGTTTTATTGCTGGCAAACACGAGTCTATTCCCACAAAATTGAAGCAAACACAACTACACACACATGTTTACACTCTCTCTGGAGAGCATTTGATTTCACAATTCTGTTGTGTGTTGCATTCGTAAACGTTTTGTTGACAGCGCTGCTTTAATGCCAAATGGGAATAATAATCCAACTCAGTATAAAATTCTTCAAATTAAAAACAAAAAAATACAGAACACAATAACAATAAAAATATAAATTATTTAATTTAAAAAAAAAAAAATTAAGCAATATAACAATGAACAGATTTTTTAAAAAGTGAGTTTCTTTAATGAGATTAAAGCATATTCAGCAAAAGATTGATTAAGGCAATAAAAGACAAGATGACAAAAGAGAAACCGATTATTCTGTACAATGTCTGAAAATTAATATGTTTCATGCATAAAAGGCCTTTTAATAAACAACCAATTCAGCTGCTGTCAGTCGTAAGACTTAAACAGATTTATCCAACTCAAAAGGAAGCCACAGAACATGACAAAGATGCAACAAAGATAAGACGAGCGGGCTAAAGTCAAAGTCAGAGCAAACACTGATGCAGCACTAAATTTTTGGCTGACTTTTTTCGGGTTGACAACTCCATTTTCAAGATAGACCCCCCTGAATCTGTGGCACGGACAATCAAATCAATTGCTTGACCCTCAAAGAATCCAAGGCCAAGTGCAGGAGCCAAGTCAAACAATTTTATCAAATATTGCGCAGTCGAGCGAAACAAACTTACTTGCCAGTCACAAAAGAAGAGTAGAAAAAAGGACACCTGCAGCTTCCCAATTGGCATGTCCGCACGGCCATAAATCGTGATAAATGAAGTGCGCTGCCAATGTTGCCAGCCTACTTATCAATGTTTGTCCAAACAACAAACAGTGTGTCGGCGAGGGGGGTGTGAACAGTGAGGGGAATGAATAACCACCCGCACTATAACTTACAACATTTGGCAGGCGGCCAGCAGAGGTTAGCAGATATGCCCCAAAAAGAAGAAGAAAAACATCCATACACACACAAATTGGTGACTGTTGCTATTTGAGCTTAACTTTTGTGTCTGTTTGCTTGGCCTGCATAGTGAGTGCTATAAAAAAGAATTGAAATGGTTTTATTAAATTAACTGGGTGATAATTAAATAGAACAAAGTCTATTTAATTCTGTTTAAACATCTCTCTTCGTTTTCCCTTTTGTTTACCAGAAGTTGATTGCTTAACAGCCGTCATATTAACATGATGCTGTTAATGCTTACCAAAGATCAGTCTGAAACCTTTTAAAATAACAGACTAACACAACAGTTAAGATAGTGTGAAGTGCTGTAGAAACGAAGATCATGTCAAATAAGTATGGTGAGCAAAATAACGAATACGAATGTTAAAATTAAATGAGCTAAATAAGTGTTCTTTAGCTTGATTTGTATGTAGCTGCTTAAGTATTATCGATATTGCCGTACTCAAATCCATTAATCTTTTGACAGGCAGGCCAATGTACAGTTAACATAAGCTTAACAGAATGTTGGACGGTTCAAGTTAAAGAACTCCTTAAAAGAAAGTTTAATGTTAAGGAACTTGCGTTTTGGTGTAAAAATCGATTTGTAATATTCTTGCAGATTTATCTTAAGCATACTAGAAAAACAATCAGTAGCAGTCTGCCGAAGGGATATGCACTCAAATACATACACACACACACGCAACTCAGACACATAGACTAGAAGCACATCCTTGATTGCAGTTTTTTTTCTGTTAGCTGTTGGCTGTTCGCTGTTGTCAAATGTGGCGTAGACGCAATTTGAGTTTCAGTTCGTTTTCCATGCATATGCAACAGCATCAAATGCTGCATAAATTATACGCTACGTTGCATGTGGCACGTTGCACATTGCACGCTGTCAGCTTTATTGACTTTTCCTCTTCTATTTTACTCATTTTTTTTTTTTTTGCCTGTGGTGCATAAATATAAATTAAACAGCTGTGCTTTGTGGGTCGTTTGCAACATTTGCAACATCGATCAGTGGGTCAAAATTGCAACTATAGGTCTTAAGTAGCATTTTGTGGGTCACTTCAGAGATTCCACGTGAAACGGGGCTGGTTTGCATGTTCGTGCCACCAAGCGACACCATAAATTTTAAATAATGTTGCATTTTGCCCATCGGCGCTTTTTCGCCACTTTCTCTTATTATCTCTGTCAAACAAAACAGGCAACGGTAGGGGGAGATGGGACGAATTGTGTGTTTAAGGCATACAAAACATGGCTAATTATGAGTGATGAGCATTTTTGAGCATTAACGTCACTTTTGTTAACACTGCGCCTTAAGCTATAAATAAAATGTGGCTGACAATTATAAAAATGCAAATTAATTTCTGCCTCTTCTCCTTCTGCTGCTGTTCAAAAGCATTAACAGAAAATAATCATAAAATATCACAGCTTAACAGAAGAGTTGCACAGAAAGAGAGAAACAGAAGCATGTTAAGGGACATTTTAATCTGCAAACCAAATTGGAATGATGTTCAACATATTACCTTTTCGTGCAAAAAATGCACTGATTTGTAAATTTCCCAAAACATAAGAAGGGACATTTACTCTGATCGCAACAAAGAAAAACAGTACTCTCTCTCTGGGTCCATTTCGTTCTTGCCTACATTTCATCTCTCTTTTGTTTAGGCTTTGAATTGATTTTGCCATTTGTGTTTCGCATTTCGCATTGACAATGAAATTCCCATCAAAGTCACGTGTTGGCAGCAACAACAAAAACATCAACAATCGGCAGCTGCGAAACTCGCATGCAAATTGCCACTTGAGAAGAGCAGACGGAAGACAAAATACAGATAAAGATAAAAGGCGATTGGTGAACGAGCAATAAATACAACAAAAACTCATCAGACACGAAACATGTCAAGGCGAATAGAAATAAAAATAACAAATAGAGAAGAAAAAAAATAGCTGTTTGTTTGATTGCCAGACACAACTGCTGCAATCAGAAATGGCTGCCCTTTCTGCGCTGATTTTTAGAAATAGACAATAATCAACATTGGGAAAAATTGCATGCCAAAAATTATTGTCTATTTAAGCCCCTCCCCCTTCCCAACACTTCTCTCTGCATCATAGATATAATAAAGTATAAATTTTAATTTTAATATCCAAACATCTTAATCGTTTTCAATATAACACAATTTTTAGTTTTAAAATTATATTATATTATAATAAGAAGTCAACAAATTCGCAACAGTTCTCATTTTTCTAGCAGCCACTGTTAAGATTTACAGTTAACTAATTATAAAGCTATTTCATTCACTCACCTTTGTTGCTATTGGGTCCGTTAGCCGTTTGCAGCGAGGACATTGGTATTGCCAGGCAATTCCTTCCCGGCACGGGCAGGTCGAGATCCTGTGGCGGCTCGGAGCGTGGACACGGAGTGTAGGCAATTTTGCTGCCACGGCCCGGCGTTGGACTGACACGTGAATGACGCCCGCCGCCGGCTAAACGCTCGCTGGCCATGCTGCTGGCGGGCGGGGGGATAGTGAGATGCTGCCACTAAGCCAACAATTGTAGACACATAACAAAAAAGAATTTGCGTATCTGTCGCCTATTTTTTATAACTGCATTTACAATAATGCAAATCAATTTGGGGAATTCGTTTCTATTGGCTATTGTAAGAAGAGGAAGAGGCTATGTTTTTTGTAACTTTAGCTGCACTTTAGGTGCACTTGTTCACTTCCTACTTGGCACGACATTCGCACGCTGTAACAAATAACACAAATACCAGCAGCCACCCAACAACAACAACAGCTACGTATAATAAACCCTAGACAAACGCGCGCGCGCAGCCAACTTGCTCCGTCAAAGTCCTGCCATCAACTGAACAGCAGCAGCAGCAACAGCAGCCGAAATCCTATCGTCTTGCGAGCCGAACGAAATGCTAAACACAATGCAAAAGCAGAGCACAATTGCACGCCGCTTACCTCTAGCTCTCTCACTCTCGCTCTCTCTGCACTACTCACACTACCAAATCACAACTTTGCTGCCTCTCTCTTCTAACAACTTCAGCTTCCGCTCTTCGCTCTCATTTTAGCATTAGTCTTGGCCACTGCATTGCTGCATTGTTTTTGCTTTGTGTGAAAGCTCTAACCGCACGTGCATTGTGTGTGCTTTTTTCATTCATAAAAACTGGACACACAACGTTGCCAGAAAGCGACAACGGAATGCAGTGTAGTAAAAGCTTAACGAAAGCTTATTTTGGGCTGGAGTTGAGAGCATACACTGTTAAATACAATATGTTCAAATAGCAGATGGAGTGCTGTACCAACAAAAAGCTCTAAGAGTGCACGAAAAAGTCACAGGACTTCGGCAAACTATTTACGCTCATAGATGGCGCTCTTAAAATGTTAGAAAATCTCTGAAAAAGTTTAAAATAAGTCCCAGTTTGAAAATCATTTAATTTTAAGTTGTATATTCTGTTTTTTATTGACTTTTCTTTTTGCCTGTTAATTAGAATAGAATTGTTATTAAAATGAATTTTTTTTTTTGTTTGTTCCAACTGCGTTTTCTTATGTTTTTGTTTTGTTTTGGTTTATATGATTTGATTTGATTTTGCTTACGTTGTTTTTGTGTTACAGTTAACTGATTTTTACCTTAATACCTTAGATAATGGAAATTGTTCTATTTTTATCTGCTGTTACATTTTTTTCTGCGGTATAAATAGTTGTCTAGTTTTTGTTTTGTTTTGGAAATTCATTAATAATTACAAAAGAAAATGTTTTTTTTGTTGTTTTTTGCTTCTTGTTTTTGTTTTTTAAGACTTGTCGTTTACAGCGCTTAGAAGTTACAGTTTACATAAGTTCAGTTGTTGTTGTTGTGTTTTTTTCTGTTTAAAGAGTATATTTTTGGAACATTTTTGTCTTGCCAAAACATTTTAGAGAAAGTTTTTGTTATTGTTGTGTTTTCAGTGTTGTGTAGTGCCGTCTAAAGAAAAAGTGTGTGTGTGTGTGTTGTAAAGCTTTAATTCTGTATGTGTTGGAAGGTGTCTCGTGTCTTAGACATACTAAATATATATCATATATCATTTACTCGTTATATATATATTTTTTTTGTCAACATTTAGGATCTTTTTATAATCGATAAATGCTTAAAATTAACAGCTTATGCGCTGAATTTGTTTGTTGCTTTTTTTTTTGTTGTTATATATATATATTTATATATATGTATATATATTTTTCTTCTTCTTAAAATTCGATGACGTTGTTAATAATGTTTCTTTTTTTTCGCTCTGTAGCTGTTTGTGAAGAAAATTCAAACAATTTTTGCTGTCCACAAAAATCGTGCAAAAAACCCAGAAATCTGTTAGAATGACACTGCATGTATGTGTTAAGTGTGTGTGTGTGAGTGTATAGTGCTGTGCAACGAGCTGACATATTGAAAAATTATATATGAATTTCGACTGACAAGGCAAAAACGTATCGAAAAAGTGTTGCATACTTTTAGGTTAACAAATTTGAAACACTTAATTTAATCGAAAAACTTATTTGAACTGAAACTTCATCAACTTTAACAGTTGCTTTTATTGTTATTTATATTTAAGCTAAGTAATATTATATTTGTATTGTAATTATTGAAAAATACTTACTTAAAACTTTAATTAAAATTAGAAAATATTTATATAATAAATGCTGTTTCAAATTCCATTTAAAGTTGTTGTGAAATTGCCAAAATACTATTTGAAAAACACTTTTAAATGTTTCATTAAAATGCAAATCGTTGTTTTTTGTTTTTGTTTTTATTTGAAATTTACAGTTTTATTTGGTTTTTGGATTTGGTGCGGCAACATTTGAAGTTGTCAGCATTCACATGCACTCATTCACATTCACACATTGCATTCACAAACATTCACAATTACCAATCGCTTAAGTAAAGATTTGAAACTTGATATTGAAAAAGCCAAAAACGAAACGAAAGATTTGCAAGGAATTTGAAACAGCAGCGAAACTGAGATGGCTTAAAGTAAAATAATTTTATACTTGAAATAATTGAAAATTAGCCAGCATCGAATTTGTTGTTCGCATATATATATATATATATATATATATATATATATGTGTGTGTGTTTATGTTAGTTCCAATTCCCAAGTTGTAAATATTTCCTTATGCATATTTAAATATATATATAATTTTTCTATTTGTTTTTTCCAAGGCCTACAATTGCTTTTCAATTAGTTCGAATTTAGTTATTAATATGCACATTTAGAGGTTTTTAAAGCACACACAACATCAATATCCGGTATTATATGATTAACATTGTTACTTCAGATATATATGTATATATATATATGTGTATATATGTGTATATCGAGTTATCGATTATCGATTAATTCTAAGACATTTTGTGCAATTTTCCTATGTACAACAATCGAAAAATACATCCAATGTCTGAAAACTTCATGTTGATCTCTAACTTAATATTATTTCTCTAGGTGCATTTTTATATATTAATATTCGAACTTGCCTGGTAATTGTTTTCAATTTCTTTTTTTTGGTATAGGTACATTTGGTTATTATGTAGGCGTATTACATGGGTATATGGATAACATTCATATTATTTTTATATATATGTGTAGACATTAAAAATATTTTCGCTTTTTGGTTTTGCAGCAATTTTAATTGTTATACATTATTTTTTTGAAAACGTTTTTATAGGTGGTTGCTTTTTTATATAGTTTAGGTCGATATTGATATCGATAATTATCGATGTAGCTAAATTTAGATAGAATGCGTTGCGGAGCGATTCCCAGGCTATTCTTGACTTATGGAGCTCGTCAGACGTCGTTTAGGAAGAAGAAGAAATGCGATTGATGAGTGAAAAGTGATGAAAAATGTTCGGGCCGAATCGGAAACTGTAGTGTTGTAAAAGTCTGTAAAAATAGCCAATCCCAAAAATGTTCCAAAAACATAAATAACAGAAAAAATCCAATACATGGATAAAGAAAACAAATTTTTAAATTTCTTTTGTTTCGAGGTTTTTAAAATGTTTGTGTATTTTTTTCAAGAAATTTTTGTTTGCCTGCTTTGTGGTTGTTGTTGTTCAATCTTTTACATCATATTCATTTATATTTATATAGAGATTTAGATGTGTGTTGGAGTTACGCATATATATATATGGGTCTATATATATATGCCTGGAAATATTGTTATCTGTGTTTATTTTTTTGTTATTTTCTTTTCTCTCTGCTGCATTTGTTTAACAAATTTTGGTATTGTGTGTTTTCGCTTTGTTCAACGCATTTTTGCTTTGCAAATGAGAATATAAATATTTAACACAACTCAATTTTGTTTTTGTTTTTTTTTTTTGTGAATTTTGCATTTTGCTGTTGTTTTGTTTTTCACTTTTTAGCTACAAATTTCAATTGTTTATTCAATGCCAACACTTTCCGGACAACTTCCCTTCGTTAATTTACCTTTTTTTTTTTGTTAATTTTGCTGTTTTTTTTAGCGATTTGCATTGGAAATTTCAAATCGAGAGGGTTGCCAGATCATTCAAAATTGCTTTCAAGCCAAACAAACAAATAATTCGGGGTCACAAACGAATTTTTTGGATTACGTTTTTTTGTTAGTTAGAAAAATTCGTGTTTTTTTTTTGTTTTTTTGGTTTTTGTTAATTAAAGTTAAATTTTTGTTAGTTTAGTTTTTATTTAGAGAGACGTTTTTGCTTGTCTGATCAATATATATTTATATATATAACTTGCATTATAGTTTAAATCTGGTTTTTAAAACTTGCACAAATTTCGCTACAAAATGTTTTTGTTTTGTTTTGTTGTTTAAAAAAAGTTATAGAAAAGTTGATTTTGTAGTGTTGTTGTTTGGTTTTTGATTTGTTCTCGGAACGTAGTGTTTTTTGTTTTTTTTTTATGTCTTTCGTTCCAAAGATCAAGCAAACAATAAATTAAATATATATATTTTTATATATATATAATAATTAATTTATTATATAATAAGTATAAATGTATTCCACCCGAACTTACAAACATTATCAATATAGTATTTATTATGTATATATATATGTATATATTATACTCACAGTTGATTTATAATGCAGTGGAGAAGAAGAGTGTAACTAAAGTGTGTGGTGGCAAGTGAGTGGTGAGTTCTGTTGTGTGGTGTGTTCTGGTGTAGGTGTGTAAGTGTGTTTGTGTGGATAGTTACAGAAGACGTTCAGCAAGAGCAACAATAGCTGAGACTGGGTGGAAGTTTGGGGGGGGGGGGGCGGTTGTTGGAGGGAGGAAAAGAAATAAGCAAAGTGGGTTTAAAGAGAGAGAGAAGAAAACAGGAAACTAGGCTTTTCGATATGAAACTCAATTGAAAATCTGTTTATATTTGATTACTGACATTTAGGTTAGATCCGGCTAAAGCGCATCGACGTTGGGCACCGAGCTTTTGGCCAGGTTTCTCTTTCGAGTACAGTGCAGTTCTTAAGTTCTTAAGCTATTCAGATTTTTTATATCTGTTTTAGCATTTGTTACTAATTAATTTTTCGTTTGTATTGCACGGTTCGCTTTTGTTGTAGGACAATCAGCTTGAACCACTCCTTAAACTTAAACTCAAATAGAAATGAATCATATACATATACATATATTATTATATAGGTACACATACACATACACATATAATAATATATATGTAGATATATGTATATATACTTCTTTTTTGTTTTTTCTTGCTTATTCAGTATTTGCGACAATTTGTCTTTGTTTTCTTTTTGTTTTGTTTTTTTTGTTGCTGTCTAGTTCATAATATAATATAATTTATTTATAAATATATATATATATATATTGTTGCTGCTTCTTCTTTATCTGCATCGTTTGCTAGTTTGCTGTTAAGAGTTGTCTTCTTCTTTCTTGCCTCCTCCTCCTCCTCATCGTTCTTCTTCTGCTTCTACTTCATTTATTATTATTTATATTTTCATGTGTGTGTTTGATGAAATCTTCTTGCTTCTCTGCTTCTTCTACTTCACGCACTCCTCATCCTCTGTCCTCGCATATAAATATTTAATTTGTATATATACTTTATAATAAAATTAAGTTATATATTTATAGGTTAGCTTTAAGTTTTCTTTTTGCTCTTAATTACTATAGAAATGTGTAGTTTGTTTTTGCTTTTTGATATTTAATGCTGCATTTATCAGATAGATATCAACATATATATATATATATATATATATATATATATACATATATAGACGTTGTTGCTTAGATTTCCTACAAATTTGTTGTTTTTTTTAGCGCTGCTAAACTCCCAATATTTGGGATAGGGAGACTTTGCCCAACTGCGACACGCCGACTCAAAAACTACCCTTCATCATCGCGCTAAAGCTCCAGACTCTGACCAGACAGAGTTTGAATGGTCTATATAATCATATAACATCGATAGTATACAATATATATAGGGCATTTGCAAATTTTCAATTCAATTTTATATCGAAAATGTTTTCGTTTAGAAGTTGGTTTTTTGTTGTTTTTTTTTTGTTTTTTGTAATTTATTTATTTATTTTTTTGTTGTTTGTTTCTTTATATTTATTAATTTTAAATTTAAATATAATTTAATAAGAAGAATTTGTTGTTGTTTGATTTTACATTATTTATAATATATATATATGTTGTATTTATAATATATTTTATTTCTGGTTGTTTTTGACATGTTGTGTTTGTGTATGTGTTGTGAGTGTGTGTGTGTGTGTAAAGTGTTTTTGGAGCTGTTGTTGTTGGTGCCTATATAAACTTTGCCAGTTTGCTTGCAAAAATTACAAATAGTTGTTTTTATAGTTTGAACATTTTTAGCGTGTTTTTTATTATTATTCTTTTTGCAATGAATTCGACAAATTTTTCGTTTATACTTGAAACAGTTTAGTTTTACACAGTGTTCTTTTCGCCGCCGCCGCAGCCAGTTGGCGCTGCCGTTCCCACCCGCTAGAGGACGCCAGTGTACCGCCGCTAGAGGGCGCTCTGCGCTCGACGCTGCAATTTTTGCGGCTACTCAAAAAAGTTCTGATTGTTTTTTGTTGGTTTGTTGTAGTGTGGTATGCCTGTATTTAAGTGTAATAGTTTTGTTTTGAATTTTTTGTTTACTTATAACATGCTTTTCTTGTATTTTGCTTAAACGGTGACTTCTTTAAGTTTTGCTGTTTTGTTGTTGTTATTGGTTTTGCTTCTTTCTTTTTTTTTTGTTAAATTAAGTGTGTTGCTGTGTGTTGTTTTGTGTGTTTTTTTTTTATAATTTTCATGAAATTTTTTCTGGGTTTTTACTCATTTTTTGCTTGTTTAAATTTTCTTGCGTTTGCTTTACTCATCTCATCTTTTTTGTTTTCTTTTTGTTTGCTTCTTCGTTTAAGTGTAAGTTCTTTTCTTTCATTTGTTTTTTTTTCTTTATATAAGTTTCTTAAATGTGGTTTTTATGTTTTTCTTCTTGTTTTTTTGTATTTGTTGTTGTTTTGTTTTTTGCTTAACTCTTTGTTGTTTTTTTAAGATCTTTTACTGGGGTCCATAGCAACAGCGTGGCGCGATGTTATTGCGCACAGCTACAGTCTTCGTCAACATCTTAAAAAAATAGAAAGGCTTAAAAAGAAATAATTTAACGCTTCACTTCGATGTCATCATGGTCACGAATTCTGAAACAAGAAGAGCAGATTAATAATTATTAGCTGGGCGCTTTTTTTTAAGAGATCTTAGTAATAACTTAAATTATTTATTAATATTTAAGATTAAGCATGGAAACTCGTTTCAGTTTTTAGATAGTTTTAGGAGCTTGAATCTCAAAGCCGTTCAAAGCGGTTTGATCGATTCTTAATTCAACTTAATTAATTTTTTGGTGATCGGTTCTTTTTCCGCTTAGGCAGATTGCTTTAAAAATAAAAATGTTTTACTTCTCTCATATTTTCTTATCTTCTTGCAGCTCAAACTACTTGTAAACCGTAAAAAGAAACAAATCCCAAAAATAGCTTGTCATCAACCTTTGAACAGCGAGGGAAATAGCACAAAACTAAGCATTACAAATTGACATTAAGTGTGAACCAAAAATAAAAGTGTCGCACGCCAAAATCACAAAAAAAAAATGTACCGCAACTAATCAATAAGATAAATGAGCCAGTCACAAGATCTGCTAAAGAAGAACCCAACACGCTCACTGACTGACTGACTCTGACTGACAGCCGACGGCTGGCTGATGAAAAGCTGTATAAAATTTGGTAAAAATTTATGAAATGCTCGCCAAACATTAAAAGACTATATATTAATGTAAATCCAAAATAAAATTACAAATTGCACAACGAATTTTCAATACGCTACTTGAAGTGGAATGCCAAGTAATTTGTTCCTTATTCAACTCTTCTTTAAAAATGTTTCAATTGCGAGTTGAATATAGAACACACAAAACCTTTAGTGTAAGTTCTTTGCCTAAGGGCAACAAAAATAGCAAGAATAGGAACAAAGACAGAGAGGGAGATATAGTTACAGCTGACAAAGAGAGATGCACGAAATCAATGGCGAGCATTGTGCGATTGAAGTGCTTTTTACTGTTTTGATTTCGATAGCAATCAGCAGTTAAATGAAGGAGGGGGGGAACCAACAGTTGAGAGGAGTCGGTGGGTGCATTTCTAAATTGGCAACGCTTCCGTGCGCTGCCTCTGTGTGTACGTGTGTGTGTTTGTGGTGAATGGTCGTGTCCCCGATTTATCAGGTGTTTGCATGCAGCTCCTAAATATAGACGAAAGAATGACAGCTCACCACAGCCCCCTACCCATTTCAATGCAGTAGCGGCAGCAACTGCGTTGATTGCGCATTGTTCTTCCTACTCTTCTTCTTCGCCGTCGTCGTTGTTTGTTGTTATTCATCTTCTTCTACTATTCGTGCATTCTTATTTAAATATTTGCAGCATGTGTATGAAGAAGGCGACGTTTTTTAGCCGATTGGTGGTCTGTCTACGTAAGAAATACGTAAAAGTCGTAAGACGTAAGAGGGATTATTGCAGGTGCGATTGATCAGCTGACATTAATGACTAACTGACCGAGTCGCCTGATAATATTTAAAGCCGATAATTGGCTGTTAATTAATGATATATTTCTTTAAAGCAATTTATATTTTATTTTCTAAATTTAAGTTGATTACAGTTAATATAACTTGAATTTTATTTCACCCAGCTTTATAATAAATAACTATCCACTGGTCTCAGTCATAGACTACTTTTAGACAACCTATTTTAAATGGCCAACATTCCGCGCTATTTGCTCACCAAATGACCAAAAAAAAAAAAAGTAAACTAAAGTCGGACCAATAAAATGTTTAAAAATAAAACGTTATTGCAGGCAGAAACGCAACATTCGATTCGATATATCTGCAAATGACTGAAAGAAATGTATAATAATTAAGCTCAGGGGGCACGCCCAGAAGCGACCGAGCCTTATAGACAGATAGTCGTCTATTGCGCTACTTTGCGCTATTTCTTATGCCTTATCCCTCCCTCGTCCCCCTCTTACTCATTGCTTGCTAAAAATATGCAAATGTTATTTGCTACTCGAACGCAACTCTAAATCGAGAAGTTGACTTGTAAAAGTTTATCTTTTGGGGTTGGGCCTTGACATTTCCAAGTCTTTTCTACTTCTTCTTCTTTAGTTTCTCTTTCATGGTTCGCGCCCCTTTTGCTGATCAAATTTCTTAATGGATTTGATTTCATGCATTTTTTTTTTGCTTTTCGGCAATCAAAATAAAATGAAAACTCACAATGCAGTAAAATGAGAATTTTGGATAAGGTCAGTCGTATATAGCCCCGCCACAGGACCCCCCTTTGTAGACTACTGTGGCTTTTGTGGCTCTGCTGTTTATCTTTCGTCGTTTTGTTTACATTCGCCAGCTCGCACTCTTTCTTTTTTTTTATTCATTTTCTTTTTTGCCATACATTATTTCTTTTTCTATTAAATTTGTTGTTCTTTGCCTATTTTGCCCAACATTTTGTAATTTTTATTTTTTGTTTTAATTCTTTGCGCTTTTCTTATAAATTTTTTTTTTTTTGTTTTTTTCTGACAACATTTTTATATTTGGCGTGAGGCCAAAGTAAGTCTCATACTTGTGCATATTCTCTATATATATATGTATATATAGAGTCGCGGTCCGGCCCATTGTTTGCTCTATATAATTTGTAGCTGCCCCCTTACCCCTTCCACACTCACTTCTCCCTTGGCTGTTACCAACAAGACAAGACAACAATAAAGGCTTTGGTTAATTGGCAATAAGCAAATGGCAAAAACGCGCATTTATTTATGTTATGCTACACACTTTTATATGTGTATATATAGTATATCTGTAAAATATATACTATATATATAAATATATATAGTATAACATTTGTATAGATCTGTGTTTGGCTTGTCGGTCAATGTTCAAACAGCTCGCCAAATTGCCTGTTGCCAGTTATTCCTGTTCTTGTTCTTATTCGAATTTTCTTTTGTTGTTCTAGCTTATTGCACAATATTTATATTTGAATTTAATTGTGGTGGTTTCTCTGTGTGCCCATAAAATAATTCACTTTGCGTCTCAAAAGATTTGCAAGTAGGCGATTACCAAAAGGTCGAAGAGAGAAACAAAAAACAATAAATACAGCAGCTGACAATGCTGTAGCCAAATGCTAAATGCAACTCTGTCATGTAAGATGTGTGTAACAGCGTGTGTGAGAGAGAGAGAGGGGATATAAGAGAGAAGCTTGATTAAAATAAGGACGAGAGAAAAGGGGCAGGTACTGTGAATAGTGAGTGAGATTAGTGAGCAAAATACACGAGCAACGAACAAGAGCAAACAGTGGGAGGAGCGGAAGAAGTGGAATGGATAGGGATAAGGGAGAATGAAGAGGAAAAGTAAAGAGTACGAGTAGCGATTTAGAATAAGGAGTAAGACGATCAGGTGGAAGTAGCAGTAGAACTGCGAGATAACCGCAATTGGAGTAGAGAGGGAGAGAGATAAGATTAAGGAACAATAGCAATAAAAAGTTCAGCTATACCAAGTTCAGCAATATCGACAGCTTTAATTATGGACGTCAAACGCTTCAAACAACTGTAGCTCTAATTAATCTATAATTTAACAATTATTGCACCGTTTAAGATAAGATTTCAGAGCACAAGTACAACCCACACGCTTCTATCAGAAAAAAAACCCACTTTTTATTTTAGACATCTAAATTGGTTATCGGCTGACTTCCCAAGTCCAATTATTGGCACAAATCACGCATTTCTCACGCGTTTCTCAACTGATTAATTTACTTTCCAAATAGATTGTCAGCTCGAATATAATAAACTCGTCTCATCCGCAGTACAAATGATAATTTGTAGTTGTTTGCTCGCTTGGTCAAATTTTCAACGAAATGTACCTATTTTTATATTGTTTCACTTTGGTTATTTTTATGTTTGGTGTTCATAAATTGCCAGTGATTAATCTATTTGATCCGCCAGAGATTTTTGTGTGCCCCAAACGATTTTTATTTGAACTTGAGGCACAAGTTGTTCCGTACGCGAACGTTTAACTCGATACACGTTATATATTATAGATACATACACATAACAAAAATATCTATATATACACATATATATATTTCTGTAGTTGGCCGACATTTGATTGCTATCAGGTGAAGAGGAGAGGGAAACGAAATGGAAAGGTCATTATTTCAGTTTTTGTTGCTTCTAAGTACAATCAAAGCAATGATCTTTTCTTAGTGAGGAAGGGGTGGCGTGTGTGTAGGTACGGGGGTATACGATACGGTATGAACAACAACATTTTAACACCTTGATTATATTAATTCTTTTGTTTCTATTGCTGTTGTTTTTGTTTTTCCTCTTTTTCATTCGGCTCATTTTCCTGCCCTGCCTTCCACTTTGCTCAATTGAAAATTTAATTTTCAAGCAATTAAATTTAATTTCGAAGAACACAAAATGAGATATGTTTGCTTTATAGCGGAGAGTTTGCTGTGTTGAGCTAGAAAATACCCTGTAGCATTGCGACTTTGTCGCTGCGAGATGAGTTTGTAATAACAAATGCTTGTTTAATACTATTTATGATATAATATTTATAACAGTTCAAAATCATATTCACTTACTAGAAAATTATATTTATATTTATATAAATATGACCAAAATTATATTTATCTTTAGTTAAATACCCAATAAATTATTTTATTTATCTCTGGATGCCTTTAAACTTATTTTTATTTTTAAATACCAAGCAAAAATATTGCAAGAGAATTGCTGACAAATTTTTTCAAACAACAATTTGACTCATCAAAAAAACCAAACAAAAAAACTTCTGAACATAATAATTCCATGGAAAATTTTGTTGTCTAAAGATTAATTTACTGACAGACTAAAAGCAATTTTCTTGCGAATATTGAGGGGAAACCATAAACGAATTACTTTCTGGTGAAAAATATAGGCATCTTTAGCTAAATATCCATTAAATATAGTCGTAGACTACACACAGAGGGAACATTACAGGGTATTTTTCTCATATGGGTGGCTGCTGATGTCTGCTGAGATTGTTGCTTTGCACGCATTGAGAAAGCGACGAATTAGGAATAATGAATCAGTTTATATAAAACACATCATCAGCCGCATACAAAAAGTAATGCATGACAAAACAAATGCCAATTGTGACTCAAATATTTAATAGTATAGGTGTGTGTGTGTGTGTTTGTGTATGATTCAACTACAACGAACAGCAAACACTGTTGTGCGAATATCCAATTAGTAGATGACATGACAACAACAACAAACGACACGCGACATAAAACGTAAAATGCTTTATATATATATATATATTATATGTATATCTGATCTGATTAGTTTGACAGTGTTCATTTCTGGATTTTCGCCAATACATGCAACAAATGTTGGATCAGTTTGCATTTAAAAATACATTTAAATTTTAAATATATCTTATTTCTTTTAATAGAAATTTAAGTGTTCAATTTTGATTTTAATTTTTCTTTCAGTGCGTTGCTTACCTTCGTAATTGACCTGACCATCACCATCGATATCAGCCTCACGGATCATCTCGTCGACCTCCTCGTCTGTTAATTTCTCGCCCAGATTTGTCATCACGTGACGCAACTCGGCCGCTGAAATGAAACCGTTGCCATCCTTGTCGAACACTCTGAAGGCTTCCCGAATCTCCTCTTCGCTATCGGTGTCCTTCATTTTGCGTGCCATCATGGTAAGGAATTCTGGGAAGTCAATTGTACCGTTGCCTAGAAAACAATACAAAAATAATCATTAATTAGTAAAAGTCCAATAATATTTCTCAAGTATTCAAGTATTTTTCAGTTATATTAAATGTTACAAACTTTCCTTACCTATAATAAAAAACAAAATTTAGCAACTCAATTAATTCAAATTTCTGCTAACAATCTGTTTCAATTAAGTTAACAAATTCAAAAAGGGCACAATAATATTTTATATGCAACAACAAATTTTTCTTTTTTCCTTAAGCAATTGTTTCACACACAGACAACCCTACACCCACGCTTATGTCATTAAAAAGTTTTATGTATGTTCTAACACACACACACAAACACACACACACACATACACCTACCCACAATTGTTATAAATGCTCTCCGAGCTCATCAAAATTGCTTGAAAGCCGCAAAGCATTTCAGTTTTTCACAGTTTGTTTTTTTTTTTTTTAGCCATTTTTCTCTCTTGCAATTTACGAGCCAAACATATTTCTTTATTATGAAGTTGGCAGCTGCCAACCCAAGCCATACATACATCCCTCAACCAACCCCCCCGTTCGTCTGCAGCTTTTGTGTACCTGTCGGCCATATAAACTACGTATTCAGCGTTTCACAAATCCCATTTGACCTGGCCCTTGGGGGTAATATATATATAAATCCCCCAGCAGCCATAATCAAGCAGATTTTCATATTTGTCTAAGCCATCAGTAAAAGCCACAAATACCCCTCCTTAACGCCCTGCTTGCAACAGTTGTGCAAACTTTTTTTTGGTTACATTTTTTTCTCTTTTTTTTTTGCACACTTTTTCTTGTCTGGCACACGTGGCGTATGAGCAACTTTGTGGCGTTGATAACTTTACTGCGCTGGGCCAGGGCCAGATAAGTTTGCACAAACTGCCAAGTATGGGCATGGGTGGTAGGTGAGGGGTTAACTAAGTTGGATGAGGTGGACGTTAGACCTTAGTTTGTCTGGCTTGTGATTTAAAAGTTCAAACAGCCAAGTAGAGTTTGCCTGCTGTTTTATTTCTACATTCAAGCGGCTATTTTATTTTTTCAAGTGCAGCAGCAGTTTTGAAATACTTGCCGCATTTTTGTTGGCCACACAAATGAAGTGGGCCTTCTCGATTTATTTGTATTTATTTTCCCTTTTCTCATCTGACCGAAATTCTTGTTACGACTAATTGAAAAAGTTTCACTACACATTTCTGCTGTTTAAAGTTTGAGCATAGTTTGAGAGTTCAGTTTGTTATTCCACAAAAGTAACAGTAAAAACAGTAACAAAAAAAAAAAAACAAATGGCAAACTTTTCTTTTGCGTGCTTAACCAGAAAACTTTTCCTGTCCAACTCTCTTTTCTCGAAGGTCTTAATTGTTATTGACTCTCTTTTTCTTTCTCTGTCTCTCTTTCTCTTTCTATCTCTCTATTTCCCTTTTCTCGTTCTAAGCTGGGCAAAAAGTTTCGCCTTTGCTATCATTGAATATTCCATTAAATATATATACTATATATGCTCTTTGTTGTGCATGTTTTGACCAAGCAAATGGCGCCTTTGCCATTTTTGATTTTCATTTTATGATTATGTTTTGAGGGGAGAGCAGTTTGTATTAGTTTTTATTCGTGTCTCAAGGGTTCAATAAGTTTGCCAAGTTTTCAATTTTTGATTATATTTAAGCTAGCCTTGTGTAATATTAATAATACTCCAACTCTCTCTGTCTTATCTATAAAGATTCTTAAACGTTTTATATGGTCTAAAGAGGTTTAAAAGCATCCTTTCTGGTCTATAGACATACTTATCTTTTTTTGTTTTCATAATTCTCTTTGTTTTGCATCCTTAAAGGTTTTACGAAAGTGTTTAAACAAAATAATTTCTCTACTTCTCTTAATGTGATGCTTAAACTACATTTTCTCGCCTTATTCATTCTACTTCTTATTAATAAAAGTATTTTCATAAATTCCCTACTTAATTAGATTTTTCTCATTTTCATTGCGTCTCATTCTTAAACATTACACCGCAAATTAGCCATTAAACATCTAATGCCATCAATCTTTCAGTGGAATAATCAACTCAAAATACTTGACTCAGTTTTGTTAAATCGCACTCATTACAAATCAATGTTATCACAATCATTTAACACAAACACATTCCTTGTGTGCACAATTAATGCGAAGCTATCGTATTTAATAGAGCCCCTCTCGCCCCCTCCATTCTCCTCGTACCCCTCCCCCATCTAACCACACACACGCACTCAATTATTGTTCAAGTTTAAATAGAAAAACAAATCAATTCACACAGCCACAGAAAAAAATATAGAAGAAACAAAAACAAAAAGTTGTTCGAGGTTCACAAGAGAGAAAAAAAAACAAGACTATTAACAGCTACATTAAATCGAAGCAAATAGCACAATAATTAATGAAATCTTCAGCAAAAAATAAATAAACCAAAGCAAAAAAAAAACAACAATAAATAAATAAGTAGAATAAGCAACAATTTCAGTTGTGCGAAAAATTCGACCAATGAAAAATGAATAAAATTTAAATAATGTGCGTGCAATTAAAGTACACAATTATTATGCTTATTAAGAGATTAAAAAATAAACTAAGCCAGATATTCTGTATTGTATATTGTGTATTGCGATATAATGAGACGTTTCGGTTACGGTTCGCCTCTTGTTTATGAAAATTTCAGTTTAAAAATACTTTTTGGCTTTAGGAATTCCCCAAAAGAAACAAAAAACAAAAAAAAAAAAAAAAATAGATAGAAACGAAAAGAAAAGAAAACACCACAAAATTTGTTGCCATTTTTGTGTGCGTTTTTGGCCATATAGCAAAAGTGTTAGACGGACCTTAGACAGAATACTTTGACAAGGCTCATAATATGATGACGATGATGATGATGATGATGACGATGTGTTGCCAATATTGTCCGTCTATCTGTCTTTTGCCAATGTCTGATGCTGCCTGCTGCTGCTGCTGCTGGTTTTTGGTTTCCACGACGAGTCATCTTTACACTTTTGCCGCTTTCCCCTTTCTCCTCTTCTCTAGCTGGTTTCGCAACGTTGCGCAAAATTTTTGCAGACAATTTTAAATTTTAATTCAATTTTTTTTTTTTTAGGCTTGCAACGCTAAATTTAGTTTTCGAAACGAAGTGAACTGTTTTAAAAATATATCACAACATTTTGGGAATTTCTTTTTCACTTTTCACATTTGCAAGCAATTTTCATTTCCATACAGCTGGACAAACGTTGAGGAGTGAACATTTGGTGGGAGGAGGGTAGGGAATGGTGGGGCAAGTCTAATTGCGTCGTTTGTATGCGAGACTGCAGTGCTTTTGGACAAAGTCGTCTAAAATGCTTGGCGTTGCCAGCAAAATTTTAAATAATGAATGTTTAATGTTTCCGTCTGTTGTTCGCAGACTAATAACAATCTACCCACCCACCTCCTCCCCAGATATATGCATATATATTTATTTATATATATATATATTTGCATGTGTTTTGTGCATTTCAAACAGACGTGAATATTTTATATAATTTTATGCAAATACTGCCACCTTGGCTCGCTTGGCTCATAAAATAGACGAGGTAATCGCTAAACCCTCTCGGTTAACTGAAACCAACCACTAAATAGCCATCTGAATAATGCAAAAATCGCACAAGTTGTAATATATTTTGGATTTCATCAAGTAAAGTAAAACTTTTATAATTTGAGTTAAGAAACTCATTAAAAATCTTTAATGTTTTCCTATTTTTTTATTTTTTACGCACAAAAAACATAAAACATTTGGAATTTCTGAATCTATTTGGCTTGCCATAAATTCTTCATATTAAACGACTTGTTTATCACAGATAGGCAAGGGAAAACTAGAAATATTTCCAGCAAAGTGGGATGTACAAAAATTAGAATGGATTTTCATGTACATTACTAACTATAAATAAATACAACAATAAACATCTGGTAAAATAGATATCCAAAATATTTGTAAAAAATCGTACATTTTACTAATTACTATTTATAGCTTAATAAAAAATATATATATATTCTGAAAGTTTAGCTAAAATGAGCTCAAGCTGAAATATTTTCAGCAATGTGTGCAAAATTATATTATTGATTTTCATCTAACGTAAACGATTTAACAATAAAATTCGGGTATAATCTTATTTTATTATTAATAAAAACTATAGTTTTCTACCAATTCCAATCCCATCTCCCTCTCTCTTCCACACTTTCAGATTTATCTACTGCCCTTTCTCTCTCTAACACATTCACGACAGCTTACACACATTCATACGTAAGCACTACAGATATAAAAAAAAAACTCAAAAGCTTCTGCTAAGAGCCTCGCAACTATTTATAAACATCTGTCAGTCAGTCATTCAGTCATCCAGTCAAGTCACTATTTTTCCCCACACCTGCAAACCCAGTATATCCTCTCAGCACGTGCTTTACTCAGTGTGCTTGTTGTCCTTTGCAGCGCATGCGCCTGAGCAGCTCAGCAACACCAGTAATAGTTGTGCAGACTTTGCCCTGGATTTTTCATCACATGCGCATTTTGCACTTGCAAACAAAAAAACCAGTAATAACACATTAGTATAAAGAACAAGTACACCAAAAACTGTTCAAAACAGCTGAGTAAATGAAAAGGTAAGGAAAAAACCAGCGCTGTTTCTTTTCTGCAGACAGCGCGTGTGAAAACCAGATGAGAGTAACAAAGGCAAGCTAGGTGGGGGTGCGTGTTGGTTGGTTGATTGTTGTTTTTGTTGCTGCTGCTATGCTGCTAAATCGTTGGTGCTATAGCCTATATTCACTGCTAACTGCTGCTCCACAGTTGCTGTTATTATAGTTGCTGCTGTTATTACTACTTTTGCTTCGCTGCTACTGTTCTGTTTCTGCTAAATGCTGATGCTACCAGTGCTGCTGCTATTCGGATGTGGGTGACTTGATTTCGGTTTTTGGAATTTCCTCTTCTTCATCATCGTCGTCTCCTTGCACTTTTACTTGTTACGCTTTGCTCTTGTCGCTCGTTTGTCACGCTATCTGCATGTGTGGGTGTGTTTATGTGTATGTATGTTTGTGCCTTTCTGCTGTTCTTGGGCGGGGCTGATCTGTTTTATTTTTAAGCTAATTGTCGAGCTTTGGGCGCATTATGCAAACAGCAGCAGCAAACTGCCCACAAAACGAAACTCACACACACGCACATAAATATTAATACATAAAAATAATGATTTATAATTTGTGCAGCAAAAAAAAAGTTCTGCTCGACATATTTCACAATTGCTAAAAATACATATAAAAAGTCACACGAGCGTCGTTCTCTGCTTCTCTCCCTCCCTCTCCATCTCTCTATGTGAGCAATTTTATATCACTCTCTCTTCATCTTACTCTCTCTAATAAGTCGTCGCCAAATGTTTTTTTTTTTTTAGCAGTTTTTGTGGTTGTCTGAAAGGTGAAAAACCTCAACAGCGAACGACACATTTTCACAATTTTCACATATTCGCCGAAATGGCGCGCGGCGCCTATCGCTCAATTTCTTTTCATACTCTGTTAAAAATAATTTATACATTTTTGCTGCGGCTGCTGCTTCTTCTATTTTAGATTCTTTGCGTTCCACACTGTTTCTGCAAACACATTCCCTCACCCACACGCCCCCTCAACCACCTTTTGTCAAAAATCCTGTGTGCATTTTTGACAGCAGCCAGCAGAATTACAACAACAACAACAACAATAACATTAGCCATTGGAGACAACAACAAGAAAAGCAACAAAAGCAGACAAATATATTTGGTTCTAATCTATTTTTAATGGCTATGACGTGTTTTTGTTGCATATTTTTAGCCGGTCGCCGCAGAACAAAAAGAACACAAGCGAAAATACAGAGAAAACCAACAACAACAACAACAAGGAATTTGTTTTTCTGATTGTCTGTCCTACTGTCGTTGGGTCTGCTGATCTGTTCATTTGCATGTCTGCTGATCTCTTGTTTCTCGTCAGAGTCAGTGGGGATTACAAAAAAGAAGACAATAGAATAAAAGAAAACATTTGCACGGCTGTGTTTCAAGAATAGCCTCTCGATGCGGCCAACATACAACAGAACAGTTTATAATTAGCGTAGAAAAGGGTTCAAAGCAATTAGCACAAAATAGACGCAAATCGTTTGCGGCTAAAACTTAAAAAACAGCAAACAAAAGAGAACTAGTTCAGGAATTTGGCAATTCTAATTGAATCGTTTTTTTTCTTTCTGATTTTACATTTAATTTTCTTTGAACCCGTTTATGTTTGCATATTTAAAATAGATCAAATATAAAAACTCTTTCTCCTATCTCCAATTTATTTTTTTTTTATATTAAGATTTATCTGCAACTATTCCTCAACTTATCTGCAATTAACTTGTTGTCCTCTAGTAAAAACACTCACAACTTTTCCTCAATTAATTTGCTACTCTTGACCCATAAAAGTTAATAGTTGGTAACAAATGGGGAAAAAAAAGAAGAAGGCAACTCACCATCGGCATCGACCTCGTTTATCATATCCTGCAGCTCGGCCTCTGTGGGATTCTGGCCCAGGGAGCGCATAACTGTTCCCAATTCCTTTGTTGTGATGGTGCCATCGCCGTCTTTGTCGAATAGCGAGAACGCCTCTTTGAACTCGGCAATTTGTTCTTCTGTCAGCTGATCGGCCTGCAAGGGACGAGAGAGAAAGAGAAAAACAAGAATATTATTAGCCAAATGTGAAAATACAAAATGTGTAAATATATCATTTTAAAAATACCATAATTTATATTTCGATTGAACTGAGCTTTTGCTTGCTGTTTTTTTTTTTTATATATTTTCCTTTCGATAATTAATTGCTGTCAACTTTTATGAAGTGTGTCTATGAATGATGACAGCAAACGACGACTACTTGGATGATATTTTCAATGCCACACACACACATCTACACACACATATATATACATACATAGAAAACAAAATATCGGCAATTGTATTTGAGACAAAACAAAAAAAATTTAAATTACAATACAATATTGTGTTCCACGTTAAAAAAAAAGTATAGCGCAATAAACAATAAAAGTGTACACAACACTGACAGAAAAATACTAGAACAGGTAATAATATATATAATATCTAATGTATTTTTAGTCGTAATTACTTAAAAATGTTGTTTGTGCCAAAAATAAATAAAATAAAAAACATTTGAACTTGAACTTTCATAAATAGGCAACAATCAAGATTTTTACATTTTTTTTTCTTTCAGTGTATACAGTGACAAAATATATATATATATATATATATATGTCGAACGACACTCTTGTCATGATGTACGTAAAGTAAAAGAATAGCAGCACTTTGGAGGGGGGATGGAAGGGTTTGGCTTGGTTTTGACATTCATTTAAATAATTTTGCATATTGTTTGCACTCAACAAAAGGTAACAGACACAACAAATATACACACAACACACACAGTTGCATACATTTAGATAGAGATACAGTTGTTCTCGTATCTCCTATCTACGAAAAAAAGGTGTTAAGTTTCGCTGACGTCAGATGCTCATTTTTCATAAGGTATACAAAACTGTATAGCTAAAAGAAGAACAAGAAAAAAACACATAAAACAAACAAAACTAGTGATTTAATCGAAACTGTTTGACAACGAGATACCCTGCACTGTTTTTAATATATTCTTTATCCATACTTCATTATACCCATAGCATTTTTCTGTTTTTTTTTTTTTGGGACCTTGTCGAAGGCTTTTTTTTCATTAAATGAATCCCAACGAAGCATCAATTTCATGGCGTGTCTAATTTGTTTTGACGGACATGCGGCTTAAGCATTAATTTTCATATAAAGAAAAAACACACACAATTTAGAATTATATATAATTATATATATATGTCACTATATATAGTTTATATAGCGATAAGGTGGGCGCCACAATATAAAAAAAAGAATTAACAAACGATACGCGGTTTGCATGCTTAATTTGATTAACAAAATGTTTATAATTATTTTTATTATTAATATAACCTACGTCAGAGGATTGACGCGAATTGTTTCAACTATGTTTGTATATATATGTACATATTATGGTGTTCGTTGATTTGCAAGCAAAGCTCGTAATACTTATAATTTCCAGTAATTTCCTTATTGTTATTAATTTGAAAACTATTAAGTTAAACTTGGTTTTGAAAGCACATATCTATGAAATTATAAAGGCTTCGTCCATAAGATATTCTTCATTTTTCTAACCGACAAATTTTATGAGAAGAGATCAAAAAGAACAAATTGAAAACACTTTGATTGATATATTTCTATAAAGATTTCATATTTTCTTTCATTCGCTTGAATTGATTTCCCTTCTAATGATTTGCATTTTATATTGTAAGTGTTGATTGCTCCCTGAAGATGACGAATTTAATTGCATGAAAGATGAATAATTTCTCGTCTCGCAAAAGGCGGCAACCACAATAAATTTTTATGAGCTCATATTGGCTTCGAAAATGAGGTAATCAATTGTTTACTCGAATATCTTATAAAATATGCTCTTTAATTCTTTTTTTTTCTATTGATGATTTTAGATTTGTTTGATTAATGGGTTATTTAACAATTAATTTAAAATAGATTAGGACAAGTTCTACACTTTAAAAAAAGGTTCACTTTAAGATCATACTATATTTCTCTTGCTATATCTAATTAACGAGGTGAGGAGGGGGGGATAAGCAATACTCGTTTTGTCACAAGTCAAGACACGTAGTTGCTACACCTCTGAAGGCGTTAAAACTGTTATATAAAAACATGTCAAAATGTGTGCTTGCAGTAAACACACACACACACACACACACACACACACACATCCATATAGCAGCTGTTTATGGGGACAACTTCCGTTGGAGAGCTAAGCCAAAATAAAAGCAACGGCTGCAAACTTTATCTAATCAACGCTTGATTTGAATTTGGGAGCGTTGGCTGTATATGGCTATGATTATTATAAGCATGAATTCATATTTTTATTAGTGGACATCAATTGAACTTTTGGGCTGGCTTATCGCTTTAGTTGATAATAAAACCGAAAACCATGCAGTAGTTTGATATTTATAGTTTTATTTTGAAATAAACTACTGTTCAAATCGTAGTTAAGATGAGAATAAGTTTATGAGAAATTTTATATATATATTTTCTTTATATGACTCAAAGCCTAAACCCCGATTAAAGCGCACGTTTTTAATATGGCAATGCCGCCCACTCTGTCAGCATAGAGCCAAACCGCCAGCTGGTCGCAGCTAATTGTCAATGCCTTATATTGCCTTAGCCAGTGTTGCCCACCTAAAAAGTGAGTGCGCCATATTGCTGCCCACCTGCCCATATACGTTTGTGCATTTATGTATGTATGTGTGTCTGTATTAATTGCACATGTGATACACATTAGGCATAAACATTACTTTTAATAGCTTTACGTGCGCTCTCTCTTTCTCTGACGCGAAACTGTATTTAAGTTTATTATATTTGCAGCCGCTTAAAACCGGCAACATTTAAAAAAAAATAAAATGAAGAGAGTTGTTGGCTGACTGCTGTGAACCGGTTAACATTGGTCTTCAATGCAACTGTACACACATGCACACATACACAAAGCAAAAGATCAACAAACAATGATCACTAAAAGAATTGCAAAAATGTACCGCTTATTATAATTTTTTTTTTGCTGATTAACTCAGACCAGAATGAGTCAACAAGTCATAAAATAAAACAAGTAAACTAATTCCACTCAAAAATGGGAAGACCGGAAGAGGAACGACACAGAACAATACATTATTATTTAAAATATTATTCATACTTGATAACCTTTTATCAAACATTTTTATGACAAAAACGAAAGTCAGCATTAAAAGAAATGTAAATCACGATTAATGCACAAAAAATTAAATATTGGCACGTAAAACAAACTGTTTTAATTAAAAACTGTTTGCAATGTACATTTGCTATAAAAAAAATAATCGCTAATTAAATTAAGGGACGAAGATGGTTGAAGAAAAATAAGGGGTGGGGGGGAGCAGGTGGGCACTCATGCTCTTATCAGAAAGCAAACGCAGCCAGCAAAAGCTAAAGCCAAAAACAAATGTACAAAAGGCAGCAGTAAAATATAAAAAAAGAAAAAGAATTGGATTATGTGCGGTTAATGTGGCGACGTCGCCACGTTTGGCGTCTGAGGCGGAGAAAAAAAGAAAAGAAAAAACGGAAGAAAAATCAGAATGTTTCTTCATTATGCTGCACGCTGCACACACGTTTGGCCCGTTACAATGAAATTCTTGGGCGAATGGCAAAGTAGACCAAGCAACAGCAGCAGCAACAACAACTTTGCCAAGCAGCAGAGAAACAGAAAAGTCAAGCTGAAAGCGAAACAGCAAAATAACCGCAATGCGGCAAATGAAACGGTTATGGAAGAAAACAACAAAACGTACGCGCCACAACCCAAAAGGAAACAGACAGACCGAGAGAGAAAAAGAGAGCAAAGAAAGCGCACGCAGTTAATAGTGCGCGAGCAGAAGAGAGCACAAAACCGACGCAGTGCGAAACGCGGCGAGTGATAACAGAATGTGTGCAGAGTGAGCGAAACGAAAACTGTGTGAAACGGTTATGCGAGAAGTGAGTGGAGCACAATAAGAGAGCGCCCGCTGCTGCTACTGCTGCCGCGAAACGGGTAAATTGAGCAAATCAACGAAACGCGACAAAGCGACGACGACCAGAAATTCCAAAAGCTAAAGAATTTTTGCCGTTTCTTTTGCTCTTGCTACTTTTTTTTCATGCCAGTCCTAACCTCAATTTTCGCGGTAAATAAAGCGAAACGGAATACAACAGGAAAGAGTAAGCTGAAAAAGCAATAAAAAAAAGAAACCGGCAGCGCTGCTGGAAATTTTGCTTTTCTTGTTCTTCGATCAGCTTTTTTCTGATAAGTAAATAATTTTTCATGTATTTTTATGAGCAGCTCAAATATTTGCTGATAAAGTGCCGATAGCAACACATTTTTTGCTTAGTTTTTATAACTTATTTTGCAAGATTCTTGCAAAGCAATGGTGAATTAAGTAAATTCTGCAATGCAGACACACATATAGATGTCAGCAGCTGTGAGCAAAGCTGGCAAACGGTCGAGAAAGCGAGAAGAGAAGAGTGGTGGGCAGCATTGCTGATAACGAGTTTACGTTTTCTTTTTCTTTTTTCTGTTGTTTTACTTTTTTTTGTACACGTTTTGCTGCCAAGCAATTAATAATAAATAAGAGGTAGGGCCAGTTCAGGTGATGGATGAGAAGGAGACTTTTAACTATCTCGCGTCATGCATTATAATTTATGACAATGGTCGCACCTCAGATATTAGCGCAAAATGTGTTAATTACAGTTTTCAAATATTGCTGTTGATAACAGCTCAGGGATTGCGAAATATGCAAGTAAATAAATATATAAGTAAATAAATAAATAAAAATAAATGCAAAATATATACGCTATGTAATATGTATTCACACTTTGTTATTATGTTATTTTATAAAAAAAAAGTTGATAAGTGTGAAGTTAAAATTGACTGGATTAATTTTGCAATGTTTTATTTAATCTAATCACGCAGATTCAATATACAATTTTTTTTAATGTGTTATAAACTAAGGCTACATAAACATTGAACATACATAACAAAAAAACATGTTGATTACAAAAAATTAATCAAATTCCACTAAGGAAAGATCTCATATATTAATTGAAAATAACAAAAAATGCAGATGTCTCTGAAATATTTAAGTTCATTCGCTTTTGATACACAATTTTACGATACCAATCTTGGGTAAATAATTAACTGTTAATCTTGGGTTCCTTGAGAAAAACCATGACAAACATAATAATAAAAATACGCTATTTACCCATATAGATATGATAAAAACAAAGAATGTGTATTTAACTGACGCTATTCAAAAAGGTGACTCATAAAGTAACCCTCAAAAATGTGAGAAAAAAATAACAAGCAAAAAACTAGTTTCAAATTATTTTTTCCAGGGGTTAATATGAAGACAGTTGCTCAGCTAGGGGACAAATGCTAAGCCAATTCCAATTGGAAAGGCGCGTACAATTGGCGTCTATGGACAAACGCACAGACACAGAAACACGCACATGATCAAATGTTAACTTTTGTGCCTTTTTTTAGATTTTGCCAAGAAAGAAAAAAATTTAATTGCTGAAATTTGAATGGAAATCTGCTTGTGTAAACAAAATGGAAAAATATACTGAGCGAATAAGGGTAAGGGGAAAAGATGATCAACTTACCATTTTTGTAGTTATTGTTGGGCTTTTGTTGTTGTTGGAAAGAAATGTAGCTAAAGGTTAATCCGCTGCTGCTGCGCTGCTGCGGCTTTTAGTTATAGTTGTTGTAGTAGTTGGTATGTGTAAAGTGGAATTTAACGTTGGACGACGACGACGAGATGGCGACGCGCGTTCTACGTTTAAAAACTTGAATTTATTATTTCTTAAATAACACACTGCAAAAGAGCGAGAGAGAGAGTGAGAGATGATGATGATGAAGCAGAAGAAAAATACACGTTTTGATATCTGCTGCTGTGTAAATAATATACAACAAAAACAATTGCAAAAGCAACAATAGCAACAACAATTTTAAATATTATTTGTTTGCCGCTAGCGTCGTCGTTGTCGTTTGCCGGCGGCGAAGAACAAATGAAATGAGGGAAATAAAGTTAAGAGAATGCGACGAGCAGAAAAAATAAGAAGACAATAAAAATGTTAACGTTGGCGTCGCCGTCGGCTGCGACGCTTCTTTCTTTTTCTTTTTCTTCTTTCTGTTGTTGTTGCTCTTGTTGCCGAATTTTTGTATAGTTTTTCGTCTTGCGTTTTATTCTTTTCTTTTTTTGGGGTTTTCTATTGTGCGATAATAAAAAGGCGAAGAAACACACGCGCGCACACTCGTTATTATAAATAATATATATATACAATACAAATTTTAGCTCGATTTCGGTTTATAAAAATATTTGTTTCATTTTTCTGTGTAAATTATTTTTTTTGTTTGCTTTCTCACGGGTGTCCTCTGCAGCAAGTATTTGAATATATAATTTATTGTATATTTTTTGAGGGTATAACTCACGATCCTAATCTGAACGTTGCGTCCGTAACGGTTGACAACTCAATTGTAACTGTACCGTTTAAAAACCGTTAGCGTACTACAATAAATTCGCACTGTTGTGCGGCTGTTTGGCTGCACAATAATGTTAAATTCGTGCTGTTAGCGACTCAAATGAACTGTACTTGCTCTCTTTGCTACTCAAGTGAGCTGCTTATGTCGCTGTTATACTCAATCGGGCCATTGTGGTTAACATATCTTCTGCTTTTTACGCTCTCTTTTTGCTGCAGACAAGCAAAGTTTGAGCGAATCGGTTTTGCCGAGCGAAACGGCTTAATGCGCTCTCCGCTGTGTTTTCAGGTTTCTTGTTGTTTGTTGTTGCGTTTGTTGCTACTACTGCTGTGTACGTAAACGCAACGGAAGAGCAAAGTAAAAAATGAAATTGGACGATTATTTTGCAAAGCGGCCGCGCCGGCGCCATTGTGCGAATGGCTAAATGATGTCAGATAATTACAGTTATACAGATCAAAATTAGGGGGAAGAAGCAGAGCGAACAAAGATGATTTTGACGTGCACACATATTTATTTATACGTATATAAGTGTGTTGGTGAGCTGTTATGCTATATAACAACGCACACACACACATGCAAGTCATGGTATTTTCCCCTTTTGGTCATTTGCCACCATTTCTCATCGTCCGCGTCCATTTTTGCACTTGTAATTTTTTTTGCCGCAGCAAATTGTCGCAATGGTGTTTTTTACTTTTGCGCTGCTTTTCTTTTGCTGCAATATCGAACGCATGCCAACAAGTTAAGTATGTTAACCTCTGTAAATTAGACGAGGGGCGACAAACGAAAAATGAAGTAACAATGCAGCAACATTTGGCGTAAAGGGAACTGAGAATTGCGACGGCTGCGGCGACAGCGACGCTAACGCTGACGTCGTCACTGGCGACGGCGACGACAGCAATGCGCCATTTTTCGCCATGAAATTCGGCTTTGGTTACGTCTCCTTCTCTTTCTCCACTGTCCGTCACTCAGTCTGTGTGTATTTGTGTGACTGTGTTGGGTAAACATTTTGCAATCCAAGTGAAGAAGAAGAAGCCCCATAAGCAATTGCGGCACCCAAAACCCAAATTGCCCTTCTCGTTTGCCCTCCGTCTCTCTCCCGCTCTTTCTAACGTCTAAGCTTGCGTCGCAATGCGTTCAAAAATTCCTTAAAATGTCTTTGGTTTTCAATTTTGGGAATTACTTTTGAGGTTATGCTATAAAATAATTACAAAATAATTGCGCTACTTAATTGATCCTTATGTCAAATGTGTGTGAAGAAATTATGCAAATAGGGAAATAACGCTAATTATTCCGGACCATAAAAGAAAACTAGCCGGGAAATTCTCCGCTGAAATTCTAAACTGCCTGCAATTATAACGATGTTGATGATGACATTTTAATAGAGCTACTAAAAGCTGAAAGCTCCACACGGCCCTAAAAATTACAGTTTTGCGGGCACTTTTAACACCTAGAAGCGCACAAAAAAGAAAGCCAGACAAGTGAAAAAAAGATATATGTACAGATAAACATCTGAATGTAGAATTTTTAAATTGTTTCAACTTAAGAACGCGTGTTTAAACTTTAATTGTAGTATTTTTCTAGAGTTCAATTCATGATGAAGAATTCCTGGTTTTTGAAAAGCGGATCAAATTTGACGAAGTTATGGCATTTTTAGTTACAAAATTTCGGCTTTTTATAGGTAAAAACAGTTTAAATTATTATTTGATTTATTAATATTAAATTTATTTGAAAATAAACATATATCATTATTATAGTAGGTGCTTCAAGCTGCAGTTTCAAGTTTTTTCATTTTGCTCAATTCTTCCTCTTTGATTTTCTGGCTTTTCGAGCTTTGAGTTTTTGGTCCCGTCGCCATTTCAAATAATATTTTTGTATTTTTCGCGCAGCGCGATTCATCATGAAGATCAGAATGCGTTCCTGCTGCTTTCGCTGCTCCTCCCGCTCGTGGGTAACCACAATTCTATTATAGACCGCCTCCTCCTCCCGATAGTCCACCATGAAATCATCCAACTCCTGCTTGGCCACTTTGAACTGATCCTCCAGTTCCAGATTCTCACGCAATTTCTCACCAATATTATTATCGTATTTTTGTAGGATTCCCTCCAGTTGAATTAGTAATTTGTTTCTGTTTTAGGAGAGAGGGGGATTATTTTAGGAATATATATTGAAGGAGGTTTGTTAGAAGAAAAGCTCTTTTTAACTTATCCTTCTTCCTTTAAGCTTACTTTTCCGCACGCATTTCCTTCTCCTTCTGCGCATTCTTTTGACTAAGCATTTCGTAATCTTGGCGTGCTTTGTCCAGTTCCTCCCTCAGCTCCTGCTGTTTCTCCATGCTGCTCTTGTGATTATCGCCCAAAATGCGACTGCGTTTCTCACTGTAAAATATAAGCGAGAAGATTAAAGTAAAGTGAGCAGATAGATAAATCCTTGTGGCAACTCTCTTTTCTACGCACATTTCGTTCTGGATGCGCACATTATTCTTCCACTTTTTGCTGGCCAAGTCGTTCTCCTGATTCTCGAGTATTATGCGCCGAGCTGCCTGTTTCCAGCGTAGAACCGCATTCTTGGATCTCAATTGATTCTTGAAATACTCGATGCGTGTCTGAACCCTTTCCCGCTCCTGGAACATAATGTGAAGTTTTCGTTCCATATTGATTTCGGCTCGGGAAGTGCGTCTCAAGTGTCGTTCGGCAACCTTTAATAGATTTTCGAATGCAACCACCAGTTTTCGTTCCTCAATTGAAAGAGTTTCGAGCAACTCCGGAAACATTTCATGAATGTGAAAATGGTACTGAAAATAGTCGATGATTTGGAGAACTTCCGAATTGAACTCCTCCATTTTGAGCACATCCAATTGGAGCAGGTTACGCAACATGTTTCTGGCCGGTTCGTAGAAGGTGCGTCGCAACTGATTCTCTATCCGATCCAGATCATTAGCCAACCTGGGCAATATAAGGGATATTTTCAGACGACCGATGGAGCTTTCCAGTATTCCGATTACATTATCGATTTGTATATCGCGTGTGCGCGTAAAATCTATTTTTATATTATTTAAAGTGCTTTTTATTATTATTTATATATTTTTGCTTACCGGTTAATGTTGCCTCATCACGTTGCATCTTTGTGTTGCATCTGCATGTAAAATAATTTATTTTGTTTATACTTAAAACAAGTTTTTTACTTGGGTTGCTTGGCAACTGCTGTGGTTGCTAATGACGCTATTCGTTAGCAAAACTACACTGTGCAAAATATTTATACTTTTCATAGCATTTGTGATTTTTATTAATGTCTAGAAATGAATGTGTCTATTTTTAAGGTGCATGTATTTTATAGAAGTCCATGAAAAGTGCTCTAGATTTATGATAAAATATTATATTGGATTTTAGATAATTTTTAAAAATCTTAAATTAAATATATATTTTTTTGAATTGAAGTCATCGAAGAATGCTTATAAATTTGTGATAAAAAAAAATCTTTTATAGTTTCCGTAGACC
Organism: Drosophila melanosoma; assembly: GCA_035042045.1. Taxonomy (NCBI): domain Eukaryota; kingdom Metazoa; phylum Arthropoda; class Insecta; order Diptera; family Drosophilidae; genus Drosophila; species Drosophila melanosoma. Next base: position 482,532 of record JAWNLY010000049.1, read on the forward strand.
AAATATTTTCTATAAATCCTCCAGTATTCCAATAGAGTTGCCCTTAGTTGCTTCAGTTGTTGTTTTTTGCATAGCTATAATAATCTTCTGAGAATCCCCTAAATAATAATACTCAAAGAATAAAATATAAATAGAAATCACCACAGTTTGCATAAAGTGCTTCTTCTAAAGTGCTTTACAACTCGTACATTTAACAGAGTTGCCAAATAGTTTGAAGATTTTGCAACAATTGCCACAGCTACAAATTTCACAAGTCCCTTTTGGCGTGGGTGGGGAAGGGGCGTGTGTGTGTGCCAAAAATAGCATGCGTATGTTTGTGGCTGCAGAGTGGGCGTGGCAGCTTGTTGGGCGTTAGATGTTTGTGCTATGCAAAGTCGTGAAATGGGCGTGGGCGTCAAGAGAGGGGGAGTGGCGTGTCGGCACTGTTTGGCAGTTGACTTCTCAGGCCTTGGGTGCAAAAAAAAAAACAAAAACGAAAAAAAAAAAAAACTTGTGCGCAAAAGTTGCACAAAGTGATAGATGATGGTACTTGTGCGGGGGGAGGAGGGAGTGGCATGTCAGTGTGGCTGTGTCGCATTATGTCAACTGGTGTGGCATGAATGAAATGCTGCGACAGGCAGGCAGAAACAACCGACAACCGACAACGACAACTACAACAGCGGCATTTCCTGTTTGAAGAAGAGGTCCTAGCAAAAAGAGGAGTAGTAGAAGAAGATGTGGAAATGGAAGTGTGAGCAAAACAGCAACGGGTGTGTCCCGACAAAGGACAAGCGTAAAACCGACTATTTTGCAACTTGCATACAAAGCGTCTGACAACAAACAGAATTATAGGCCTCGAGTGCGATAAGTTTGCCAACAGTTGAATTCTGATGTTCTGTTAGTGTGAGATAGAATGAGAGGTAGAGAGATAAAGACAGAAAGAGATAATGTTAATGTTAACTATAATAATGTTAAATTGCATTGACTTAAAATAGCTGAAATCCTGTTTTGTTGGGGAATACTATAATAATAACTATTATCAAAAAGGGAAACAGTTGCAGATCCCATTTTATACATGTAAGCATGCTAAAAAATTACATATCTTTGTAGGCCGTATTTCATTTCACTATAAATTTAGAAAATCAGTCATAGAATTTTTCTACTTTAAGCAACCTTTAAGGAACCTTAAAAACATATTTAATTATATTAAAACAATTAAACTAAATAAATTATAAATTAAATTCCACTTAAAGTAACAGTAAATGAATAGTAAACACTTTTGACAATCGAATATCAGCACGAACTCATTGAAAAATTGACGCGCAATTATGGCACATAAATCAGCGAGAAACTTAATTTGCCACATGCAACAAATATGCCCAACTATAAATAGAATGTCAACTTTAACCTTTGATGTTGCTGTATGCATTTGATGAAGCCGCTTGTCGACTTCATGTTATTTTCCAAATGATATGTTACCCAAATAGCTGCAATTCCACTTACTATCCAATTCCCTTTTGCGCACCCCTTCGCCTGCTCCCATTTGACGCACAATTTGCAGGTAACATGAAAGCGCCCCACACACACACATATATATATATGTATATATACCCACTCTCAAAGTCTCCGCAGCTGTATTAAAAGTCAACTTACACAGACTGGGAGAGAGAAAGAGATTATGTGTGTGTGAGAGAGTGACTGGGAAAGGGAGAGGCAACCGCAGTGACAGCTGCGTCAGCGTCAGCGCAACAAGTAAGGTAAAGCAATGGGCGAAGAGGTTGGAAGTAAAAGCGTCAAATAATATGCCAGGCACACAAAAGCAACAATAAAGAAAGCATACAAAAATAACAAAAAAAAAACTCAACACAAAGTTTTCTCTGTCTGCGTAAAATGCTGCAATGCTGACGAACAACAACAACAACAAAGCAAAGCAAAGAAAATATTATTGTTGTTGGCTGGCGGGCAGGCAGCGAAAGCGTAGCTCGCAATGCGAATGCGTGATAAAGATGGTAAGAAAAGGCGCTGGCAAATGGTTCGAAAAATGAAAAAATGACGCATAAGCAGCAACAGCTCAGAGAGCAAGAGAGAGCTAGTGGTGGAGTGAGTCACAGAGAGTGCGCGCATAAAGAGAGCAATAGAGCGCGCGCCCAGATGTATGCAGCAGTTTTTTTTTGCTATCGCTGGCCTACGTAACAAATGGCCATGCAAAGCGGCACCGCAGAACAAACGGGTAAACGGTACTGCAAAACGAATATGCAGCGCAAAGCAGAAATTGAGAGAGAGAGAGAGAGAGTGGAAGACAGAGAGAGAGAGAGAGAGAGAGCTGTCTGCTGCTTGGCCCACATTTGGCAGGCTCAGCTCAGCTGTAGCGAATTGTGTTTTTTAACCGTTTCGAGCTCTGCTCATTATATCTAAATCGTCGTCATTGTCGCCTTGGCAGCATTTTGCTTTTGCTGCCTTAATGTTATATATTTTTATTGTACTTGCGTTTCGTTTCAGGACTATCTATGACTGCGACGTTTCACTGAAAATGCTCGTAGCATGCCACGCTTCGCTTTGGCCGCATTGCAGCTATAAATTTGTGGCTTTTTGCATTTCAACCATGAAAAGATTACTTTTGAGGCCGTCGCAGTCTCTCCTCTTAGTTTTGTCTTCACATTAGATTTTTTTTACAAAGCACACACAAATATTTGGGTCATATCTTGGTGGGCAACTCTGTGGAAACTACAATCAATAATCAAACAATTGAAGAGCTTATTAATAAACATATTAATATGTTAAATTCCAGTTGTAATAATAAAATATATAATATATGCTTTGAATTGAGGAATACTTTAGTATCATTCTATCTACCATCGTTTAAACTACTTTACTTTCTCAAAACTAAACCATTTCATTCTTATAAAATATTATACTACTCCATACGTTTTTTTTATGATTCCTATTTGTTTATTCTTTGGCCAAAAGTAAACTTTTATTCATTTCCTGAGAAAGTTTAGAATGGGATATTAAAGGAATTTCACTGCACAAAAAGTTATCGACTTAATGGCATCTTTTACATTATAAAATGATACTTGAACAGTATTTTGATATTGCTCCTTTAAAGTTTTTGGCATATGAAAATATAATCACATGCTCCATTAACTCCGCACACCAATCTCAACAGCTCAACAAACTTCAATAACCATTGCCTCTTAGGAAGCAAAGGGATGCATATAAATGCGCACAATTACAGATATATATATATATATATATAGTGCATAGGTTTTATAATAACTTACAGATCCCACATACTTGATAATGCTTCTGGCCGGGCGCGCTGGAACAGTAAAACTTAACGACAATTTCCAGTTGGCAGTTGCCACTAAATTTTTGAACATTCTTATTTCCACTTGCCTGGGTTTTTGCTCCCCCATAGGAAAAGTTTTTCATTTTCAAAGCGTTTCCTTTCAGGTTTCGCAGCAGTTTCGGTTTTTGTAGTTTTTTTTCTGCCGCTCAGCTCGAGTTACTTTCTCGAACTTTTGGCCTTTGGCAGATGCTTGTGTTTTGTCTCTCAACCTTTTGGCTAGCTTGTAATTTGAATTTTTTCAACTGTGAACAGCCTTTTCTTCCCTCTCTTTCCATACCTTTCTCTCTCTCTCTCTCTATGCATGTTGATTATGTTGCTTTGCAACTAAGCTGAGTAGAAGCAGATTTCAGTTATCTAATAAACTGCTTGCAATACAATGTAAGTTTGTGCTCAACATTTGATGCTATTACAAAAGTTTTCCTTGTGTGTGTGTGTGTATGTTATTTGGTCCTTGTTACTGCAAGAGTTACGCAACTTGATATGCATAACATGCTATTGTTGTTGCGGTTATGCTTACACTTGATCAAAGCCGTAACATTTTGCAACTCTGTGTTACAGTTGTTGCGATATTTTAAGAATGGAAACTTTATTTACTCTGAGCAGCATGTTAACGCAACAGGATCTTGCTATGTTAACATTTTTAAGCCCTGTTATAAAATTCTGCTATGTCTGCTATGCAACTGTTGTAATAGTGAAGTAGTAAAGTGAGCTTTATATGGTGTAATGCTCAACATTTTACCTCAACATGATCGTGTTATGTTAACATAAACAGTTAACCGTACAATAATATTATGACTACCTGCTTCTCCTCTCTCTCTCACTCTCACTCACACTCTTTCTCTTTCTCCCTCTCACTTTCCTTTTACGCTAGGTGCACTGCAAAGCTTTGCTTAAACTTTCCGTAAGTTTAACATTTGATGGCATTAACAAAGTTTTCTGTGTGTCCTTTGCACTCTCTAGCAACTTTCTTGAATTTTGTTGATAATTTAATAAACTAGGAATGAGGCAAAAAAGTCACTACAGATTTTATTTATGAGCGCACACAAAACGTAAAAACTTTTTGCAATTAAATTTAATACCATTTACTTTTTGTGTGTCGTGCAAGACAAATGAAAAATGTTCTTTCATTGACATTTGTCCCCAACTGTCTTTGATGGCAGAGCGACAAAGAGCGAACGACTTTTTTTTGGGTTTCTTTTCAGAAGCTCGTTAATTTATTTTCGGTCGTTGTTACACATGTTTTGCCTAGTGAGCGAAAGGTGGTGGAAAGGGGATTGTGGGTCTCACAAGTTGCTTGCGCAACGCAATTTAAGAGAAGCATATAAAAACAACGCTCAAAAAAATTTCCTTTTTGCGGTGTATCTTCTCAGGCTTTTTTTTGTTGCTTTTTTCGGCTCTTTAGCACGCGCCGAAAAGCATGCAATAAAAATTGAAATCGCCATTTAGTTTTATCAATAAACGTATTTCGACTCCAGTTTTATCCTGTGAACAGTTTTATTGACCCAGTTATGACTATTTATTTATGGTAATGGATCATCGAATAGTTGCTGTTGTGTAGTCCGCAACTAATGTGATATGTGTTGGCCAAAATAGCTCGTAACTTTTTTAATTGCCCAACGTTTTTAATAATAAAAACATGCACATAAACTGGAATTAGTGATGAACTGGAAAATATGCCTGAACATTTTATGGCTTCGTTTGGAATAGATATTTGAATTTCAAATAGATTGCGGTTTTTTTGTTTACGCCTGCAAACGAAGCTGCTACTTAACAGATTAAAACATAAAACAGGAAAACAAATAAACGAAGCAAAATTTCCAGTAACATAGCTCATTATTTCATTTAATGGGACTGAGAAAAGATGGAATCTATTCAGAATATTTACAAGCAAGTTAACATTACACGTAATAACTGACATTTTAAAACATAGCTGTGGAGAATATTACAGATAATGCTTCAACATTCTAAACAGCATTTATTTAAATAACATTAACTGTAATTAATTTAGTTCTAAATAACATAACTGTCAATAACATTTTTAAATTAAAGTTTATAATACAAATTTACATATTAAAGTACTTTAACAATCAAGAAGAAATACCTAAAAACTCTAAATCGATACTTATTCTAACAAATTGATTTTCTGTGCTTTAATTAGATGTGCGTAAAATATCGAAATATCTTTGTTGTTGACATATATATCAATATATCAAAAAAGAAAAAAACTGTTGATGATTGAAGCATAATATTTGCGAATAAGTACAATGTGGGTGTGATCTATTTGGGTAGCAAAAGTCAACAGCAACAAAATACTGGCACGTGCAAAGTCAACCAGGAGAGGTGTCAGAGGTAGCGGATGCGGAAGAGGCCAATTCGATTTCGGCTAGAAACCAGGCGAACATTTTTTTTTTATTTTTGTTTTTGTGTGTTTGCTGGCGAATTGATTGATGGCCTCCACGCAGCCTAGATGAAAATTTACGCAAAAATTTAGTTGTCAACACGTTTCTAAATGTTTATACTCTCCCCCCTTTCTCAAAACACAGCTTCCCCCTTAGAGTCAAAAGTTGAATGAGACCCAGAGAAATCCTGTTTAAATTTGTCTTGTGATGAAGTTGCTCATCTTTTGCTGCTTTCGCATGCGCGACACGCAAATTTGTTACCAATAAGCAACCGAAAACAATTTTTATATGGACTGCCAGGCAGCAAGGGAGGAGGATGGTGTGGAGAGGGGGCAGCGATGCTTCAGGTTTTTGGTAGTTACTTGACTTACTTGCCTATGCGTGCCGCGTGCGCTTCTGGTTCCATTTACATCTCATCTTTAACTGTGTATACCCTGTACACATTTCAATATGGGGTGTTTTTATTCGAGTTAAGTAGTAATCCTTATACAACTCACACAATGTTCTGATTATTATAATCATCATATATAGTCGTCAAATTAAAGAGATTAGTTTATTAAGTCTTAATGCTTTCATAGGACGAATCGGTCAAAGGTCCAGTTCTGGTTTGAGAAATTCTTTGGTCAACCAAGATATCCCAACCAACCCAATCAGCTCTGCGTGTTTTCATGCTTTTCACATTTAGACTCGGAATCGAACTTTTATATCCTATTTATACAAGATGTATCCAAAATAGTAATTCTTACTTAGTTTTCCAATCACTTTCAGTTGTTTAAAACTTCACACAGAGTATGCAGTAGTCAGTCAATCACGCCCAACGCCCAACTCTGACTTGCCTTTTATAAATTTAGTGTGCTTTTTATTGGGGTGCAGCTGCCACGCCCCCAGTCCCCACACCAAAACTGGGGTTGCTTAGCTACGCGGCCCAGCCAGAAATGTAGGTCATGTTGGGCTGGGTGAAAAAAGCCAGCTGGGAGCAGGAAATGGAGCAGAACCTGGGAGAGTGTGTGCTAGAGAGAGAGAGCAGGAGGAGGAGTAAGTGGGCGGCAAGGAGAAGTTGGTGTCATGAATACTTTAGCATGGGGCGTGGCAACAGGGCACACTCACGGTCACAGTCTCATTTCATGCCCAGAATCCAAGTCATGCTATAGCTCATAGTCTGTCGAGGAGGGGGTAGGGGGCTGGTAAGTGCGGGAGGAAGTGTGTACATCAGCTCATGCCTCATGCCACATGCCTCATGGTTATTATAATGAAAATTTCATTACAAAATTGAATGTTGACGTGTCGCATGTGTTGAAAGCGGCTGAGTGGCTTATAATACGGCAGAAAGAGAAAGAGAGAGAAATGAAGGGGGGAAGTGGGAAGAGAGGGGGTGGGTTTTCTTTGAAGGCATAAGCTTAAACAACATTCTTGAGCACTAAACCGAGTAGACATGTTGACACGTTTCAATTTTCAACTAATTTTCATAGCATACTTTTTCGCGCACCAAAAACTTCCACACTTGACATTTGACAGACAGAACGACAGTTTGCAGCAATGGTGAATATATATTAAACATGCTTCTGCAGTTAACATTCCTGCCACTAACCCTCTTTGAGCTGGCGTAAACTTAACATAATGTTACAAGCCTTTTGCAAGTTAACATTTTTATGCTGCGGTTAACATTTAACATTCTCAGGCTGCTTATCACACAATGTTAACACTAATCTAAAAACTGGCTTAAAGCCAAATCTTCCCCTTTGCCCACATTGACTTCAGCATTGTAATAAAACTCACATCGCTCCACACCTAATAACAGGGTATTTGGGCTGTCAATCACAATCGCTTAGAGCTTTCAGTATAGATACTTTTGCTCAAGGAAACCATCTTTCTTACTTGCCCGAAATAAAAAAACATGAAAGAAATGGAAGAAAGAACGTGACTAAAGCACAAATTGAACACAACTGAGTTGGCTTTTCAGTGCACTTAGCTCAAGCATTTTTGTTGACCCAATTCGGGGCAAGTGGGCTGAAGGGGCGGAGTTTCACTTTGCCAAATATTTGTTACTGCATTTCCGTTGGCCATTCGGAATGTTATTTATTTGGCATGCCTGAAATAACTGAGAGAAACATTTTTGCCCAAAATACTATTTGATATAATACACACGCACACATATTTTCTGGCCAGCCTGAGAGCCAATGACAATCATTTGCAATCAGGCTAAGTGAAGTTGCACATTCTGAAATCGACTTTTTGCGTATCTGAAAACTATTTTAGAGTTTGCAGCTAGCCGGGTTAACCAGTTGGAACTTAAGTGCTTTGAGCTGCTTGCTTCCCTGCCAACTTCAAGTTGTCTCTGCCAATTTACAATAGCAATCGACTGGCTAAGCAGCAGTAGGAGCAGTAATTGAGAAAACATAAAGTGGCATAGTATTTGCGAAAAGTTGACTAAAAGTTTGCTCATCCTTTTAAAAACTTGGCAAGCAATTGAGTTGCTTAATTAAAATAAATATTTTTTGGCTAGATAACTTTGATATATTAATTGAAAACAAGTTAGCAGTCTCGAGGCGAGACTCAACTAGCAGTTGCCCCAATCTCAACTTTTAAATTACGAGCAAGACTTGGTCAACAAAAACTGCCATAATAATATTTGTATAACCTATACCTTACTTGTCTGACAATCGATTTATATCGATAAAATATTTAAATGTTAAAATGTTATGATTTTTATTTAAAATTTGACATTTATAGCTGAGAATCTTGTTGCTAAACTTGTTTAGTGTATTTTTTTACTTTTTTCTATTCAACTACAAAAAAAACCTTCTTTCGCAAATTTTATTACACTAAATAACTGAAATACATTTAAGCATTTAAGTTTAATTTGTGTACATTTAAGATTGGAAGTTTAAGTTGTGCATGTTTTAGATAGAAGCACTTCAACTGCCATTCAACTATTCCACTTGATTGTTGTGCAACACATTGCGTATGCGCAATATGCCAATCGTCTTGAAGTCGAGACAAATGTTTGCTATTGTGGAAGGGTGTATAGGGGGTGGTAGGGGTGGGGGGGTTTGTTTAGGGTTGCACATGTCAAAATGACAAATAGCTCATCAAAGTTTCATTTCAAAGCAGTTTTTCTCTAGTTTTTCTTCGACCTGCAAAAAACTTTCGACAGCAAAACTTGTTTCGCCAAACGTAAATGGCCAATTACTCGATGTGTGTGTGTGTGTGTGTTTTTCTGGTAATGGATGGGTTTTAGAATTTCACCCGTTTTGTTTTGTATTTTTGTGTTTTTTATTTTATTTTAGCACCCGCTCAAATTGGAATTGGTGGCACATGCAATAATTTGATTTCGCAAACAAAATGAATGGAAAAGAAAACAACAATTTTTGGGTGTGTAAACAAAAATGTTGACGTTTTCGTTTTTTGGTTTTCAATTTCCTGGCCTCCACTTGTCCCAACGAGCCGTAATGAGTCGTAACAGTGAGTTCGTACAGAGGATGGGGGAGGTCGGTGGGTGGGTTGTTTTTTGATGTCTCCTACTGCTGTCTAGGCGCATGTTTTATCGATAAATCGTGAGTGCGAAACGTGGTTCTTTGGGATTGGGTTCACAGGCGGCGGAGTAGGTTTCTGGTACAAACAACAATTTTGTTACTGGCAGGCGCCTCACTTTACATGCTATACCGTTACTATGTATACCCTATAGACATCAAATGATGATGATGTAGAGGGAAGCTTGACTTTGTAATAGATCGAATTGAACTTTTCAATTCTTTAAAGTTGAACTAGCTAATATTTATGTGCCTGATTTTTACAGTACCTCTTTTAATATTAACTGTTTGATGACTATTCCTATATATATATATTTTAATATATTTATATATATATATTTTTTAATATTATTCTTTATTTATTTAATGTGCACTAAAAAAGACCCACAGTTCTTCGAATGGGTTTAAGAAACATAACATTTAAAATCAATTTTAAAATTAAATTTGCACGTTAAAAAATATAAAATAAAAGAAAAAAATATATTAAGGTTTAAAATGAAAAACTATTAATAAAGAACATTATATATAAATTTTGGCGTATTTAAGTTAAGTTAAGTGAAAATTGTTTAATATTTATTAAAAGATTTGGCGAAACACAGAAAATATACCAACAAAAACTTGTTGAGAGTTTGTAATAAATTTACATATATTATTTTACATATTTATTTATTTATTCTTAAACTCAAAAAATGTAAGAGCTGTAGTATAAAAATATGGTATGTTTGTTTTATAATTGTATATTTATTTAATGGGCTTATTCTAATTATTACCTACTCAAATTTTCTCTGAGGCTAAACAGGCTGTCAAATTTAGTCTTATTTCTGTTTCGGTAGGTTTGGTTTAGAATGTGTACTATTTTCAAATTCTATTCGCCTTTCGATTTGATTAATAAGAACTGGATTCTTGTAACTGGATCTTGAATCAATTTTGAAGTTCATTGCTGTTTCTCAATTTCAATAGGCCAAGTTTAGATACCCATTAGACTCACTCATTTTAACTGCTTTATATGTCAAATTTCAACTGCTGTAAACAATGCACAATTAACACTCACTTCAAGCCTGACTACAGGGCATCTGTTCGTCGTGCATGCCCAGGCATAATCCAAAACATGTTCTCGATTTTCTGTTGTTTGTTATCCGAAAATCGGTATTTTTTTTGCGGACGCGCAACTGACACGAAACCCTCGCACTCAAACAGGACACAACAGGACACAGAATAAAGCCTAAAGCTGGCAGCAGGTGTGAGGGGTATGAGGGGGCAGTCAACGTTTATGAGTATTGACAGGAAATTGGGACCGGCAGACAGTCAGGCAGTTAGTCAGTCAGACATTAGATTTGACTGTGCCACACACACACACACACACACACACACACACACAAAAGCCACAAACTTTTTGATTGCCATTGACGCGCTGCGTGTTGAGTTGCCAAATAGAGAAAAGAGAAAAAGAAGTAACAAAAAATAAATAAAAATAAAGGAAAGGAAAGAACTCATAAAAGTTGGGACAGAAATGAAAATTGGCTCGTGTTATTAACAAATAGACAAAGAATAGAAGCACATTTATGTATATATATAGCCCACATAGCGTATATATATGTATATATATATATATAGCATATCTGATATAGATATATATCAATTCTTTCCATTCATTAAATTGCGTGCGTTTGCCAAAAATAAATAAATATATAAAAATATAATTAATATTTCATTGCATTGTAAATCACAAAAAAAAGAAACCTTTTCTTGATTTAGTTGTTTTTAGCTGCAAACAATTTGGCTTCGATCAATTCTGGCCAAGTTAAATAAGCTGACTTCAAAATTTATTCAAGCCTTCTAGCAAAATTTATAATTGGCCTTAATAATTTGCTTGGAAGAAGACAAGAAATCAAAAATTATCATAATTTACATATTCATTGTTTGCACAAAATCGATAACACTCAAACCTATACACAATTATCAAATTGTCGATGTTGAATAAATAAGCAATTACACTGGAAAAACCCAGACTGAATATTCGATGAGTTTCGCTGTTGTCGGCTAAATCGAAGAGGTTATTATTCAATTACCCAGACAAACAGCTCATCTATAATGGATTCGTATATAGTCCCGAGGAGTGTGTTGCCAACAAAGTCAGAAAGACAAACAATGCAGCAAAAAAAAGTGGGATTTATTTGTCCTTGAAGCAGGTCAACTTTAGCAAATGGTATTAAATAAAAACATCTCCGTTTAAAATATATTAATATTTAATCGAATTCTTATGTCTTTTTTAACTCATTAAGTTGAATTTAAAATATGTCCCAAAAATAATAACAAAAAAATTGCCTGTAAAATGAATATTAATTACAAATAAAATATTTGGCAAATGGCATTAAAGAAAACATCTCCGATAGTTATCATCATCAATAATTATTTAAACTTTGATGTCTTCTTAAATTTTACTCATTTTATAAATCTTAAATATATGTCAAACAAATTGCACATTGTCTGTAAAATTAATATTAATTTGAAATAAAATGATACTTTTTGAAATGAATCCAATTTGTCAAAGATGTTTGCTTTGCTTTCAATAATTGATATCAAATTTTAAATAAAATAGAAGCATAAATAATGGTTTAATATTTAATTCATGTTTTTCCATTAAAAGCATTTTTATTATTATTATTTATCAGGCATGAAAAAGATATTTCTTTTAATATTTAAAAACTGTTTTTGATTAAGTTACATAACCAACAACATTTTGCAATATTTTGCAATGCAATCTCAGAAAATGCCCTTTGCTTAAATTGCAAGAGCAAAACTGTAAAACTGCAAAACTGCTTTTAAGCCTATTAATAGAAGCAGGCAAAATGTCAGCCGAGTCGTTGGAAGCGCATTAAAAATGCAAAAAAAAACACAGGCAAACTGAAAAAAAATAACCCAGCAAGCAAGAAGAATGAAATGAAAATGGAAAATAATTAGCCATGTTGACAATGCAAACAAGTTAGTAAACAAAAAGAAAAAATGCGAAAAGAGACTAGCAAATATCCTGTAGATTTATTTAACTACAATTTACATAGCTAAATTATAATTTGCTATAACGTGACTTTTTGAAATGCATAAAAACGCAACCGAAACTGAAAAATAAAATGTGTTTTTTTTTTACCACTTAAAGTAATTGATTTTATTAGTGTATAAAAAATATTTAAATCAGTGCAGAAACGGAATTTAAATACATTTTTATTTAATACCCATTAAAATTGATCACTTTAGAATATTGAGTTGAGCTTGTTGTTTGCAAACATAAAGAAAAATATTTCTACTTTTTTGTAATACTTTTTGATTTTTTTTTCGTTTTCAAATTATTTCAGGGTTTTATTTTTAAAGGTTTTTTTTTTGTTTTTTGACTATTTTTTTATTAATTCGATTATGTCTATGCTGGCTCCTGCTGCAAATCCCAATTATATACATTTTTGTGTATAGTTTTTAAGCCTTTTCAGCTATTAAAATGCATATCAGTAATTTTTACAGGGTATTTAAATTACATTGCTTTTTTGCTTTGGCCTTCGCTGGATTTATGTTACACTGATTGTTGTAATATTTTTACATTTTGTTCTTAAATTGTATGTGGCATTTTCGTCAGGCTGCTTGACCTTGCCACAACTGCAACGGCGATAAGTCCTTTTGTAATTTATGTGGCATGCAAATGCGCAACAATGCGACTAATTAAAGTCAAGTTTTTATTCTTTTTTCTCAGGTGGTTTACTCGTTTTTTAATTGTTAACAAACATTTCATTTCGCTCATTTATTACATATTTTGTGTGCACCTTAAATTAAATGTGTGCATTGTTAATATATTTTTTTTTTTGACATTGCATGCAACTGCGAAATGGGAAATGCGCTCAAGAATACCTTAATCTAAGCGGGGCATTCTTGTCGTGCCTCGAAAAGGTGCAATAAAGTGTGGCATGTAAATTTGCAAAAGGTAAAAAACAAAAAAAAAACACAAATAACAACGGCGAAAAGAAATGGCAAAATGCAAAATAAATGTAATCTTTACGACTATTTTTATACACTAATAATTCTTATAAGTTGTCAATAAAATATTATAATTAGCTTAAAGATTTCGATTTTGGAATTTAACTTTAAATTTTATCTTTTTGGTGCTATATAAACTAAACAAATCGGTTCTTTAAAAAATAATTAAATATTGATTTCTTTACTGAATGTCAGCAGTTTAAGTTGGAATTTCGTTTCAGGTTCCGGTTTCGATTTATATAATTTATGCTTGATATTGAATAAATTCCAAATCAACTCACATTTTTCGCAATTTTTATGAGACTTTCGTTTGTCAAAGTGAAGAATTTATGGCTTTAGAATACCCAAGCAATTTGATATGTTGCAAGTATTTTATTTATATGCCAGAGTATACATGCAGACGCACAACGGTTACACACTCACACACACACACCCAAAATGGGTTGGGCAGGTGGGCGTTGTACATTTATAGTTGAACATGCAATGAAATGAGCGGCTGACATGACATGCCAACAGTTCTGACATGCACACCTCTCAGGAGAACGGGTGTGTGTGTGTGTGTGTTTGAGTGTGTGTGTGTGTGTTTGTGGGTGAGTGCACATCTGAGTATGAGTATGTATGTGTGTGTGTGTTTGGATTTGCATAAAGAAATATGAGTAAAACTGAGCCATGAAACCAAACCAAACCACAAGAGCAACACTTGAATTTATTTATATCTCCCAACTAATTAACAGAAAACTTATAATTGTTATTATAATTATAATTATGTACTTAATTATAAGCAAAGCTTATTTACAAAATGCTCAACAGTTGAGAATTCCTAACATGTCTAAGAATCACACTTAATGAAAAAAAATACAAGGCCTTACAAAACAAATGCAATAAATTTTAGTTCGTTTTTTTAATATTTTTTTTTTATATTGAAGTTGGTGCAAATTATGTATATATATTCGTGATCAGTAACAACGGAAATGTCAACTTAGCCATGTGTATAAACTGATACCACAAGTTTCGTATATATAAAATGTATTTATATATATATATATATAAGTCAAGCGCAGTTTAGGTTTATTTCACATGAACGATAACTTTTCATATATCGATTTACGATTGCAATAAATAAATAAACGGCTACAAATTTCATGAGTTATTCATTAACCAAATCTACTATCAGAATAAGCTATATATATCTTCTTATAAATATATATATATATTTATTTTTTTATGCTAAAAATTTAATTGATTTCTATTTCGTAATAAAATACATTTAAATTATTAATTTAAACTTTAGTTTTATTAACCATTTAAACTTGTATGTGTTGTACAATAAATAAACAAAGTAATGAAATATTTTTTTGTTATTATTATTAATAATTATTACATTCCACAGACACCAGTTGTACCCAGATTAATTGACGTGCAGCCTGGGCTGAAATTAACTCCCATGGCAGACCGATCAAATTCTAGATAAAAATATAAATTGTTAAAGTATTTTTTCGATTCAGATTCGATGTGTGATTGAATATATGCTAACCAGTTTTAGCCAAACATTGACTAATTAAAAATGCACATTCGCTTTGATAATGTTTACACATATTTGTTGTCATTCCGTTTGTAGTTGTTGACATTTGGCCACAGTATGGGGCCCTTTTGTTGCACAATCTTTTGTTGGTCCAGTTGCAGTAGAGGACACCATTCCGAAAGAATAGTTGAGCCTGAAGTTCACCCAGCAGTTGGCACAAAATGCAACAATAGACCAAAAGACGGCCAAGTGACTTCATTGTAGGTTAACACAATTTGAACTGATTCGTTCCGGAGACGCATCGCCATTTATAGAGCCGAATTGTAACTTAAATCAGTAAATATTTATCAAAGAAAAAGTACGAAATGAAAGCTAAAATTGTTTGCCAATTACTGAGACACTAAAACTCAAAAAACCAATATTATTATTGCTGTGCAAATATGAAAAAGGCCCAAATTGCTTACAGTCGGTTAGCCAACTGTGTTTAAGATGATATTTGAATTCTGAAGATGAATTTGAAACTGGGTCAGTTGACATGTTGAGGTAGCCAGTAAGTTGAACTATTGCTGATGATCAAGAATATATATATATATATATAATTTAGGGTGTCTAAGAGAGAAAGTCAATTTTTGTTTACTTAATATAAAAGAATAAAATGCTTTCATTTTTGGCTGTTCATTGTTTATCAATTAACTTAACAATTGTGTGTTGTTAATTAAAAAAGCACTTATTGATAATTTTTGCGCTATCTGCTTTTTACTAGCTTTATTTTGATATAAAGTTTCATAGCTGCTGCTGACAAAATATAATATAAAATAAACTTTAGGTATGGTCACAAAGAAATAAAAGCATTAAAATATATATTTAATAAATAGAAAATGTAATTTAAATGAAAAAAGTAAGAAATATGTATAAGATTTGTGGATGTGGATATAAATGGAATATGCTGCAACATTTGTTGCATGAATCGTAAGTATAAAGAAAATGTAGTTCACAGGGTTAGTTAAGTTTATCATAAGCAGAGCAACTTTGTGTTACTATAAATAAATAAAATATATATTTCTAATCAATATTATTGGATAACCGAATTTCTTATATTTTATAATTTTTTGCAGACTTATCTTATAATTATTATTGTTATAAATAGAAAAATTGTATTCGCATTTGCCAGTTTTAATAAAAATTGCAAAAGCGCTGAATTTAAACTGGCTTTGCATTAAAGCCAAATGGTTTGTTGTTCAAGTTGGCGAATAAATGATGCACAAATCGTGCAGGTAAGCATTCGAAGCGCGTTTGTCAAACCGGAAACAGCAGATCGTCCATTTTGATGATTGCATTTCCGATTGTCCCAGCGAGGCGCCAAGGGAAAGCGCAACAATTACTCATTTTAGCATTTGGCGCTTATTCGTGTGTGGATATTTTGTGTGGATGACATTGGAACACACACACACACATAGACAGTTAGAGTGAGAGAGAGAGAGAGAGAGGGAGAGAGATAGAGTGTGGCAGAGAGGGAGAGCAATAGAAAGCTATTGCAATAAGTTATGCAGCAGTTTTTGTGTGCGCTGCTTTTTAATTGCAATCGCATAACATAAAAACGAGTTTACCATAAATTCCACATTTTCAAGGCAAAACTACAACAACAAAAGCAAAGCAAATACAAATTATGGTTATGGTTGTCACGCACACATACACAAATACACACACACACACACACATACTCAACACAATACACTCACACGCACAGCCACTGGTTTAAAAATTTATGAAAGTATGTTTTTTCGTTTGCTTTTTGTATTGTGGCATTAGGAAAAACGCCTGCGGATGCAATTAGAAAATACAACTAACAACAAAAGCCTTTTACTAAGTGTATATGTATGCATGTATGTGTGTTTGTGTGTGTGTGTGTGTTTTTATTAATTGTCACAAGATATATGAAGATTAGAGCATGGAATTTGCTTTCTAATCGGATGTGCAAATAACACTGCAAAATGCTTAAGCTTTTAAATATTTAAATTGGACTTTCTAAAGTCTACAATGGTTTTTAAAACAATAGAAAATTTTGCATTTATAAATAAATATATATATATATATATTTGTTAAAGTAAGTAAACTAAATGAAGTATGCTTAGATTTGTTAAGCTAAGACGGCACAAAAAATGTTTACTCTTTAAATTGTTTTGCTTAATTTATTCAGCTGTTAATAAATTAGTTTGCTCATGTTAAGCGAATGTTAAGTAAAGTTTACTGTTTAAAGAATTACATTATGTTAAGCAGTGTTTGCTAAATGCTAATAACATTAAGCGGCTGTTATTTGTTATGTTAAAGAAATGTTACCATGAAGTGATCTACTGTTAAAATAATTATAATATTTAATTAAATTTGAAAACTGAGTGTCTATACATAATATACTAGTCAGATTTTGATAGTGTTTTGACTTGATTTGAGGAGCTCAATAAGACACATAACTGTTGAGTTTGGTAAGCATTAAGTGTTCAAAATATATGGCTATACAAGACAGAATTATTATTTGCATTCGAATATATATTTTATATTATATCAAGAAGTATAGTAAATTGGTGACTCCACATTGTTGTTGTTGTTATTGTTGCCGCTGCGGCCGCTGCCGCATGGTTGCCTATCATTCACCCGCATTCCCGCACAGAGTTGCCGGTTAACCCTTCGATATACTGAAAGTGACACGTGGCAAATTGAGTGAGAGTCCTTTTAAAGCTATTCTATTTTCGACTTACTTCCTCGGTTGCTGCGATTTGTTCTGCAATCGTTTAACCTCTGCTGGCAAGTGATGCGCTGCAGCTCGCAGAGATTGCTGCGACCATGGCGAACGCATGTTGTGCCACTGCCATTACAATTGGCTCGCACGTTGCGTTGGCAACGCTGCACGCGTCCCGCAACGTCTTTCGTTTCGCTGGAGATAGTCAGGAGAATCAGGCTCAAGAAGAGCGTAATAATTAGAGCCGTCCTCATACTACAGTTAGCTTTTTAATAATGTTGTCTAATTTATTGGTTGTTATTCGCTTTTATAGTTCCAAAAATTGGCATTTATTACAAACAGCGCAAAGTTCCTGGTTTCGCTATGTTTAATCTTGTCTCGTTTGTGTTGAACAGTTGCACAAATATTTATTCAAAATTTGCGAATTATTCTAATGTGTGTTTCTGAGCTCCATTTAACCTTGAAAATATTGTCAAATGCGTGTCAAATACATTCTTTATTTGAGTTTTTTTTTTATTGTTTTTTGTTTTTTGTTTTTTTTTTTATATATACAACTTCTACATCTGTTCTTTTTCAATACTCCAGATGCTTAACCTCGACGTATAACAATCGGCTGAACATTCGAATTAGATGTACCAAAAATATTGCTTGCATAATTATTGTTTAGAAAGGATCCGCCTGTGCCGAAGCCTGTGCCCGAGCATTGCCTGCGAGTGCCAACTGGTATATTGGAGCACCTGTTCAGTGCGACTCTGGTGTAGGTTGTGCGAGAGGTGCAAGCAGTGTAGCGCAGCTGGCAGATGCTGTTGAAACGCTGGCAGAGATCGGAGCCACCAAATCGACCGCAGACATTATTTCCATTGTTTCCGAAGTTGCAGTTGCGCAGGACACAAACACGTGGCCCATTGTTGTTGTTAAATACTCCGCCGGTGCCGTAGTTTTGTCCGCTGATCAAAGTGCTGCCGAAGATGATTAGCAGCGCTGATGACAAAACCACTTCGTATTTCATTTTGGAAAATTGTGTTAACTTTTTGGCCAAAACCAGCGACTATTTATAGCTATTCGCACTCAAAGATGACATTGAATAAGAGAGAGTTTCTTCGCCCAAAACACTTGTGCAAACATCTGATAAATTTAACATCATTTATTGCGTTCAACTTGTTTGGTTGAGCAAAAAAATGCAAATCAATTTGCAACATTAAATTGCCACCTAGAATTTTGCTTTATTTCTGTTAATTGTTTATTAGGAGAAGCTTAATTAAAAAATAAACAATATTTTTGTTTAATTACTTTGTGCAGACAATTTTTTTATAATTAAGCTTATCATCATAAATCTTTAATTTTATTAGGACATCTAAAATAACAAAATAATACCATTTTGCAATGGTAATTATTATTATAAAGCCTAAAATGCCACTGCATATATTTAATTATTTTTTATCTATATTTTTTATCTCTGCTCGTTTATATAATATTTATGGCGCTCAAAAGTAGGCAATGCTTTTTGTGGCAAATGCCATCAAATACATAAATATATAAACCATTTTATGGAAAATATCTCAATTAGGTTAAATCCACAGCTTATGAAAATGTGGCTATTAAACATAAATTTTAAATGGAGTATCGCAGTGGAACATTTGGCAGCTGACAAATGTTTTAGGCCATCACAAAATATATACTAAGGAAAAATGTTGTCTATTTAAATATGTTTTGCTATTTTATATTTACAATTTCTATTTAATTTTATATTTTTATATTATACGAAAGAATTCGCCCGTTGGCCCAGTCAAAGAACTTTTTTGAATAAAAAAAAATGTTTTGCAGGCTTTTAAGCTGTTGCCTTAAATATTGTTAAATACTGGGAAATATACATCGCACACTTTAAATTGCTATATGCTATACATAAAAACCAGTATAATAAGTAATTCATCTTTAAGAATTAAGTAAGGAATTATGTGGAGAGAATTCTGAGACTTGATGACTATTCAATAAGTTAGTAATAGCAATTTAAATCTTTCTTTTTCTTAACAAAGTATTTATTTTATTTTTACGACATATTTGAAAAATACAATACGTCTCCTTCAATTATGACGCTTTAATAATACACTATAAAAAGCTTAATGAATTATTAAATAAAATATACTTTTACAAGCTCTTAGATTTTGAGAAATCAGATAAGAAGGTTATCTCTGAGGGCTTTCAATAATAAACAAGCACTTCAAGTTCGATCCGCACTTTTGTTATTTAGTGCACTCATGTGAGCATTTACATTAGCACACACACACAAAAACACACACACACACACTTGTGAGTGACAACGTCATTTGGACTCAACTCGACTCGACCCTGTCAGCGTTTTTGGCCAGATTTCAAATTCAATTTCATCGCCCTGCAAAGCATTTTGAGCGGCTTCTTCTTCTTCTCCTTCTTCCTCTCCAAGTGAACATAAAACAAAACGAACAAATAAACAAAGTAAAGTATAAAAAACAGTAAACTGACATCAAATAAACAGCGCATAAACATTTTGAAGCGCAGCTGCGTCAAGTTGTTTGTATTTTTATTGTCTGCACTTCGATTTCAAATACTCTATCTATGAATAGTTAATTAATTTTATCATAAGCAAAGCGACTTACTTTTATTATAAATAAATAAAGTACATATTGCTAATATATTATTGTATATCTGACTTTTTCATATGTAAGCTTGTCTCTCAGTTCTTTTTTAGCTTCATTTTTAGCATGTTTTTTGTTTAATTTTTGCAAATGTGCGAAAGGAGTAAAATGAAGTGGTTTTCAAACTTATATAGAATATATATTCTTGATCAGCCTTATCTTATTACTATTATTATTATAAATAATAAATATTATTATCTTACTAGTTTATATAAATTTATTTTTTCTTTAAATAAATTTTAGCATTTGCTTTCGGTGCCAAGTTTTAATCAGAAAAGCTGTAATTTCTTTTAAGTGCATTGATTTAATTATAATTTATTTTAATATCTAGTTAAATAATACAATTTCATAATATATTTAAAATAATAGATATAAGTGTATTTAGTGTATTCAAACTTCAATAGACCAAAAATATTGTCTTCGCATATTTATTTTGTTGGCTTGTTTAAAAATTCAGTAAGCGCACTTTAACAAAATGCCGTTCGAATATTTGGTCAAGGCTGGAAAATCTGCTGAATTAATTGGCTGCAAATTGATTGGCTTAAATTGTTTGTGAAATTGATGCTTTGGCCAAATTAGAACTAAATGCAACAAATATAACAAGAAAATTGGCAACTGGCAACTGGCAACAAACAACGTGTTATTCATAACACAAAATGTTTGCCAATGTTGCATAAATTTGCATTTTGATGAGCCAGAAACTGGGTCACATTTGGCAACTGAAAATTTAAGTGCGTTTTTTTAGTGCGTGTGTGTGTGGGCGTGGCAACGCACCGCCTCCAATAACAACCGGTTACGCAACAAACTAAGGAACGCAATTAGTTCGTGAAGGAAAAATATAAAAAAAACATTCTTGGCCAGTGAAATCTGGTCAAAATATTACTTTCCACTTGTGGCCAAAGAGAGCGCTTTAATTATTAACAGCATGCGATAAAAGCCACTAATTGTTGGCCATTAAATATTGACAAGCCATTTAATTGCCACAAAAGCGACAAAGTTGAATTTAATATGCTAAGATTCATAATTGTAGCATGCAACAATAACGACAATGACACTTTTTATTATGCCACAAATCGATGACAAACGAAAACTTTTGAAAGTAGTTCAGTTCGAATTAAATTCAATATAAATGTTTGGCAGTTAAAATGAAAGTGGAAGAATAATACTAAAATGGGTGCTTAGAAATTGACAGCGCATCTGAAAGGTATTTTAACAATCGAAATAAAAATAAATAGAATAATAAAAATTTTAGACTTTTAAAATAAATGTATGTTATAGAAAAGTGCACTTGGAAAATGAGTTTTCGTTTAAGAAAAAAACTTACCAATTTAATCAGTTTGAAAACTTTATTATACGAATTTAATTTCAATTTTTTTTGGACTTTTATATTATTTAAATCTTAACAAAATAATAATTTGTGGTTATTTTTTCTTATGTAATTTAAAGTTTGAATTTAGATTTCGACAGTTTCACTTACAGCCTGCCTAAGATAAATATTTGTTTAGCGTTAATTACATTTGCTAAATTTGCCAACAGCTGCTTTAATTAGGGTTTCTGCCACTTTTTATTAACTGCCACAACTTATCGCTAGAGTAATTAATATATTTAGGCACTTACGCCCCCGGCAGTAAAACCTAAAGTTATAAATAATTACACAAATTGTTGATTAAAATAGCACTCAAAAACTTAAAGTGCTTCAAACACTTTCAAAAAATAACAGAAATAACAGTAAAGCCAAAAAAAAAATTGTATAATCAAAATAATGCACCGACAATTGGTAATCATTTCTGGTACAAATTAAAATGATATTACAACATTTAAGTTAGCCAGCGTCGAAGCAACAGACTTGGCCATTATCTCAGTCAGTTAACAAGAGTAAACAGCACAGAATTTTGGGTGTGCTTAACTTGGCAGATACCCTACAAATTTATCAAGTGGAATTAATTATTGTTACCAGATTAAAACAGAAACTGGAATCGCAACTAAACCAATTGTAAATTATAACACGAAAAAAATAGGAATCAAATTAAAAATTTGAAAAGAAAAATAATAAAAAACATTTCGAAACAATTTAAAATCTTGTTACCCTTTTTGTTGATTGATAGATTGATTTATTACGTATTATGTATATTCAATGTCAAAGCCTCATCTTTATAGGCTTATAAACATAGTTAAAAAATAATTAATCTTATTAACCAATTATTCAACTTTGAGCTTATATAATCAATCAGGCAAACGAGACGCTTAGATAAGTAGAGGGTATATCAGAAAGAAAGAAAAAAATAAACACAATAATTATATGAGTTCGAAACGCGGCCCAAATCGGCCAAAATGTAGTCAAGCATTGCAAGTGCTTTTGTCCCGGCCAAGAGGCTTGTGCTATAAGCCAAGTCTCTGCAAGTCTACACATAACTGACCTGCCCAAATGCAGGCGGTCCAAAAGTGAAAGTCAATTGTTGTTGTTAATTACGGAGGGTGGGTGGTAGGGGAGGGGAGAGGGGAGTAGTTGGTATTGGTAGCTGCAGCATCACGCGAATTGCGTATTTAACTGAAATGAATTAGTTGCCATTGCGAGAGTAAATTAAACAATTTTATTTTACACACACCAAAAATGGATCGCTTGCAATCAAAACTCGTTGACAAGTTTAGCTTCCGCTAAAAAGCGCCCAAAAAACCCGCTTAGCCATTATGGCCAAACAATTCTTCTTCTTGATTTAAGCAGTTTTGATTTGCTTAAGGCCAAGTTGTGTTTTCAAGTTTAACCACATTCGTTTTGTTTCCATTGATTATCCCATTTCTTTTGCCCGTTTTTTTTTTTGATTCCCATTTCCCCATTCCTCTTGCCCCATTACATTTTGAATTTTTTTTTTGTATTTGGTTTTTTGTTGTGCGTTTTGTTTTTATCATCAATTTCTTTGGTATTTTAACCCCTTTTGGGGTCTTTTGCTTTTGAACTCTTTTATTGATTAAATTGCGGGTTTCGTTTCATTTCAAACTGATTTGCATTAGAAATTTGTTTCTTTCATTAATTAATTTGTTTTCTTGAACCTAAGTCAATATTTATGTAATCCCATTCAAATATTTTTGATGAGCTAATCGATTAGCTTTTATATTTAAACGAATCCATCAATATTGAGTAATTTTGTAGGTTGTGTATGGAATTTTCTGAGTAAATTTTGACATATTTATCTGTCTTTAAAAAACACACTTTTAAATAGTTTCAAAGTGATTTTATACTGCAATTGCATCGTGAAAGTTTTGTGAAAACTTCGTCATGGTTTTTAGCTCTGTAAAACTTTGAAAACACAACTTTTGTGACATATTTGCAATACACAAAAATGTTGAACGAAAAGCGTAAAAATTCCAAAAGACATTTGAATTTCTGTGAATTGCAACAGATACAAATAATTTTATTATTATATAAAATAAATATAATATAAATAAAATTATAATAATAATATAATAAGCTTCAAGCAAAAAAACAAAAATATTTTCCAAGAAGAAGCAGCAAAGTTTGGGCTCAAATTATAAACAAAAAAAATTGTTTATAATTAGCAAGCGAGACACGTACAAAAAAAAACAATGAATCTTGTTTTTTTTTTGGGTTCTTGGGCGTCCACCAAAAAACCGCAATGGCATTTAGAGGCTATATATATATATATATATAGCTGATATTTATCGGACATATGCGAACCGTTAAGCAGACAACCAAATTTGGCAGTGGAAGTGGGTAAAAAAATAAATACAAAAATGAAGCAGCAGAAAATAGTTGATTAATTTGCCAAGTTGGTGGCTTGTAGCGAACATGTTGCGGCATGTTGCAAGTTGGCTGCGCCACGCCTGTTGACTCGTTGTCTAAGCCGTGTCATGATTATAGCATTAATGAGCCAAAATATCACATTCATTAATGACGAATTTTTTGGTTTTAGATTTTGTTGCTCTTGTCGTATAAATTAGACAGGCACAAATTGCGTTTTATGGTCATTCTTGCCACATGCCGCAAAGAGACTGCAATTGCCAGACAGATTGCGACAAACACAACGCAGCACAGATTTGGCCAAAAGCAGCAAAGCAGCGGACAATTAATGTTTTGGCCACGTTACAATTGCACAATCTGGCCAAAGAGGCGGATGAGTTTTGGCTGCTTTGGAGCCGTATCTCATTAGGGCAGTGAACCATTTGACATATAAGGTGGCCCAAAGGCCTCCCCTCTCGGCGGGGGCTTTTCTGCTGAATAATTAACTTTATATATATATAAATATATATAAATATTTATTTAGTTATGGTATTGAGTGGAGTGTCAGTTTTGAGGCCTTCATCGACGCGTGCTTTTTGTTTATGTTGTACTAATTAATTGGCTTGCGCTTTTGGCTACAAACAAAAGCTGGCTCACATCAGCTGTCTTAACCATGTTTTAAGGTTTACAGTGTGACCTTGACTTAAGTGCATATTGTGTTTATTTAAAGAGCCTACACATATATTTAAAAAAAAAACTAATATATCTATCAATCTTATCTAGCAACCGATTTATTTAGTACATCTCAAGCACAAAGAGAAAACAATTAAATTAACCCATAAATTTGCATAAATACTAAAAGACTTAAATCAAATACAAAGTCAGCGATTTCCTTATAGCAGTGATTTACTAAAAAAAAAAAAAAAAACTAGAAATCCACAAAAAAAGGTGTTAAAAATCGCGACACTTTAACGTCAAGATCAAAATCATCATAATGATTATTACGCTGATAATTATGCGAAAATTTGAAGTTTTGTTGTTTTTTGCGACGTTTTTGTATTGTATTTGAGCTATTTATCTATGTGATTTTCATGGTTGCGCGGCAAAGCAAATAAAATCGCATTAAAAACGCTCGTTACAGAAGAGCTGGCCAAGAGCTGGAAATGGGAATCAATAAATCAACTCAATTGTTGTCTTTGCTGAGGCAATTAAAGTTGGGCCTATCACAATAATAATGATTATAATGATGTGATATAATGAGCTGGCCATATAAACATCATCTGTAAGACGGACCTTGTGCGAATTTGATGCAATCAAAATAATCGAAATCTTAAATAAAATGATTTCCAGTAAACCAAGAAAAAAGTACTCAACAGCAATAATGGAATAATCTCTGTCAGTTGACCACTTTTCTATAGATTCAACTCTTTCTTTTCACAATTTACACTTGCACTAACACAAAACAAAATATGTATAAAAAAATTACACACTTATTAGAATAATAATAACAAAACTCTTAACTACTTTTGAAGTGTGATTTTTAAATTTGTAACGCAATTTGCAATCAAAGCCACAGTAAAGCAAATTAATATGTGAAGCCAGTTGGCTGTGGAAATGAAGTGAGCCACTTAATTAAATGTCATGTTCGGAATCGATATCATTATCATGGACTAACCGAGGCATCAATTTCAATAAACGCCATCAAACAGTAGCTGCAACAGCAGCAACAACAGCAGCAACAACAGCAGCAACAGCTGCAGCAGCAACAACAACAGCAGCAACAGCTGCAGCAGCAACAACAACAGCAGCAACAACAGCTGCAACTGCAACAGCAGCAAACAAATCGAATTCAATTTAAAACTGAAACTTTCCAAGCGTTTCATTTTCCTTCATTTTTTTTTAATATTAACTGTTTGCGGCAGCTGCCAATTAAAAATTATAATAATGTTAATCATAATTATGCATATTTTTGCATATGTGCAGATATTTCTATATATGTCTGTGTAATTACTGCCACTGATTAAAGCCGACGGCGATGGTTATTAATATTATATTTTTTGAGTGCACAATGCAAATTGCGCATACGCCGCATAAGCCATTGAACTTGTCATCAACGTCTTTTCCCAGCTTTTCTCTCCAATCATCTTTAATGAATAAGTAAAGGCATTTGCGAGGAGTTCATGAATTGATTGGCATTTGGCTCGCCATCATAATTAATGCCGTTTTTAAGTTCCGTGTAACTATTTGATTTATTTGATGTGTGTGTGTTGTAAATTCATGTTGCTTGTTTTATTATTGTTGCAACATGTTGATTAGGGATTTGCGGCTGTTTTGAATGGGCGGATTATTTGCTGATTGAAATATGACATCGATGTTGCACTTGTAAACTATTCAGCTTTGTGTTGTAATGGAAATGATTGGTTTTTAGTGTGAAAAAATATGAATTTATGATATGATTGTAGCTTAATAAAATTGAAAAAGTGTTGATTAACTAGAAAAATTATTAAAGCACTTAAATATATAACATAATTTAATTCTAGATTTTACTTGATATATATATATGTTTATTCTAAATTAGATTTTAATATAGATTTTAACGAAGAATTAATGATTTTTATAATCAGCTTAATATGATAATAAATTTCATATATTTTTTTGCTTTTGAGCTTTACTGCATCTTTTTATTAATTATTATTGCCACAAAGTTTCTCTTGTTGTCTTATTTGTGCTTCAAATAAGCTTTTATTTGCTGTTTTTTTTTTTTGATTAGCAAGCAATTTTATTTTTATCATCATGCATTATCCAAATTTAATTATTTCAAAATTTATGAATTATTAAAAGTTTAAAATCATAAATGAAATAGTAATAAATTCGTTTCAATAAATTGAGTACCAATATATGTGTCTATATTTTTGTGTGTGTATATATGTGTGTGTATATATGTTTGTTCATATTTGTTGTGCTAATAGCGAAATCGAAAAAAGTCACACATGCGTGACAAGCACACCCAGTCTAAGATCTCAGATCTCAGATCCCAGTTCTCAGATCTTTTCATGTTCAACTACGCCCAACACTCGTCCCACGTTCTCCACAACAGACACCCACCCACAAAAAGATACACACACACACACACACACGGAGCTTGCTCGATGATGCCTCAAGTTCAAGATACAAAGTGTGTACACACAATTTTTGGTGTGTGTTTGTGTGTGTGTGTGTGTACATTGTGCATTGTTTCTGTCTGTTGGCCGCAGAAAAAGATTTGTTTCTTGCTTTTTGTTTCTTTTTTTTTTGCACTTCCGCACTTGAAAACATCTGAGTCTCAGATGCAAAAGATGAAGATACTCGACGAGTGTTGTGTGTGTGTGTGTGTATTGTGTGTGTTGTTTGTTGTGGGTTGCGTTTTTCACAGCGCTTATCACACACTTCATTAAGTTTGTTTCGCTTTTCATTTTGCATGCTGCACTGAGTCGTAATTATATCTTCGTGTGTATCTGTCAGATACCCCGCACAAGTTTCACTTTTTCTTCTGCTATTGCAACATGTGCAACAGTGCAACAGTGCTGCACTTGAAATCGAAAATCTTAAACTGAAACTGAAACAGCAACTGCAACGCAAAATAGTAAATTTGCCACGCGTGAAAAAACTTAGGTTCAGTTAATTCTGCGCCAATGTATCTGTGAGATACATTTTGTGTGTGTGTTTTATTTTTTTTTTATTTTCAATTTCGTGAGTTGTTTAACAGCCAACAGTTTGTTGCCATTTAGCTGCGGGTGCTTTTTAACGCTTCGTTAACAAAAATAACAACAAAATTTTAGAAACCACACAAAATAATAACAAAAAATAAACTTTTTTTTATGACTGAAATCATTAAATCATTTAATGTACCACAAAACCGAAGGAAAACTGAATGGAAAACGGATTAAATCTGATTTCTAAACTGAATACACACGAAACTAGATTAAGCGGATATCACAATTATGATTATGGTTTTTTAATGTTACTAATTATTAATTACTAATTATTAACTAGAACGTGCTAATGATGTAAGCTGAAAATCACATTGAAAGTGCATATTAAATGTGTTGCAATAAATGTTTTGTAATAACTTCATTTTTGTACATGACATGACAAATAGATTAAGTAAAAATAATAATGGAATCAAGCAGCAAAATTACTTTTATTTTGGTAAGTTGGGAATTTGTCAAATGAACCAATTAAATTATAATTATAATAATTATAATTATTATTAATCAACTCTGAAATTTTCATTAAGATCGGATAAGTAACTGAAAATCTTACTCTATATTTTCTCCAATTATTTCTTACGACCAAATCATTCCAACTTGCCTTTCTAGATTTAATCAGTTTACACACAACAATAATTGAGCTAGCTTTAAATTAAATGAATTTACAAAAATGTTATGCCCAACTTGAATATTTCTTTACACTTAGCAAAACAATTCTTTTAAATAATTTTCACAGCGCACCCTAAAAACAAAAAAAAACAAATACAATGTGAAAAATGTTTTGATACACAAAAAACCACAAAGCAAAAATTAAGCAAGCTTAGCACAAAAATCAACAAAAAACCAAAAAAAGACAAAAAGTAACCAACAAAAACAAATTAAAACTGGTCAAAGATAAACAAAAACCAAAAAAATAAACAAAAATAAAAAGCCATAAAAAATATAAGATTTGACCAAATTAAGACAAAGTTGGAGATGGAGTTGCATGTTTGTTGTTGTTGTTGTTGTTATTGTTGTAGTTTTAAATGATGTTTTATGCCAGTGCCACTTGAACTTTTCAGCATATTTTGCCACAGCTTCAGCTTCAGCTTCATCTGCAACTTGATGATTTAAGATTTGCCGTTATTTTAGCTGCTGGCGATTTGTTTTGGCCCTCAGCAAAATTGTTGGTTTTATTGTTGTTGTCAGTTTTGTAAAACAACTTACTTACATACGAATTATTATTGTTTTTTTTTTTGTTATTGTTGTCTTGCTGTTGCATC
Organism: Drosophila melanosoma; assembly: GCA_035042045.1. Classification (NCBI taxonomy): domain Eukaryota; kingdom Metazoa; phylum Arthropoda; class Insecta; order Diptera; family Drosophilidae; genus Drosophila; species Drosophila melanosoma. Next base: position 511,481 of record JAWNLY010000049.1, read on the forward strand.
ATCTGACAATTGTGCAATAAGTGCATTTAAATATATATATATATATATAAATATATATATATATATATTTGTGAACGTAATCTTCATTGAATGAGACCCATTGATCTGGGAGTAGTTTGAAGAAAGATTAAACTGATAAATGCAAAAATATTGAAATTCTCAAAAGTGTAAAAGTAAAGTTTAAACTTGATAAAACATTAATTTATTTTTATTCAAAATTAAAGCCATCTCTTCACCATCTACAAATTATTTGGTCTATTTTTTGTTTAATTTGCTAAATAATTAGTAAGCAATTCTCAAAAATTCTGTACAGCTCAAAGTTTATAAAACATATATTTATTGAAGTCAAAATTAAAGCCATCTTTTTAGCATCTAAATTATAATTATTTGATCTAATTATATTTCATGTTTTATTTGCTAAATAATTCGTTAGATTTTCTTGTTTTGTACTTGAAAACACAAACACAGATTTAACTTGATTTTGTTACAGAACAAAAAAGTTGCCTTAATTTCATTCTTCTCTTCTTCTTCTTATATATATATAGAAAGTGGCCATATGGCTAATGTATTATTTCCTTATTGGGCCAAAAAACTTTTTTGCTGACTCGACACGTAAAATGTGGAAAGAGCAAATAAGACAAAATTTCTTAACAATTTCTTTGACTTGATTTTGCGCACACGTGCAAATCGAACAATGGCAAATGGGTGTGTGGGAAAAGGGGGGTAGATGGGGCAAGTGATTGGGGCATAGAGGAAAACGACCATAAAGGTGCAGGTCCAATTGCAAGCAACATTTATCGCAAAAAGAAACGTGTCGCAATCCAAACGCATAAAGCGATAAATCCGACCATAAAACGACATATGAGAAAATCGAAAGTGTGCACAAACAACAACAAGCAGGGGGCAAGCAGCAGAGGGAGTGGAAGTGGCAAGCAAAAAAAAAAAAAGGGGGCAGCTGGGTGCAGCAGCAATCTGCATCTGTGGTTTCTATGGCTATTTGCAGCTGCTGCTGCTGCTGCTGCCTCAAACGCGTGGCAAGTTGCACAATGCTGCACAAATGTTGCCACGTATCAAAATTGGAGCAGAGATCAACGAGCTTCGCCGTCGCTTCGACACTCAAAGGCAGCTAGATGTGTGTATGTGTGTGTGTTGGGCCTAAAGGCCTATAAAGCGGGTGAAGGGGCGCAGCTGCAACCGGTTTCCGCTGCCAGTGTCATAAATGCATTGAACAAGCAAAGAGCCAGCGGCCAATTCTGATTTGAGTTTTTTTTTTACTAAATATTCGATTCACATTTCGATCCATTCAAGTATTTGGAACACTGGCTTTAAGCGGCTGCAATGCCTAAAAACCATTAAACGGTTGCAAATATTTAAAAACTTTGAAAAATTTGAAGGTTTGCCAATTGTTTTGTTTTGTGATTTGCAGAATGAGCTGTAACAATTATTCGCTGTTGAAATGGATTTGACATATTTCGAATAAAATAAAAAATATTTTTTTATTTTTAGCAATGAAGTTGAAATTATTTTGAATACATAAAATAAAATAAATATGCATGTCAAAAAAATATATACGAATATTTTACTGATGTTTTTATTTAAAACAAAATAAATATGCATAGCAAAATAAAATTTAAAATCAACCGCAGCTTTTTGTGAACTTTGGTGGAGCTCAATTTGGAATATTATTTCCAGTTATTTCATATAAAATGCATAAATATTTGTCTGCCACAAGCTGACCTCAAAGCGCGGCTCGCTAAATGTTAATTAAATTTTGCTAGCAATGATTAATTGACATCAATAGCTCTTTTTTATTGGCACTCAGCGTAGTAGCGGCAATTCAATTGTTAGCCATATAATACATGAAACCGCAACCGAAATAACTGACCTACCCCAGGCACACTCAATTACACACACAATAATACACACACAGACAATGAGCCCTATCAAAATGATATGTTAGCTGATTCAATGGCAAACGATGCCAACGCATTTCAAAGTGAAAGTTGTTTGTATTTATTTCTGTTATTTGTTTTAATAAATAAACGAAACAGTTTTTTTGTAATGCGACGCACCAAAAAAAGGGGTTGGGGGGGAGTAAAAAAGCTTCAAACCATAACAAAAATGTGCACAAATTTTGGTATTTACATTTTCAAAGTCACATGGCAGAGACAGATATAAAAGAGTTTTCAAGTTTTGACCACGTCCAGCTGCTTGAGACTTGGCACTGATATATTCGAAAAAATAAAAACCTGAAAGCCGGTTCAAGTTTAAAGGCGACATGAAAATATATGTGATGTAATTTTCAAACATCTTTCTTTTGGCCAACAGTTGAACTTGGCAGCTATGCGGTTTCTTTTATTTTTTTTATTGCAATGCCAAACGTAATGAGTACAAAATTAACATATCAATGCGCTCAAAAATGCCTAACTCTGCGTGTGATATAATCAGTTCGCAGTGGATTGGTGATTAATTAAAATACCCATGCGACCGCTGGGTGGGTTCAAAATTGTTGTTAAGTTGTGGTTGGAGTCAAGTCAAAATGTGGATTGACCTTTGTATACTTAATAGGATTCCAACTCCAACTTGTCCGTCAAACAAGATCAAACCAGTTTTGTTAAGCAGATCAATCGAACTGCAGATGTCAAAGTTCATGTTAGCTGTCGGAAATTATGTTAATTTACATTTAATGCATAGATAAGCCTAAGTCCATCATAGCTGTTAACTAACAGCATTTCTAGAGTGACAAATAAATGTTTCACTTGTGGTACTTAAATGTCTTCCTAGCCAGAAGATGCCCGCTCTAAGATTAGCTGACAGAGAGTGAAATTTATTTTCAAATTGTCACCATGCACATGTTTCTCTTCATGTCTTTGTCAAAGCTTAGTGTTTTTTGGTTGACAACAAGTTGAATTGGTTTTTGGCTGTCGAGTAAATGTTAAAATTATGTGTCTGGCAAACAGCCCGCAGACAAGTTGGCAGGGTTTGTGGAGAAATTGTCAGATTGTTAACTATGGTCGTTGAACTGGAATATAGCAATGAAAATCAAATTTGGCTACATGTTAAGGTACTTTTAACTTTAACTTCAAGCTCAAGCAAGCGAACGCCTTGCAACTGCAACACGTATGTCAAACCCGGTTCGCAGTTGTAGACTTCGTCTGCAAGTCTGCGCTCGATCAAACTCAAGTCTTGTAATCAGTCAAGTCGCGAGCGTCACACGAAGCGCATGCGCAACGCGTTCCAATTGGATTTCTTTGTATATTTTGGATACGGTCTTCGCTGAAATTGTTTAAATCTAAAACTTATCAGAAGTTTGGCCATGCCTGCCAAGCGCATTAATGGATTCTATGTGCCGCGTCTGAAACGTGTTTGAAATTCGCAAAACAAATTCCAAAAAATAAAAACATAACTGTGAAAAGTTAATACTCAATAAAAGGTGTCAACAAATAAAGAAAAACAAACCCCAAACCAAAAATACTTTTGCTTAAAAAGGTGAATGAATTTCCATAAATGGCAAATTGGGTCAAACGCACAGAAAGTTAGCTGATTTACTGACGGCCAATGAATAATAATCAATAAACCCGACCATCTCTATAAGAATCAACATTAAACTGGTGGGCAGACTTCTGACTTATTGCTTGGGCTTGTCTGGAGTTCTCCATCATTTTTATTTTGACGTGGGCCTCCATTGCAATTCCAATGTAAAGACGACCATTTTGGGTTTTAGTCATGATGATGATCATCATGATCGGTTCACAATTGTCTTGTTAAAGTACGCCCAGGCATGCAATTGTAGAATCGCAAGATTTACGGAGAAGACACTGCTGAGTCATTTATTTAAGCACTTGTCATCTGGTGTTCTTTTCTCTATGCCTTTTGTTCTGTGTTCTTCTCGCTTTTGTTGTCTTTTTAGGGCGCGGTTAATGCGTGTTGCGAATAGGAAGATTCTGCAAAGAGATTCCATTTTTGGAGCTGACTGATCTGAAGAAAGTAATTTAGATAGCTTAATAGATATGCTGAAAATGAAGAAAAAAGTTTTTTCATAGAATCAGTGTGAGATGTTTGTAAAAATAGCTGCTTTCTAACTATCCAAGATTATTTAACATAGATTAAAATGGATTTGAGTAGTGACAAAAAAAGAATAGAAAATTAGATTGGAACATTTGGAATATATTTTTATCCACCAGCACATAAAAATAAAACGAGATAAGTTTTTTTTTGTATATATTTTTCGGCTAAGATAACTGTTGAAAAACAATTTGTAAACAATTTTTTGTTTATTTTTTTGAGTTCAGATAGAAGATAAGATCTCAAGCATATAATTAGGCTATCTTCGATTCCCATTTTGTCTGAGATATCATCAGCTATGATATAATGTATTTATTTATAGACATTTGTATCGCATGCAAACTTAATTCGCATAATTTGCAAGGTCGTTTTTTTTTTGGTAAAAACCATTTGACGCACTGCCAAAATATGCATAAATTGGCAAAAAAAAAAATGAAGAAGCTTTTGATTATTACGAATAATAGCTGAATAATGATCATTAGTTCAATGATCATTAAGAAATGTATTAGGAATATATGAATAAAGATTGACGTTGATAAGTCAGGAAATATATTAAAAACACAAAGTTTGAAGCATTGTATTGAAAAAAAAGATACAAAGCAGACCATTTTCAAAAGTTATTGAAATAAAAACATGTCAATAAAAAACAGAAATTTAACTAAAATAATACTTTAAAATCATCTAATAAATATAAATACATTGGACATAAGAAAAAGCTTAAAATTTAAAAGTTGTACAACATTAATAGATAAATAATCAAGTAGAACAACTAACGAAAACATTTTGTTGGAGGATTGCATATATATTATTGATATATGTCAAAACAATTCAGCTGTCAAAAATTTGAAATAAACTTCAAATTAAATATGATAAGATGCCTGAAGAATAAAAGGTCGGAAATGTCTTCTTTTGATTACATCATTTGTTTGGGTAACTTTATTAAGCATATTTTGCCAAATCATAAAAAGTGAAGGCATTTAATAATGATTACTTAATGATTGCTGTTGAGTTTACCTTAAATAAATATGATTTTATGAGAGTACTTAAGGCTTTTAGAGGCACTTTCAAAAATCCGTAACACGTTTCAAGCATTGCGGTTGAGTTTTCATTAATAGCAAATGAAAAATGCACTTTATGTTTTGCATATCAAGGCACGAAATTACAATATTTAAAACAAAGCGATTTAGTTAAAAATGTATAAGCCAAGTTCAGCAACTGGCAATTGTAATCTCTAATTTATGGGGACAACTGACCAAACTTGTTCTTGGCATATTTCATATGCAAATGGAATTAGTTCAGCACTTTTCTGCATAGATGGCAATTAGCTAAATGTTGCTAATCTCTCAACTAAATGAATAGATTTAAGTATATATATATATATATATATAAATATAAATTAGCTACTAACTGCACTGCAATTGTCTTGGGCAGCTAACAAGACGTATACGTAATATGCATTTTATGCAACAGCAGCTGCAACTGTCTGATTGTGTTTTTGTGTGTAAATTCCATGCCTCACTAAGCGTTGCATGAAAAAATGTATAATAAATCAGAAAATGGGTAACCAAAGCTTGTGTTATTTGCGTGCATTGATACCAAAAAAAAAAACGTTTGAATAACTAACTATAACAACTATGGGCATTTCATATAGGTTGATATATACATATATATATATAGATATATATATATATGATGGAAATTCGATTTGCGTGCCAAGCCAAAGTCACGTTGAATTGTTTATATTGCAATTTATTTTGTGTATTTTATAAATTTTTCTCTTGTTGTCGTTGAGACAACAATAAAAGCAACGAAATGCAAAAATAAATGTTTTGGCGAGAATGTCACCCTCATTTTAGCCAGGCCTAGAGACACAGACAGACAGACATAGCGAGAGGAAGGTGAAGAGAGCGGGGCAAAAATGAGCTCAACATGAAACCCATAGAAATGTTAATCGATCGTCCCAAGAAATTAAAACAAAAAACCTATGCAAATTAGCAATTGCAAATGCCTTAAAGAAATATTGCATAAGCCAACGCTTTAAATGGGCGTTAACCAAAAACAAAAAGCCCCAAATAGCCAATAACCACTAACGAAAATAACAAAAACAATATACAATATTCAATAACATATCTTCACCAAATTAAAGCTAAATTAAAAGTTAAACAAAAAATTTAACAAAATGTGGGCAGACATTAAAATGTTTAATGAACAGCTGCAAATATTTGAAGACGTTGATGGACATGTGAATACTGAAAATGGGCTTAAAGAAATTTAATTAAAATTTATTTAAAATTAAAATAATTCAAATATTTATTTTTGTTTAGATATATATCAAAATCTTTTGCATATATGGGCTACTTTTGACCGCAAATATTTTTTTAGCTGAACCTTCGATTTATACTTTGTTGTTATTTCTAAATCAATATTCGCATCGAAAATTGAATAAAAATGCGTTTGGCATAATTAAATCAAAATATATTATAAATAATTTATGTTGGGTTTTTTCCAAGCTACGTTTTAGGCTGTATAAAATTATATATGTATTGCTAAAAAAAATACCTTTAAACAAATAATTGGAAATATATTTTGATGTCTCCATCGAAAGATTATTTTAATTTAATGAGCTGCGCATATTTGTAATCATTACTAAAAATTCCATTGCAGCAATTTGGGATAACTTTAATAATGAAACTGTTATTAATAAATATTAACACCTTATGTCACATTTATTTAAGTAGTTATTTAACTTATTTGATTTGAAAAATCAACATGTTTGCATTTTTCAATTACGTTTTTGTCAGTTTGCAGTTTGTTTATTTTTATTTTACGAGAAAGAGTTAACAGATTTTTAATTAAAAAGTTTCTGACTTTGTCAAATGCAGCTAAGCACATAAGCCAATTATAGTTGATGACCATATTATGCAGAAAAACTAATTAAACTTTGAAATGGCATTTGGGTAGCAAATATATAGAAATCATACAAGTAGACAATAGATAATGCTCGACTGGAAGTTACCCTGTATAGCTAAAGTGTTTTGGAATAAAACATCAAGAAATTTGTGTTGAAGAATAAACTGGTCTAAAAACTGGAAGATGACTTTTCTTAAGGGACTAACTTCTGTGCTTTAAAATGAGTCAATATCATAAATTACAAAATTATCAACTGAGATTTTGTCTGTTATAGAATAATAATAAAGCAAATGACCATGAAATAAATAAAACTAATAAAATAAAATAAATTGTATAAATAATATATATTTTTAACATAAAATTCTAGATTCGTATTAATATAATAGTCTCATAGATTATTAAGCATATATTAAAATTTTGTTTTGCTTTAACTATTTCAAAAACCAGTAAACCAATTAAAGTTCATTTCTATTTAAGGAAAAGCCATTAAGATAAAGTATTAATGCTGATGGTCAGCAAGTTTGACAACAAGTGGGAAAATATTGGTATTTGAAATCGCATTAAGCCACATTTATTTATGTAGACGCAATTGCCATCAATTGTGGCACCTGTCGCTGCCGCTGAGCGAAGGTGATCCAGTGACTTTTTTTTTCTTCGCGCAGACATAGATATAAACATATATATATATATATTTAAGCTGGACTGTTTATGTGATGTGGCAACTGATGTGGCAGCCACACAGATTTGTGTTGACAACATTTTTGCGGGCATTAAACGAGTTGATGACCAGGCAGGAAGAGTTTTGTCGAATGTGGCAAACAACGCGGTTGCATAAGCGAGCCATTGAAAATATCAAACCAGTTACGCACAACTCACACACACACACTCACTCACACTCACTCTCCCCCTCCCTCTCTCTTTCTAGCAGATATTACCCCTCTCCGTCTTGCCATGCGTGAGCGCAGTCAGACAACGCCGCGACGCCGTCGAACGGGTCCCAAGCAGCCGCTGCCCAATGTGGAGTCCACCTACAACATGAGCACCACTGAGGATATATACGGAACGACTTTGTTGCCGTCGCAGCGTCGCTATATGGATCCCTGGGATCTGGAGAATTACGATTATGTGCGCAAGAAAATGGACATTGAGGTGACGCCGACTGCTGTTTTGCCCGACTATGAAACGGCGCTGGATTATGAACCGGAACCGCATGCGCCCAGTCCAACGACTGCCTACAACATGACCTTGTCGGCGACAATGCCACGCCCACACACGAGACGCCTCTCGCGCAACCAGTGCCAGCTGGAGTGCTGTCGTCTGCCCAGCCGCAGTCGCAATCGTCGCCACAAAGAGCCACTCTATGCGGCCCGGAGTGAACTGTATGGCGTGGCACCGAGCCGCTATGATGACTATATGGCCACCATGACCAGGCAACTGCAACTCGACGACGATGATCAGCTGGAGCAGCAAGAGGAGCTCTATGCGGAACAGCGACAGCTATACAATGGCTATGGAGGTGGGTTCAAATACAATATTCAAATCTTCAACACACTATTTACTCCAAATGTGTTACAGGTTTCTCCAGCGCCAGTTCCACAGAGCAGCACTCGTCGATAGGCGATGAGATGCCCACAATGACAACACTACCACGTCGGGCGACAACTCTACAGCGTCGTCCTCCGACCAGCAGTCAGATCAATGAGCAGTCGGGCAACAATTACAACGCGGGCTATCGAACAGCACCGCATCCGAGACGCAAGCGGAGCACCACCAACAAAGCAACGAATTTGATGCAGGGTGCTCCGTTAGCACCATCTGCACAGCCACAGATTGAGTTTCCCGCACCACCGCCGCTTTCGCCCGCCTATGATTATTGCAATCCCTATGCTACAATGCCATATTGCAGCCTACCGGATTGCGCTGAGTGCCAGCAGCAGGCAACCTCGTTGATTTATGCAGCACCCTCCACGCTGTACGGCACATTGGCGGGCGGCAGGGTTGCCACCCAATACGAATCGACATCGCCCAGCGATTCGTCGCTCTACGCCGGAATTTATGCGCGTAAATTTGGCTTGAGCAAGAAGGGTCTGTTGCAAATTGATTACTCGTGCAGCTGGAATGACTTGGATCGCGTCATGGGTCGTCAGTACTGAGTGTGTACTGTACCTGTGTAGTTCTTGGGTGTTTGGTTTAGTCTCTAGTTAAACTATTAAACACACCTTTCATGAGCGAGATACATTTGTAATTAACTCATTTCACATATCAAAACACACACACACACACAAATCAACCCGTACCAAATAATTTAAATCGTTTTAGTATCGCTTTAGTCGTTTTGCCCAGTCACGCATAACAAACGTGCAACACAGTCTTCGAGATTCATCGAATAAAGTTGAAATTCACAAAAAACAAATAAATAAATAAAAACATTTAAAAAGAGCTTTTATTATACCAAAAAGATTCTTTCTTCTTAATAAACTAAATAACATTCAAAATTAATAACAACATTTTTGTTTAACGTATATCGAATTAACTCATTGGGTTATCGATAAAAATTGAAAAATTTAGTTAAACACTTGTTATAAAAATAATTTACAGTAATTAAAGTACACTCCTCAAACTATGCCACATTAATCCGCACAATTTGAGAGTAATATCAAAAGGAGCACACCTTCTACACACACCCTCAATGGAAGCACACACACAAAATTGATTGCATACATTTAGGCAGCATTTATCCGCAAAGAGCAATTTCCAGATATCTACTTATGGATAGTCTATATATATAAATTGCGTTTAATTAGCTGTTATATTACCAAATAGGCAACAATTAGTCAGCAATGAGAACGACTCGGAAAATGCGAGGGAACATTCATCAAAGTCAGAGCAAAAACAGTTTCCATGTTATTTGAAAATTGTCAAAGCGAATGACGTTCTATTCAGAGCGACAACTTTGCCTAATTGGCCAACTCATGAGCCAAAAAAAAAAGAAACCAACATATATAAAAAATGAAAAAACACAGCAGTAGCTCGATGACGTCATAATTAATTAATGTGAAACTATAGACATTTTTGTGGGCGTTTCTCTAATGCCCTGAAAAGGGACATTTTCGGTTGGAGTTGAGATGTGTCAAGGATTAATGTGAATCATTTATGAATATAGTTGGGCTTATAAAAGATGCAACTGATCAGTTTGGTTTGCTCTAGAATAAAATCGATCGTCAATGAAAGATCAACCAAGCAAAATCTAAGAAGATTTAAAAATATTTTAAGTATACCAAGAAATAAAATATTTATTATAATATGAATACCATTAAATGATGTCTCATTAAAATATATATTATGCAGTTCATCAACTACTCAAGCATACCAAAGGAAGGGTATTTAATCTACTTTTTATTTTTTTTTATTTCATTTTTTTATGCTTTTGTTTTAAGACAGCCTTGTTGCAGTGGGCGCATAAATTAGTTTGGAGATAGCTCTCGGGGCCCATGAAAGTTGTAATTTGTCAAAAAGCAGCTGCAAATTGGGCACATCAGACGAAGTTAATTAGGCAGGCAGTAAACTGAATTATGCATGGATAGTTAAAAGAATGAAATATAAAAGAATGAAGCTAAGTGAATAATTTCAGAACGGTTCATAGTCATAGTTAATAGGAATATGGCATGAGATCATGCGGATATATCAACAATCTGTACAATGATGGAAACTTTTGTTTTATTTTCAAAATTTATGGCTAAAAATATCTTATGGTAAATTCAAGTTTTCCATTTGCAAATTTTCTTTAAAAAAAAAATAAAAAGCTCAACTTGTTTGCATCAATATTTTTTCACAAGTAAAAATACTTTTTGCAGACAACTTTTCCATTTGCTTTGTCTGCTTTTCTTGCCAATCTGCGTTATGATAATATCTCGGGTCAGTTACACATTTATTTACATTGTTTTAGTTCAGCTCTTGGCCAACTCATTAAACTTTATAGCCAAGAAGCAACTTCGACGAGATTATAGCTGCCACATCAAGTTAGATAAGCAAATACACACACACACACATACACACACACGGAGGGGTATACACTATGTAGTACATGACATGTGTATATAGAGAATAAAATCAATAAGACAAATAAGACAAGAACTTTTCAATTGCTTGCGAACTGTTTTACAGTTTCTGTCTGTTTGTTTTTTTTTTACGACATTTCTTTGCTTTCGCTGTGAATGCGATTTCAATTTCTCAATCCAATTTACCTTTGCAATATCCAGCACTCAATACAGAGCACCCAATACCAATACCAATACCAATACTTAACATCAACACGAATGCGAGCACAAATACAAACACACAGACAAACACTCAATGCGAAATACCAATGCGAATGAGAAGACAAATACAATGAGCAAGTAAATCAAAAAAGAAAGAATGAAAACAAAAATCTGCATGCGAAAAAAACGGTAGTTTTTGAGGGTACGATAAGAGTACTGAGCTATACCCTGTTAGTAAGTAACGGTTGGGTATATAAAAAAACTAATTAAAAAAAAAAGAAGAAAGAAGGTTGGAAAATTATGCTTAATATTTATGTATTATGATTAATCTGGATAGGTAAATACCAAATTTTCTAAGACTGCATAACATCTGAATCCTTTATCCATTTAATATAAATAATATGGTGAATAATATGACAGAGTTTTTAATAAACACCTTATATATATCTGATACATCTGCATTTATATAGAAATCTCTAGTGTATAATTCATTTAAATATACATAATTTCTGTATATCCTTATCCCTTGTTGCGTGATCTTCACATATATAGGGTATTTGAAAACCCTTAATGGTACTGATTAATCTAGCTTACCACCTCTGGCCATAAAACCAACTAATGTGGTATATTGGCAAATCTAAATATAATCGTAATATTTCCTTTGCATTCTGCAAATATTCCCGTGGTTTTTTTGCCTTTGCTTTACCCAATTACTGCATAGCTCCAGGGTATTAAAATGTTCAAAAAAGGAGCTCGTAAAACCATTCACAGCAGGTGGGCGACTTGGTTGGGAAAGAGTGTGAATAGTTCGAGGAGAAGGGGTACATGGTTGCCCCTTCACTTGGAAACTTGTACATAAAAGCGCAAATATTTGCGCAACATTTTCAAACATCGCCGTCGCAGACGTGGCGATAAAAATCGAACAAGAAAAAATATGCAAAATGAGACGTATAAAAAAAAATATTAAAAGCAGAGCAAAAAAAGGAAAGAAAAACGAACAAAAATATAGACGAAATTTTTCTTTACGCCTTCTTTCTGCAAATATATATATACATACATATATAGAAAATATATTTGTGCACGGATTTGGTTTTTATTATTGTACATACAGCGTCAAACATTTGCAAGCGTCGGCGCCGACGGCGCCTAAATATATGCCACAGTTTCTGCGCCACTGCCCCTTTGGAAATGTTGCAACTCCTTTCCCTCACTCTCTAACGTGCCACTTCTTTTACAGCGATTTATCCAGCAAGCCATTAGCATTTGCATTTATGTGCGGCGCCAACACGAAGCAATCCCCTTTCAGAATTTAACAACCACACTCCCCCTCTGACTACCTATCCCCCCCTTCGGGCCATACTTCTGCCCCACACAGGCCACAGTCTTTTTTATGTGGACATGCAAATCGCTGCGTGAATATTTCACACTTCACTGAATTGAACCGAACGGAAAGGCCCTGACGTGCTCAACGTGTACTAAATTTGTGAATCCTGCCAGGCAGCCACCTGGCTCACCTGCCATGCCCTTTACCCTTCGCCCAAAAGGTGTTCAATTTGCATGCTAAAAAACTGGACGCCAAAAACTGTTAGCCAAGTAAATTGCATTCCCGAAATTCTCAACTTCATATCGATAAATGAATATTGAAAACTTATCTGAAATTCAAGATCATTATTAGACTTTAGTATTAATCGATTTTTTATTTAAAATATGTTCTTTAGAATAAATTTTGATGTATTTTGTGATTACACTCTTAACAAAACTAGAAAGGTGTCAATTGAAATTCAGAACTGCAATGAATATTTTTTTAGCAACCAACTACAGTAACAACTTTAAGATAGTTTTTTAATATATATAATTTAAAATCAAACTTTTCGATATTGATTAAATATTATATATATTATATTATCGCAAGTCGTACAGCAAAAAAACGCTCCAAGAACACACACAAAAACTTTTGAATTTAGACACAGAAAGTAGAGATTCAACATTTGTCACTTCTGCAGCAAAAACTTAAAATGCTGACAGTTTTTCTATATATTTTTCTCCAACAATGTTTCTCAATTTTATGTGGAAAATTGTAAATTGCATATTAAATGACGATTGCTGTGGAAATTGCAGTTCCATTTGCGAAAGTTTTTAAAGCAATCACGTTTTAGCCGATGACAAACGAGCTGCAAGGAAGAATGGCAAACTGCCAGCCTTATGCATTATCTATGCAGGAAATAGAGAATTTTGCACCTGAACGCGATATTACTATAAAAAAAAGAATAACTACATTTTGCAATGACAAAGTTATGTAAGATTAAAATGAGCGACATAAATACAAAAAAGTTAAGAAACTTTATTTTTAACTATAAAAATCTGTTACTTTATATCCGTTAGCCTTCAATCATTTTGCATTATCTATGCAGGAAATAGAGAATTTTGCACCTGAGCGCGATATTACTATAAAGAAAAGAATAACTACTTTTTGCAATGACAATGTTTTGTAAGTTTAAAGAGAGCAACAAAAATACATAATAAGTAAAGCAACTTTGTTTTTAACTATAAAAATCAGTTACTTTATATCCGTTAACTTTCAATCATTATTAATATCCAATTCCTTTTGTTAGGCACACAATAAATTTTCATGATAAGCATTTCAATTAAGATTCCTTTGTATTCATTCCAGCTCCTGGATGGGCGTGGAGTGTTTTTGGTGTGGGCCTGTTCATTGTTTGAAATGCCCGTCATATATCAAACAGTGAAAAGTTTTTGTTTAAGCCTCATGGAAATATGTGTATATACACAGAAAAAAAACCTTTGAATATAGGAATATATATACGAGTATTCCCCAAAAGTATTGCCCTTAAAATCAGAAAGTGTAACATGCTTTTGAAACTTATTTCTAATTTGTACTTTTAATTAAAAAGATTTTTTTTATAAATATTTTTTATTATAAAAAAATGCAGTAAGGGAAATTTCTGATTTTCGTAAGTGTATATATTTTTTGATGGTGCTGCAGCATGTCAAAAATCTGCTACTAAATTCTATCATAAATTACCAGCCAGCTGTCAAAATTCACAATTGTTGTTGTTAGCCTGGCAGCGCATGCAAACAATGAGTAAATGTTAAATGTAAACTTGAAAACTTAATTAAACTTTTGTTGTTCATTCTTTTTGGGCGTCAGAGAAACTGAGAGAACGTTGTGTCAAGCGGAACAAACGGTAATAATATATGCACACATATATATATATATATATATATATATATATATTATATATATATATATATAACAGAGTTAGTCAGTTGTCAGCCGTCAAAATGGATGCCTGTTTGTGGTATTTCCGTTTGTGCAATTTGCCAACCGTTTTGCACCTTGCAATTTGAGAATGTTTTTTAATTAAAATACAACTGGAAACTTTAGTTGTTTTTGTGTATTTACCAGCAAATATACTTAGTAGTTGGAAGTTGGTAGTTTGTGGCCCCTGGTTGCCATTTGGCTAATGAATAAGTTAATTTGTTCCTGCGCCACCACCTCAACCCTTAATACACACCCTTTCAAACTCCTTTTCCCCCTTCGCTTCCCGCCCCCTTCGCTTACACACAAGTGTTATTTATGTGGGCAATGCCTGTCGCGCATTTTAAACCCTCAAAGTGGTCATTAGAGACTTCTGGCTTCACTTTGTAATTTAAACACACACACACACACACACATTCACTTACAGTGTACTGCACTGCGTATACTGTATATATGTACATACATACGTATATATATATATATAGTCAAAGGTTTTGCAGTCACGTACTAAAATAGTTGGGCGCTAACTATATATAAGGAGACACAATACACTCAGCGAAAAAGTGTCATTCAAAGGAGCATTTATACATACAACTTCATAAATGAGTGGAAATTATATAAAAATTCAATCAAATATTGAATATATTAAATAAAGTATAAATATATACAACAAATGCTTTTTTGTACACAAAATAAATGTACAACTTTTTCGTCATTACTAACTTACTTCAAGTTTATTTAAATATTACTTAGCTAATGTTATTGGATTAAGTTTATGTGAAATTATTTTTAAATTCATACAAAACAAAGTCGAAACAGTTTAAAATTCAAGGATTTTAGGGAATAAAAATATGCTTCACAGTTCTTTGATATGTCCCCTATTTGTTCAGTGTAAATCGGTGTATATATTGTTAAATACATATATAAACATTATTGTGTAAATGTAAATTAAGCTGCTGTTGTTATTTTCTTGTTGTAGATACAAAACATACAAAAAAAAAAAACACAGGGGGCGTTACTGGAGCGACGCCAAAGTGTTGAAGTTACGTAAGCCCCAAATCCATTAGTTGAAGCAGCTAAATTAAAATAAAAAGCTGCCCAGGCGCTCTGCTGTGCTCTTTTGCAGTTAAGCTGGCAGGGTGAGTGGCTATGGGGGGAGCTGGGGTTGATGTTGGGAGGGAGGTGGCTGTTGGGATGTGTGTGAATTTGCTGAGTCAACAAGTGCGGAGTTGTCGGTGCTGTAAGCAATGCAGGAATGCAACTTAGGTTTGGTCTGCTGTGGTCGGTGTATTTGTATTTGGTTTTAGTCGCAGCTCAGCTCACTCAAAGCAAATACTCAAATGTAAAACCACAAAATGGCAAATAGCAAAAAAGACGAGCAAAATCTATTAAGGATGTTCTAGTTCTTTGCATACGCTTCAATAAGCTGAGTGAAATTGAATATTTAAATTGAGAGAAATCGATGTTTATCGTTAGTTCTAATAGACATTTAATATTAAAATTAATGCATTTCAATTCACATGAATTGTCATGCAATTGCCGAAAATATATCACTGTATGAAAATGTCTTTTATAAGCTTTCAGAATTTAATCTTTTCCCATACAAGAAACGGTTATCACATAAACAAAACAAAAAACCAAAGCTCATCTGAAAATCCCTCGGAACAAATAACAGACCCATCAATAAATTAAACCAAGCTCCTTCATCTTGAGGATGAGAAATGCCTTTTTGTATTTCATTTGACAAATGTCAACCCTAAACATAGGCCACAAATTCGGATTACGCCAAGCACATAGAAAAAAAGATACACAAAAAAGTCCTAAACAAAAAGAAAAACCAATTTATG
This sequence comes from Drosophila melanosoma, assembly GCA_035042045.1. NCBI lineage: Eukaryota > Metazoa > Arthropoda > Insecta > Diptera > Drosophilidae > Drosophila > Drosophila melanosoma. Next base: position 527,842 of record JAWNLY010000049.1, read on the forward strand.
TCAGAGAATAATTGGAACAATTTATTTTTGTATTTACTATAGTTGTGCGGCAAAAAACAAACTGAAGGCCAAAAACATCCTATAAGCTCACAGACAAAATTGCAATCAGAAAAGGAATTTGAATAATCAAGTAGATAACTGACAAGGTTTGGCCCCAGTTTCGTTCTAATTGATATGCAAACTCAAATGTTAGACAGTCAACGGAATAATTTATTAAAAATGCTGAGAGTGAAATATTAGGATAATGGACTTATATACAGAATTTTGTATGCTCTAGCATAATAATACAAGTTTGATTGAATTTTTTTAAATAGTTTTGGAGAGTTTAGCAGAATTCTTCTGTTTCTGTTAACGGTTTGCTGTTAACGAAACGACATTGAAACGATTGAACGAGTTAACAGAGGCTTAACATTGAGCTATTGATATTTAGCTATTTAGGTGTGCTGTTAAATGTATAACAGAAAGCCTTGAAATGTTACCATTAAAGCTGTTTGCATAGCAATTTGAAAGATAACTAAAAATGACAAATGTTTTTCTAGCTTGATATATGACAGACATTTACTATACTTAAAATCCGCGAACAAACACTATTTAAATGTCTCGGCTATGGTAAATATTTTCTTTTTTGCTTTATTTCATTTTTTGTAGCCATTACGTTATGGTAAACTGTAAATTTTTATGCAACACATACGTGGCAAATGGCGTTGCAAACGTGACGACGATGTACAAAAGATCTGGCAGTAAAATAAATTTCACACCAGCCCAGCTAGCAGCCCATGTGTGCATAAGGGCAGGGCACAAGGACTCAAACTGCCAGCTCCTGCTCCTGCTCCTGCTTCTGCTCCTGTTGCTGACTCTGTTACAGTCTCCCTCTAACACTATCTCTACCTCTACATCTCTCTGTCGCTTTATCTCTGGTGCTGCTCCTCCGTTTCAGTGTCAGTGTGTCAAGCAGTGTGCGATGTGGAATAATTTGCAAAATGTCATTATTAGTTTGGATTTTGCGCAGCAGCAGCAGCAAATAAGACTACGACGAAGAAGAAGAGGCACCAGCAGGAAGAGTACACTACAAAAAAAAACAATGTACAAGTGTTAAGAAATTCAATTTAAAAAATAAAATTGAAAATTCAATGTTAAATAATTACAAGAAATATGAACAAATTTTCTGCAAGATGGGCCAACTTATGTTCCAAGGAAAACCCCAATCCGAAAATAAAAAAATATTTGTGCATGAATTAATTGCTCAGTGTATGTGGATAAAGCAGAGTGAAACAGCAACAGAATGCCCGAGCACGTTTCCCAGGCTGCTGCTTGATAACAGTAACACTACCCAAAAACCACCCGACCACCCAGCCACCCACTCGTATATCATCATCAAGGCTGTGTGGCAGCAGCTTATTTGTGCGGCATTGTTGCCTTTTTTATTGTCTACCTGCAGGACACGTAGGACAGCAATGCCACCACCATTTGCTGCCACCGCTAGCTGCCACATGCATAAGCAAACAGAAAGATTGCCTTTGCTTAACCCCCAACAGATCCGAGCGGAGAACTAAGGTCGAAGCATTAAGCAGCCAATGTTGCAAATGAAATTAACATATATCTACTATATATACCTACATACATATATACAAGGCCTAATAAAATCGAAGGACAGACACAAAGACAGGTGGAGATAAGCCATATGATGGATTGAAGAAGCACCTCAAACAGAAAAGAAAAAAACAGAAGCAGACAACAAAAAAAACAGGATATGGGCAAATCAAATGAAATAAAATACAAGAAAAATTGTATTTTAATACTACTAAAGTTAATTTAGTGGATAAAAAGCTTTTGTGGGTATTTTAGATGTCTTACAAATATGCTCGAATTTATATTCATTGTTATCGGCAGCATAATTTATTTGAGCTGAGAAGATTGAAATCCCATTTCAGCTATAGATAAGAATTTAAAACTCTTTTAATTTAAATGGGATAATTTTATATTTGTACCACAATGTAAACAGAATTGAGAACTGATTTAAAATTTAAAGTCATTTATTATTTTTTACTTCAATTTTTCGTGTTTTATGACTTTTTATCCATTACATTTTAAGACAACTATTTTCCAGTTATTTGATTTGTCGAAAAGTCTTATTTCGACTTTGTCATTTGTTTGTATTAATTTAAACTGCCTTACAACTTTTTCCCTAATCATCATATAAACAAACTCCAATCCGATGTTCAGCATAAAATTATGACAACTTTATTTTAAATTAAATAAACTTTTAGTTACATATTGAGACCTAGTTTCAAGGAACTCAATTAAAGACTCTCTTAAAATTAAAAACTATACCATTTTTTATTTGTACTGAAATTAAAATTCTACTTATTTTCATTTGCAGAGCATTCGTAAATCAGAGCTAAGAATTTTTCACAGGTTCTCAAGTTCGATTCTAATAAAAAGCCAAACTTTTGCTGACACAACAATAAATTGGGAAAAGTCGTAAGCTGAACTCGTGCCACATGTGGTATATAAAAGAAATTGCATTACTATATAAAACTCTGACAATAACTTATAATGTTGCAAACGTGTTGTGGTTGTTGGAGTTGTTGTTGTTGGATTTGTTATTGTTGTTTTGTTGTTGTTGTTGTTAATTTGCGGCTGAATGAAAAGGCACAATTTGCAGACACCTGGTCAACCGAGCAGATGATTGACTGAACCAAATATGATATTACACAACATACTAAATGTCAATCAGTCACTCAGTTAGTCAGTCAGTCTGTCAGTCTGTCAGTTAGTCAGTTAGCCAATCAACTAGTCAGCAAAGGTGGTTTTGGCTTGGAGAATTGTGTCAACTTTGGCATCTAATAAAGCTTATGGAGCGCAAAATTGGATTTGCATACATTATTGGTGAACACAAGTGGAAAGCGTACGAAATAAGCCCAAGTCACATGGAAAATGGGAATAAGCACACACACACTTACACACACACATACACACACAAATACACACACACACACACACTCACACATACACACACAATTTGCTAGCTCAGCAACAGCAGCTCTGCAATGCGTTAATGGAAAATTCTGTTTCCATTTGCGCTCTCAAGCGCACAGTGGTCAAAAATGATTAAAAATTGTTTAAGTTACATCAGTTTTAAGGGTTATGTAATTTGCATAAGTTTTATAGTTAACCAAACATTATTTAAGTTATCGATAGATTGAAAATACTTTGTCAATAAAATTTATAGCATTTTTGAACTTTAATTTTAATTTGCAGAAATAACAATTCAATTTCAGTTCTTATAAATGCAGATCAATAAAAAGCTACAGCAATTTGTTTCAGCACAATATTGTTAATTTTGAACCACTGTGCGATTGGTAGCAATTTTAAAAAATTTGGGCCGTTGCATGTTTGGTGTGTATTTTGGTATGTTTATATTTGATTGCTGCAAATGCGATTAAATCGAGCTTTGACTTCAAAAGTGACTAAATTTGATTGCCAAATCTGGTAAGCTAAGGAGCAGCATCATCAGCAGCAGCTGGAGCAGCTTCTGTTTCTACTCCCATTTGGGCTTAATATGAGACGTCTCCATAAATCTCCGAGGTGCAGTTGCTCTGGTTCATGTGGCGTTTGCAATAAATTAAATAAAATCGCCGAGGCAGCAAAAGCAGCTCGAATAAAAATGAGAAAATTCACAGCGCAGTATGTGACCTCTTCCACCTCCCTCCCTTTCTACCACCTTTGACCCCCTTTGCAGACATGTCGTGCATTTTAATGGTCTGCGTGTGGTTTGCTGCGCCTAGAAGCCAAAAAGGTCAACGCGATGCGTCCTGCGTCCAGCGTTCTGCGGCCTTTTGGGTTGCATGAGATTTTGCGGTCAGCGGCAATGGTTTCAAATTACGACACTGTTGCAAGTGTGTGGTTTTGCAGCAGTTGCAACAACAGCAGCAACAGCAGCAGCATCAGCAACGCCAGCATCATCGGCTGCCGGAAAAGGATAATAAACATATAATGCACAAGGATAATCACACACACATAAATAATTGTTTTTGTTGCTTATGAAATGCGAAAAGCTGTTTGCAAAATTCTACGAAAGTTTGTTGGCAAACTTTCCAAAATTAATTTTAAAGTGGCTCAATGTGGCAAAGTGTTATAAATCAGAATTTATATAGAGCACATATGTGTATATAGTTGAAATAATTTATTATAATTGGAATGCTTAAGCTGCTTTTCCGCTGCAATAACTTTGACAGTTTGACTTTGAATTTAATAACACATTTAAATAAGGATAAACAATTATTAATTTTCATTAATGAAAGCAGTTTATATAAAAAAATTTACTTCTTGTATGTAAAACAATTTGTTATTTTTCAAATATTTCAAGAGTAAATCGATTTTTCAAGAAATATAATTTTAGTAGTGATTTTGACTTTCAAAATAATAGTAAAAAATGTATTTATGCTATGCTAAACTAAACCGATTATGTGTTTAAATATATAAAATGGTAAATACAACAATAAAAAGTAATTTAAGTAAACTTCAGCATTCATTTTACAATTGCCTCATCACATTGGTCTAATTAAAAGGCCGAGCACAATTACAAGGTAATTGAATTATTTAATTTACATATATATATATATAAAATGCAGAAAGAGAGATGAAGAGCAAATTAAAGTTGAGTAGCGAAGAGGCGCCACTGTTCTGTGTAAATATTCCAGTGATCCAATTACGTACTGTAGAGATGTGAAATCTACTCCCCCTCCTCCTCATCATCCTCCTTCTCCTCCTCCTTGTTGCTTGTAACGTGGCGTATGACCAACAACGCTTTATTAAACAGCGGGCTTCATGAGGCGGCACAAGAAACACGCATTTCGAAAATTACACCATTTACTTCATTCGTTTAATAAAAAGAAGAAAAAAATATATGTAAATTAAATCCACTAAACGAATTTTCTTGTAAAACGGTCACACCCAAGCGGGCGGTCATCGAGACACAAAAAGCAGAACACTCAGAAAAAAGAGGAGCAAAAAAGCAATCATTGAATTTAATTGGGGTATTTAAAATTTAATTTGAAGCTCGAAAAGTTTTGTAATAGTTTTAAAAGTTATTTTTAGAAAAAGTTGCGTATTTAAAGTAATTTCACATACTTCTCAGATGAAGCCATTGAATTTGTGGAGTTTATAATATTTAAATAATATTTTATTTACAAAACATTTCAAATCAGTTTCGATTTTACCTCAAAAAATATAATTAAGATCAACTTTAATGACGTTTAAACAGGTTAAGTGAGAAAATTCTGTTCCATTAACTTTTATTTTATCGACAACAATTTTCGCTGAGTGTAGGGGCAACGTTTTTATTCAAATGCCAATGCAAACTGTGGGCGGTCAGCAGAAAATGACAAAATGACGGCGACACATTTTTGCATACAATGGGGAGCAATGGGGAGCACTTGACAGCCGCAGGACATGACATACATATACAGCTACATATATATACACATATATATATATATATACATATATATATAACAAGAGGGAAAACGCGTACTTGGCTTTTATTTTTGTTTGACAAACAAGGGCCGGCGAGGAGCGAGCGGGGGAAGTAAGCGACAAGCCATAAATCAATTGACAGTGCAGAAAAATTGTAGAAAATTACTTGATATTTACGGTCAGCGCACACAAAGCCAAAGTCGGACAGCGTGGGAGTCCTGGCAACAGCTGTGCTCCACAGATATGTACTTACTTGCCACGCCCCCTGATATCCACCCACCCATCCATAACATACTTCAATAGCCGTCACAAGCAAATGCAACAAGTTTTGTGTCTGCTTTTCTTCTCTACTATTTTTTATATGATTTTTTTATATATTTTTTTTTGTAGCATCTGTGACACTCAAGGACATGGCTATATTGTTGGCCATAATTACACATGTTTCATCTGCTGAGTGTGTATGTGTGTGTTGGGGTGTGTGTGAGTGTATGTTTGTGTGATTGTATATGTCACATGTCGTGTTTATAATAAGTGCTATTCGAACAAACAGTAGAGCAATGATAATTTAATATATTTTATGCACACAATTTCTTGATTAACTTCTGCAGATTATTTAAATAGGAAAATGAATACGTTTTTTAAGAAAATGTTCCCTTATGGGTACACCCTAGCATTTAAAACAACAACAAATGCAATCTTAGGCACTGATTATACTCATTATACATTTAAAAATCTGACCTTAGTGTTTATTGGAATAATTTATTGAACAAAAAAGATGTTCATACAATAATACGATCTCAGTGATTTTTATTCGTGAAGTGAGGAGCATGATATTATGCATATTGAATTAATTAAGCTTAGATAACTTGCTAAACTGTAAAAGTGTTTTATCTATCCTTACCATGACAGCTATATGATTAAGTATTTCGATTCTGCCACAAAATCCAAATCTATGCTAATTTTCATTAAATTAACTTCAAATCCTAGTTGCTATTTCGGTTTTGCTAGTGATTCTGATCAAGAATATATTTGAAGTAAAGAATGCATTAAGAACTTCAAGTCAAATTCTTAATACTTGTTCCCATTGCGAATTGCAAATGGTGTTTAGTTAGTTGCTACACAAACCTAATCAGCGACCACACATGATTAACAAAGACACAAACCTAATCTGTTAACAGGAACTCTCTTTATGTAAACAAATAATATAATGATTCCCTTTGTGGCTTAAAGTCATTAACTGGTTGTGCAAATGAAAACTAAGTTCAAATTTTAGCCTCATAGAACTAGGATATTCGAAGAATAAAATCAGCTTAATTTGAATTACGTACACATAATGCACCGAGCAACACTAATTAAAGCTGTATAAAGTTTCGCAGAAAATGATCTCACATGGGCTGCATTTGATGACAGGCTAATTAAGAGCTCACCAACCCACTGTGCCACATCAATAGCACAACGTGGGTTAAAACTGTCAACAGCAAACGGCCAATGCTTTTATGAACTGTACCCCATCTCCCCACCAACACACTATTTACCCTGGCTGTTATGGCCACGTCCTGCTGTGCACTGTTGGCAAGTGACAGAGAAATGCGGGGGGGCGAAGAATGGGGGCATGGACAATGATATTGTTTGCCTGTGTGCATGTAATTATTGTGTCAACTGAGGTGAGTATGTGTGTGTTTGTGAGAGACAAAAGCCAAAAGCCAGATGCCTTGTGTGTGTCTGCCACGTCCTTAGCCAGTTTGTTTATGGCTCGAACTAGACTCATAATTGCATTGTTGGCCGCTGTAATTACTGGCAAACATGCAGTTAATTAAAATCATTAAAATGCCTTTGAGCCAAAACAACAGATAGTAGCAGCTGCTACAGCATTACCACATTCTCCTCCTCCTACTCCTCTTCCTGCTACTGCTGCTGCTGCTGCTCCTGTCAACCTACACTGGAATGGCCAATGGAAGAGCTGGAATGTGGAGCGAGGATTGGGTTACTGCCTGTCAACTGCTTTAATTTCCGGCACATGCCAGCAAATACTTACAGCCAGAGTATATATTTTATATAAATTTAACATAGTTTATATACAACATTTATGTATATTATGTATAAAGTAGAGAAAACAGTACATTTCAAAAACAAAATGGCGCCTTTGATTCCAAAATAGTAGTTTTTATTGTTCTAGACATGATTATAGATTAAGTAGTTTTGTTTTATATATAACAAAAGTACATAAGTAATATTTTGAAGAATTTCTAAATAAAAACATTTAAATTTTAGATCAAACAAAACAATCAAATATATATCAGATTTAAGCCTTTGAGACCCACCACACCTCGTCCCTCGACCTTTGTCTGGCACGTTTTGTAGACGCTTTGTATTCCCAATGATTTGAGTTTACAAATAGATTCATTTTGATAAATGGATTTCACAGCAAATATTGTGCACAAATGATTGAAGTTTGCCCGTTAAACCAACATTTGTTGTCGACACGGCAAATGTAAATGTCAGTTGAACAAAAATAAACTATAAATCAAATAAGTCGTTAAAAAAGCATTGTATTATTTTTCTATTGTATTGAATGCTCAATATTAAATCAAGCTAAACGTTAAAAGTTTTTATGCAAGGCAAAAGTAAATTTAATAAAATTAAGGTAGTTTTACAACATTTAAATTTAACTAAAAGCGAGTTCAACATTTTTGTCGAACTCTGAAATTTCATTAATAAAAGCTAAAAATAATTTCACAAGACTAGAAAAGTTAACTTCCTTTTCACAAAAAGAAAAAAAATATGTTTATATTATTTTTTTATTATATTTTAATTTCTATTATATTTATTATTTTCTGTTTCACAACACAAATTAACATAACAATGTTAGAGAAACAAAGAGTATATTTTGTATGCTGACTAATGGGAAAACAATTGCAATAATCATTTATGGCTCAACATTAATCGCAACTTGAGACCTGAACAATCGAAATCGGAGGCATAAAACATGGGGCATGTTGAATGAGCATCATCATTGCTAAAGTTGATTACGAACACAATGTTGTATTCATGGCCAGCATTCCAATAATTAATGAGTTCAGTCTGGGCATGCCTGAAATTCACAGTTTCAGCACTTGTGGGGTGTGGGTGTGTGGGTGTGGCAAGCATCCTCCAGCAACATGTATCCCATTGTTTTCTGTATCTACGTTTGCAGCTGTTATTTTATTCAAACGTTTTGCCATCGACTAATTTGGACACGTGCTAGATATATTCTGTGTGTGTGTGCGTGTGTGTGTGTATGTGTGCGTGTGTGTCCTTGGATGTCCTGAGTGGAAAACGTCTTGTGTGGCAAGTGTGGCCCTGATAATCAAATATGTATTAAAATGTTGGTGATTGAAAGCGGCGCCTGACCAGAAGCGCAATTACAAATTTAACAACCACTGAATATGAGAAGGTGCCATAGAATTTTTAAGTATTTTCCGAACGAATTTTCCCAGTCAAATTTTAATTGTCGAATAAATATTGCGGAAATAATTTCCAGCGAGAAAATTGAAGAACAAGCATTAAGGAAACTTCAGTTGATTGCGAGGGAGTAAGGAAACGACTCAGAAAATGTGCAACGTCAGCAAAGCAATAAAGGAAAGCAAAGTGATTAAAAAGATGAGGAGTGGCCCAGAGTGAGAGAGATGGCAAACATAAGAAGGAGAGAGAGAGAGAGAGAGATGAAGTAAGGAACAAGTTGATGGAACTGAACAAAGTATCAAATGACATAGGATACTGGATGAGCTAAGATGATTTGAAGTAAGTAGTTGAATGTAATAAAAAGGAAAAAGCGGTGACCCTCAAGATGAGAGGACAAAAATTGATATGATTCAGAAAAGCCGTAGGAGCTGAGGAGAGCAAAGGAAGCGCAAAAGACAGGTTAAAAGAATGTGTAACAGATGATACTTTTGCCACTTAGCATGATTTGATGAACTGGTATCAAAAGAAAATGACAGTTGAAATCAGAGATTAAAAAAAATGTTGAAGATTAATGGTGGATTAAACATATTTCAGAAAATTATTAGTTGGTTGAGTTTTCAAAATTTAACTTCATTGTTTCCTAATATCTTGTTTAAGATTGCAGTTAAGGGTATTGTTTATTGATATTTAAATTAGTCTAAGACCAATTTTAGGACATTTCTCCAGTTTGTTTAAAGATTATCAAAATAATATGTTTTTCTTAACAAATTTCAAGTATAATCAACTAAAAGCAGCCATAATTTCATGAAACTTAATCAATTTAAAAATATCTCATGACAATTTCCAAGATAGAAACTCTTTTAAAAGTTTTCTAAGGAATCTTTCCTAATTAATCTAAGCTGAACATATTCATAACAATTTCAGGGATAACCGTTATTTTTACTTATCAAATTTTATTTTTATTTATTAACATCCGTTTTTGTTATCATTAAAAGTTTAGGATTATTGGCCTGTCTTTGCTGGATCATTAACGATGGCCCAGTGCTGATTGTGGGAAAAAACAAGAAACAGGCATAAAGTGAAATATAAAGCCACGTTTATGAGGCCCCTCGAGCTGTTAGCTGCTTTTACTTCCCAGCTGGGGAGCTGTGAATAACCAAAAATGGTTGCTGTGTTTTTTGCCTGCTGTCTGTTTTTTCTCAAATTTGTTGTTGGCCAGCCCAAATTGATGGCAAACAGAATTTGGTACAGCTGATGTTGTTGTTGTTCTGGTTTTGGCTCATTTTGGTTTGGTTTGCGTCGTCGTTTTTGTCTTTCGCTCTCTGTCGTTTTTTTTTATTTTTTTTTTTGGCAAATGAAAGGAAGCTTTTAGCAGATACTTTACGCAAATCCCATGAGAAAACATTGGCCCACTTGCAAGATGTCGAAGGGAAAAACAAAAATCAGCCAGGCGGGCCAGCATCATTAAAAGTTAAAAAAGGATTTCCAACGGATTTGCGAGTTTTTCTCTCTAAACTCACAAACAGAGGCCATCAATTTGCATATATGAGCACAACGAAAAAGTCTTTCACCAAAAAAAAATATTTTGAAATAGCTAAAAATAGCAAATGTCGCATTTTACATATCCTTGTCGAACAGAGTTCAACTTATATCAAGTATCGACAGATTTGCCCTATGGGTGCCAACTGATATAGCTTTAGGAGTAAATGTTGAGAGCATATTAAACAGTAATTGAAAATGCTACGCGTTTTTCGTAGTTTTCATTTTACTATTGCTATGCTACGAAGTTTCAACTGAAATGAAAACTTTCGCTCTGCTCTGTTCTGTCAATATCAAGAGATTGCTCAAGATTGATATAGCATTAGCAGTAGAAATAGCAAAAGTGTCCATTGAGCTCTCTGTAGTTTATGCAATAGCAGAGAGAGCAAGAGCATATTTGTTTTGTACTTTTGCTTTGCAAACCCACATCAAGTTTCTACAAAATTGATTGAAAAGTTAACTTGTATAATAAGGTAGGCGGAAATCGAGCCTTTGGTTGCTGCTGATCAATATTCTATATATATGTGATATATTTTTCTTAGAGATATTTCCTTCAGCACAATTCACATGTCATGTCATTCACTTGGCAAATCGGTTATAAGAACTAAGCTCAAGTCTCAACTGGGACTGTCAAGTATTCCGCATAGTTGTCGCACCCACTGTCACTCATCGGGTCCTTCTTGTGTCCTTGCGTCCTTCTCTCGTTGTCCTTGAGTTGTGCTTTGGCTTTTGCTTTTGTTTTGCTTAATCTTGGGCCATGGATTAGCTAAATGCAAGCGCTTCCTACCACCTTTATCCGTCTCCCCCACTCGCCCCGTTCTTGCTCTTTGCAGGCATGCAAGTAAGCCAGTCTAAAACCGCTCAGACCCCTCCCCCCGCCTCTTCTCCTACTCTGTCATTGTTTTTTCCATTTTCGTGCACCCTTCAAGCTAAATATTTCGCCTTGTTGAGTTTTTATGAGCTGCTCAAACTTGGCTCATTTTCTATTCTTGTTTTTTTTTATACATCTATTTTTTTTATTTTGCTTACTTACACCTGATGTTTGACTTATTTTTAGCTGCACTTACTTTCACTTTAGCTACCTTTCTTTCTCTCTCTCTCTCTCCTGGTCTTTTTGTCTCTTTCTTGCCTTGGGGGACATTGAGCAAGGACTTTGATGGCGCTTTGAGGCCGCTTTTAAGAAGTGTCGAGTTCTGCTCTCAGGCTTTGTACAGCTGGCAATTAGAATTGGCATTGCTTAAAATTAAATCTTATTTGCTGACAATTTAAGCCAATTAAATATTCTTGACTTTGATGATATTTTCCAGCGTCTTGAGAAGCAAAAATGTGCATGAGCAATAAGTCTGAAATTAATGATTTCTAAGAAGTAGAAGCTTAAAACGAAAATACAAGAAAAAGTCAATTCTATCGATTGAAATTCAGAGCCAGAAATGGTTGAACTTGACATTATCTAAAAGTCTATAGTCTATATAGTGCCATAAATAAATCGCATAACTAAACCAATTTTGAGCCTCTTTCATTAGGCACCGAATAAATAAGTCAGCTGAAAAAGTTAGTTTTTCAAATATAAAGAAAATAATTAGAGAAACACATATTATGAACATAATCTAATTTTAAATATCTCAAACTTATTGAGAATCACTAAAAACTAGACACATATCACTTTAACTTGTGACTTTAACTGATTAGTTTTTCAACTCTCTATTTGTAATTGACATTTTTTACTAAATTTGAAAATTTGGCCGTTATGAATTGCCTGTGAAGCACACTTTTTAAATAATTTGAAAATCTCTTTGAAAATGCAGTTGAATGGCGCAAAAAGTACACTGCAATAAACAGAAATAAAACAGTCATAAAACAGCGGAAAGGAAGTGCAGCCATTTCTGGCGCATCCTGCAGCCAGCCAGCAACAACGAGTTTCCTGCTGCTGCCCAGGCCAGAAATTGTACAATTTTGCTTCGTGGACAAACAAAAGCGCTGCCAGGATGTGGCCAAAAAGGGGCGGGGATTTGGGGTGTGGACTGCACAGGACGCTTGCAGGAAAAGCAAGACGACCAACAAAACCAGTTACAGTTACTATTACCAAGTTTTATTTGCTGCATCTATGGCTTAATGCTTTTAACGGGTTGGGTCAATAGATTTGGCAGAACCTTACCCCTTTCCCCCTCCTCGTTACTGACCAACAAATCAAAGAGCGGAAAACTTTTATTTTGCAAGTTTTGCGGCAAGTCGAATTCCAAGTCGAGGCGGCCAACGCCCAATGTCTTGGGGCACATAAATAAGAAGCAAATTGCATGCTTGGCTGGGCTCAAACGGGCGCATCCGAGGGACCACACCAGCCCCAACCCCAACCCCAACTCCAAACCCCCTTCTCCCATTGGACAGCCCTTAAAATTGATGACTTTGTAGCTACAGTAAGACTATATTAAAGTGAAGCTCCCTCGAGCATTCCTCGAAGCAACGGCTTAAAATTGTTTGTTTATTTATTTATGTATTTTACATCAACCAAAGTCAGTCGAAACGAATAAATACAACTTTATTTTACATTTTTATTATTAAAGGGTTAGAAATATTTAAAAGATATTCATAAAATATCTGAAAGTATTAAGCCCAGAAAGAGAATAATCAAAATTAGTTAATCCCACTAGAAGCTTAAAATTAAGTTCCCAACAATAGAAAAAGAGAACTCTAAATTAAATACTTGATAGAGACTATTGTAAACATTACTAAACGGTTCTTGCAAGGAATAATTAGTTATACAGGAGAAATTTGGAATTATTAAGAGAATGAGTGAACAGAAAAATTAATTTGGCTCATCAATCAATTTCGTCATTAAATAACTTAACTACAAAAAAACGATGATGATGAATTAGAAGGTAAGCTTCCTCTTGAGACTTCCTTGTAGCTTCCCTGACCTATCCTTGGACCACACCATAGACCCCTTCCTTGACCTCTGCCAAGACATCTATATAGACACCTACCTAGACCTCTGCCAAGATCCCTCCCTAGACGCCTCCCTAGACCTCTTCCTAGTTTCCCTTCCATTTTCCCCGATTGATCTATTTAGGAATTAATTATTTTATTAACAGTCCACTGAGCTCACCCTGCAATTATTCCAGCCTACTGCATTCGCAGTGTTTCACTGATTTTTGACCACAATGAGCTGGGAATTTATTGTCTAAGGGGAATTGTGGAACGCGTTTCCAAATTTAGCTAAAATTGTGCAATCGCTGGCAAATCGAATGCCACAAAATGAATTCCATTTGTGTGGTTGAGTGAATAGATTTCTAGACACAGAATATCTGTGCATATATATATATATTCATATTCACAAATATCTGTTCGAACAGCATTTTGATTAAATGATTTTTGCTTTGATTATCCATTTGGAGCACATCAATTGGGAATTAAGCTTTGAAGACTGCATTTTTGGAATAATTGAATTCGCAACAGAATATGAAAATTAAGCTGAATATAGTTTTGGGTTGGCTTTTAAGAGAAGTAAAAACGATCAAAGAGGTATAGAATAAATGGTTTTAACTCATATAAAGTTTAAAATTCGACCAATATTATATCCAGCGAATAAATTAAAGAGATTCCTTAAAGTATATCTAAAGAGGTGCAATTGGGAGATTCCTTAATATATTTTTGTAAATTATAGAAGATATTTCCTTTTTCCCTAAAGCTTTATGTATTTCTAAAGAGATGTTTTAAACCGATTCCTTAACGTTTTTATTTTACCTATGTATATAAAGTGCACGCCAGTTGGCCGAGAGTTGCTTATCATACCAAGTACTTATCCTAGATTCAGCAAAGTTCCCCTGAAGTGTGCTATGTGAATAACCATTTGTATCTTTTATACATTGGACATTTGCGTGTGCAAACAGAATAGTCGACAGGAGGACACAGGACACAGGACACATGGAGGCATGTGCTCAATTGCCAACAATAATAAACATTATTATGACCATGTCCGTGAGCATTTTATGCTCACTGCGAGTCTCTTAACGCAGTCTTGGAGTGCCACACAACTCGGGGACTGGAAGTCGGAGCCGGAGCCGGAAAAGCTGGACGAGCATTTGGCATAAAGTTTCATGATGCTAAGTGGATGATTATTTGCGATTACAGGACAGCAAGTGGAAAGCTGATGCCAAAGCTGAAACTGAAGAAGATGCTGCTGCTGCTGCTGCTGGTGAAACTGCTGCTAGAGTCGCAACAAATCCTTGAAACGAAGGACACGAACACACATGGCTGCCTCATTGTCTGTAATTTAATGAAGGTAGACGGGCAGTGGGCACAATGAGAAGCGTACACTTAGAAAAATTATGGAAGACAATCGAATAATAATGGTTTTCTGTTCTTAAAGCACAAGTTGAAGATACTTTGTCTAATTTGTATATTTTAGTTTGAATAAGGCAGCTGAGCTCATTAGAAAATAAAATTAAATATACAGATTGAAAAGTGTATTTATTTTTAAGAAAATAATATTTTGAATTTTTTAAAACAAATTTGTAATTCATTAAAGAATACATCTGTAACCCCATAATACTGGCATAGCAACAACCAGCTTAAAGATGAGCTCCTGTTTGAAAAACTATTTTGTTTACCAAGATACTCGAATAAAACTAATTAATCTAAGCCACTTTAAGTCTAAATAAAATTGACTAAGTTAAGCAGTTAAGTTAAGATGAAATGTCGACAAGTTGAATGCTGTCTTAAGGCATATCTAATCTTAAGATTATTTTTTTTTGCTTATATCAACTTTGCAAAGTACAAGATACTTTTAAGCTTAAGAAACGTCAACTTTGCAAAGTATCTTGTTCAAGCTTAAGAAACGTGAACTTAAAAAATTTCATTTACATTTAAGTTTTAATTACTAGTCTTTTTTACTAAGGTGCTTTTTATTCGGCAAATGTTTAATTCTTATATTTAAAAAAATATAATAAATTATTTAAATTTTAAACTTATTTATTAAGATAGGCGACTGTTGTTTTATGAATTATATATAAATTTATAATGTTGTAGAAAAAAAGAAAAATTGATTTCTTCTGTTGCTTTTTTTTTAGTGTAAAACCGGAGAACAACAGAACAAAGCGTAAGCAAAGCCAATACAAATATGCGGGGCAAACTGCGTCGGTTTTAACGGCATTCTCCACTGGACACCAGCTCAAACCCCACCTCAGGCCAACCAAAGTGAACGCTTTATGTGCAGGCACTTTGTCTGGTCGGCAATCCAATAGCCAGCAGCATCTCCATTCAGCATCCACATCCACATCCACTTCCAGAATGGCATCCGCGCGTGTCCAACCGCTGAGGGTTGTGATTATGTGTTAATGGCCAAAATACGCGTTTTTATATTGATCGCCAAATTGGCTGCTAACAATTGATATATGGCCGGCAATTACAAGAACATGCATTACTCACAACTCTTGACCCCCATTGAATTGTCCACAAGAACCCAGCAGAGACAAACTTCCTCATAAATGCAACTCGTAAATCTTATTTTCTTTCTTCTTTCTTTTTTTATTTATCGTCTCTTTTTTTTATTTGGGTTCCCTGCACCAAAAAGCCATAAACACAAAATGGAACTATTCGTTTTGTGCCGCTGACGCAACGCGCAATTTGCCCCAAATAAGGATGCAGCTTCATGCTGCATGCAAAAAAAAATATAAGTCACGATTTCGTTCCACTTTTGCTATTCAGCGACTTTTAAAAGAACTTTAAAGTTCTGCAGAATTTTAACTTGGCTTGAGAAACTTTAGTTTTCTCACTATTCAAACTCGGCATGTGAAAATGCTTTATGCATTATTTAAATGAGTTTGCTTTTTGGCAACTTTATTAGAGATGTTTGTAAGGTGAAGATTTGAAATTTAATATTTGTAGGAGTCTATAAATCTTAAGGATTTACAGCATATTTGTAAAGAGATATATTTTAATTGAAGGATGTTTGCAAAGAGATATATTTTAATAGAAGGATGCTTGTGTCTATATTAAAAGGTCTACATCATCAACAGCTAAAATATGTATATATATATATAATATATACGTATATAAATATATATGCCTCCGATAAATACACTTAATTATGTTCAGCTGCCAACTGTTGGCAAGTTATTTCGCATCGATTTTCTGTGCCTGCAAAAGACAGCTTCACAAATAAGAAATAAGAAAATATAGCAAATAATATAAAAATAACGTTAATTTAAGAAATTAATGCCGAGTTTCTTTTCTGTTACGGCTGCCGATAATAAATCTACGTAAAGTTGTTAGAGCGAGTCGGAGCTGTAAAGAGATAGAGAGAAGGGGAGCAGAGCGGAGAAGCTGACCAGCTGTTCAGTGTTAAGGTAAAGTCTGAAACGGAAACGGAACCGGATGCCGTGCGCAAACAGTCTCGAAAATAAACAGACAAAAATAACAGGGGGGAAAAAAATCAACTAACAAATGCACACCGAAAATTTGGTACACTTGCCATTTAAAATTAATTCAATTAATTTATTGGTTATTGGTTAGCTATAATCCGATAATCTGATTTCAATATAGTCTCCAACTTAAGCCAAAACGAGCCACTACTTTTAATTAAGAAATCTTTTTAACCAAGTCAGTTCACATGGACAGCTCGATATATAGATAAATATGTTAAAAACTACATATTTTATATATAATTACAGAAATACACTTTACACTACAGAAGATATAAAATACAGAATATAAAAATCTATTGAATATTACGACATAAATTTTGGGAATCAAAGTCATTTTCAACACACTAAAAAATCCACATACACTTTCTGTACATACATATAAAAGTATGTAGGTATGTAACCATGTATGTATGTGTGTGTATTCATGTGAATTCAGAAAATGCTTCCGTTTGTTAATGTAAAATTTGGCAAAAATAAATAAACAATATTCTAGCATGTGCCTCCAGCAAAAAAAAATGTGTATATATTTAAAATTGTGATTTTATTTGGTATTTTCAACATTGAATAAACAAAATGAAATAAACTTTATCTACATATAATATACGAGTTCTTATATAATACAACTTTTTATCTATACCTAACATAATCCTTTTGGCCTGTCACATGCTATTGGACAACTTCATTATACCCACCTGCACCCATTTTTAGTGTTTTTAGTGTATAAAAACCAGAAGAGGAGTAAACCCTAAGAAAAAGGGAAGCTCAAGTTCAGACAGCGTGACCAATAACTAACTAGGGTCCATGTGCGCCATGTTTCTTTGCGCGCACCTTCCGCCGAAAAACTTTTCATTGTCCTTCTTGCTCTGCCCCGCCCTCTCCTTCTCTCTCTCTCTCTCTCTCTTCCTCATTCTGCATTTTATTATTCCCGGGTACGCTTTACGGCATTTGCTGAGACTATAAAAGCAAAGGAGACCTGCAAAAGCACAGCTTGATTTATGCAGGGAATAGCCTGGTAGGGGTTGGTTGGGTGGTTACCAGGAGGGATTTGTAGCAGGCGTCACGGCTAGTTAAGGAGCAAAAGTTTTCAATTAGCTGCTCGATGCTCTTTGTTGTTGCCAGGCTTCATTAGCCGTTGATTGATGTGGGTGTGGTGAAAAGTGGTCTTTTTTGGGAAATCAGGTATCGTTTAGCGAGCCAGCTAAATTATACTTCAAACAAGTTTGTAGTTGGATAATCTAATTAAAAGTTAAGCAGTGTAAAAGTAGCTTAGAAACTGTTTTCTAATACAGTGGAAAATGGGAAAAGAGAACTTTATTTATTGGATTGCGCATCTTTAATAATAAACTGAAATTATTATTTTGTGTCTACTTTTTAAGAACTCAATAAAATTTTTTAAGCATTCTTTAAAAATTGTGTATAGAAAGCTTAAGAAATTAATGACACTAACACAACTTAATCCTTTTGAACAGCTCAAACGACAATTGTATTGTAAATTGCTTGTCAATAAAAGTAAATTTCCATGTTTTGTGTCTACTTAAGAAAAGCAAAAGAAACACCCAATCCATTTACTTATGCAAATAGGTGTGGTATTTGATTTTTAGAAGCCGCAGCTGAGTTCAGTTTCCACTTTGAGTTCCGTTTCCCCCTTCCCCATCCACTTACCGGATATCGGCTTGAATAATTTACGCAATTTCCGCTGCTTTCAAAAAATTATATGCCTTCTATGCCACACAGTGCCTATTCAGACGAAAATAAGCTTCTGGCGCCCCTAATATTTATTTGTTGAAGTCTATATATATATATATATATATATATATTGATATATACGCATATATTTGTATGTTTATTTGTGTGTTTTTATATTCGGAGAATGTTATGTATACAGAAATTAGCATAATTACAGCAGCCAACCCTTTTTACAAAAGACCCACAACAAATGTGTCGCCTGAAGGTGAGGGATGGTAATGGGTTGAGAGGGAGAGGTGTGGAAGTGGAACAGGAATGGAATATTTGTGTTGAGTGCAGGTGGGCCGGCAGTTATTGCATACACTAAAAAAAATTGTGTGCTATTTTAGAATTTTATTTGTTATACAACAAATTCAAGATTTGCAAATGTACAAATTTAAAATAAGAAATTTATTTTCAAAAAGCCATTGCGTTGAACCCAATATTTTTTTAAGTGTACATAACTGTAGGCCGTAAGCAACAATGTACAAAGAACAAGGGAAAAACGGCTCTCTTAGTCACGCCGAATATTAAATGCTCTTTGTAAAGTAAACAAAACTTTTATGTGTTCAAGAATATATATATTTTAAATATAATTAAGATAACTTTCAAGATGAGTTACTAATTCACGTAGAAGCAGATCATGCTGATCAAGAAAATATATATTTATCTATCTGCCTTAATGCATTAAAAAATCGTCCCACAACACAAGAAGGGTATTAAAAAAAAACACCAGCCTCGCAAGCAATTCGGGCAGCTCAAAGCTCTTGGCAACATAATAAATTCGTTGCGTTTGTTTTTTGGGCCATGATGAAGGTACTATAAACTGAAACTCTCTCGCCCCCTCAATATTTTGGCCAGATAAGTGTGGGCCACGAGAAACAGATACGAACCCAAACTTAAGGCTAAACCACAGCACACAGCAGCTGGTGCTGCTCATCAAAATTGTATAGACCAACTGGTGGTGGCTGAAGGGAGACGAAAGATGGGTTTTTTTTGCGGTGTTTGCCACAGCAAAAGTAAAACCAAACAAAGCATGCCAAAAATTATCTCGGTCACTTTTCAAATGCACGCACGCTTAGACAACAAACCGGAGAAGAGCTCTACAAAAGCAACCACCGTCAACTACCGTCTCCCCACTCACATACACACACAGTGCATACACCCCCACTTAAGCAACCCCAAAAAAAAAGCTCAACCCCCATTGAACCCACATCCTTAACAGGGTCAATGGTCTTGGCGCCCACACTACAAAGCCAGGCAACACTTGAAAGTTTTATGTGTGTACACACTTTTTGTTGTTGTTCTTAGTTGTTGCGGCAGTCGAGTTGACAACACTGTTTACCTAATGTACCGTTAAGTTGCACACTTAATGCCGTTATCATTCGTTCTTTTTTCTTCTGTTTTTGCTCTCTCATCTTTTGTCATTGTCTTTTATAAGCCATGAAAATAATTTTTATAAGTCGTTTCGAAGTGTATATTTTGAAAAGGGCTTTAAAAAAAACGGATTTTAGTAAGAATTTGAAGCCCTTTCTTAAGAGTTCATATTAATTTTGTTTTCAGTTTTAATTTACTTTAAAGGTATGTATTAAATAAATATTTAAATAAATTCAAAGATTCTATAGAAAAAGTTTTTTAAAAATGTTACAAATCAAATATATTTAAAAAAAAAAAAAACAAAAATTAAAAAAATTACTTAAAAAACTTTTAAATTTATATGATTTATGATTGCTTTTAAGCAAAATACATTTAACATAAAATTCGAAATTGCTAACAATTTTTACCCCAGCATTCATTCTTGAATCGAAAATTCAAATATGCTGGCGGTGTATTGTGCGATTTGCAGGAAAACAAACTTTCGCCTTATCAAACTTTTTTAATTTTCCACAAAAAAGTGCGCACTAAAATTAACTTAAAATCATAATATCTGCAAAACTGTAAACGCTTTTTACTTTTTTGATTAAAAATAGTATAAAATGCAGCAGACGCGATCACAATTAAAATTAAATGTGTCTGTTTTGGAATGTGGTAAGTAATTTTTATTTTTACGTAAATTATGTGGAAAATGAAACCTTCAACGAAAAAGGATTTCATTGCCGTTGGCCGTTGCAATGCAGTAATTTTACCTTGCCAACGAGTAAGGACATTTGAAACAGCAAAAATATCCTTGACAGCAGCCAGCAGCAAACGCATGCCACGCCCAGAGCTTCCACTGCCGCAGCTCCCACTACAATTTTGCAGGTTAAGGTCACCTCGAACCCAGAGCCGGGAAAATGAGCCTCTCTATCTTTCCTGCTCGCTCTCTCTCTCTCTCTTTTTATGCTGCAGACATATCCGCACAAACAATGGCTATGAAATGCAGGCAGGCTGGTAGAAAGACATATTCTGCCTTCCCCTCTGCCTGCCGTTGTTCCCAGTATCCTTGACGTTTAGCCGTAAACGGATTTATTGCAAACGCCGAGCGCATCTGTTTTCGCCTTGAAGCGCATTTCAAGGCAATCGTGTGCCTTGCACATGTTTATGCTCTCATTAGTTTGAAATCCGACATATTTTGCTTCACTGTCAAGCATAAGGCATTTTCTCGTTTTTCTTTTAATTGAATTGGTCTTTCACGTATAACTATAGACTCCTCGTACTTAAAAATGCTGCTAAAACAGTGCAATAAAAAAAGAGCACGCACAAAAGACACATTTTTTGAAAGGCACTCAAGTTAAAAGTGGCCTGGCTTGGCTAAAAATCTTACGAAAATCAAAGTCAATGTCAGAATGGCCGCAAGGTCAATTGCTGAGCAAATGTTGCAGCAGCAACTAAAATGTAAACATAGCACACAATTGACTTGATGAAGCAGCAAAAATCGTAAAATATAAAGCTTTAAGGCAATGAGAATGAAATGAGCGGGCGAGACTAGAAGCAACCCTGCACATACTCATGCATTTCAAATAAAATTTAAAAGCGCGCTCATGCCAAAAACAACTGTGTGTGCAACAAATACTATCGATAAATTTAGCCGATTATTAAAATATTGCTAATAATAATGTTCATTATGAAAACGTATCGAAATGTATTGCAGCACGTCACCATTTCATACTTTAAAATGTGGTTTTAATGTTACTGTGAACAGTGAATAAATACAAATAAAATAAGGTATTTGTTATGATTTGTCAGCGTATGTAGCAATCTAAATCTTGCACCATATGTATCTAATCGTTTCCGAGTCACGGTTACATAAAATATCGCTATAGAGCACGTTCGATAAGTAACTGCTATACGCATAACGCTCATCTCTAATTTAACGCGTGCTCTTTCTTTCCTCTTGCTCCAACATGGCTGATCAGGTAAGGCACCAAATGTGTGTTCGAAATTAAATAAAATACAGCTTTTAATGCGCTACACTATGATTGAACCAGAGTGAATTGTGGTGTTACAAGTGTTGTGAGTGCACCCAGACAATAATTGATACAGTGCAAGCACAACAAGTTCATTCTTTGACATGGACAAATTTACAACTCATCTCATTGAGCATTCAACATAACCAAACTTTTGGGCATGCTGAATATCACACAACACACAATATATGGAATAGTTATTTATTATGATTGGTTGTAGCAAACGGAACGTGCATTTCGCAAACAAAATTCGGTGCCGACAACACGTCGCAAGAGTGTCAATGCTAAAAAGCGTTTGCGATTGCATCGTCAAATTGGCCTGGGCTTTAAAACGCCCGCCGAGGTAAGAGCTTCAAATGCAAAATTGAACTAATTTGGCGCCCCCCTCTGTTCTTTGTTCCAAATCCTGCCTGCAATCCGCACCTGCACCATACCCCAATTGTACTAAAAATCAGAACGAGCGCGCTTTCCAAAAGCAGTTTGGTGTTAACCTAAACCGTAAGGTGAAGCCAGGCATCACCAAAAAGAAGGTGCTCCGCCGCTACCGTGATGTTGGTCTCGGCTTCAAAACCCCACGTGAGGTATGCATGAATCCCAGAAATGAATAATATACAACCTTTGTTAAACACTGTTAAATTTATGAAAAACTTAAACTAATGCCATCGCTCTCTTTCACAGGCCATTGATGGCACTTACATTGACAAGAAGTGTCCCTGGACGGGGGATGTCAGAATTCGTGGCCGCATTTTGACCGGTGTTGTCCGTAAAACTAAAATGCAACGCACCATTGTCATTCGACGTGACTATCTGCACTTTGTGCGCAAATACAGTCGTTTTGAGAAGCGTCATCGCAACATGAGCGTCCATTGCTCGCCCGCATTCAGGTTGGATTCAATATTATACTCACCCAATTTTAATTTTTGCTGCGCTTATTTACACGATCTGGCAACGCCTCAAATTTAAATTTTGATTTGAATTTCCCCCAGCCAGAAATAAGCGCAGCATTTAATATTAATTTATAGTGATGATAAAATCATGACGGTCTTCATAAAACAAATTGCTGAAGCAACTTGACTCTTTTTACGCAAAACGTAAAAATACTGATAAAAAATATATATATACACAAATTGAACGGACTTACTGGAGTTGCAGATTTTAATCACATTATCCTTTTGCATTTACAGAGATGTTGAGCACGGAGATATCGTCACCATTGGCGAGTGCCGTCCACTCTCAAAGACCGTGCGCTTCAACGTATTGAAAGTGAGCAAGGGTCAGGGCGCCAAGAAGAGCTTCAAGAAGTTTTAAGTGAAGGACGACCAACCACTGCGGAAGAAAACAATATTTGTAGCATTATTCTTTTTGAATAAAAAAAAAAAAAACCTATGTAAATTTAATCATATTTTCTGTGTAAATTTGTCGAGTCTCATTTCAGCAATTTCATGCAGCAGTTGGAAGACTTAAAAAGGTATGTTTTTTGTACTTTATTAATTCATATTTTAAATGTTTTGTATTCTGATGATAAAATCATGACGGTCTTCATAAAACAAATTGCTGAAGAACCTTGACTCTTTTTACATAATCTGTAAAAAACTGAAATTTATCAACAGATAATCGCAATCCCAAGAAGTTTAATATATTTTACTAATGTTCTTATATTATTTTGTTTACAGATTGGAACGTGGACTTGGAAAAATTGATTTTGTATTTTACAGCTTATAATTCTATTGATCAGTTAATAGAAAATAAAAATAATATTCGTTTAAAATTACAATTGTTCAGCTTATTTACTTGTTTGAGGGCATATTTTTTAGAACTAAATAATTCGAATCTATGTTGTTATTTTTGCAATAACTCAAAATTTAAATTGCGCGGCTCAATTGCACACGAAGAAGCAGATCAAATGACTTGCTATTCGGTAATATGGCAACGCTCGCTAATTCTCAGCTGTTGCACTGCACTGGCAGCACTGCTAGACGCTAAACAAAAAAAAAGAAAGAAAAGAAAAATAAGCAAAATGGAAACAGCGGGTACTGGTGCAGAAATTGGTAAAAATACAGTATAATTCCAATAGTCACAAACACAAAATAGATAAATGAGTCAAGTTTGATATATTCCTTGAGAATTGGGGCGCTTGCAAGCAAAATGTAAAACTGTCTACAAAATTTTTGCCATCTTTTTTGTTCTTGCTGCAGAACTCCTGGAGCGCGTTTTACTGCGTCTGGGAA
This sequence comes from Drosophila melanosoma, assembly GCA_035042045.1. Taxonomy (NCBI): domain Eukaryota; kingdom Metazoa; phylum Arthropoda; class Insecta; order Diptera; family Drosophilidae; genus Drosophila; species Drosophila melanosoma. The sequence continues at coordinate 552,061 of JAWNLY010000049.1, forward strand.
ACGCGGATAGCGATGAGAAGCTAGAAATGGCTGTGGGCAAGTTCCTGTCGCCCGTCATACTCAAAATCAATTCGCCCCACAATGTAGTGCGCTCAAAGGTAAAACGAGACTACGCCGCCGGCAACTGCTGCATGACGCTGCACAATATTATGCAAAAAATTTACTCATAAAATTAACATAAATATTTATCAATTTCAATTAGGTGGTTGAGGTGCTGACACACATTAAGCGACGTATCACGTCGCGTGGCCAGGTCCAGATACCGGTGGAGGCACTGCTCGATCAGTATGCGGCAAAAGATAGCACCACATTCTTAAAGAATTTTGCCATAATCTTCATCAGCATGGGTTTTCCGCGGCTGCCGCTGGAGCAGCAGACAGCGCTGGCCGCCAAACTCTTGGGCTGTGAATCGAATCTGGAGAACTATCAGGATAAGCTGTTCACACTGCTGCTACCAGTATTGTGTGACATGAAGATCCCCGACGATCCGGCACAGCGTTCAGAACTGCTTAAGCTTAAGGATAAGCCTGCAATTAGTGGCTGTTTCTTGGCTCTGCTGCAAGATGTGCTGCTCTTGCCGTACGGCATCACACAGGAGCAGGATGTGCCCCCTGGTCTCAGTCCATTTAGTTTTAAGCGTGTCATTGCAAACAATTGGCGTGCTGAGGAACTGGAGAAGGTAAAGAAAGGCATTGTGCGTATCCTCTGCGCCGGCGTCTTTAGCGACAATGAGATATTTGTGCTGCTTGTCGTGGCGTCGGCAGATACACGCTTTAGTGTTGCAACGCCTGCCATTGCCGAGTTAAGCAAATTGTGCACCATGCTGGATTTTAATAGCGCAGTGCTCACCTCACCGCTCTACACGCTCTTCATTGGCAATCAGAGCCAGGTGGCAGAGCGTCAAACACGTCCGTGTTGCGCCCGTGTGCGCCAAAAATTGTTGCAGTATCTGATCAAGTGCCGCAGCAAGGCCATCAATGTGGGCAAGGGTCTGCAGGTGATCTTCGATGGACTCTTTGGCACCAACACAAATCAAAAGTGCAAAGTGCTCTCGCTGCAATTCACAGAGTTGGTGCTCAGAGAGTGAGTTAAAATAATATCAAAAGTGTGACAGTTGCTAAACATTATCCATTCTCCATTTACAGCGGTCCACGCGAAGTTGTCTCCAAGGTGTCCAAAGTGATGCTCACTGGTATCACCAAAGTAATTGGACGCGACACTGTTGAACCGAATGATGTGCAGAATGCAGCATATTCGGCATTGGCGCAACATGCGCGCAGCTTTCCCCAGGATGTTAGTCAGGATCTGAAGTTGGTGTTGGGTTATTTTAATAATTTGGCCACTTGCACACCAGACTTGCACAGTTCCATACGCGAGGCATTGGTGTCGATGGCGCCCGCATTTGCTTGGCAAACCAAAACTAAATCGGATGCCATGGACGTGGACAGTGGAGTGTTGTGTGATGTGCAGCTAGATGGACAGCAGCATCTGTTGCTTGCCATGCTGCTGGACAATGCCGAGTCCAAGATACAAATTGTGCAGAATGTGACGAGCGTTTTCCTCACCAGCTGCTATCCGGAATTTTATGCCCCGGCGCGCTATTTGCTGCTTCTGATTGCAGGCGAACGGTAAGCTAATTTGTTTACCTAATTGTAAAAAAATTAAATTAATTTTTTTTATAGTAATTCGCTGCGTGAGAATGTCACAACTTATCTGTATGGCACTTCGAAGAAGGATCATGTCAACTACAGCATGGTCTCCTCGATTGAGCAGACGGGCAAGCAACACACAAGTGAATCGATTAGTGATTTTAATCACCTATCGCTGGAGCAGCGTCGTGTGGTGTTGCCCGGTTTTCAAGTGATGATGGCCCATGTTCATGACATGGCCAATAAACGGCTGAAGAAGAGTAACGCATGCGTTGTCTATGGGCGCACCAAGCTACCCTACAGCTTGGAGGTCTATGAGGAGGTGCTGGATTATTTGCGACTCTGTTTGTGGTATTCAGCGGGCGTTGTTGCCGCTCCGGGGGATGAGAAGCATACGCATGAGTTGCGCAAATATATAACCATAAACTATAACGAGGATGAGTCCAATGCACTGCATCAATATCTGCTATTCGTGCAACGCGGCGTGGAGGCAAAGCGCAGTTAGTTCTTGTCTATCCAGATTATACTCTTAATTCATTAATTTTATATTTACCTGCAGCTGAGTCGAGTCTCTTGTGTCTCTATGATTTGTTGAATGCCGCTCCTGAGCTGTTTGCGCCCAAGCAACTGCATCTGCTTGAACCGTTGAGCAACTCTTTGAAGGATGTCTCCGAAACGATGCGTGCTAATGTCTCTCAGGTCTACGGCATACTCTGGGCCTATGGGCTGCCCGATGATAAGTTCGATACGGAGGTGGGTGATTGCCTGACCAGCTTGACCCAGAAATCGCTGGAGCACAAGCATGGCTGGCTGCTGGTCTTGGGTCATACATTCAATCGCAAAATTGAGCAATTGAAGCAACAAAAATCTAGCAAAGATTACGGCAAGTGGCCGCAGTTTATCAATGCTGTCAAGATAATTGGTGAGTGGTGTAACTTATTTCCAAATGTGTCAAAAGCAATTCTAACCGTTTGATATTCTCCAGCTAAAATGCTGTGCGAAACTCAGTGGCTGCTTGTGTCGGCGGCCGTTAAATGCACCTCAATGATTGGCAAAGCGGTAGAGATACCCAATGTTCAGGTGGAAATCCAGGTGCAGTGCAACGATAATGACAATGACAATGATGAGGAAGAGCTGGCCGAATACAAAAACATTGAGGCCTCCACAAAGATGATAATTTTTGGCGTCGTCTTTCAATTGTTGCGCAGCACTTCGTTCCGCCAGAAGATCCGTGAGGAGGCTGCCAAATGTTTGGGCTATTTGGCAATTGGTGATGGTGCCCATTTTACCAAACGCAATCTGGATAAGTTTCTCACATTGGCCAAGGTTCAAAAGGATGCTGCGCTCAACATTGCCATTTCGGAGGCCATTGTGATCACATTGTGTGGTTATGATGTAAATCGTGGTGTGCCCGCAGAGAATTTTCAGAATCTACACTGCACCGATGCTGATTTTGAGCAATTTCTGAATGCTTTGATTCGTCTGGTGCCAGAACCGAACGCTCAATCGCGTCAGGCCATCTCGGTGTGGCTGCTTGCCGTCGTGAAACACTGCAGCAATCGTCCGGCTGTGCTCAGCAAAAAACAACTGCTGCAGTTTGCGTTCACCGAGCTGCTCTCCGATGATAGTGGTAAGTTGGGATTTTACATATACAACTGAAACTCGTTTGTATAATATTCTTTTGATTTTATAGAATTTGTGCAGGATGTGGCGTCCCGCGGTTTGGGCTTGGTCTACTCCCTCTCGGATTCTGGAAGTCAAACGGAGTTGGCCAATTCGCTCTTGGATCAGTTGATTGGTGGCAAACGGCAGGTGAATCAAGTTGCTGGTGATACGGAATTATTTGCTGAGGGCATGTTGGGCAAGACGCCAACTGGTGGCAACATAACGACGTATAAAGAACTCTGCTCCCTCGCCAACGATCTCAATCAGCCGGATATGATCTATCAGTTTATGCAGCTGGCCAATCACAATGCCGCCTGGACCAGCAAATTGGGCGCCGCCTTTGGATTGAAAACGCTCTCAGCAGAATCACGTCAACAGATGCAACCATATCTGGGTAAAATAATACCGCGTCTATATCGCTACAAGTACGATCCGACGCCAAAGATACAGAATTCGATGATATCCATCTGGGATACGATTGTCAGCGATTCCAAGGAGATAACCGAACAATATTATTGGGAGATACTACGTGAACTACTCGATAATTTAACTTGTACAGAGTGGCGTGTGCGGATTGCCTGCTGCCTGGCTGTGAGGGATCTGTTGAAGCGACCAAATGGTTTGCGCTTGCGCACCGAGGAACAGATGCCCACCACTGCTGCAGCAACACCGAGCAGTCCGCGTCGCGTTACGCCCGATACGATGGAGGTGGATGAGCTGCCCGAGCCCGAGTTGAGAGAGCTCTGGTTCCAGCTGTTCCGCGTCATGGACGACATACACGAGGGAACACGAATGACGGCACATGGCACAGCGTCATTTCTGGGCAAGCTGTGTGTGCTGGCTGCCTCGGCGGAGCATGGCAAATCTGGCACAGCTGTGGCTGCTTCAATACTACCATATCTGCTGGAGACGGGCGTCGGCCACAAAGTCGCTGATATACGCAATGTCAGCATTAAAACCATTTCGGAAATGATTGAATCGTCGGGTGCTCTGATTGCACCACATCTGGCCACGCTTATACCATGTCTGCTACGCGCCACCGGCGAATTGGAGAACACAAAGCTATCGTATGTGTCCACCCGACTGGGTGCAGACAACGAGGCACAGGAAGCAGTTGACAGTTTGCGTGCGGAGGCAGCCAAATCGCATCACACAATGGAGACGATCAATAAGTGTGTGCGCTTCATTGATTACCAGGTGCTGGAGCGCATGACGCCCGAGCTGCTCGAGCTGATGAAGACTAGCGTCAATCTGGGCACCAAAATTGGTTGTGCTCACTTTGTCTGTTTGGTGAGTGAGATACATCAAATGTTTCCACTTGACGTCCACTTTAAACTTCTTTTCGTTATCAGGTCAGCATACGCTTGAGCAAAGAGATGACGCCGCTGGTGGGCAAGTATCTGGGCGCCTGCTTTGGCGGCATTAAGGATCGCAATATCACCGTGCGTAAATACAATGCCAGCGCCATTGGACATCTGATGGGTCTGGCAAAGGTAAGTTACCTTTCTTTGCTACTCATATTTATTATTCGTTCTGTTGTGGCCCCTAAAACTAATAAATTTCTCTCTCCCACAAAGGAACAATCCATTAAGAATCTCTTTGGCAAGCTGGACGAGCTGTATATGGAACAACCAAGTAATCGTTCCATTGCGCTAACCATACAATCGATAAACAAGCGTCATCATGAGCTGCTCAAGGACTATATGGACTGTATGCTGCCGTTGATCTTCTTTGCCATGCACGAGGAGCAGAACGAGGAGAACAAGGCAAACATTGAGTTGTGGAAGGATCTGTGGAATGACATAAGTCCCGGTGATGCGGGCATCCGTCTCAATTTGCATGTCATCATACCCAAGTTGGAGTCATCGCTGACCGATGCCAGCTGGTCACGCAAATCGCAGGCAGCCAATGTAATTCAGAATATTGCGATGCGCCTGAGCCACAGCCTGGAGTTGGGGGATCGTGTGCGTCTGATCCGGCTGCTGCTTAGTGGCCTTCAAGGGCGGACATTTGAGGGTAAGGAACGATTGCTGCAGGCGCTAGCTGCACTCTGCAAGAATCTTGATCGCCAGCACGAGATCTGTGGCAACATCATTGAGGCGGCAATGCGTGAGGCACGCAAACAGGAGCCTATATATCGCACCATGGCACTGGCTGCTCTTGGCGACATCCTTGATGTGCTCGAGGCCGATCGCTTTGAGGAGGTCTACAACATGATCTGGTATCTGCTGGAGAAGAAGGAACTCCGCGCCGCCGACTCCGATGATGATGATGATCATCATCAGCTGGCTGGCTGCAGCAATGCCAGCAAAGATTTAACTGCCGATGAGCGCAATAAACGTGCCCAAACGCTCAACAAACTGAAGGAAGTCGTCTGGGAGACTTTGGGCAAATCGTGGCCCAAGCATGCGATTGAAACCCAGCACCGATATCAGCTCTTCTTCGCAGAGAACTGCTCCATCATTCTGAGCGAGAGCACACGTCCCGTGCAGGTCAGCCTGCTGGCCGCCCTTACCAAGTATATTGAACGGCTCTATATTTTCGATGAGGCTGCCAAGCTACCCGAGTTGCCATTGGAGCGCAACAATCTGGAAAAGAAACCGAAAACTGAGACAACACCGCTGCAGACACGCGAAGCGATCGTGCAGAAGATTTGCAGTGATGTCCTTGCTGCGGTCACCCTGGCCGCCGCTGTGCCCCATACGGGCCTCAAGAAAGAGGCGCTCAACATTGTCCTGATGCTGATCAAGCGACTGAGTCCAAGCAGGGATCTGGCAACATTGGCGCTGCTCAAGCAGAACTTTGAAACAAATCTACCCAAATTTCAACGAGATTCGGCACCCGAGGTACGCTGTCGTATCAAGGACATCGAGGAGAAGCTGAGCAAACTGGACCAGCCCAACTAATAAGCAGTAAAATAGTAATAAAAACTTTACAATTGGATTGGAAACCAAGTGAAAAACGTACTATGGAACAGGGTCGAACTAAATTATTTATGTAACGAACAGAATAATAATAATTTATACTTTGAAACAATAATTAACTAAACCAACTAAGTGTGGTATTTTTTATCTTACTTGATGTAGGACTGTACTCCGGATATAACCATAATATTTTAATTTAATTAACTTATTATTTCTCAATAGGTTTTCAGTATTTTTTTCATTTCTGCTCATTTTTTAAAAGCAAAGCCAAGTTTTCTAAGTGGAAGATTTGATTCACAACTAATCTTTTATTTCGACTCAACATTTTTGCCAATACAAATTCACAAAAATAAATGAAATCGCCTCTTATATATATGTATATATATATATAGATATATATATATTTGGCCTTGCGTGCATTTTGAGCCGACTTCGACTGATTTTAGATCTTCTCGTGTCACTGGATAATTGGATAATAAAGTCTGTCGCACTTAGAGTCTACTGATGAAAAATAAGTTTATTAGACGTGTATCACAGCCATTAAGTAACTTTTAGATATTATATAATAGTATTAGGTAATACTACTGGGGATCGCGACAGAAATGCAAATATAGCTCATCCAAAGACTCCAGCATAAATGTCTGTGGATTGAATCGTATTTCGGGCACTGTTTGAGCACAGAACTCAACGCGATAAGTTTTCAAAATGTGAGCCACGCCCAGCTCCAGTTGCAGCAAGCCGAGGCGACTGCCTATGCAACCATGTGGACCCGCACCAAAGGGTATATAAGTCATGGGCGTTATCTGTGCGATCTGTTGCGGTGCAAAGCGTTCCGGATTAAAATGCAAGGGATTTGGCCAGTACTAAAAATAATTAAAGAAAACAAGATTTGCATTATTTATAATTGTCAACTCGTGACTCACCTTCTCATCTCTCTGCAGGCCCAATATGGATATATAGGCTGGCATGCCGCAAGGAATCACAAAGTCGACATGCGGCCGCAGCGAGAAACCTTCCGGTTGGGTGCACTCTCGATTTATGAAGGCTGCAGCGGGATATAGACGCAGTGCCTCCAGGCAAACCATTTTCAGGTACGGCAACTTGACAGCTGTCTCATAACTCAAGTTGAAGGAGTCACCAAAGGCTTTGTGCAACTCCTGCCTTAAACGCTGCTGCAACCTCGGCTGCTTGGCCAGCTCATACAGGGTGAAGCCCAGCAGCGCCGAGGATGTCTCAAAGCCGGCGAGCAGAAAGATACCCGCTTGCGAGGCAATGAAATCCTCATGCTGCACATAATGTTTGGCCGGCCGTTGAACTTGCAACTGCTGCAGACGATCCACGAGGTCGTCACCAGACTCTGATTTGGTATGCTGGCTAACTAATCGCCTCATGAAGTTGACATACGGCGTGGAGAAGACTTTTGCGCGCAGCCAACCCGTCCATTGTGGCAAAAAGAAGATGCTCATAAAATGGAGTACCTTCATCAGATCCGGTTTAAGGAGCTGCTTTGCCTGTTGTCGCAATTGCGATTGATTCTGCCGCAATCCCACCACATTCCAGCTGTAGAATAGTTTCCCCGTCACATCCGTCGTATAAAGTTGACACATTTCACTCAGTGGCAACACACGCTCGGCCTGACCACACATCTTCTGCTCGAGATGCTGTTCGAGATCCAGGAGCACCTCGAGCATCAAGGGATACATGCGCTGTTTCATGCGTCCACTGGTAAATAGCTGAGACATGCACAGTCGACTTTCGCGCCACTGATGATATTTGGCCAGTGGCAAAGTCAGTGCACCCATCGCATCATGTCCAGCATCGGCGGCTTCATAGCGATTGAGAAATCTATTGAAATCCTTGATAAGCACCAGGCGTATAATCTCCGGATCGCGTAATATTAAAGCGGGCGTTTGGAAGACAAAGAAACCAGCTAGTTTCTCCGCCTTAATTCGCTCATCTGCGTAAATATTCTTGAAAAGATCGCCAAAAGGGATGTGCAGCAGAAGCAGCTGCCTTAAATGACCCAATGGCGTCCAAGCAGTGGCCGGCAAATGGGCAAGCTTGTGGCGACGAAAGTAGCCATAACTATTCTTCAAATGAAGATAGCTGGAGAGGAGCATCAGAAGCAGCAAAAGTGGGAGGATGAATTGCAGCATGTTGGCTGTAAAGAGAAAGGATTGGAGAAGTTCTATTTTTATATGGTTTTTAAAGATATTAAATAAATTAAATAAAGCTAAATTTTCGATTAGTTTATACTTAATTGAATGAAATAAGTATAATTTCTGAATAATAAGGTGATTTACCCTTGTTGCCAAATTATGCAGAATTTCTAATATTTTTTTCATTTATTATTTTTTTTATTTATTTTCTATTACTCTTTATTTATTTATATTTAAAAATGATGTTCCTAAACCTGTTATCTATTTTATCTATTACATAAGTGACCTTCTCATTGAGAAATATGCAAAATCCGAAACAAAAGGCAACTAAACAATAAAATAAACACATTCATTGAGGACCACAGTTGACCCCAGAGATGAACCCTGAGCGCTATCTTTCTCAGCCGAAACTCTCAATGGATCATTATGGAATATTTGCAATCAGTTGCTGAATCGCATTCGAATTGTGAATATGGCACTTGGAACACTGTTACTGCTGCTGATCATAATCCTGGTTAGTGGATATTATTTTTTGCGACAACACTACGATTATTGGATACGCCAGGATGTGCCGCAACTGGAGCCGTCGCTCTTCCTGGGTAATTTGGGTGGGCTGTTGAGCATGCAGAGCAGTCCGGCGGATTTCATTGCACAACTCTATAATCATCCGCAGGCACAGGATAAACCCTTCGTGGGCATTCATGTGTTTCACAAGCCAGCGCTGCTTCTGCGCGATCCTGCGCTGATCAAACAAATTATGGTCAAGGATTTTCCCAAGTTCGCCAATCGTTACTCGAACTCGGACTACAAAGGCGATCCGCTCGGCTCACAGAATATATTCTTTCTGAAGAACCCGGCTTGGAAGGAGGTGCGTCTGAAGCTGTCGCCTTTCTTTACAAGCACTCGACTGAAGCACATGTTTCCGCTGATCGATGAGGTCGGGTGCAATCTGGATGCGTATTTGAGGCAGCAGCCGCTGCACAATGAGAGAGCCCGCTGCTTCGATATGGAGGCCAAGGAGCTGTGTGCTCTCTATACTACAGATGTAATTGCCACAGTCGCTTATGGTGTCCAGGCGAATAGTTTTACTCAGCCGAATGGTGAATTTCGACGACATGGACGCGCCGTGTTTGAGTTCAATATTAAGCGTGCCGCTGAGTTTACATTGGTCTTCTTCCTGCCCCAACTGGTGCCCTATTTGGGCTTTAAGGTGGTGCCCGCTGAGCCAACTGCATTTCTGCGCAAGACCATCAACTATGTGATTGCTGAACGGGAGAAATCGAAGCAGCCAAGGAATGACCTAATCGATCTACTCATCGACTTTAAGCGTAGCACCAAAAACGGCGACAGTAAATTTGTATTCGAGGGCGATATACTCGTTGCACAGGCAGTGCTCTTCTTTACCGCCGGCTTCGAATCCTCTTCATCCACAATGGCCTTTGCCATGTACGAGCTGGCCAGGAATCCGAGCGTACAGAAACGTTTGCGGGCGGAGATTAAAGCGGCATTGATTGCCAGTGGTGGACGTGTGACGCAACAACTGATTGAATCCCTGGAGTATATGCAAATGATATTGCAGGAGGTGTTGCGAATGTATCCCCCATTGCCGTTCCTCGATCGCGAATGCACCAGCGACGGTGGTTATTCACTGGCGCCTTTTCACAAGTTTCGTGTGCCCAAGGGCATGCCCATCTATATACCAGCATATGGTCTGCACATGGATCCACAGGTTGGTTGAGCTGTCATAGCCAATTTCAACACAACTAATCCTCTTAGATCCTCTTTCCTTGCAGTACTATCCGGAGCCTCGACAATTCCAGCCGGAACGTTTCTCGGCCCAGAATCGCAAGGATCACACTCCGTACACCTATATGCCCTTTGGACTGGGTCAGCATGGTTGTATTGGGGAGCGCTATGGCCTTCTCCAGGCCAAGGTGGGCTTGGTCTATGTGCTGAGGAATCATCTGGTGACAATCTCCGAGCGTACACTCCGACGCATGAAACTCGATCCCAAGGCGATTATACTACAAGCCGATGGTGGCATACATTTGAGGCTGGTGCGCGATTCCTTGGGTGTTTAAGTCGACTTACTCACTCGATGATATGTCAGAAGCGGGTTGCGGGATGTGGAGGTGGAGCTTGTTTAGATCGCCACAACGAATGACTTTCAACTAAGTTCGAGTTTCACGTGAGCTGTCATTTTAAATTACCCAACAGCAAAAAAAAAAAAACAATAATGCAATCGAAATTCGTAATTTGATTGACTGTTTGCGTGTCACAATTTGAAGGAGAGGTGGAAGATGTAGTTGAAGTTCCCCAAGTGGAAAGTGAAGTCTGAAGGTTATCCCCTTAACTGAAAATAATTAGCTTACTTAATTTGGCGCAATAACAATAACTGATTAACTTATCTAACACGATTTGTGCTCGATCGTTATACATCCGGCACCAAGTGTAACTAATCTGTTTCTTAAGAAAGTATATTTCTAAAAATATGGGTTATTATTTTCATAATTACAGGGCACATTTTTCTACAAATTTAAGAAAAAAAAATGTATATGGTGAACTCTAAAATTATATTTTTGCTGCTTATATTATTAATCAACTTGTGTATTTTACCATTACTCCTGTACAAATAATTACGATCTTTCGACGAGCCCTATCGTGTTTCCGAATTTTTGAAATATTTTCTAAAAATCTTTAAATTTACAAATTAATGTTTTTTAGAAATACATTTTAAAAGAAAATATTCATAAAAATAAAATTAACATCGAAATTTTAAGAAATGATTATTCTGAATTCTAAAAATATATCAAATTTTCTCATTTTTAGTAAGATTTTGCGATCAAAAATTAGCAACTAATAAATTTTCCATAACATAGTTCAAATACCGATCGGATTCGGAAGTTGTTATAATGTTTCAGTACTCTCTGCTTAATCTATTTTTTGAGTGTATAAATAAGATTAACTCTTGCCGTTTTCGTTAACTTATCTTATACCGACCAAATTGTGAAAATAATGCTGTGTTGCTAATTTGGTTAATATTGTCAAGTTCAACACACGCAAAGCGCAAGCAATGCTGAATTTGCAGACACCCGACCTGATTATATAATACAATTAATTAACATTAACAACTAACTAACATTAACAAGCCATCAACATTTTAGAAAACATCTTATCAAAAATATATTACTGTCTAGACACATTTAATAAGCTTATCAGTTCTTGACTTTTCATAAGGTTATTGAAGTTCACAAAACTATTTTTTTTATCAAAAAATCAAGGTACCAAGTTTAGAAATAATAGATTAGATTATTCCAAAGCTTGATCGGCCTTAACATCATAGAGTCTATCGTTAACAATCTCCAGATGAATGCCCGACTTCAATTGAAGCACAAATGTCTTGGGATCAAATGTGGTGTCCTTTGACGTCTGTGAACAGCAGCGAACATAATGATTCTTGAGGATGTGGACCAGACCCAGTTTAGTCTGAAGCAGACCAATGCGACTGCCGATGCAGTTGTGCGGACCCAGACCAAAGGGCTGATAGGCCACGGCCTCAATAGTCTTACGATTCTCGGGAGAGAAGCGTTCGGGATCAAAGACATTGGGATTTGGCCAGTACTAAAAAAGGGTGGGTTATTAATCTGTCTAAGTGAAGGCTTTAAGAGGATTCAAAACCCACCTTGGGATCACGTTGCAGTCCGTAAACTGGTATAAAGACAGGTGTTCCGTTCTCCAGTTTGAAATCGTGGTACGGTTTCAATGAGATATCTGGCTGACCCTTGATGCTCTGATATTCACGATCCAGGAAAGGAAGAACGGGATACAAACGCAAAACCTCATCGACAACCATTGACAGATATTGCAAGGAATTGATTTTCTCATAGCTCAGCTTGCCGCTGCCCTCCTCTAGGAGAGCATCGTTGATCTCTTGGCGCAAGCGATCCTGCAGCTCTGGATGCTTGGCCAGCTCCAGAAGACCAAATGACATTGTGGAAGATGAAGTCTCAAATCCAGCTGTGAAGAAAAGAGCTGCCTGACCTACGAGAAAGTCGGGAATATTGGCCAAATGTGGCTTGTTGGGATGCAAGGCTGCCTCCTTGCGAAGACCCACAAGGATATCAATTAAATCATTCCTTACAGTTCCAGTTCGCTCTCTTTCCGAGATCACATGGCCGATGGTCTTACGTATAAAGTTCGAGTATTCCTCTGTGAAAACTTTGATCCGGAGAATCGACACCAGCTGAGGCAAAAAGAACGACACAAAGAAGTCCTTGGTGCGGCTGAGAGTAGCCTCGAACATTTTTTTTCCTTGTGTTCGAAATTCAGCATCAGGATTGGCCAAGCTATTCGCACGCACCCCAAACGCAATGGTAGCAATTGAATCTGTGGTGAATCTCGAGCACATGTCCTTCACTTCCAAAACGTAGCTCGCGTCCTGGTCAGGCTTATGCCGGGTAAGATGCGCCTCCAGATCTGCAGAAACCTATACATTTATATGAGATTTAATTTGAATTTATTTTCAAGTTATTTCTGAACTCACCTCCTGGATCAAAGGATACATTTGCTTCACCTTGCCGCTGGTAAAGACAGGAGTCAACTTTGTCCTTATCTCTTTCCACTGAGGATTGCGCACAAAGAACAAATTGCTGTTGCCCAAGGTGTCTCCATGAGGATCACAGCGTCCATACCGGTTGGTGAAATGTGGAAAGTCCTTTATCATCACGGCTTTTATTAGTTCCGGTTCTCGTATAATTAGTGCTGGCTTGTTTAACACATAGATGCCAACAACAGCCTCGTCCTGCATCCTGGGATCATTGTACACCTCCGAGATGTGCAGGCCAAAAGAGTTCTTTTGCGTAAACACCGGTGAGGTATTGCCTATAATCGGTGTGGGCTGAATAAAGGGTATTCCCTTGCGCTGCCAATAGCTATGATTGCGCTGAAACCACAAATAGATGGCACTCAGTGCGCCCACAATCAGAAAAAGCGCCTCCGTTAAGGCCATTTTTTTGGACTATCACAAAAATTAAACTTAATTCGCGTTATCAAACTGGACACTTTGCAGTGGTCTGACACTATTCTGGCAGAACCTTTACAATTTATTTGCCTTTCATAGGCACACAAAACTGATAATATGTATTTTTATTGATTATTGTTTAAATTAAAATTGAAATTGTAGGTACAACCGACAATTTAGGCGTCTAGTTTCGCATTGAAAACCATTTGCATTTGAGTGCTCGTTTTTATAGGCAAAAAGCGCTTGCGAAACTGAAAAAAACACGCTTAGCTCTGATAAGAAATATATACGAAAGAAATAATACAAAACGTTGCGGAAAACGTTGCTTTGATTACAGGTATAGAACATGGTTTGTGTGCCTTTCAAATTGCGGCACATATCAGCTAGTAATCTTCCATCCAAATTTATAATTAATAAATAGATTTATAGCACTTAACATGTTATCAGCATCCAAACACAGACCCCCCACATTTGATAAGCTTATCAGTTGTTAACATTGTATGGTTATTAAATATAACAACAACTTTTCTTTTTACTATCACCAAATTTAGAAATAATAGGTTAAAATTCAGATTAGGTTATCACAAAGCTTCAATGGCCTTATCATCATATAGTCTACCTATGCCAAGGAATTGATTTTGTCATAGCTTAGCGTGCCGTTGCCACCTCAAGGAGAGCATCGTTGATCTCTTGGCGCAAACGATCCTGCAGCTCGGGCTGATTGGCCAGCTCCAGAAGACCAAATTTCATTGTGAAAGGTGAAGTCTTAAATCCAGCTGTGAAGAAAACAGCATCCTGACATAACAGAAAGTCGGGCTTATTGGCCAAATGTGGCCTGTTATGATGCAGTGCTGCCTCATTGCCCACAAAGACACAAATTAAATCATTCCTTACACGTTTAAAAATTTCCACCGTTACAAAAAACAGAATGGAGATAAGGTAAAAGAGTATGTGTGATGGTGTAGGTGACAAAGTGAAACAGAGACCGCAATACTGCATCACCGTGGGAAGCGGATCGAGAGTTGAAAGATTAACGATAAATCGCTCTCCACAGCGCGCGAAAACTTGAGAATGGCGAATATAATAAACTGGTCGAAAAAGGTTCAGTTGACTGTCAATAAAAATGACTGCTGCAACAAATTAACTTAAAAAACCCGCAGCAAATTACCAAAATGTTGACATTATAAATGCAAACAGATGATTGTGCAAAAAGTCAACAGAAAATTGTACTAGATAATTTTGGAAAGAACGTGATAGACTTTGACGAGCATTGGTTGAAACCTTTGAAGAAAATGCAGAGGCGTACGAACTTAGTAACGAACAAAAATTTTTTAAAGCTCGAGGAAAGATGTCAAAAATATTTTATTTTCGGAATTTGGAACAGGTATTATGAACAGTTAAAGTGTATTTTGATATGTAATAAAAAAAGAAGATATACGAACATTTTTAAGAATTCATGTTCAATGATTTAAAAGAAATGTATAAACTATAAGAGCGCAAGTAAGTGAGTGAAATGCCAAACAAACAAAACAGTGGTGGCAAGAACATTACGTCAGTTTCAAAAAGTTCTCTTTGCATTAATCTATTAATCTAACTGCAGCAAAGATTTCTACCAGTGCGACGGCTTATTGGGCTTTGACTTACGATCACAATTTTGCTTCACATTGAACAAAACGAATACACGTTTTTGAAGGTGGAGCGGGTTATCGCTTAAACAAATGAGCTAAGTATATAAAAGTGTTTGACTGCAGCTCAATAAATAATAATATCATTGATAATTGCACTTTTGAGTAATTGATTCAAATATTTATCAGAAAACATAAAAATTATTTTAGCTCCTTTTTTTTTAAATATATCCACAATCAAAAAACATGCCTCCGTTAAGGCCACTTCTATTTACTGTGCTAAAAAATAAATAAAAAAAAAAATATATACTTATTTTTAGCAAAACTGGATAATTTATACTTGTCTGGTAATTTCATCTTTTTTCTTATCAATTTGAAATTTATAATTAAAAACAAAGCACTTCAAAGCTCACAGGATAATTACACTTGATACTGATAAGCTAAACTGGTTTTTAAATGGCGCCCAAACAATATTTTGCTAGTCATTTTAGTTTTATTATTAATATGAAAATTTCATGTAGATTGTTAAGAGAAAACAAGTTTGTCGCTGCAATCGTCTAAAATGTATTTATAAAATTGCACATTAAATGAAATCGACAATTAAAGTGTCAAAAACAACATCAAAAACAAATGAATAAAATGATAAAATAATTACAAACTGACAAGTTTCAAGCTGTTAAAAATATAAAACAACAATTCAAAGCAGATATCTACATATATTTACAAAACCAAAGCCAATTTTCATTTTTTTCTCTGTTCTTGAAAGTATTTCAATTAGTTATACTAATGTCTACACAACGCCAGTTAGGTAATTTTAGAGCTGTCCAGATAACAATTTAAGAGCAACAATAATAACCACTTTTGAATATTTACAAATGTTCCTTCAAAATCAAATCGATTGTAGTTAATCTACTAAATGACCAAAGAACATAAATTATCACAAAGCTTGTTCTGCTTTATCATCGTTACCTTCCAAGTTTGCCGACTCTATCTTTCAATTTGTGGTATATAACATTATATTCCCTTTTAAATTGAATTTGGGATTATATGGATCGATGGTGGTTTCACAAGATATTAACTAATCTTAGACACGAAGAAAGACAGTGGCGATAACAGAGCTGGGCAGAGATACTCGGACTCTGAAAAGCCTCATGTCTTTTGGGTGGCTATAATCATAAATAATTAAGGCAAGCAATTGTCATGGCAAAGAACATACTACGTATTTATGCAGGTTTTTGCAGCGAGGCGAAATCCTAAATGCACTTCCTCACCGATTGTGTCGCTTTAACCAGCAAAAAGATGCAGCATCCTAGGAGTGCCAGTTATAAGAATAAAGTACTTAGAAGCCCTCAAAATAACAAACATTCTAGCATATAAGAAAAAGGGGACACTTTAGATATAATAGGTCATAGTAATAACATATCTTCAAATTAATACTATTACATAAAAATATTTATATAAATATACCTATTGATTTCAATTGATTATTGTAATTAGTTGAAAGTTGCTTATAGATTAAAATTTGAAGAGCTGATTAATGTACATAGAACATAAAATATCACACAGCTTGTTCTGCCCTATCATCGTAGAGTCTATCATTAACAATCTCCAGAAAAATTCCCGACTCCACTTGCAGCACAAAAGTCTTTGGATCAAATTTCATGTCCTTTGGCGTCTGTGAACAGCAGCGAACATAATGATTCTTGAGGATGTGGACCAGACCCAATTTAGTCTGAAGCAGACCAATGCGACTGCCGATGCAGTTGTGCGGACCCAGGCCAAAGGGCTGATAGGCCATGGGCTCAATAGTCTTACGATTCTCGGGAGAGAAGCGTTCGGGATCAAAGACATTGGGATTTGGCCAGTACTAAAAAAAAGGTTGGGATATCAAATTACCTAATAAAGGCTATAGGAGGATTCAACCAACCTTGGGATCACGTTGCAGTCCGTAAATTGGTATAAAGACAGGCGTTCCGTCCTCCAGTTTGAAATCGTAGAACGGTTTCAGTGAGAGATCTGGCTGACCCTTGATGCTCTGATATTCACGATCCAGGAATGGAAGAACGGGATACAAACGCAAAACCTCATCGACAACCATCGACAGATATGCCAAGGAATTGATTTTCTCATAGCTCAGCTTGCCGCTGTCCTCCTCAAGGAAAGCATGGTTGATCTCTCGGCGCAAGCGTTCCTGCAGCTCTGGCTGCTTGGCCAGCTCCAGAAGACCAAATGCCATTGTGGAAGATGAAGTCTCAAAGCCAGCTGTGAAGAAAACAGCTGCCTGACCTACCAGAAAGTCGGGAATGTTGGCCAAATGTGGCTTGTTGGGCTGCAGGGCTGCCTCCTTGCGCAGACCCACAAGGACATCAATTAAGTCATTCCTCACAGTTCCCGTCCGCTCCCTTTCCGAGATTACATGGCCGATGGTCTTGCGTATAAAATTCGCGTACTCTTTTGTGAAGAACTTAACTCGCAAGAGCGACACGAGCTTTGGCAGGAAGAACACCGTAAAGAAATCTATGCTGCGAGACACAGTAGCCTCCAGTACTTTTCGTCCTTGTTCCCGAAATTCAGCATCAGGATTGGCCAAGCTATTTGCACGCACCCCAAACGCAATAGTAGCAATTGAATCTGTGCTGAATCTCGAGCAAGTATCCTTGACTTCCACAATGTAACTGGTATCTTGACCAGTCTTATACCGGGCGAGATGCGCCTCTAGCTCCACTCCAATCTATACATTTATATTAGATTTAATTTGAATTGATTTTCCAATAATTTTTGAACTCACCTCCTGCATCAAAGGATACATTTGCTTCACCTTGCCGCTGGTAAAGACAGGAGTCAACTTTGTCCTTATTTCTTTCCACTGAGGATTGCGCACAAGGAACAAATTACTGTTGCCCAAAGCGTCTCCATGCGGATCACAGCGTGCATACCTGTTGGAGAAACGTTGAAAGTCCTTTATCATCACGGCCTTGATTAGTTCCGGCTCGCGTATAATTAGTGCTGGCTTGTTTAATAAATAGACACCAACAACAGCCTCGTCCTGCATCCTGGGATCATTGTACATCTCTGAGATGTGCATGCCAAACGAGTTCTTTTGCGTAAACACTGGTGAAGTATTCCCTATAATCGGTGTGGGCTGAATAAAGGGTATTCCCTTGCGCTGCCAATAGCTATGATTGCGCTGAAACCACATATAGATGGCACTCAGTGCGCCCACAATCAGAAAAAGCGCCTCCGTTAAGGCCATTTCTATAGTACTTGTAAATATTTGTCTGCCGTGAATGTTTCGTTGCTAAAATTTGTACATAAAAGCAAATTTTTTATAAGTTCATAGGATCAGCTATAAATAAATTATATATATTGATAAGTCAAACAGGTTTTTTTTTAAAAATTGAATGTATAATGAATTATAGTCATTCACAAATGACCTATTATATATACTCTACAAGTTTACACTTTAAATCGCGAGATCGACCGATCATTAAGGCGTCTGTAACAAAATTGAGTATCTGCCGAAGTCGAGAGCTCGTTTTATGTGCAAAACGACAGCTAAACGATTAAAAGATGTTATAAATAAATTGAGTGTAAATACTTGTTATTCATTATTTTTCTTTTTAATTAAGTTTAATAACTCAAATGATTGACACAAAATGAACATATAGCTACAATGTATTTATTACATATGCAAATGTATTTATAACTCCAATTACATAATTCGAAACTGGATCTTAATATTAATAAATCAATTTTAAAATCATCACTTGTGATAAAACGGTGGTGTTTGAAATAAATTGTACATTACTATTACAAACACCACCACTACGCATATCTGGCTAAGCATATGACCTAGTTAATATGGTAGCGTCTAAGGCTTGATAGCAACTATTGCGAAATGCCTGGGCGAAATAACCGCATCAAACAAGTCAACAAGATAACTATGCTGATAGCCCAGTTCCTTGAGATACAGCAGACGATCCAATAATATAAGTTTCTCGAGAACTGGGGCAAATGACATGCGCAGAAGATAAAACAATGACAGATAATGACGATCCAGTTCGTATTGTTGTTCCATCATTTGAAGCTCCTCCTTCCCTACAGCTGCCAACCAAGGGGCATTTAATTTATCGGAACACTTTTGAATATATTCCGCAAAGCAGTTGAACTTACGCACTTTGCCCACTTGTAGTTCATTCTTCAAGTGGGGCGCATGGCGACAAACCAAGAGTTCGAGCAATGAGCGATAGAAGAGTGTTATATTGGGTAACTCCTTGGCTGCGATGGTGCGCTCCAAGGACTGAGCAGCAAGCATTCGTGCATTGCGTCCGAGGCGCAACTGATGATTCTGAAGATAGTTGCTCAGTGGAAAACCATAATCCGTTTGCTGCTCCATCAGGACTTTATTGCCAAAGAATTCGTGTTGAGAGTAGCGTTCACGCAACAAATGATAACAGCAGCCCACGTTGCAAAGGATTCGACATTCCTGCTGGGCATGAAACACCTGCAAACAGGTGGCTGCCAAATTGCCACAGGTGTGCAGACCAGTTAAACATATTTGGGGGTTGCTTTGGTCTGTCTGGGCCATATCAAAGTGATCCACTATCAGAGCACTCAAATTCAATTCAGTTGTTATAAATCTGGATGTGGTTTTATAATTTTCCGGTTCTGACGTTATTATGGGTTTATCCACTTCTGACATCTGCTTTTTTCCGCGCCGTGCTGGCTTTATTCCTTGACTCACCAGCTCAGCGCGTTCCGTTAAACCATTCCAGGCGCGCTAAGTTAAACAATAATAGAAAAGTATTGTAAAGTTGCAAATCAATTCAACAGAAACACAAACTTTTTAGCATTGCACACTTGATGATAGGAAATGTAAATGTGATTTAGTGAATGTAAATCAATCTACGCAGAACAAAAACTTATCACACACCTCATATTGTTTTTTATGTTATGAAATATAATAATAAATTCTGTGCCTTTCTTCATTTTTAATCTAGGTTTATTATTTATCGAGTGCATAAAAATCGAGCAGATCACAAAGCACACACACTTACCAACACTGCACACTAGACGCTCTAACAACCCTGTCTCTAAGCAGCTGTCAGTTCTTCTTCTTGTTGCTGCTTGCTCGACGCGAAAACGTTTTTAGCCGGCAATATATATTTAGCGCGAATTTCAGTTTTCATTCCAAAATAACTAATAAATAAACAAAATGTCGGCTGGCATGCCCATTAACCCAAAACCATTTCTAAATGGTCTAACCGGCAAGCCGGTGCTCGTCAAATTGAAATGGGGCCAGGAATATAAAGGATTTTTAGTGTCCGTCGACGGCTACATGAATATGCAGTTGGCCAACACTGAGGAAGTTATCGAGGGCTCTGTGACGGGAAATCTAGGCGAAGTCCTGATACGCTGCAACAATGTGCTCTACATTAAAGGCATGGAGGATGATGACGAGGAAGGCGAGATGCGCGATTAAAGCAAACCATAAAAAAACAATTTTTAGCATTAAGTGTAATAATGAATGATAGTAATGAAAATAAACATATGGTATATGTATTATAAATAAAAGAAAAAGAACATACCTGTAGCCTGCGATTGCGTGTCAAGGCATTTTTAGTGTTTGATGTATTAGCATCAATGCCCAGAACACGATGCCCAAACTGAAGTGCCAATCTCGACGAGAGATACCCTTTACCATCGCCAGCATCGACAATATAACAATTTGCTGCTGCTGAGGTACTTTGGACGAGTTTATTAACTAATGCCGCAGTTAACTCCACCTAGTGGGAGAATCATTTAATCTCATATCGAAACTAACAGCTCTTTTCCCAGTCTGGCACACTTACCTCATGACACTTTTTAGCGCTCATAAATTCGCGAATGCTCAGCTTCTGCGTATCTGTGCTTACAGCCATCAACTCTTCCAGTTGTTCCACTGTTGTCAACAAGACCGAGCAGCCTTCCAGTCGCTGACGCTCGCATGTAGCTAAAAATTCTGACAACGCTGGGTATTGTTGCGAGTCGTGTTCTTTGTTCCAAAACAATTGCTCTATGGCTAGTTTCAGGTCATCAACACTGCCCAGCTCGGCCCGCACTGAAACTGGTATGAACTGGAGCCAATGCTTGTCCGTTAAATAGTTAACCATGTGACAATTGACAAACTTCCAATGCGGTTTCAAAAATTCCAATAATCGATCGATGGAGCGCTGCAAGTCAGTAGTGTTGGGCGGCATTTTAAAGCCGCCGTCGTCACTAAAAACTGTAATCCTTTCGTTGCTCTTGTGCAGCGTTCCCACTCTGCTTCTGCTTGGTGCCCAGCTGAGCGCAGAGGCGTCGATAAGAGTTGCGAATGTGTTCAATGGATCCGATGAGATCCGCTTCCGGATCGTCGTTTGTGCGCGGAAATTGTTCGATGAGGTGCCGCACCTGTTGCAATGTGCGCTGCACTTTTTCCGTATGCTGTTGTTGCTGTTGTGCCACCACTTGGCCGTAAATGGAACCCAATTCGGTGCCAAGATGCACGCCCTGCGCGTAACCAAGTTGGTAGCCCTCGTGATTTCCTTGGACGCGACCCTCCCTGATGCCCTCCTCGTAGCTTTGGCGAGCGTGTTTCTCTTCGGTCAGCACAATATCGTCGAACAGATCGTTTATATCGCGCGACGCATCGTCGGACATCTTTGTGTTCCCGTTATGGTTAAGCACTTATTAAAACTAACCTTACCGATGTCGATATCAATGAGCAACTAGTTGCAGAGCTATTCTCATTTTTCAACACTTAAATAATTAATGTTAACAAAAAGGAAAAAGCTGTATAATTTATCAACGGATCACTTTTGCAAAATTACTCTGATAAGTTTAGTTTCTACGCCAAGAAAATGAATCGATGGGAAAAGACCGACACAAAAAAAAATTACTGAAATTTTTTTTTTATTAATGGTATATAGGAACCACAAAAATTAAATCAACACTGTTAAACTGTGCAGCTTCTGTGAGCAGCTGTTCAAAGCTGTTAAAATAAGGTATTATCGGTAGACCACCATAAGAGCAATTGCTAACACTAGAAGTAAAATTTCATCCTTTTACTGCTCGATCTGCCCAAATAGTTATTTATTTTTTAATAATTTACACTAATGCTTTAAGCAAGGCACATAGCTGGAACTAATTTAATTCTAATGCATTTGGTTATCGACTACTCATCCCAAGCATCATCGTCGGAATTGCGTTCGTCGCTGGAAATTGAAACTTTGCTGTGCTTCTGCACAATAATCTTGGACAACTGCAGCATCATGGGATTTCCCGATTGTTCCGCCGAATTCTGATTGCCGGAGATGCCCTTGCGACGCAGCATCAGTTTATTATGCAGTTCCGCCATCAGATCACCGTCGCTGCTATTCGCAGCCTCTGATCCGCCTGCACGGGAACGCGTCGCATTATTTTGTGTGTCCACCACGTCCAAATCAATTGGCGCTGCAGCCCGCAAGCGGCCGCCAAGTGCACCGCCTGCCTTGCGTATCGCATCCATCAGCTCCATACGCGGATCGGCGGGAGGCAAAGCGCGGGAATTTGGTATATGCAATGGTGTTTGCACTGACGGCGATATTGGCTTGATTACGCCATCCTTTAGAAAATTCAACTGCGCAGATGCTGCTGGCGGCAACAGTGGAGGAGGAGGTGGTGGTGGTGGTGGCGGAGGTGGTGGTGGTATCGGTGCAGCAGTTTTGTCACTCTTTGTTTGATGGCTGTTTCCGGTCGTATGGGTTTGGGCAGCCAATGCTTGCACCGTTAACACCTGCTCCATTTCAATAGCTTTCTTATCCTCCTGTTGCGGTTCCGGTTCAGTTTCATTAAGGCCCGGCAAATCCGGCAGATCGACAAACTGATGCGATGGCGCAATAGGCGTCTGTTCCTCCACAGGCTCATATTGCAGATCATTCGCAATGCCTGGCAGGTCCGGCAAATCCAGTGGTACATCAATTGCTGGCGCTGCCAGAGCAGCTGGAGTATAACGCAAGTCTCCAGCGGGTGTGGCCAACTTGATGGCACCATGCGAGAGTGAGTGTGGTGCCGGTGCCAGCAATGCACTTGACCTGGCAGCAAAAGCATGAGCAGTACGCTTGTGGCTGCTTCTCTGAGGTGGCAAAGTGCGTTTCCATGCATTAAGATCCTCGTTGCCATCCAGCCCGCCGGCATAGGCAAATTCGTTGGTATTAAAACGCATTAATGTCTGCACTGATTTTGTTGCCGGCAACGTGCCCAGACCCGCCATGCGATTGGTTTGCTGACGTTCGACGACCAGCGGCGTTTCCAATTGTTCCTCGCCGCGCACATGAAAGAAAACCGTGTCCAGCTCGGCAGTTGATGGCTGCTCCTCCACGACATCATTCAAGTTGTTAGTGTGAACAATTGCCGCTGAAGACGTCGACGTTTCCATTGATGTTGGCTGTTGGTGGTTAACAACCTGGGGAAATGTCGCCGGGATGTTGTTGTTCAGTATCTCGCTTCCAGGAAAGCGGGCGGGCGCGTAGATTTTAATTGATTTCTTGCAGCCGACGAGAGCATCAATTTTTGCCTGCGCACGCAAGACACGTTCATTAATTAGCTGAACGTGGGCACCATTTCTTGCCAAGCGAGCATCGATGCGTCCAAAAATTGAGTTGATTGTTTTGTTCAGACAGTCGAGCGATTGGGCTGCTCTGATTATTGTTTCCTCGTGATGTAGATCCGTTGGAATTATCGACACCTGGTAGGCGCTGTGCATACACCTATCGCTCTCCTCCATTTTTGGGCGTAGCACTTAAAATTCGTTAATTTCATTAATCACTTATATATCATGGTCGCTTAAGCTACAATCCAAATCAACAGCTGGTTGTGTTGTGCGCGGCGTTGCCAACAATTGTTTTCTTGCTATGCTAACAACTATCGATATATTATGTTTTGTATAAAAAAACATCGTACAGTTAATCCCGTCATTGTGCTTATCATTCACATCACTAGTGCACACTCATCATAATCATTCAAGTTGTTACGTGAAATAGTTGTCAAAGGCTGATTTTGTTTAGTTTTAAAAGTGCTCAATTTATATTTTTATTGCGTTAAAAGTGCGGTTAACTGATTTGTACAAATGTATAATAATATAACAAAGGTATGATTGCTACTATATTGCAATTGCTTGCAAATCGTTTTCAAACCAAGCGTGTGAGTGTTTGTGTGTGTGTATGTACAACATAAACGTGGCTACAGCTATGAAAATTATGGCTAAAAACACAAAAATAATCAAAATCTAAACAATACAAACTCGAAAGTGTAAATTTGGCAATTGTTTGCATAAAATGTCGACTTTTTCAAGAACCGCCAAATGAATTTTGCAGCAGTGTGGAAAAAATGCGTATTTGCTTGTCTGGTGGTCGCCATTTTGAATATGTGCTGAAAATTCTCCTCCCGCCTTGTTGGCTGTCTGTGTGTTTGTTGTTTGCCCACATTCAGTGTACATGTGTGTGTGTTTGTATAGAAAATATAGATCGATATATATTTATTTTACGTGCGTGTGTGTCTTTTTTTTATTTTGCTATGGTTCATAAGCCACATCAACAATAAATATAAAATATGTATGCATGTATGTATGTCATTTCTTTGTTGTATACACATCTATACAAACTTGTGTTTAGGTTTTTGTGTGCGTATCTTCAAAAAGATACGAGGGCTGTTGTGGATAATATCGAATTATTGATAAATATATCTCCATGTACTAATATTTGTTTTACCTGCATTTTCTTCACTTTGACAGCTTAACAACTCTGCAATTTAATTTGTTAATCGCTCAAGAGCATATATACATAACGGAATCCGGAGAATCCTAAAGGCCTCATTATGGAACATATATTGCAATCGTATCCAGAAAATGCGCGCCGCATTGGCGAAGAGTATTTGTCCAGCTTAACGGATTTAAATTGCAATAGCAAGCCGCTCATCAACATGCTCACAATGCTCGCCGAGGAGAACATCAACTTTGCCCAAATCATTGTGCGCGTAGTGGAATATCATATCAGCCAGGTTAACAAATAAAAAACATAATTAACTACAAAATGAAAACAAAAAAACAGCCTGAAAACACTCACACACACACAGAAGTACAAATTTACGCTACTCACACACAACGTGAAGTGATCCGAGTCCAAGCATCGACAGTTGTGGTCACCACATGACCTCCATGTTATTAGAAATCTGTGTGTAAGGAACACAACAGTGTTGAAAAACTATCGACAGTATTGCCTCAAGGGTCCTTTTTAAAAAAACACTTCAATTTATTCAGTCAACCTTTTCCATCTACTATTTAGAAAAAGCATTAAATATTTATAGCAGATTAGAATTTCTTGGAATGATCATATGCATACTTCATGAATATATTATCAGATTACTTGGAATCGGTCATTTCTAAAGGAACTAATCAAACAAAAATAAGGCAACACTACCGATGGTTTTTTGGCCCCTTAGTCATTTGTGTGGCAATATCAACGAGAGCGGCCTAAAATTTTATATGAATTGCCAAATAGTATTTTATTGATATTTCCCAGTCAGCCCACGCTTTTGTATATGTGCTCAAATTTTCGGTTTATTCCCGCGAAGAGCCTAAAATACTTTCTTTGCGCTATTGGTTTTGGGCTTAAACTTATAAATTGAAAAAAAAACCTAACATTACTCTCTTCAAGTATTTATTTATGGGTTTTAAGCAGATTGACTGATTTTTTATCCTCTACAAGGTAAGACATTTAATATATATATATATATTTCTATTCTTCCTATATTTTTCTTCGATACCTTGAAGTACAAGTAATACACAAAAGAAATCGAAAAAAAGAAAATTACAAATAAAAGAGAAAATACTTAAACAATTGTCATCAAGTTGTCTTTTATTTTATACAATGATAATAAAAAAATACACATTAAAAAAATTTAAAAAAAAAACACCCTAAACATAACAAAAAACTAGTCACTCAGCGATTTTAATATTGGAAAAAAATATAATAGTATTAGTACAAAATTTGGCAAAAAATGGACACAAATCAGTAATGTATTACAATCAAAACGCTGCAATTTTACAAAACTCCCTGTTTTAAACCAATTTTCGTTGTTATTCCAAAATGGTATATTAAAAGGTACCTTTGATTAATATATTTATAAGAAATTGTTTTCTCACACCATTTTTGTTGAGCAACAAACTAGAATTTAAGATTCAAATAAAATGATTTCTATCGAAAGATTCGATTTTATAAAAGAAATAGTGAATAATTGTATATTTTCGTATTTATGTTTTCCGACATGCATACAAAGTTCAATTTAATTAGAGGATAAGATAAGTTGCTCAAAATTGTTATAAATAATCTGAGTTGATGAAGTGCGTTGGTTTTCTACTGGTTAAAAATATTTTTAAGTTCGAACTACAGATTGAAGAAGGGTTGCCAGTCTAGTTAGTTTACCCTTTAGATTTGTTTAGCTTACGCATTGCTTTGGTCAACAAGTGAATGTAAAACTCAAATTTGTCCCCAAAAATCACAACATGGAGATGCATCGGTGTCGCTACAGCTGTCGTCGCCGTAGCCAGGACAAAAATGTGAACGGATAATTGTGGATGATGAAAAAAAAACAAGAAACAAACATCAGATCTCTCTGTGACTGTGTCCAAACACTTCGCTAGCGACGTTGTCGAAACTTATGTTCTATTTTTATTCTTACCTATCTTACCAAATCAAACAGGTACAGCCCGAATTCAAATTGCCCATACTATATTTAATTGATTCGATAATTAAGAATGTGAAAAGCAGCTACGTCCAGCTGTTTGGGCAATGCATAGTCAATATATTTCTCAACGCCTTCGAATCGGTAAGTCAACAAAAAAAACCTAATAAATAAATACAACACTTGCCTAAACTCTTATATTTAATAATTAATTAGGTACAACATTCGCCGTCGTCAGTGCTGGAGAAGGTGCGCGAACGCATGTATTTACTGCGCCAGACTTGGAATGAGGTCTTCCCGCCGACCAAGATGTATGCGCTGGACGTGAAGGTCAAGCGACTGGATAACAATTGGCCCATCACAGCCAAACCGATACACGTTAATCCCGCTATACACGTCAATCCTGATTTTCTAAAAACAGTAAGTCTGAAATAAAATAAAATATAATAGTAGACCCTTTACTAAATCAAATAACTAAAAACTAGGGTATGGTGAGTATGCCCCTTACAAAGGAGCTACCCATGGAGGAAATGCTGCAGGTGAAGACGCGAGAGCTGCTGGAGCTGAAGAAACGCAAGCTCGAACTCGAATTGGAGCAGACAAATATGCATTTAATGCAGCAGGAGCGTCAAATACATCAGACAGCGGATACAATTGGTGTGGCGCCGCCGGGCATTGGTATTCCAGCACCAGTCACTGGTACACTACGCACACCTAGCATGGAGCCGGCAGCAGCCGTCGTCCCACCCATGTATCCCAGCAGCGGCACTCGTCCACCCGTCCGTCCCATGTTGCCAGTTGTCGGCCAACAATCGGTAAGAGTTAATAATACTGAAAGGAATAAAAAAAGTGAATTGATTCTTAATATATAATTTTTTACAGACTTTTGCCAATAAGCCAAAGGTGCATCCAGTCAACCCGGCTATGGTGAATACAGTGCGCCCACGTGATCCACGCCTAGCGCGCCAAATGAACCCACAACAGATGGCGGCGCCCATCATGCGTAGCGTAGCTGATCCCCGGCTAGTGGAGAGCACCCACAAATCAGGCTCGACTATTTCAACACACAAATCTAGTCGATCGCGCAGCAAGTCACCAACGCGCATCAGCAGCAAGAGCAAATCCAGCAGCAGTAGCAGCAGCAATCATCACAGCTCCAGCTCAAGCAATCGCAAGCGTAGCGAATCAAAGAGCTCCACATCATCCTCGGGCTCTGGCGATGGCACCAGACACAAGAGCAGCAACAGCAGTAGTCAGTCGCCTACAAAGCGTTCACGCTATGCACACAATGGCAACTCGGCGGCATCCTCGTCAACCTCCTCCGCGTCAAAACGCAAGAGCAGCTCTCCAGCCACCGCCAGCAATAGCAACAGCACCTCACCCATGAAATCAATGAAACGCAATCAAAGCACCCACAACAAAAACACACACACATCGAGTCGCAGCAAATCCTTCGCCGCCAGCAATGAGCGATCTTCTCGCAGTCGCTCGCCAGTGTACAGCAAGGATGTGGACATGCGTAGCGTGGAGCGCAGCAATTCTCCAGAGCCAAAAGCAGGAACAACTGTAGCAAGTTCTCCTTCGACAGAGGCAACTCTTCCAGCAGCAACAGCATCATCAGCTCCAGCAAATGATTTAGAGAAACGTAAGAAACAATTTTTAATTATAATTTCACACACAGAAAAAGTCGAGCTAATCGCCAGCATCATGATGATTATTAGCAATTCAAATGACAAAGTAGTAGTTGAATTATGCAGAAATTACAAACCAAATTGGCGGCATCCAAGGCTCTGGTGGGGGATTGGGGGCGGTTGTTGGTCGGGGCGTGTCTTATATTGAAAGTCTGTGTCAATTAAATTTTCACTTAAAAAAAAGCAAATATCTTAGTAAAGTGCAAAAATAGTTTGTGAATTATATTTAACTGGTGGCTTCTTAAAGCTGTCTAAAATGTTAAATAGGAAAGTTAAACAATTGTAAAACTTTTTTAAATAGTAATTAAATTTTATAAAAAGATTAACTTTAGCTTAAAACTTAATAGCTTATTATAGATGGCTATACTGTTTAAAATTTACAAAATATTTAACGTAAAGCTTAACAAATTGTAAAGCTCTTTAAAAATGTAAACAAATTAAAAAAATTTATTTATTTTTTTGAGCCTTACGAATATAATTTACAATTTAGACTGCGCTTTACTTCTTTAGCTTTTGGATACAGGAACTGATGGAAACCCTATAGGGTTGTCACTTTGCCTTTTCTGTGTTATTTTCTAAAAACGCTTTCGAAAGCGTTCGAATTGTGATTGGTGTGTTTTTTTACTCGTTGCTTCACTCGACCAATTTTTTTTTTATATTTTTTGTCTGTGGGGCTACTGTAATTATTTATATTTCAAAATTGAAACCGTAACTATATGATCCTATAATGTTTATGCACATTTTTTTAATACTTAAGAGCAATGCCAAAGTTCAAATTAACATTAAAGATATAAACCAAAAAACAAGAAAACAAAACGAATCGAAAACCAGAAGAAGAAAAAACAAATAAAATGCGCTTGAAAACCTTTTGCATTCCAGTTGTTTTAATTAATGCAAAATGTAGCCAGGTGCCGCCTTTGGTGTAATTTTAAGTCTATTCACTTTGTGTAATTGTAAAAAAACCAAACAAAAAGAACAGTAAAAAATCCTTGATAAACATTTGTGAAGAAATTGTACCTGATATAAAAAAAATGATATTTATATATCAGTTTTGATAAAACTAAGAAGAAATAAAGACTGCAGTTTTAATTTGTTGTTCAAGCCTACAAGAAAACAAAAAAACAACCCTTAAAAAACTCGTAAATAATCTTTAACTTTTGACATATATAAACGTAAATATTTTTATAAACAATAATTTATGTAAGCGTATATTTGTAGTTGTATTATACTTTAATAATACAAACATCAGCCAAAACAAATATGTATATTGACTACATTATGTATGATATAATTTCTATTATTATTATTATGATATATTATTTTTTGTATTTGTAGAACGGCACTTTTTTTTACTACAGTTAGCTAATCTTTTTTTTTTTTTAATTTAGTCTAACCTAATTCCTTAACGGAGTTTTTATGATTTATTACTAATTTCTTCTAGCCCCATTGCTGTGCCTGGTGTTTGTTGATATCCCGCCCGCATTATTTTTTTTTTAATTTTTATACAATTTATTTTTTGTTTATTCCCTTACACTATTCTTGGTTAGTTATAGTTTAGGCCGTGTAATATTTCTTTTTATCGTTTGCTGTAAGAACAATTAGTTTTTGTTGTGGAAGCATAAAAAAATACCAAATTTCTAGCTACATTTCAAATACTTGAACCAGGCCCACGTCCTTCTACGTCGCCGCATATAGATGCATCTAGCATGGACGTCGATTTGCGGCCAATGCATTTTGCTCAGTTGGCCGCGTTGTCGTCTATAATTAGGCCAACAACGCCGCCGCCGCCGGCCATAACAACAGCAACAGTCAGCAAAAACGCGACAACAACAGCAGACACCAGCAGCACAACAACAAATGCTAGCAGCGCCTCCAACGCAACAGCAACATCGAACAGTTGTTCCTCCTCCAAATTGCCCACAAAAGTGTCGTTCAAAATACAAAAACCGTTTAATAAATTAGAAAAATCTACAGCGAATTTATCAACAGCAACACTGCTAACAACAACAACTTCTCCAGCAACAACAACAACTGCAACAGCTACAGATACAACAGCCGTGAGCAGCAAGCAGTCCTCGCCAGCGCCCGCCTCATCCTTTTCCTCCTCGTCGGTGGAGTTATTGCCAACTAACAAGGGCGCCGGCGAGAAACGCTCGGCTATTCAACTACCAACGGATGTCGACTCAGATGAGGATGATAAACTGCAGCAGCCACAGCAAAAACGCAGCAAATCCGCCAAACTGGATGCGTAAGTCTGATCTTAAAACTTAGTCTCTTAATCTTCTCATTTTTTTTTGTTTCCTATTTACCAGTCTTTTTGGCAGCGAGGATGTCGATTTGAGGCGTGTGTTGCCCGCCAAGCAACCTGTGGTTGTGTCCGGCGGCATTATCGTCGTCGAAGATGACTCCATGGACAACTGGGAACTGAACAATGTGTGCAAGGTGTGTGCCTAAGCTTCTTATCCTATTACTATATAAGATTTAGAATGCGTATAATTTTTAACTTTCTCATCTTTGTCAACTTAGCAGACGGCGAAACCTTTGCCGCCCGTCAAGAAGCCCACGTTTGATGAGCTGCGGGCCAAGCTGGCCAAGACGGTGGAAGACAACAGCAAGCTGACCAAGTTGGGTAAGTAATGCGAACAAATAACCCAAGTACTGATTGTAATCAACTATAAATGCTAACAGATAAAAGCAAAGATCATGTTGTGGCGCAGCGACTGAAGCAGCTGGCGGAGCTGAAGTCCAACGATGATTCGCAGGAGGCGCACGATGAGAAGATGCGCACGATACTAAGTCAGGCGCAGGAGATGTTCGAGAATCATGGTATGAATCGGGAGCAATACAAGGATCTAGTCACCAAAGTGGTCGTCATGAACGAGAGCAGCAAGGGACTAAAGGAAATACGACGACGCGAAGCAGCCGCCGCCGCTGTTAATAATGTTGAGGATGATCTCGAAATGGAACGAAATGCAGCACGTGATGCAGTACTCCGCAAGCGCATACCTAAGCTCAAGAGCAATGAGAATCATCAGCATACCACCGGCTCGCCACGCAGCGATGGTGAACCACGCTACGAGGAGCAGCAGCAGTCAGACAAATCCCAGCAGCAACAACAGCCGTCGCCGCCAAAGCAAACGAAAACCAAACGGGATGGCAAGCGACGTAAGCCGAGCAAGTGGGGCGAACAGGTGGATCCGGCAGCAGCACAACGTGCCGCTTGGCAACTGCAACAACAACAACAACAGCAAAACAACAATAATAATAATAACAACAACAATAACAACAACAACAATAAGCGCATGCCTCAATCAAATATATTGCCTGGTGGCGGCGGTTTTCGGGGCATGCCCTGGCAACATCCCCCGTTGGTTATGCAACAGGTTGTCGCACCACCACCTCCGCAACCACCATCGATGCTAGCAATGCCGTCAGTGCCGCCCGTCGTCAACATAACCAAAGCCATCAATTCTTTGGATAATCCAATGGCGGATGTGGTGCGCAGCATCACCATCGATGGTGGCAGCAAAGAGATACGTTTCTACAATCAAGTTGCAATCATATTCATGGATGGCGATGAGCCGCACGAGATTGGATTTCAGCATGGCCAACGTGCCATTTATATTGATCACAACAATGAACCGTTGGCGCTCAATTTCAATGATGACTATAAACCCTTCCAGCTGGATGGACAGTTGCATCGAATCCGCTTTGGACATCCGTCCAGGGAGCTGTATATCGATGATCATTGGTATGAGATATATTTTGGCGGACCACCTGTGTCGTTGCCCATTGGCAATAAGCTGCATGTGCTGAAGGCGGAGGGACCGCCACCTAATGTGGATATTGGAAGAGTGCGTCGCGATCTTGTCGTCGGCAAGATTAATATGATTGTCGATGCGCACACGATTGTGCCACTCTTTCTCGATGGACGCCAGCAGACGTTCCATTTGGGGGCCGAACAGCATTCCTTGCAGTTTGTGGACGGTTTTCTGTACGCCCTGCTCGATGGCCAGCTCCAGAAGCTGGAGTATGGTGGTCTGCCCAAGAGCATGAAGCTGAATGGCGGTCGCAATTGTTTCATACGCTTTGGCACGCTGCCCAAGAATGTGCAGGCGGGCAAGACGCATGTTCAGGACATGGTCTATATTAAAACTGAGGCGCCCGCAGAGCCACCACAACCGCCACCGCTGCCAGTAGTGATTGCAGCAGCACAACCGCCATTAGCTAATCCTCTCGAGCAACAGCAGCCAGCAGGGGCAGATGTGGCTTCTGCGGTTTCATTGCCTGATGCGTCCGCGGCGCTAAGTAATCTCAACATCGATGAGCTCTTCAAGAAGCTTGTCTCCTCGGGCATAATTGGTGCGCCAGCAGCAGCTGCAGCACCAGCAACAGCAGTCGCGGTTAACAAACAAGTCAGCAGTTTGCCTGGTCTCGAGTTAAGCTCTACTGCAAGCAAAGATGCACCAGCCGCAACAGCACCATCAACGGAGGAGCCCATCAAGCGCATTGAGCTAAACAAGCCCGATACGATTAAGACGCGACAGGTGGCTGTTATTTCAACGCTATATTTGGGGATGCAGTGCAGCAGTTGCGGCGTACGCTTTCCACCCGAGCAGACCATTAAGTATAGTCAGCATTTGGATTGGCATTTCCGGCAGAATCGACGCGAAAGGGATTCAACGCGTAAGACAACATCGAGTCGTTGGTTCTACGATCTCAACGATTGGCGACAGTACGAGGAGATCGAGGATGTCGAGGAGCGTGAGCGTAACTTTTTGGAGGCGCAGAGCCAACAGTTGGGTGGTCTAGGTCCCAACGATGGTATCGATGAAGTGTCGCAGCAACGTTCCCTTGACTCACCGGTGCCCAGTTGTGCTGCCGGCGCTGAGGATGTCGATCGCAGCTGCGACATGTGCCACGAGAGATTCGAACAGTTCTACAATGAAGAGCTGGAGGAATGGCATTTACGCTCCGCCATTCGTGTGGACGAAAAGACCTATCATCCATTGTGCTATGAGGATTACAAGGCATCGCTAAATCCACCAGCGCCCGTCGTAGACGTCATTAGTGCCGCCGGCGAATCTTTGCAAGCCAATGGTGATGTGGATATGTTGAACCTCAGCGATGACAACGCCATGGATACGCTCATCAAGTTGGAGGACGATTCGGGTAAGTGCCAACTGTTTATTCAAATAATTAGCTCTTATCAAAAGGGAGTAAAATAATAATAAAAAAAAATAATAGTAATTTTATTATAAACTATAAGAACTAAATAAACGCTTTATATCAAATATGTCCCTTACATTCATGGACATTATCCCCAAATCATTTAAAATCCCGGCAATACACTAATTCTGTTTCATTCTCCCACACACAGATGATGGAAAAAAGATGCTGCGAGTAGACGATGATGATGACGATGATGTAATCGTGCTGCCCAATGAGGAGCCAAGCGTCACCGAAATTGTGGATGATGATGATGATGAGGAATATGTGCCGACAACTGTGACAAGAACGGCTGCTGAATCGGAGCTGGTGGACAGCGTTGAGCAGGAGAAGGATAAACCAGTTGAAACAACAACCACCTCCTCCTCCAGCGGCGAACAAGAGAAGCAGCAGCTGGAAAAAGATAAAGATAAAGTGATAGAGAAGGATCTGGATAAACAGAATGCCAACGAATCGGATGTGGACGTGGAGATCCAGGAGCCAAACATTCCCTTTACCGATCTGGACACCTACGTCGAAAAGGAGCCCATGCCGATGCTTCAAGTGAAGATCAAAGAGGAGCCCAAAGATGATGACGAAGAGGACGAGGACGATGGATTTGAGGATGTGGGCACTGTGGTGCAATTGTTGCCACTACCAGATGATGAAATCTCGATACACAGTAGTGGTAAATATTATTCTTAATTTATTATAATTTTTTAGTTCTCCTTAAATTATTTTACTTTTTTCGGTACGATAGAAACCCAAACGCAAACCATCGAATCATCCGCGTCGCCGGCAACGCTAGAGCGTCCCGCTTCGGTGGCATCACTTACATTGCCAGCTGCGAATGAGGATGAACTGGAACTGGAGTCCTTGGCGGCGGCAACAACTGAGGCTGATTTTAACGGTGAGAATCCGCAGGAGACACACAATCTGAGCGCAGCGGGCTTGGCGCCGGCGTTACCTTTGGCTAGCATAGTTAATAAAATAAAAATAAATATCACTAAGAACACAAGTAGTAATAGTCATAATAGTGCCTCAACAACAACAACGACGACGTCAGCGGACTCTTCGCAAGTGTCTGCCATAAGTGTAATTGGCTACACAGCCAATGCCGATGGGCAGCACCAACAACAACAACAGCAGCAGCAAAATTCAATACAAACCATTTCCACGATTCCAGTGTTGTGCGGCGGCAACACATTTGTACCGAAGATTGCCACGAGCAGCAGCAGCTGTCCAACAAATGCACCGCCCGCCAATATTAGTTCCATTTCCGTTATTGGCAGCACTTACGGCAGCAGCAGCAACAACAACAGCAATAGCGCCTCGCACACAACAACATCATCGATGGGCTTGCCAGGAGCAGCAACAGCAGCAACGACTTCCGGTACGTCGTCTGCTGTTGGTCAAAAATCGACAACTCCACCGCCTTCAAAATCTGCTGAAGCTATCGAACCCGAACCGGTTATCGATCTGAAGCCTGCGCTACGAAATGTGACGCTGAAGAAGACAAAGAAAGTTCAAAATGGCGTCGAAACTTCCGGCTTGTGCTCGATCATGTAAAGAGAGTACGAGAGCAAGAAAGGCACACAAGCATATAATTCCTACTATTCTCACTTACATTTTTTTTAAATAGCAATCTTACAACTTTAATTTAGAACGTTACTTAGTTTTAGACAATTTACAGAAGACGCGCGATTTGTTCTCTCTGTAGGTGTACGTACGTAGCAGCCAAATGATAATACATATAAAATATAAACATCAACCAACGATCGCCGGGCAGCGCACAGAGGGAAGACACTTAATTTATTTATAGAATATATACCATTGCAAATAATAAAAAGAATACTTTTTACACAACAAATGCGAAATCAACGTATATATACATAATTTGTGATAATTTTACTACAAAACACTCGAGAGAAATTCACTTACACAAAAAAAACTTGATTTTGTCGTAATTTGTCATGCATCGAAATTGAAATAATAAAATATGAAAAGCTGAATTCAAACCAATCTTCAATTCGATTCAATTAATCTTAATCAATTACATGTTTAATTATATTTACCAAGTCTTACATATTACAATAAAGGTACAGGCAATAACCAAATAAAAAAATGTAGTTATTATTTACAGTAACTTATTGACCGAAGTAAGTTAGTTGACTTTAAAACTGGTAACTGATCATGGCAAAAATGATTATTGAATGCGCGCCTAAGCAGTGTTGAAAATTTTTACAAAGTCAACGCAGCCAGCTTGTGTCACATTGCATTGTCAGCAAACAGATGTTTTATTGCAAATTAACTAAATAAGCCCAAACGCATTATACTATACACGTGGGCCTGTTTAGGAATTTTTATGTTAGAGTTTTTAATTTTGTAAAATGTCTTCATCGTTTTTCCTAAAACCCGGCGCCGCCAAACAGGCTAACAAAAAGCGCAAGGTAAGTACCAAATAAGTAAAATGAAAAAGCACAAATCAAATGTTTATTTTACTTTAGATAAATGAGTCGAAAGCAAAGGGAAAATCGGTCTCAAAACTAGGTAAAAGAACACAAATTGCAACAAATGCGGCGCCAAAAAAACAACGTCGGGCTAAAGTGGACGACGAAGAAATAGCCAGCGATGATGAGGAATATGATAGTGGCAATAAAACGCTGACATACTCAACGGACGAGGAGGGTGTGGAGGAGGAAACGGCACAAGACAAACGACTACGGTTAGCCAAAAATTATCTGGCGGAGATTGAGAAACAAGAAGCGGATCGCGTTGAGGATCGTGACTTGAGTCAGAGCGTTGAGCAGCGACTACAAACCGAATATTTGGATAGTGTGGGTCGCTTGCGTCGCAATATTGCTGCCACCATCAAATCCTGCAGCATTCAGTGTGTGCTAAAAAACAGACTGCATCATAATCCAATTTGTGCCCTAGCCTTGAGTGCTGATGGCCGATATTTGTACACCGGAGCGAAATCGCAATTTGTGCTCAAGTGGTGCACGGAGAGTGGTAAAGTGCTGGGAAAATTTGATGTGCAGCCGCATCGCGATGAACCCGAAACGGGCAAAAAGAGAAGATCCCATGTGATTTCTATTTGTCTGTCCACGGATATGAAATATCTGGCCTTGGCGGAGGGTGGGGCACACATACAGATCTGGTGTCCGCAGACGCTGAGGCATTTGAAGACGTTTAAAGGACACAGGGACAGTGTGACGGGCTTGGTCTTCCGCAAGGCGACGCACGAGCTGTATTCGGCGGCCAAAGATCGTTCCGTGAAGATTTGGTCACTGGATGAGATGGCCTACGTGGAGAGCTTGTAAGTATGGCAGAATTACTGTTATCAAGCAAAAGAAATTGTTTTCTATTGATTACTTTTCACGATTCCAATTTAATATATAAATCACTTTGCAGATTTGGCCACCAGACCGCCGTCACCAGCATTGATGCATTGAGTCGGGAACGTGCCATTTCAGCTGGCGGTTCAGATTGCTCTCTGCGCATCTGGAAGATTACGGAAGAGTCGCAGTTGATTTATAATGGACATCGCGATGGCATTGAGTGCGTCAAATTGATTAATGACGAACATTTCGTCTCAGGCGGCGTTGATGGGTAACTTTTTTTTGAAAATATTGAAAACTGTAACCTTCACAATATTTATTATAAATTGGTAGCGCGATTAGCCTGTGGAGCGCAATGAAGAAAAAGCCCATTTGCACGGCACAACTGGCGCATGGCAAGGGGGATAATGAGGTCGCCAACTGGATAACAGCAATTGCCGTCGTTGTCAATACGGATTTGGTGGCAACAGGTGGGATTAAAACACGTTAATCAATTTACCAAATCAAATGTTAACTTTGTTTTTTTAGGCTCTTGCGACGGCTGCTTGCGTCTGTGGCAGAGTAATCCGAATGCGCGAAAGCTGCAAGAGATTCAAAGCATATCCGTTGCGGGCTTTATAAATGGACTCACTTTTAATGGCGATGGCACAAAACTGTATGTCGCTGTGGGGCAGGAGCATCGCTTGGGGCGTTGGTGGCGGCACAAAGAGGCCAAAAATAGCATAGTTGTAGTTGACATTAAGTTACAAAGCACATCCAACAATTAAGTTAATTATAAGCTAAAGGAAAGCGTCGTGAAATGTGAATAAAAAATTTAAAATTCTATCGATAATGCGCAAAAGTAAATATCGATATCAACAAAATATCGAGTCATCAATGATCTATACAAAAGTGGCGGCTCGACGATTGGCTGTGATTACAAAACAGGCAAAAGCATGCAGAAGAAAACCGGCGCTGGCATTTTGGGCTATTTTAAAACAGAAAACGGACGCAAATTGGTTTTCTATGCGGCAGGTACGACGACAGCGTGTCTGTTTGTGGGCAACTTCCTGCCGCACACATTTGGCCTAAAGTATTATCGCGATTTTGTGCAGTGTTATCAGTGGGTGAGCAAATGGAAATCGCATGAGCTAAAAATTAATAGTTTTTTCTCTCTCAGATATGGCATTGGGCGAGAAGTGCCTCCACCTGTAAAGCAACGTGTGGAAGTAGCACTGGAAAGACTGGAAGTCGATCAACGCGAGCGCAAGTTCATCAAGCCATTTACCGTCTTTGGTTTTGATCTCTTCCAAGCAGGCACAACAAAGTTTCGCTTTGGTGCCGCATTGGGTATTCCAGTTAACTATGCCTATGGCAGCATTGATGAGATTAAACGAGGCGATATTCGATTTCGCGATAAGCAAGTCGATTGGAAGTCAGAGAGCGGCAAACTGTTGGAAAATGCAATTGTTCTAACGGAGGATGAACAGCTGTTTGGGCTGAGCAAGGCAATTCTGCAGCTGCAAACGCATCGCGTCCTGATGAACTCGATCTTTCCCAGCGTTAGCTTCTTCATGGTATACACAATTGGGCACTATTTGAATCTGCGACTCAATCTCTTTGCGCGACATGGCAGCGTAAGCTAAAATAAAAAACATGTATATATATATATATATAATTCATTATAATTTTCCTTTCATTCATTTCCAGACGCGTTTCGTTATGTATAGCATTTTGGGATTGTTCGGCTTGGGCAGCTGGTCCTTCATGAAGGACTTCAATCAGGTTGCGACCGATGCGGATATTGATAAACGTCTTGCCACGCTGGGACCGCAATTTGTTTCAGCCGGCGTTAGCTACTACGACAAACATCTGAAGAAAAATATTGCCCTACGGAATCTTATTGGAGATAATACCTATACGGCACTGGGGAATGAGAATTATATGCTGCGGCAAAAGTCCATGCCGCTGACAGCGCGCAAATCCTTCTTTGAGCAGAAGTGGCAGGAGCTGCAGCGTGAAGCACAGAAAAACAACGGAGGCGCAATAATTACATAAATTATGACTTCCTATTTGTTTAAATTTGGTAAAACTGTTTCCTAAATTTATGCAATTACCATTAAAAAATTACCATTTAAAATTCGTAATGAGGTTTATTTTATAATTCTATGGATTACTTCGAGCAGAGGAAGGCATCCCTTTCTAAAATCCGGATTATCTGAATTATGATTATTTATAATATTTTTGTAATTTTATTTGTTGCAATTTTTCCACAAATTATTATTATTTTATTTATTAATATTATAATTGTTTGTATCTGAAAATATACTTAAATTAACGGCCATAAATTGACTAGCATCATGGGGCATGGGTGTGTTACAATGTTGTTTTGAATTTCACACATAAATCAAGTCTAAATAACACTTAAAATATAATAAATGTATAATATAAATGGGTTAGATTTTTGGAATGTTGCAAATAAATTAAGTCTTAAATAAGCAAATAAAATATTATAATAGGTATTTAAAATGTCTCCTCACCAACGACATCGCTGATGGTAGCCACCAGTCGCCTGGCATGCTCCACGGCACAGGTGGCGGTGACCAGGCCCAAATGGATGCAATACAATTCATAGACCCGGACTTTGCCCGGCGACAGTTTTGGAAAGCAGAGCTCGACAAGATCACTATAATAATCCATGGGCAAGGCGCCCGGTTCCGCGGGAGTTTTCTGCCCATTGCCGCTGGCGCCGCCAAAGCCTGCGGAGAGAAAGTGTTGCTGCAAGTCCAGAGAGCATTTCAAAATGCCTCCGGCTAGATCCTCGAACCAGAGGAAATACGAATAGTGGAAAGTGCGATCCTTCCACATGACCGTCGTCTGCCCTTTCTTCAAATAGCTGCGTGTAAACTCAACCATCTGCCACAGTTTTGATTTGGGCAACAGCTGTGGATTATTCTGACGCAGATCCGGCGCCAGCATTTGTCCAGTGCTACGATTGGCGTACATGAAATGCACCAGTCCTGGAAAATCCTCCAGATACGCATCAATGGAGATATTGCGCGTCGCTTTAACGGCTAGAAATTCGGCAAATTCTAACAGCTTAGCTTCGACGTTAGCCGCAGAGTCGGCAAGTTGATCCAGTTGAGGATTACTGGCGCTGTCGCAGTTGGCGAGCGAGAGGGTAAACAATTGTTTCAATTCCTCGATAAAGGCGGGCAAATTGGATTCGATGCGAACGAGCAGCTCCCGTTCGTAGCTCTTGAAGAACTCGGAGTACATCTTGCGCAAATTCTCCCAGCGAGCCGTAAACTTTTTGATGCAGTTCTCCAAATCATCATGTCGTTGCTTCAAGTGCCTCTTCAGCGCCGTCAACGTTTGACTGACAAAGGATTCGAGGCTTTCGAAAGCGGGCTTGAGGGCATCCGCATCGCCTTGTTGCTGCACGGCGACAATCTTCTGCAGCACAAAGAATGTGTCATAAATGGAGCTGGTCAACGGCATATGACCATATTCGATGAGTTGCAGCAGCACCTGATGGCCATGCAGACGCGAGATGTGCACAATGCTGGGCACACAACCCGAATTGACATCATGAGAGACGCCTTGCAGGAAAACGGCTACAGCTCGTTGGGATTTCTGTGCCTTTAAAGCTCGCGCGAGTATGGCTAGAAAGAGTAGATCCGCAGGAGCCAGTGGCAACGCCAAACGTGTACTATTCAATGCCACCAGCTTGTGTGAGACAAGCAGCACGGCATGTGCTCGCTGCTGACCACCAGTTTGACGCAGTTGCTCCAGTGTTGCATCAAGTGTCACGTGCACAGTTCGCTTCAGATCTGCGTTGATGATCAGCTTGGGTAATGCCTCCAGCAGATAGGCCTGTTCCT
Organism: Drosophila melanosoma; assembly: GCA_035042045.1. Classification (NCBI taxonomy): domain Eukaryota; kingdom Metazoa; phylum Arthropoda; class Insecta; order Diptera; family Drosophilidae; genus Drosophila; species Drosophila melanosoma. Next base: position 592,945 of record JAWNLY010000049.1, read on the forward strand.
CCTTGCACAGCTGAGTCTCATAGCAGTTGAGGCACTGCGTCAACAGCTCCTGTTGCATCGCCCCCGCCTGCGAGCCAAACAAATTGGCGCCATAGCAATATCGGGTCAGTGTTATGGCCACGCCCAGTTGTCGCTGCAGTTGCTCAATCCCAAGTTGGCCGATCTTCAAGAACGTGTAGCCCAACAGCTCCCCAAAGACCAAATTGAAGCCCTGCTCGCACTGAAAACTCGCATAAGCATTGTCAAATTGGCAATGCATAATTCTCTGTGAACTGATTATCGGGCTGAAGATCTGCAGCAGGACATTGCTGTCGAGAACTGCTCCACTGCCCTCTGGCATCAGGCGCTGTGTGATGGCTATATGGCATATCTTATCAGTTAGGTCGGCATTCAGATTCTGATAGGCGACGTCGTTGGCACTATTGAATACAATTAAACCATTCATTTTTCTCTGATCAGAATTCCGCTACACACACAATTCACAACTTTTAATTTTTGATGCTTAAAGTGATTCTGTGCCCTTCGGCATTAAGGAATTTGTTCGGCTAATTGAAACAGATTAGCCCTAGTACTTTGAAATAAGATTTATGCTCATTTGTTAAGCCAGAAAATCGTTATTCACTGTAAATCTTTAAGCTGTTACAGTTCAGTGGTAATTTACTGTCGTTGTTATCGTATTGACGTGATTACTACGTGATGTATATCGACATTGTGCTTGTATCTCGAATTTAATGTAAAGGGCTGCCAGCTAGTTTATTTAAAATAAATAATATAAAAAATAAAATATCTTATTGCAGTTTATAAATAAAGCATTCTAATTAGTGAAAAGCTTATATTTAATACTAAAAAGGCTTATATTTAATACTACATACTTTATTTTCTTTCAGCTTCAGCTCGTGCTATGTCCCACTATTTTAATGTGTAAAGAGCACTGGAACCGAACTAGTTCCAAACTGAACAGTTGGCCATCAGTTGTTTGTTTTTTGTTAAATTCACACATGCAGTGTTATCAATAAGCAGACAAAAAATATATAAGAATATAAATCAAATTTAATAATGGGCCGCCTTATACTCGAGCACACACTGCAGGGACACAAAGGACGGATTTGGGGCGTCGCATGGCATCCGAAGGGCAACAGTTTCGCCTCCTGCGGGGAAGACAAAGCAATACGCATCTGGTCGCAGTCTGGCAACACTTGGATCACTAAGACAATATTATCCGATGGACACAAGCGGACAATTCGCGAAGTACGCTGGTCGCCTTGCGGTGAATACTTGGCATCGGCAAGTTTCGATGCCACCACAGCCATTTGGTCGAAGCACGAATGCAACGCCACGCTCGAGGGTCATGAAAACGAGGTGAAGAGCGTCAGTTGGTCACAAAGTGGTGGATTATTGGCCACCTGCTCCCGTGATAAGTCCGTTTGGATATGGGAGGTTGCCGGCGATGATGAATTTGAATGCGCAGCTGTCCTCAACGCTCACACGCAGGATGTGAAACGGGTAGTTTGGCATCCCAGCAAAGAGATCCTGGCCTCTGCGTCGTATGACAACACGATCAAGATGTATGCGGAGAGTGCATTGGACAGCGATTGGGATTGTACTGCTACGTTGAGTTCGCATACGTCAACCGTTTGGAGCATCGATTTCGACGCGGATGGCGAACGCTTGGTCTCCTGCAGCGATGATGCTACACTAAAAATTTGGCGTGCCTATCACCCGGGCAATGAGGCTGGCATCGCCACACCCGACAAGACCACAGTGTGGAAATGTGTGTGCACCATGGCTGGTCAGCATTCGCGTGCCGTGTACGATGTGTCGTGGTGCAAGTTGACGGGTTTGATTGCCAGCGCCTGTGGCGATGATGGTATACGCATCTTCAAGGAGAGCAGCGATTCCAAGCGCGATGAGCCCACCTTTGAGTTGCTGACGGCAGAGGAGAGCGCCCACGAGCAGGATGTGAATTCAGTTGAATGGAACCCGGTGACAGCTGGTCAACTCATTTCCTGCAGCGACGATGGCAACATCAAAATATGGAAACTGCAGGAGTAGTTTCATGTTGATTTTTATATATATCTATACATTTAAGGGAGCGCTGGAGGAATCAGCTTTATTTTTCAATTTCCACTTGTAATAAATAACTGTTGGGCACAGCATTCCCCGCCTATTTGCTGAGAAACGGTTCGTGAAGCGTTTTGTATAACTTTTTGGCCTTGCGTGGACCCAAACCCATCACTTGAGCAAGTCGCTCTTCGCTGGCATTGATCAGATTTTCTAGATTTCCAAAGATTTGCAGCAGGGTCACTGCATCCGTTTTGTTCACAGGTTTAATGTTGGTTAAGGCGGCTACAAGCTGTGTAGAATGATAATAATAATAACAGATGAATGTAATCTAAAAAAAAACTCACCTTTTGATGTGGATTGGATTCGACACGCTCCATAATCAAATCTGGTGGACGCTTCTCGAATTGTTTGTAAGTTTCAATGATTTTTCCCGCTTCCTCGGAGTTCCAGGCAAGCATCATAGTTAGATCCGCTAACAGCGAAATGCGCGTTAAACTCTTGAGAGCATTGTGCGGCTCCGGCGTGTCCACCTGGACCAGCAGGACACGCAACTCATACAACTTGCCCAACGCTTTGAGTCTTTGGCAAATGTAATCAGGATTCAGATTGTGATATTTGAGCGATAAAAACAAAATGCAGGAAGTACGCCCCACTACGTAGTCGGGTATAATATCATCACGAAACTCTAGGGGCACATTGAGAATGGATTTAAGAATGGGATTGCCTCGCTGCTTGCTGTGCACCAAAACACTGTGCGGATTTGAAGGAGGCTTGGTTGCAACGGAGACGCTGCAGCTGCTGTTGCTTCCACTTTCGCTTGTAGACGAAGTCGACGTCTGTATTTTAGTTTGCTTTGGAGCCGAGGGCATTTCCATGGCAGCCAAAACATCATCAAACGAATCGTCGTTAAGATCCTCCATGCTTACAACCCGGCAGAAATAACAAATTTCTTTAAATACAAAGTATCGATAAGTATAATCGATAATATGGATACTCACGACTTATTGCAATGTGGCAACTCTGTGATTGTTTTGCCCTTTCCTTTTAAGTTGTCAATTGAGCGACGACGACTACAACGACGTGTGCGTGAAAAATTGTTTATTCTCTGCGCTGTATTAAAGAATTAATCATTCAATACAATTATGGCATCGCATCCGGTGTTTATAGACCTGTCGTTAGATGAACAGGTAAATTTGCATTAATGCTTTTACGGGCTTTCGCTGCTGCACTCAATGTTAAAGATTGAGGTTATGTGTTCAATCGGAGGCTGCAAAAACAAATTTGTAAATACAATATAAAAATTTGTATTAAAGTAATATTGTTATTTCGAATAGGTGCAAGAGCTGCGCAAGTTTTTCAAGAAGCTTGGCGCCGAAATCTCATCGGAGAAATCAAACAAAGGCGTCGAAGATGATTTGCACAAAATAATTGGCGTATGTGAAGTTTGCTTCAAAGACGGCGAACCAGCCCAAATTGATGGAATATTGAACAGCATTGTGTCCATAATGATAACGGTGAGTGCAATGAATTATAATCCCTTAATAGTTAACAATATATGTACTTGTTTAGATACCATTGGATCGTGGCGAGAACATTGTGCTGGCCTACTGCGAAAAGATGACGAAGGCGCCAAATCAGCCGCTGGCCAAAGTGTGCCTGCAATCGTTGTGGCGTCTGTTTAACAACTTGGACACTGCATCCCCGTTGCGCTACCATGTCTACTATCATCTAGTGCAGGTGGCCAAGCAGTGCGATCAAGTACTGGAAGTCTTCACTGGCGTCGATCAACTAAAATCGCAATTTGCCAACTGCCCGCCATCCAGTGAGCAAATGCAGAAATTGTATCGTCTTCTCCATGACGTAACCAAGGACACTAATTTGGAGCTGTCGTCCAAGGTGATGATCGAACTATTGGGCACCTATACTGCGGATAATGCGTGCGTTGCGCGGGAGGATGCAATGAAGTGCATTGTTACCGCTCTGGCCGATCCCAATACATTCCTGCTTGATCCGTTACTGTCGCTGAAACCAGTCCGGTTTCTCGAGGGCGATCTAATACACGATCTGTTGTCAATCTTTGTGTCGGACAAATTGCCGTCGTACGTGCAGTTCTATGAGGATCACAAGGAGTTTGTTAACTCGCAGGGTCTGAATCACGAACAGAACATGAAGAAGATGCGTCTGCTCACCTTCATGCAACTGGCAGAAAGCTATCCAGAAATGTCATTCGACACCTTGACCAAGGAGCTGCAAATCAAAGACGATGAAGTCGAACCGTTTGTCATCGAAGTGCTCAAAACAAAATTGGTGCGTGCCCGCCTGGATCAGGCCAATCGTAAAGTGCACATTTCCTCGACGATGCATCGCACCTTTGGTGCACCCCAGTGGGAGCAGCTGCGTGATTTGCTGCAGGCCTGGAAGGAGAACCTCAGCTCGGTCCGTGAGGGCTTGACGAATGTTTCATCTGCACAACTCGATTTGGCACGCACCCAAAAGCTGATACATTGAAAACCATAATAATACGACTATAACAACAACTACAACAAGAGACGTCAAGAACAAAAATAATAAACAGGACCACAGAAAGGTTTGCTAAATATTATAAATTATTGTCGAGGAAATGCGTGAAAAATCAAGCTTGAATAAATTTCTAAGTAAAGTCAAGCCCAGTGTTTTTATAAGTGAAACTTTGAGATATGCCAAATTAGTAGTAAACGTTTCGAAGCCATTTTTCACATGTTGAGAATATAGTTTTTATATATGTTTTTTATGTTTACAGAACGTTTTAATGGAAATATCCATAAAAAAAAGTTAAGTTATTTATGATAAGTTTGTTTCTTGTTAAATGCAGTTAAATACTTTCTAGCTTTAAACTAAAGACTACGATTTTAAAATAGATTGAGAATTTAAGCATGCACGTCATGCCGTCATAAATATGCATCCCACTTGGAAATTGTCCGAGATTCTGATGGCTTTATAGCTCCTCATGCGCCTTGGCCTGTGGGCGCTCCTTCTCCCTGGGGAAGGACCAGAAATACGAAGGAAAACCGTGCGAATCCCGTTCGCGTTTTACAAACGCCGTATACGATGAAATGCAATTGCCAATGAAGTGATTCGACTGTCCTAAAATGGCCAAATCCAAATAGGGATCATCTTCGGTCAACTTGTGGACACTTATGTCCATGCGACTTAAGGCTGAGCTTAATTCACCAATCATATGATTGGCATCGGATGCCACAAAAACGGACTTCACCTCATTCTTCGGCTGCGTCTGCCGCACGTTCTTGATGGTGCGCTTAAGCTGGCGCACAATTGCCTCCTTGGTGGGCATACAGAGCTCATGGTAGAGCTCTCCTCGTTCATTTTTATAGCCCAGGCACTGGGGCGATGCGAACAATTGCTGACTGTCCTTGATGTGCTCGCAGGCACGTACCCAATCGATGCCATTGCGCAAATGCAAGCCAACGAATGCTCCACGCGGCAGCACATTGCGTATGAATTCTCGAGCGGATTCCCTATACTTTCTGCTCCATTTCAAGTACTTTTGCAGGCCACGATTCTCATGCTGCACGGGGAAACTGGCTGGCGCACCCGTAAATGCCAACACTGGCCATTTATCAGCGGGATAATTGTTTTGCCACTTGGCAGCAATTGCACTGTGATGTACATCAAAGTGCAATGGACCATAGAACTCGGAGGAGACGAAATCAATGCTGTACGTATCCCAGAACGGACCAAACGGATTCCCATCCTTGGCATGGCAATTCGGCGCCGCTGGATCGTTTTTCTCTTGCTGCAAACTCTTGCGCTCCATATAGCAAAAGGAGACACGCTCCGCAGCGGGCCACAACTCTGGTGCTAGCTGTGCCATGAAATCGGACATGAGAATGACACGATGATAGTCCTTCAGTGGCTCCACCTCAAAGTACGTGTCGAATGGCACCTGTCGCGAACGCATCTCACCTTTGCGATATTCCACCCAAGGCGGTATTATAAGCGTCCGATTTAGTGCCTTTGCAAAGGCCAAAGAGCCGAGAAAATGGTCCGCCTGGTTACCAAAGCGTCCTGAAAAAAACAAACAAACAAACAATTAACACACTTTTAAACAATAAAATGCTAATTAAACAATTACTACTTACCCATACAGGGACAGTAGGCAATGTAGCCATTCTTATCGAGCTCAATTTGAGCATATACTTTTAATATTAACAATGAAATTAAGTAAATAAATAATTGAAGCCACTGCATTCTGCCGGCTTCGTTTCTAAGCCGCTGTAAACAGACATTTTATTATCAAGTTGCCAGCTGGCGTATTGTGAAATTTCTGGCAACCTTGTGCGGCTCAACTTGCCAACCTTATTTTTAATAACCCAGTGAATATATGAAAAAATGGGCGAACATTTATCACGCTTTAATTAAAATGACTAATTTAATCATTTATTTTCTGCCTGATAAACTTTATCGATTGTGTGTGTAAAAAAACAGTGTGGCAACCTCGAGTAGCATGCCATCTGACAGTTGTTTTAATTTGCTTATTTATGTTTTTATCTATTTCGTAATTACTGTGTGTATGCTCATTGATTAATGCTTTAAGAGATAAGATCTTGTACCGGGGAGAAGACAAGCAGACAAATGACTTCGCAGATCTACAGTCAAAAGAAATTCGTACCGACAGCGCCAGAGAAGGGTAGCTTTCCATTAGATCACGAGAGCTTGTGCAAGAAACACTTTATAATCTATGCGAGCTGCTTGCGCCGCAACGAGAACGACAACGCCAAGTGCCGCCTGGAGGCACAAGAGTATCTAGGCTGCCGCATGGATAACAATCTTATGGAGAAAACAGAATGGTCGAAACTGGGCTTTCCGGAGCAGTCGAAGCAGCAGCAATAACAACAATGAAACCAGAACGCAATATTCTCATTGCGGCCACAGGCAGCGTGGCTACCATCAAGTTGTTGCAATTAATAGCCGATTTGAGCAACGATGAGCTGCCCTACAAATTTAGTGCAAGTGGAGCTAAAATTTCGTCCAATAAACATATAACAATATTAATTATCACAGGTTAAGGTTATTATTACGGAGCATGCGAAGCATTTTGTGGAGCTGGAACAGATGCCGGAACATGTCTCCGTTCTGCATAATCGTGATGAGTGGCTAACGTGGAATAAGCGCGGTGATCCCGTGCTTCACATTGAGCTCGGCAAGTGGGCCGACATGCTCTTAATTACGCCACTCAGCGCCAACTCTTTAGCCAAAATAAGCACGGTAAAATTACACTTATCTTGACAAACATTAATAAATCATATTGGTTTATCATTTGCAGGGCATCTGCGACAATCTGGTATTGTGTGTGGTACGCGCCTGGGATTTGGATAAGCCACTGCTGTTTGCACCAGCAATGAATACACGCATGTATGATCATCCCATCACTCAGGAGCAGATTGAGAAGCTGCTCAGTTGGGGCTACCGGCAGATACCCTGCGTTTCCAAGACGCTGATGTGCGGCGACACGGGCAATGGTGCCATGGCCGAGGTGCACACAATTGTGGCAACAGTTGTCGCCACCTTTCATTGTAAATAATAGTATATAAACGTTTTTGTTAAATAAATGGTTTGGCAAGTTTATAAAACTGTGCAGCAAAATTATTATATTTTGGGTTTTTCAATTTATTTGTAATAATGTTTATTGGTTAATTTTGAGTGCATCTAGGAGAGCAAAATGATTTCGTTTTCCTCTTTTTTTCATATTTGTTTTTTGCTTTTTGTTTTGTTTTGAATTTTGTTCCTCATCGCATTATCATTATTTTTTTAAATTGCATTTGAGTTTTAAATTTACACTTGTGTATCTCTTTTTTTGCAGTGTTTAATTGTGGGCGTGTGTGTGTGTTTGAGTGTGTTTATCAACAGTTTTATGCATTTAAATCATCATTTTTTATCTGCGAATTACAATTACATTTATATATATATTATGTGTCTGTGGGTTGGGTGTGTGAAGGATGAATGATAAACTTAGAATTAGGGGAAATAAAAAGCTTAGTTTGTAAATTACACAATAAAATATATTATGTATATGTAAGTATGTATGTATGTACTGTAGAGTCGTATGTATGTATTATAAATGTATTTTGCTTAGTTATCATCATTAAAAACGAACCAACTGAATTATCATCACGCACATCTTTCTGCTGCTGCTGACACAAAATTATAAAAATATAGTCTTTAGGCATACATTGTTTTAAAGTGTCACGATTCTAGCTTATCTATATATATATATCTATTTAAATATATATATATTTATATTTTTTCCTTTTATAAATTACAAGTAATATTAAACGTAAATATATTTACATAGCTTTTTTGTTTGTTGATTTTGTTATTGGTTTTGCTGCTTTTGCCGCTGCCTTTTTATTTGTTTGTTTTTGTTATTTGTTTAAATTACATTGGGTGTATTTTAAATATGTTCATATCAACTTGTTTTTAATGTGCCCTTGCCATACCCCACTTATTTTGAGGATATGCAACAAGAAGCACCAAATACACAACACTTGCTTCATATTATTAATACTAAGCTTAGATCCCACCCCGCCCCTAAAAACCTTTTATGAAGTTTTTTTGTTTCATTTCGTTTTGTTTCTTAGTCATGCTTTATACAAAAGGTGTGTATGTGTGTGTTTATGTAGACTTTACAATGTGTGTGTAGACTTTCCTTGCGAATGATATTTAATATACATATACATGATGCATTATATTGTAGCTGTGTGGTACGAGTGTATTTGTGTGTGTGTGCGCACAAGCCTCTGCACTAAACGGTTTCCTTCCAACTCTGACACGCAATTTGTAGAAAAGTAACGGTAATGAGAAATCAATATCGATTTAGAATATGCCTTGGGACACGCACGCTAAACAATACATAATAATTATATATGTATGTATACTATATAAGTCATTGCATCTAAATAGGGATAAACTCTATATATATGTAATATATATATATATAACTATAATACGTTTTCAAGTTGCAACTTCCTACTGCTTTGCTCTCATCTAATCACACACGACACGCATAGCTTCGACGCACTGATGCAATCGTCATGGCAGAAGGCGCCACACTGCTGGCAAATCACCATTGCGTTCAAAGCACAGGCGCAGCTGTTGTTTGTTGCCTCGTTGTTGCCGGGTGGCGTGTTCTCTCCACTTTGTTGCTGCAATTGCAGTAGAGTAGCATGTTGCTGATGCTGCTGTTGTGTTGCTGCTTGTTGATTGGCTGCACCGCCACCCGCTGCAGCTGTTGTTGCTGCAGCTGTCGTCGTCACTATGTAATTGTTGCTGGCATCGATTAGAGTTGCCGAACTGCTGTTGTTGTTGTTGGTGCTGCCGTCAATGTAGGTGATATTTGTGCCTATTAAAGTGTTGAGCAACATTTTTAGTATTTAATTTTACAAGTATTTTCTTATTTACTTTAAGAAATTAAGTGCAATTATAAATAATAAAGTTATATAAATATACATACTTAAATACGCTCGTAACGTTCACAGTTGGGGCTGTTAAAAGCTGTTAATTTTTTTGGGTAAAAGAGATAGGCTTTTGTTCTCAAAATTATACCTACATAATATCTAAGGTACCCGAATCTGATAAAACTATCTTCTAGATTTATGCAATAATCTTAGACAAATTTGTCTCAGATTCTCAAGCTTTATGTCATATTTGTTTTGGCTATATATCAAAATGTAATTCCCTCAATTATTTTTTTTATTTTTAAAATATATGCAAAAATTAGAAGAAGTTTTGCAAACTTTCAACGATCAATTTAATCTAAACCAATATATTCATATATATAATTTGTTAAATAATTTTTTGAATTCAATATTATATTTATGCATGTATGAAATTCAAATCATTGATAAAAATAGTAAAATTAGTACTTGACTTGTAGTAATAATAAACAAAATAATGTTTACCGTATGTAAAGTATCCTTTCCCTATATATATAAAAACATATTTGTTACTTTTTAATCTCTTTGTTTTTCAGCTCTTAAGCAGCTCCCATAAATGTGAATGCTTTCCAAATAAGAAAATAAAACATGCATTTGTTTTACATACTCGAACAATACGCAAAGGGTTATGTTGAAATGAAAAAGTGTCAACGGTTTGATTTTGGTAAACAAATCTAATGTGATGTGTGATAATTAAAAGTGAGATGATTGCGTGCCAATTTGTATTATTGATATTGATGAATTTGTGGGCGGTGGATTTGAAAGACGTACCTCGCTAAGCACACTAATAAAACACCAATTTACCTGCAGCAATATTGCGCCGGACAATATTCGCGGCCGCATTCACATTGCCCAGTTGTTGCTGTTGTTGCACCTGCTGCTGCTGCTGCACCTGTTGAAACTCATGATGATGATGCATTCCATCATTTGTGACACCATTGCCAGCGCTATTGTTGTTATCCACAGAAGCCGGACGCCCGCGTCCGCCCATCGTAATGCCATTCAAGCCATGCAACGGATTCTGCACCGTGACAAACTATGCCAATTAAAAGGGATTATTCAGTGTGGACTCAAATTGAGAGGTTTTCACTTGGCGAGTTGGCAACTACTCACCTGATTCTGATGCAGTGGCGGCGCACTAGAAGCACGCGGAGCCTGATTGTCAGCGGCACCAACAGTGGCCCGATGCACTAGCACATATTGGCCCGTTCCATTCTGATGAAGTAGCTGCTCCTGCTGCGCTGGTGCCTGCCCCTGTTGCTGCTGTTGTTGTTGCGTCACCTGCTGCTGCAGCTGCTGTGGCGTGCCACTCGACGCCACTCCCGGCGCCGCTGTCAACATGTGCCGTATCACTGTCGTCGGCGACGGCTTGCGCTGCACATATTTCTTGCGCGGAAATCCCGTCATCCTTGGGCCAATCACCTGCAAATTAGAATGAACTATGATTAAATAGGTGTTCAACTAGGAAGTAGATCTATGCTTAATATAATATAAGGCATATACTATGGATGTTTAAATTATATCTGTTGGACTCAAATTATTTCTGTGATCCTTGTCTTCTATGATTTTGGTCTAAAAATGATATCTCCAATAACTTCTCCTTTACCTTCTATCCCTTCCTCCTCAAAATAATATATCTGGATATCAAAATTATTAATCTAGTTCGGTATACCTTACCCCTTGGCCGGCTCAAAATCGTATCCCTAATCCCCCAATGATTACCTTATACACTCCTGGTCTGCCCACGCCCATCAAGTTGGGCGGCATGCCGGCGGGCAGAACTGCTGGCGCGGCATTCGCAGAAACGGCAGCTGCACCGCTCACTAGCAGCTCCTCCTGCTTGAGTAGATTTTGTACGGGTGGTGGCGCAGCAGTAGCTGCAACTGTCACATTGCTGGCCACGGTGCTCAGGTTGCTCAGTGGTGTCGCTGCCACCGTGGATACATTGAGTACTGGATTGCTGCTGCTGCTGCTACTCACAGCAGTTGTTACTACTGTCGTTTGCTGCTGCTGATTCAGTATGGCCGCTGGGGGACGCAGTTGCGCTTTGAGGTTCTCACGATTCGGACTATTCTGGATGACCGCCTGGCAGATTTGATAGCTGCGCTCCAAATTCACAGCACCTGGTGGCAAACGATTTGTGGTCGCCTTGCGTCCCTTCCCCGTTGGCATCTTTGGCTGCAATCGCTGTTGGGCAATCGTTGTTGGTATTCCCGATTGTGGCAACGTTTTCATTGTCAGCACATTGTTCACAGGCACAACGGGTAGTTGCAAGGGTTGCTGTTGTAAATTGCTGTTGTGATTCGTTGTTGCCGACTGCTGCTGCTGTTGTTGCTGTACAACCACATTGGCATAGGTGGACGGAATCTGTGGATTATTTACGGCTGCTCCTGCTGTTGCCACAACTGTTGCTGGTGTTGCTGCTGTTGTTACTGTGTTGGGCGATGCATTTGCTGTTCTTGTCATAGAAATTATATTCAGCGGCTTTGCTATAAATTTGGGCGGCTGCTGCTGTTGCTGCTGGTAGCTTTGCTGTTGTTGTAGTTGCTGTTGCTGCAGAAGATTGTTGTTGGCCGCCTGCGCGAGCAGCTGTCGCTGATGCAATTGCGCTTGCAGCGCGTATTGCTGCTGTAATTGTTGTTGTTTCTGCTGCTGCTGTTCAAGCTGCTGTTGCTGCTGTTGCTGAGCCAGCAAATTGGGCGTTAGAAACTGCTGGGCACCATTGCTGTTGATCTCAAAAGGTTTGCGCAGCGCAGCAACTGGCAGAGTCTGATGCGCTTTCTGCAGCGCATTGCTGCTTGTTGCCTGCTGCTGTTGTTGCTGTTGTGCGGCTGCTTGTAATGTAAACTGTTGCAATAGTTGCTGCTGTTGTTGCAGTTGCTGCTGCTGACGTTGTTGTTGCTGCTGCTGTTGTTGCTGCTGCAGCAGAAAGTTCCCAATAATTTGTCCATTTGAATCCACCAAAATTTGACGTTGCTGCTGCTGAGGTGCTTGTACAGGTGCAGCAGCAGCAACCGCTGCCGTTGTTGCTGGCTGGGTTAGCTGTTGATTGATGGTAATGTTGCTGCTGCTGCTGCTGCACAGGCTCAAATTGTTGCTGCTGTCATTGCTGTTGCTGCTGTTCGTGATGACAGTGCTGGATACCTCCATTTCAGCAACGGACATCGGCACAGAACCATCGCACAGCAACTCGTGGGTGAGCTGTGGAGCAGATCATAATGATTAGATTATAATATGCATATGAGCGATAATTTATATTGACAAACTTACCTCATTGGCGAAATCGTTGCTATGCGCTTGCGGCATAAATGAATGCGGCGTCAATTGCACAACATCTTGCAACTGAGCCTGCAACTGTTGTTGTTGCTGCTGATGGTGATGCTGCTGTTGTTGCTGTTGCTGCTGGTGATGCTGCTGCAGTTTGTCAACAATATCGCGTACTTCGTCGCTTTCGCTGTCGTCCATGACATGATCGACCATTGCACTCATTACTTCGTCATGATCGGGATCCTGTTCCTGATCCGCATCGATGCATTCGACTACCTCATCGACATCGACAACATCATCGTCCTCATCTTCTTCATCGTCGGGCACATCGTTGTCATCGAGCAGCTGATGGCACTCAACCATGTCATCCATGACCTCCTCGGCCTCATGTACCACATCCATTAGCTGGATAGCCTCATTGCTAGACGCTGCCGGCGCAGCAGCTGACATCAACTTGATCCCACCAAAATTCCAATCATGTTGCACATGCTGAAACATTTCACTCGAATTCAACTCAACAGCAGGCGACAACTGTTGCTGTGGTTGTTGCTGATGTTGTTGTTGCTCCTGTTGCTGCTGCTGTTGTTGCTGGAGTGTTGCGACTGTGGTGAGCATTGCTTGCATATCGGCAAGTGTTGCTTCCGCTGCGCTAACCACTGCTGCGCCTGCTCCTCCGCCGCTGCCTGTTGCTGCTGTCGTTGTGGTTGTTGCCGCCGTCGATGAGGAGTTGCTGCTGGAACAGGACGACGACAGCGATGAGGATAACGAGGAGGAGGCACAACTGCTGCTCGATGCCAGCGAACTTGCCGGCGTCGTCGTAGCCAGCGAAGAGGAGTTCGATGAGCAACTGCTGCTCGCCATGGCTGGCATCGTTGACATGGTCAGCGTCATGCCACTCGAATCCTCCAGCTGCTGCTTATCACAATGATCATTCAGTTTTATGATTGTCGCGGTCGCTATAATGGGTATTAAAGGTACACAGGTTAGCAAATGGTTAATTATTAGATTAATGTTAATATATATTACAATTGGGCGATGATGATGATGAGTAGTAGGCGTGGCTGATTGCTGCTTGATCGTGGAAGTAAGCTGCGTTTGAGCAAGAAATGAAAACAGCATTAGATGGTGATTGAATCAAATCTTGGTATATTAAAAAAAAAATATTTATGTATATATCCAAACTGAATACAGATACAAGTTTAACAAATTTATTGCGTATTCCGAAAGAAACAAATAATTTTGAAATTTAGTTACAAACTATTACAAACTTTATGAAAGCAAACTTAAGTAAATACTACAAATTAAAATAATAATTTTTTAACAACCACAAAAAACAGAAAATATGAACTAAAAATTATAAAATTAGTTTATATAAACACAAAAGAAATAGCTATAGCTAATATATACAACTAGAAACAATTACAGCAAAAGCACTGAATATTATTTTATGTGGCTACAAACATATGCACAAAATAAACTAGTGTCTAAGATTAATTGCTTTAATGGGATACTAAAAAACCAAAAAGACATCTAATAACAAAAATAGCTACATAAATTAGAAAATAAATACAATAAAACATAGAGTTTAAATACACTTGTTAAAAACAATGGGATAATTAACCACAACCGATTTATATTATTATTTTAGTTGGCATTCAAAATGTTCAAAATAAGCTTACCATGATCGATCGTATCGGCAAATACAAAGTCATGGCTAGATGTTGTCGTTGAAGCGCTTGTTGTTGCTGCCACATTAACCGTTGTTGCTTTGGTATCTGAACAGAAATACACAAAATATTTAAAATATATATTGTTTACCAGAATTTGGAGTATATTACACACCTTCTACAAGCTCAACATCCTGCAGATAATCCACAAAATTGTCGACAGCAATTGTTGCTGCTGTCGCTGGAATTTGCACTGGATTTGTTGTGGTTGCTGCTGCTGCAGTTGCTGCTGTTATTGTTGTTAGTGTCTGTGGTGCATCAGGTGGCTCTATTTTATCACAGGTACTGTTGATAAGTGGCTGCTGCTGCTGGTTGTTGTTTGTTAAAGCTTGTGTTACTGTTGTTGCTGCTGTTATTGTCGCTGTCGCAGCAGCAACATGATCAACAACATCGACTGCGATAGGAACAATCTCAGCTATATCGTGTTTTATTTGCTTACTCTCCCGCGACGTTGTCGGCAGCTCATCCGGCAGTAGCACATTCTCGTCGACGTCATTGTCCACCAAATCGATTGTTTCAGGCTCGCTGCGTTTGCGGCGCGACGGACTGCTCGACGGACGTTTCAGGATGCGTCGCTGTTGCTCTGTTACAGCGTTGCTGCTGCTGCTGTTGCTGCTTATTATTGCAGCTGTAGCAGTTGCGGTTGTTGTCGCATCCAAGTCCAAGCTGTTGGTAGCTGTTGTTGTGGCTGTCGTTTCGCACTTTGTGCTCTGCAAATGTTCAAATTTTACATAAATCGATTGCTTAAAAATAAGTCTTATTTCTAAATAATTTAAAAATTAAAAAAATAATAATATATTTTATTTTATAAATGGAATATTTATTTGCATACCACATTAAATTTCAGTTCAGTCTCATTATCACATGTTGCTTGTTGTTGCTGTTGTTGTAGCTGCTGCTGCTGGTGTTGTTGTGGCTTTGTTGATGTTGTTATTGTTGGTGGTGGTGCTGCTGCTGCCGCTGCCGCTGCTACTGGCCTCGCCGTCGGCTCCAGCTTGATCAATTTGCTGGGAGGCGGGTTTGTTGTGAGCGGTTCACGCTTTGCATTCTTCTCGCCCCAATACGGCTCGAAATGCTTCAGCTTCCATGGATCGAGTTTGTTCTTTTCGCGTTCCGCTTCCGTTTTCAGTTTGATTTGATTCTCGGGCGTGAATTCACCTTCGCTGAGACGTTCACGCCACTCCAGGCAGGCGCGCGCAAAGAACTCATTATTTAGGCAGGAAGCGCTCAGCCGAATGACTTCTTGCGAGATGCTATTGCGACTGTTGCTGCCACTCCCACTGCTTGTGCTCGGCTGTTGTTCGAGTTGCTGATCGATCATGAGCAATGTTGGCTGCTGCTGCTGCTGCACCACCAACTCGCTGGCCTCACGATCGACGCTCGGCAACAGCTGGATGAGATTGTGTTGATAGAGTGGCGGCAGCAGCGAGAACGTTTGCTTATTAAGTAACGCCCGCAGATTCGTTGAGGCCAATATAGAATCGGGCGTTTCCAAATCGATTTTGCCATCCTTTGTCTGTTCGATTTGGGCGGCAGTCGTTAGCTTCTTATTGCTGCGTCGCCGTGGCTTCACACTGAAGCCCGGTATCGAGGCCAGCACCTCGCGCATCATTGTCGTTTGGCTGGCGGCTTTTGTTGTCCCCGTCGAGCAGCCAGCACCAGCTCCAGCAGCAGTTGCGGAGCCTGTGGCATTGGCAGCTGCTGCTGCTGCTGCAGCGGCTTCTGCAGCTGCTGCTGCTGCCGCTGCCGCCGCAGCTGCTTTGGCCTGCTGTTGCTGTTGTATGCGTCGACTGCTAATGCCGCGCACAACGGGCATTGAAGTAACAGCAGGTGTTGGGGCGGCAGTTGGGGAGATTGGTAGCACGTTCAACGCTGGCGCTGGCGTTAGTGCAGCGGTTGCTGCGTTATGCAACGCATCTTCACTGGGCGTTGGTTTCTTCTCAGGTGGTATGGGTTTCATAATGATGCGTGGCAGGTGGCGCCTGTTAACAAGAAGAAATTGATAATAAAAATATAAACAAATATATAAATCTTTAATTTGCAATTTTTTTTGCTCGACAGTTAGAACTTTAGAGCATAGCAATATAAGATTGAACAGAAAATATAACATTTAGCCATTAGAATTTGAAATAATGATGTCTACCTCAGACTATGTGTGTGCTGCTTATTGGGTGAAAGTTGCTGTTGTTGTTGCTGCTGCTGATGAAGCTGCTGTAGCTCAATGGTCGCCGTTTGCTGTACTGTGGCATCGAAGGCGAGTGGATCCTTTTCATCGTCATCGTCCACGAGATTCACATGCGCCGTTACCTCCATAATCACAGGTGTTATGTGTTGTTGGTGTTGCAGTTGTGGAATGGTGGGCAAATGTTGTAGCTGCTGTTGTTGTTGCTGGTGGTGATTGTGTAGCTGCTGCTGTTGCGGCGACGGCGACGGCGCCACTGCTGATGTTGATGTATCCGGCGTTATGGTTTTCATATTGATTTATTAACTATTTACAACTATGCGCAGCGAATTTTCCAGTTGTTGTTCTTGTTGCTATTGTGTCCATGTCAAGCGATTTTATTGTTGTTAATTTTGCGGCAGTAATTTAATTGTTTTTTGCGAACATACTGTAAAACACACATAAAAAAAAAGGAGTTATAAACAAGTTTAGAATTAGAGCGGCTGCAACTAACCTGGCCAGCAGCAGTTTTAGCCATCACAGGCAACGGCAGCAGGTGTGGGTGGTGGGCCGGCAACGTAGCCAATTTTGTGAGGCGACCCTCTCTACTTGTTCTTCTTGTTGTTGTTATACAAGTTAACAGTTATTAGAGGAGTCGTCGTCGTTGTTGTTGTTGCCGTGTGTGTGCCTTACAGTTACTCCTCTCTTAACTCTTACTCATAGCCCAGTCACAATATTACACACGCTAATTTTCAGTTTCAGTTCTCTTTGCCTTTCCTTTTCCGCCGTCAATTTCTGGCCTACAATAACAAACACGACAAAAAAAAAGAAAAAAAGCAAAGTTGGTTGGTTTGTTGCTTTTGCCCCTGCAGGAATAATACATATGTATGCACACACACACTAACACACTGCATACAAATATAATTACAATGCGCACACACACACAGAAAGAAACAGGCGCACGCACGCACATATATATAAATATAATGTATATGTGTGCGTAAAAAGGTTTTTGCGTGGTTTGTTATGGCTTTTGTTAATTGCGCTGCACTCAAGTTAACGGTTAACGGCATGGCCCAGCACTTGCACTTGTTTATGGTTCGTCCTTACACACTACAAGTCGATAATAAAATAATGTATGAATGGTGTTTGCAAAGACACAAACAAAAGCAGAAGCAGAGAGCCACAAAATTTTGGATTCTTTTCTGCTTCTTGCGCTGCATAGAGTGGACTCTGTCTGACGCAAGCGTTCACATATGCTTTGGCTACACGCCAACGTCTGTCTTTGTTGCGCGTACACGCGAGTTAGCTACGCAGCAAAAAAAAAAGCTGCCAGTTAATTGAATGAAATTGTATTTACTTTACACACTAAAAACTAAACACAAACATAGCGCGCACTTGCCGTATTACATTTTAATGTTTGTTAGGGTTTTTGTTTGATGGTTAAATTATAATTATTTGGGCTCCCAGTTTGAGAGCAATAGGGATGTTAAAAACTGCACTACACTAGAACTAGAGCTGCAAAACAATTGCCAGTATTTATCGATATCAATAGTCGAGAAAGTGAATGGCATATCGTGTCGATAAGCTATCGAATGCACAGAAATGCGATATACCTTTAGAGCAGATACGCTATAATAGATATGCATAACTGCAACTGTGAATATATATAATAAATTGTTACAAACAGTATCTCAATAAATCGCACAATTGCAATCGATAGTGGAAACTATCGATAGTCCTGCAGCTCTGCGCTTCTGATAAAAAAAACAGATGTAAACAACGCCGGCAGCCGCTCTTGATAAGTGGGAAATGTTTTAATAATTTGTTAGTTAAAAGTAATTGTAAATAACTGCGGTAAAGATGTTCTCAATGTGCAAACAGACACACGCGGCCACCGCTATCGAATTCGCCATCTCGTGCCGCTTCTTTAACAATGTTGAGGAGAATTTGGTGGTCGCTGGCGCCAATGTGCTCAAAGTGTATCGCATTGCGCCCAACGTGGACGCAGTGCAGCGCCAAAAGCTCAATCCCAGCGAGATGCGCTTGGCGCCCAAAATGCGTCTCGATTGCCTGGCCAGCTATAACTTGTATGGCAATGTTATGTCGCTGCAGAGTGTCTCGCTGGCTGGCGCTATGCGGGATGCACTCCTAGTTAGTTTCAAGGATGCAAAGTTGTCGGTGCTTCAACTAGATGCGGATACCCAAACGCTGAAAACACTGTCACTGCATTACTTCGAGGAGGATGATATACGTGGCGGGTGGACAGGTCGCTATCATGTGCCCGTGGTAAGAGTGGATCCGGATGCGAGATGTGCCATTATGTTGGTCTACGGCAAGCGTTTGGTCGTCCTGCCCTTTCGCAAGGACAACAGTCTGGACGAGATAGAGCTGGCCGATGTGAAACCCATTAAAAAGGCACCCACTGCTATGGTTACACGCACTCCCATAATGGCCTCCTATTTGATTGCGCTTGCCGATCTCGACGAGAAACTGGACAATGTGCTGGATATACAATTTCTTCATGGCTATTATGAGCCAACACTGCTCATACTCTATGAGCCGGTACGCACCTGTGCCGGACGTATAAAGGTCAGGTCGGATACATGTGTCCTCGTCGCGATCTCCTTGAACATACAGCAGCGAGTGCATCCAATTATTTGGACAGTGAATAATTTACCGTATGATTGCCTGCAAGTCTTTCCCATACAGAAACCAATCGGTGGCTGTCTGGTGATGACAGTGAATGCTGTCATCTATCTAAATCAAAGTGTTCCTCCATATGGCGTCAGTTTGAACAGTTCGGCTGATAATAGCACCGCCTTTCCGCTGAAGCCACAGGATAATGTGCGCATCAGTTTGGATTGTGCTAATTTCGCCTTCATCGATGTGGATAAACTGGTGATATCGTTGCGCACGGGTGATCTTTATGTGCTCACGTTGTGTGTGGATTCCATGCGAACGGTGAGAAACTTCCATTTTCACAAGGCGGCCGCAAGTGTGCTCACCAGCTGCATTTGTGTCTGTCACACCGAATACATCTTTCTCGGCTCCCGTTTGGGTAACTCGCTGCTATTGCATTTCACCGAGGAGGATCAGAGCACAGTGATTACCCTGGATGATGTTGAGGCGGCTGTGGAGCAGCAAACCATTGAGCAAACACCCGAAGAATTGGCTGATGAATCGCCTGTCTACGATGTGGAACAGCATGAGGCGCCACCGCAATCCAAATCACGTCGCATCGAAGACGAGGAACTCGAGGTGTATGGCTCGGGCGCGAAGGCATCTGTGCTTCAGCTGCGCAAGTTCATCTTTGAGGTGTGCGACAGTCTTATCAATGTGGCGCCCGTCAATTACATGTGCGCCGGCGAACGCGTCGAGTTCGAGGAGGATGGTGCCACACTGCGTCCCCATGCAGATAACCTAAGCGATTTGAAGATTGAACTGGTCGCTGCAACGGGTCACAGTAAAAATGGAGCCTTATCCGTTTTTATTAACTGCATTAATCCTCAGATCATCACAAGCTTTGAGTTGGACGGTTGTCTGGACGTGTGGACGGTGTTTGATGACGCAACAAGAAAGGCTTCCACTGCCAGACAGGATCAACACGATTTTATGCTGCTCTCGCAGAAATCTTCGACGCTGGTGCTGCAAACCGGGCAGGAGATTAATGAGATTGAGAATACGGGATTTACGGTCAATCAGCCGACGATATATGTGGGCAATCTTGGTCAGCAGCGATTCATAGTGCAGGTAATGGGATAAGCCACTTCTCTCCAGCTGCACATTCCATAATAACGCCATTTGTCTTACCCAGGTAACCACTCGGCATGTGCGTCTGCTGCAGGGCACGCGTCTCATCCAGAATGTGCCCATCGATGTGGGCTCGCCTGTGGTGCAGGTGTCCATTGCCGATCCCTATGTGTGTCTGCGTGTGCTCAATGGTCAGGTCATCACGCTGGCGCTTCGCGAGACACGTGGCACACCCCGATTGGCCATCAATAAGCATACAATCAGCAGTGCCCCACCTGTTGTGGCAATTGCAGCGTATAAGGATCTATCGGGTCTGTTCACCTGCAAGGCAGATGATGTGCTGAATTTGACGGGCAGTTCTGGTGCAGGATTTGCCAATAGCTTTGGTGGCTACATGAAGGCAGAACCCCAAATGAAGGTGGAGGACGAGGAGGATTTGCTGTATGGCGATGCGGGCAGTGCTTTCAAGCTAAACAGCATGGCGGATCTGGCCAAGCAATCAAAGCAAAAGAATTCGGATTGGTGGCGCCGCCAACTCATCCAGGCAAAGCCCAGCTATTGGCTGGTGGTGGCCCGACAAAGTGGCACCCTGGAAATCTATTCCATGCCCGATATGAAGCTCGTCTATTTGGTCAATGACATTGGCAATGGTGCTTTAGTTTTGAGTGATGCCATGGAATTTGTGCCCATCTCGCTGACGCAGGAGAACTCCAAGGCGGGCATCCTGCACGCGTGTATGCCACAGCATGCCAACTCTCCGCTTCCGCTGGAACTCAGTCTGGTCGGATTGGGTCAACATGGCGAGCGACCGTTGCTGTTGGTGCGCACACGTCTCGAGCTGCTCATCTATCAGGTCTTCCGCTATGCCAAGGGTCATCTCAAGATACGCTTCCGCAAGCTGGAGCAACTGCATCTGCTGGAACAGCAACCCACACACATTGAACTCGATGGCGAAGATGTCGAGGAAGCGGAATCGTATAATATGCAAGCGAAATACGTGCAAAAGTTGCGCTACTTTTCCAATGTGGGTGGTCTGGAAGGGATTATGGTGTGTGGCGTGAATCCCTGCTTTGTATTCCTCACCTCACGTGGCGAGCTGCGCATCCATCGACTGCTGGGCAATGGAGATGTGCGCAGCTTTGCGGCATTCAACAATGTGAATATACCGCATGGATTCCTCTACTTTGACACCACATACGAGCTGAAGATCTCGGTGCTGCCCAGTTATCTGAGCTACGATGCTGCGTGGCCGGTGCGCAAGGTTCCACTGCGATGCACACCCCGCCAGCTGGTCTATCATCGCGAGAATCGCGTCTATTGTCTGATCACCCAAAAGGAGGAGCCGATGACCAAATATTATCGCTTCAATGGCGAAGATAAGGAGCTGTCCGAGGAGTGTCGTGGGGAACGTTTCATTTATCCCATTGGCTCACTGTTCGAAATGGTGCTAATCAGTCCAGAGACATGGGAAATTGTTCCAGATGCCTCCATTCAATTCGAGCCCTGGGAACATGTCACAGCTTTTAAGATCGTAAAACTCTCCTATGAAGGTACTCGCTCTGGATTGAAGGAGTACCTGTGCATTGGCACCAATTTCAACTACAGCGAGGACATCACCAGTCGTGGCAACATTCACATCTATGACATCATTGAGGTTGTTCCGGAACCGGGAAAACCTATGACCAAATTCAAGCTAAAGGAAGTCTTCAAAAAGGAGCAAAAGGGTCCAGTTTCGGCTATATCCGATGTGGTTGGATTTCTGGTCACTGGTCTCGGCCAGAAGATCTACATTTGGCAGCTGCGGGATGGAGATCTCATCGGTGTCGCCTTCATCGACACGAACATCTATGTGCATCAGATTATAACCGTCAAATCCTTGATATTCATCGCCGATGTTTACAAGTCAATCAGTTTACTGCGCTTCCAGGAGGAACATCGCACCTTGTCGCTGGCCTCCCGAGATTTCAATCCGATGGAAGTGTTTGGCATTGAGTTCATGGTGGATAACTCTAATTTGGGTTTCCTAGTCACCGATGCCGAGCGCAATCTCATTGTCTACATGTACCAGCCGGAGGCGCGTGAATCTCTTGGCGGGCAAAAGTTGCTGCGCAAGGCGGATTATCATTTGGGTCAGGTGGTGAACACCATGTTCCGTGTGCAGTGTCATCAGCGTGGTCTGCACCAACGCCAGCCCTTCCTCTACGAAAACAAGCACTTGGTCATCTATGGTAGTTTGGATGGCGCCTTGGGCTACTGTCTGCCACTGCCGGAGAAGGTCTATCGGCGATTCCTCATGTTGCAGAATGTGCTGCTCTCGTATCAGGATCATTTGTGTGGCTTGAATCCCAAGGAGTATCGCACCATTAAGTCGGTGAAGAAAATGGGCATTAACCCGTCGCGCTGCATCATCGATGGTGATCTCATTTGGTCATATCGCATGCTGGCCCATTCGGAGCGCAACGAGGTGGCCAAAAAGATTGGCACACGCACCGAGGAGATACTTGCCGATCTGCTCGATATCGAGCGCATCTCGGCCGTCTTCTAAAGCAGCTCGATCTCTGCTCGACAAATGTTTGTAAATTGTTTACTTTAAGTCCTATTTCTATGTATGATTAAGTTGAAACCAAACTTCGCTGCTCCAAATGGACCAACAAAATATTTTGTTAAGTGAAGAAAGTTTGTAGATTTTCAAAATATATATACAAATATTTTTTGAAATATTAGATTGAATTCGAAAACGGTGTTTTAATATTGCTTATTAAAAATACATTTCCACACTGATTGAATTAGCAACACATTTGTAAATTGTTTTGAATTTGTTTATGATATTTGTTTTTTTTTTTTTTTTTTTTAATGGTATGGTATGGATATATAATTAATTCATTGTATAAACTAACAACATCATCAGTTAATTAATTAATTAATTCAAAATGTGACAGCAGCCATCACTTTTCGTACCAAGTGAAAAAATATAATGAAAATACATATTTCAATCAAAGATCTTCATCCGAAGAGAAACAGAAACATTTTGCACTTACAAAATTAAACAGCAGATATATATATATACATATATAGATCGATACATATATATATATATAGGTGCGTATTGAAATTACACTTTTTGCTTAATTATTAAATGTGCACATGTGTGTGTATTGGGTGTGTGTAGTTTTTTATGAAGGCGCTTCAATCGTCTCTCGTTGAGCAAACTAATTTAGTTTAGAATTAACAACAGGCTGAGTTTTGCTTGCTTTCCAAATGATTTTATGACGATGCATAATATTTTTATATGTGTACGTAGTGGTGTTTGTTTGTTTTCTCATCGCAACCTTGACTCCTCCTACTTTTAGATCTGGGAGCGCAGGCGTGGGCGTGGCAAGTCCCCGAACACAGGCTCCCCATGCACACTCTTGGCCAACGCCTTGATGCTGGCCGCAATGTCCACAGTGTTGTCCAGCACCTATTAATTGATTAATTATTAATTAGATTATATTATATATTATAATTATATTGTTGGTCAACTGACCTCCTCATCCTCGAGCACAGCCTGATGATGATGCTGATTGTTGTTGTTGTTGTTGATGTTCGCGCGCTCGGCCAGCGGCGAGTTGGCAATCTCAACGGGCAAACTCCGAGCAAAATTAAGCATAAATTGACCACGAGATCCAGCGCCTCCACGCATCGGTATGGGCAAAGAGCTTTCCAAGTCGAGGGCATCTGTCGAAGGAAAATTATATTTATTATTTACTTAAATAAAGTTAAAATGGAAGAGATCAACTTACCCTCCGCCTCATCGGCATCGCTCATGTTGTCCTGTTGCTGCTGCAACTGCTGCTGCTGAAAGCGCTGATATTGCTGCTGCTGGTGTTGCTGATAGAGGTGCTGTGCCTGGCTGGGTGCATCCACATCCTCCAGATCGAAAAGACAATCGTCGGCATCGTCTGCGCCAGAAGCAGCAGTTGTTGCCAACAACAAAGGGTTGTTGCTGCTGCTGGCAACAGTTGCTCCATGCTGTTGTTGTTGCTGCTGCCTGAAGGTGGGACTGTTGCCGACGCTCATGGGCGTGGCTTCTGGTGTGGCAGGCGGTGTATCAAAATTTGACATTTTGCGCGACGTCATCGTCGAGGAATTAACGGCACTCGCCGGCAACTGTTGCGGTTGCTGCTGCTGTTGTTGCTGTGGTTGCTGTTGTTCCATAAAACTGGGCGGCTGGATGAGAGGTGTGGTGGGTGTGGTCGGCGGTCGACTGCTCAAAGTGTTGCGACGACGTGTTGCCGTCGTTTGCACAACTACCTCGAGTGCAACAGGCTGGCCACGATCCAAGAGCTCACACGTCTGCTCCGGCACCTGCTGGATGAGGCGACTGAGGAGTGCCGCCTCCTGATCACACTTCTCCCGGAAACTCTTAAGCAGCGCAAACTTTTGCTCCGTATATCGTTCGATGCGTTCAGTGGTCTCATTGATCTCTGCCTGGACGCGTGCATGCTGATATGCCTGCAACTGACGCAATCTCTGCACTCGTCCATCGAGCGGACAACTATTCTGGGACTGCAGCAGGGAGCCAATGCTCAGACTCGATGTGGAGTTCAATATGCCAGCCGATGCTGGTGTCGTCGTTATCATCGCTGAAGCTGCTGCTGACGATAATGTGGACACATCGGTTGCTGCTGCTGCGTCATCCAAAATGATCAGCTGAAAGATTTCCGAATAGGATTTGTGGCTGCGACGCAGCTGAAGCTCCTCATCGGTGGACGACACCAGCAGCTGACTGTTGATGAGTGTTGCTGTGGGGGTTGTGGCGCCAGCGCCGCTAACAGTTATTAAACGCTTGGCACACAGCACCATTTTGCAATTGATGCAAATGTAGAATTGCCAACTCTGATTTGGTTGATTCTGATGCGGCACAGCAGCCACATCCAATGTGAGGCTATAAATTAAATCACGCTGACTTATGGCATTTACGGTTACATCTGGAATGGGTCCATTTGCCTGCAATACAGAGAGAGAATATTTATCAATATAATTTTATAACAAAACATAAGTTAACATAACATAACATAACATAACATAAGTAAATATAACTTAACATAACATAGCATATAATATACAAATTTCAGAACATTATTTGCTTTAACATATAGCCTGTTAACTGCTCTTAACTTAAACAAGCGATTTTTAAGTATAAAAATAGATAGAGTAGTAAAGTAACATATATAAAATTAAAATTAGCAATTTTAATCAACTGCAATTTAAGTTTCGATTTATGTTACATTTCCTGCTCTTCCTCATCTGTTTAAAAATAACTGTCGCCGGTCAATGACTGATTAGGTAACAGTTTTGATAACGATAACAAATAGACATAAGTCGCTTTACTCATTCATTTTTATATCCAAGTCGATAAC
The DNA here is from genome assembly GCA_035042045.1 of Drosophila melanosoma. Taxonomy (NCBI): domain Eukaryota; kingdom Metazoa; phylum Arthropoda; class Insecta; order Diptera; family Drosophilidae; genus Drosophila; species Drosophila melanosoma. The sequence continues at coordinate 618,812 of JAWNLY010000049.1, forward strand.
AAACTGAATAAGAAATGTTAAATTAGTAGGCGTTGCCACATGTCTATATTTAAGCTTGCGTATCGATTAAGATTGTGCAAGTATTGCTGCATAATTACGAGCTGAGCAATTGCGCCTATTTATTAGTCAATAAGCAGCTGGTCAATGCCTGATTAGCTTTTGCTACCGATAAATAATTGCTAATAATAATTATATATTATTAATGAGTGCTCATAAAATTTAAATTATTTACTGAACATCGTATTTGTATTTAGTATTTGTTTTTGTATTTGCCGTGCACAGTAGTTCAAGTGCAAATTTGTCAATTATGTTCTCAAGAATGTTCAAGTCAAGTGGGTCTGCTTATCAGAGAGAGAGAGACAGAAACAGCCAGAGCGAAAGAGAGAGAGAGAGAGAGAGAAACAAGTAAACAACAAACAATTAGTGAAATGACAAAACGTTGTTGAGCACAAAAAAAACCGCACTACTTGTTTTTCATTTTGTTGTTGTTGTTTTATAGCATATTTATTGGCACAACATTAGATAAATGTGTGTCTGTTGTGAGTAGTAGTAGAACGAACTCCGACAAGACAAAATCAGCATTCATATATAATGTATAAATAAAACCAGGTACACAGAACAACTATCGTCAACAAACGTCAGAGAAAGACAAAAAGCCAGATAGACAGACAGACATATAAACATTTAAAATACGCGCAACAAAATTGTCTTTTCATTATAATTTGGTCAATTTAAATACCCTGTAATATTATGTAAAAAGAGTTTATACATTTTATTATAATATTATAGGCCAGTGCTGCAAACTAAATTGCATTTTACGAACTGTTTCCAAATCTTTTCTTCGGTTACGTTTATTATATGCACTCAAATCTGTTCATGCTAATATATGTAAAAATTTTGATAACGATAAGTTAGGGTTGCCAGCCATTTATAAATTTGTTTGAAGCAGTTGAAAGCATTTATGGATCATTGTTCACATTATTAATGATACTTGGTATTTAGAAAATAGTTTTAATATTACGAAAATCTAACTAACATTATACTTTCTTAGATTTTAAAATTGTCCTTTTTAAATATCGCCAAGTTGAGATAATATTTAAGACTATAAATGAATCAACGAAGATTAGAAAAAAACTGAGTTATTGCTCTCCTTTTCTATTTTGTACTCAATAAATTTTTAATTTTCTATGAACTAAAAAAAGTCTACTAATTTTATTTAAGAACAGAGTATTTTCTAGTCAAGCCACCGCAGTTGTAGCAAGTAGCACGTGTTGGCTGTATGATAGCAACTATGCTAAATTTGACACTTAGTTTAAACACAATACTCTACCGTCTATATTTAAACATATGTATATAGCTATATATGCATAAGCCGACAAATTAACTAAACGACCAACCCCAGTCCAGGCGAATTTAAATTGAATTAAGGTATGAAATGCAAACGTCAACACAAATCAAATAACAATGTTTCTCCTCTGTCTGGCATTTTTTTTATATAATATATATATATATATATATATATTATTTATATGTGGTCAGCGATTTTTCTAATGTGCGGCAATAGGGGGCAAGTTGGCACTAGTTTAATGCATGTGGCATTTGCTATAAAAACATCATCAACAACATCATCAGGTGGAATTAAATGCCTAAATTAAACAACATACCACAAATTGCATTTGTTTCTTTGTGTTTGATATATACGCATATGTATATATATATATATATGTATATATATATAGTATAGTGTGTAATATATAAATTCACAGAGTGATTCGTATTATTCGAGTATTATCTAAGCGCTTGTTGAGCTCTTCCGCATTTTACAAATGCAATTGACCCCAGAAACAGGGTTTAAAATGTTCTCTGTCGCACTTAAAATAATTTGTGTGTTGACAAATTAAGCTACAACCGATTTGGATCAGACTTTGATAAGATAAGACTTTTTATGCAAGACTTTTAGTTACGTTTCTCAATGCACCTGTTTGAACCAATTAACTGTATATATTTATTTTCTTATGTTGATCACCCTATTGAAGGGTTACATAACATTGATTCGCATTTATGTCTAAAACAATATCACGAAAAGTTCTCAAATAACGTTGGACATATTTTAAAGCAAGCCAATAATTGAGATCAATGTTTGATAAATATCTAATCAGTTTGTCAAACTTTTTAATTAAGTTTCTTAAGCTACTTATTAAAAAGTTGACAATTTAATTACCATGAATTTTACTAGTAGCATTAAAAATCTATTAATTCTGGCAAACGTCTCAAACGTCAGATTTCTTTGACAACTTCATAAAACATTTATTTATTTTTGAATAACAAATTAAGAAAAATTCTCGAATGACTTTAAATTCCACATACTACAGATTAAGCAACTGATTGATAATTATCCAGTATTTTTTTAAGCTTTTCAGAATTTATACTTTACCAGAAGCTTTTGTATATATCTAAATTAGAAAAAATTCTACTGATTCTGTTTGATAAATAACTCTTAGTTTTATCAAAGTGTACAGTTTTCTTGTTACCACTTAGACAGACGTTAAAAACGGCCAGGCACTTTATTGAGGTATAATTTCCTTACTTTTAATACTTTTTATCTGTTAACTATTTATATTATCTACCAAGATCTGTTGCCAAAACCATTTGTTAAATTTTAAGTGATTCGCCAACATTGGAATAACAAATAAAAAAATCTTGAAAAATTTTTAGCTAACTTTAGAGAGCCCACATGCATTAATTATAAGTTTTATTATTTTTGTCCTTGTCGCCAACAAGAATTACCAAGTTTGCTCCCAACCACCTGCCCCTTCCTCAGTGGATACAGTGGATACCACATAAAGCGGAGCTGCTGGTGCTCGGTTATTAAATGTCGTCGTCTCGTCGCATAGCACACATAAAATGTGTTTTGCATGTAAATTGTTGCTTTAAACGACTTGTTTACTCTTCTCTCAGTGTGCTTTGCTGTGTAATAATATCTAATCAGTCGAGACTATTATTATATTTATGTACTTTAGTTTTGTTTTTTTTTTTTTTTTGTACAAACAGCAAACAACAAGCAAATGCATTCATTAATGTCAAGAGTTTTTAGTGGGCCTCACAAATTTATTTGTCATGTTTTTGTTGTTGTTGCCGTGCCTTAAAACGCATTCAAATATGTGTGCATAAAATAGATATTTAAGCATATATGTATACATATCTATATGTATTTATTAACCATGTTATTTTTGCACGCCTCTTCTGATGCTTCTTTATGGCTTATTTCTGTTGTTGTTGCTACAGTTATTTGCAATTGCATTTTATGACAAGTTGTTGTCATATTGTTGTCGATTTGTCTGTTTGCTTGCGTTATTTAAACTGGCTTTTTTATGACCATATTTTTGTATATATGTTTTATTCCCTTTCGGATACGCTGATTGCATCGAGAATGATGTGGTAGAGTATATTGCCTCTAAATAAATTGCTATTGTCTTATATGAATTTAGAATGAAGAATGTGTTGTTTGCGAGTTTAAACCATGATTCATAAGGCATTGGGAAAACGATTACATCGATAAGTGCAAATCAATAAGACTATATAACTTAAGGATGTCTAAAGAAACCAATGTTTTCTCTTTATCGGAATAGTTTGTTGACATTAATTTGGGCATAAAAATCCGTTGATTTCTAACAAATGTTATGGCTCTGAAAAGTATTTACCTATTCCTACAAATGTAAATGTATTATTATTCTAAAATTAAAGCCAAAATCGAAGAGCAATCGATTATGAAAATCTGTTAAGTTTTCACAGTTATATGACACCCTTATGTTCTAACTACAGAGTATGGCATAGTCAGTAACTTGATTTCTTGTTCTCTTTTATTATCGCACTTTGCCTAAAGTTGACAACAGTAATATCCACTCCTCTATCTCTCTCTCTGTCTCTCGCAATATCCTCCCCATCTCTCTTCCACTGTTTACACAAGTTGTGGGTTTTACTTGCAGTTTGTAAAAAGCGCATCTTTTTTTTTGTAGCTGCAATGTGCAAAATGTCAATGACTTCGACAGCAATAACAATTGAAACTCAGCAGCCGCAGCAGTCAAACAGTTATTGTTGTTGTTGTCGCTTAATTAACACAATCGTTGTCGTCGTCGTTGGTTACGCCAATAATAATGGTTGACTTTTCGTTAATTGAAACTAAATGTTTCTCGCAGTTGCTAATTATGTATGGTGGTTGTGGTGGCGCCATCTAGCGTCCGCTGCCTGCTTCACGTCTGTCTAATTAAATAGCAATTTGTATTTTTATTTATGGCTCTCATTTGATTAAATGCATATGGTCGATTGGCAGAAATAAAACATTTTAATGCTAATCGACCTACCGAAAATAATTATATATAAAACATCGCATAATTATTTATTTATTATGTTTTTTTTGGAAATGCAGGAAACGTGCTGACGCGCACGTAATTCAAAACACCAGCAACAAAAAACGACTGTGGCAAGTTATATCAAAATTAATAAGCGACAAAAAACACAATAAAAATCGTATACGTTTAAAATTTGTTTGGCATGCGAAGATCATACATATTATTGATAAGGGAACTTTCCCGACAAATGCACTAACAGTTGTCTTTTAGCTTAAAGTCTCAATAAACATTTGCAGCAAGGACTCTGAAACTATACTAATGTAAACAGAGTAGCAGCAACCTGTTAACAGAACCCTTAAGCACTGTTAAGTCAGTCCTTTTAAAGCCGCTTGTTTTACGTGCAGTTGTTAATTTAAAATGGTATATAAGCTGTATCATTTTTAAGTTTCCTTCATTAGCAGATGTTACTTCTTCTTTGCAGATCACCTCAAACTGATTTTATTGCCAAAAGTTATCTTAACATATTTGCAGCTCAAACTAAAAAAATATACTTATTTCCACGCAACGCATGCCAAACCCATCATATTTGCAATTTTTGCTATCTGTGTCGCACTTGAAACTAGAACTCAACTAGAAATTAGAAAAACAATTGGAATTCATATCAGACTATATGTCTGGCTAACCGTTCCGTTTCCTCCCCTTTCACACTGACCCCGCTCGACCGTCTGCTACAAAAATACGCCAAAGTTTTATGTAACTACAGAAAAATGTAAAAATGCAATGCGTCTGTTTTTTTTTGTTATTGCTGCTGCTGTTGTTGTTGAGCAGGCATGTGTGCTATAAAAATAACAACTTCCAATAATAATGTGCACATTTTGCATAATTTATATTGTTGTTTACTCTAATGGCAGCGGTCTGTCGCCTAGAAAATTTAATTGATTGTCCCGTCATTAATTATATGCATAGCGTTAGTTTTCCAAAGTAGTTCTCAGACTTTGCACAACAGCAAAAATATGTCTATAAGTGCGCAGCAAATTTCAATTAGCTCAAAGATAAAAACAAAAACAAGAAAAAAAAAACATTCGAATTAAAGTGTATCATTTAACGGTTACCACAATTTCAATTGTTATTAACGTTTGCTCATTAACAGCTTTGCTTTCTGGCTATGTCTATTTTGTTAACAGTCGGGCTCTGCATTCTTTGAAATTGAGTGTTAACATAATTGAATTCCATATTAACATAATATTTTCATTCGTTACGACTTATCAGCTCAAAAACTGTACAGACAGAACAGAGCTCATTTAAATCCACAGACTTTAAATATTAATAGAATATGCTGAACAGCAGCTTGGTAACTGAATATTTTTGTAACATCGAATATGTTTCCCCTGCAGCAGTGCGCTATGAAATTGCATATTAACCGAATATATTTAACAGCCGACTTTATAATTGCACATTTCTATAATATTTAAATTCTTGAGTAGCACCAGTTTCCAAGCATGGCCTGTCTACTTGTAACATGTTCCATAACATTTAACAGGCAGGCTCATCAATTAAGGTGTAACTCATGGCAATTCTTATTTGTTCGGCAATGAAAATTTTGTGACTGACAGATTTTTTCTCTCTCGCTCTCTTTTCTCTCTCTTTTCCTTCAATTGACGCACATTTCGCCTTTGTTTGTTTTTGTTTTTCTTTTGCTATTTTCGGTTGTCTCATGTATTTTTTATTGCTCTGTGATAATAACTCGGTTCGGTTTTGCTTCGTTTCGTTTCATTAGCCAAAAAACAAAATAAGTTGTAAACAAATCAACGGAGCAAAAGAAACTACGAAAATAATCTTTTATAGATTTGCTTGTCTTTTTTGTGTTGTTTTTTTAGACTCTTGCTTTCGTATTTCTTTCTTTGAATTTCTTTTTATTTATATTTGCTATCGGCTTGGGGCGCGACTTAGTTTAAGAAAAAATAATACCCATTTTTGCTGTATTTTTTGGTTGCTGCTTCTTTCCCTCCGTTCGTCTCACTCTGTTTTTGGTTGATTTTGTGCCTCCGTTTTCGGAAAGCGCAAACACAACGCTGACGCCGCCGTCGACGGCTACATCGACGCTGCGGCCCATTATCATAAACATCAGCTTTAGACAGCTGGGGCCCAACACACACACACACACTTACACAGCGATGGAAGGAGAGAGAGAGCAGTAACGGTGCCGAGCCCCGACGCCCGACTACCTCTTTCTCTCTCTCTCTCACACTTGGATTATACTCTAGCGACGCGATTGAATTGCCAATTCGGATTCGGATTCTTTTCCGTTCAGTTTTTCGCTGTTTTTTTTTTGGTGCTCGTTCGCATAAAATTTTCCATTGGCTTTTGCTTACCGTCTTCGCCTTTGAGAGAGGAGCTTTATTCTTTACATGATGACTCATACTCTTCTTCTTCGCCAACTAGCCTTTACATGATGATGATGACGATGATGATACAACTTGTTTATGACTAGCGAGCAATGGTTTTTTTTTATATTGAACGCTTTGGCAAAACTAGCCAACTGTGTGTGCCTAACAGGATTATTTCAGTTTTGCTGCGACAATAACAACACGTGTGACATTTGAGAGTGCGGCTTATATGGGAGACTTATGCATGTTTATGCAAGCAAGATTTGGCTTATGCATCAGAAACCTTTGTTATTGTTTGCATTTTGAAAAGCAGGTAAAGCTTTGTTAACAAAGCTAATGTCAATTATTCTGGGCATGTTTGGAAAAGGGTTTGTTAATTGCATATAGTCATACTAAGAAATGGAAGTTCCTGCAATGCTGTAAATTAAAAGTGGCCGATATGCAGTCGCAGCTCTTTTCAACTGTTAATTAACATGAGTGGGAACAAAACTGTCATTGACGTTAATGCCATTAACATAATTGCTTGGAGGTGTTGATTAATACCATTGGAATTAAACTATAACGTTAAACGTTTAACATTTTTTTTCTGCCGTTGCATTCTGTAACAACTTTATATTAAGTATATTGTCATTAACATAAATATTCACAAATTCTATTGGAAATATTGCCAGGTGTTGATTAATAACAATTGAGTCATTATTTTAATGTCTCTCTTTGTCTCTGTCTTACACACGCTCTTTTCTTATCAAATTGCAGTCTGCTGAATTTGTTTTGTCTTCTCTTCAATGTTGTCGATGCCGAATTACTTATTAAAAATCTGATAAGCAACACTCAACCGAAGCCCAAACAACTCGAATGAATCAATGATTAAGTGTTTACATCTTATTTGCTAACAATTTATTAATAATATTCTTGTCTCAGACTGCAATTGAAACGTGCACACTTGCTATTTTATACATACATTTATATGTATATAAATATATATATATAATAATAACAGATGACGCTCCTAACTGTAAATTAAGCGCAACAATATTTACACACCGGGTCCGGTTTCTTTCTCTCTTTTTTTCGTGCAGTTATTGTTGCTGTAATTGTCTGGCTGTTGTGAGAGGTTAGCAGTGAGGAGGACGAGGAGGTGGTTCGCTGTTATCTAAAAACTTTGACAAACAATTTTCGTTTGACGTGCGTTGTTTTTGTTTACCGCGAGTCGAGTCGAGTCGAATCGGAGGAGACTGGGTCTAAATTGTGTGGTAGGCCCATATCTGTGATAAATGTATATATATATATATATATATATATAAATATGTGTTACTTAAATTTGATATATAAACAAGCTTTTTGCTTCGTCAACAGCCGCAGCGGTTAATTACTATTTTATAATATGTGATCATTTATTTCTTTTTTTCTTTATTTTTCGGGACCTAGCTTCTATCGCTTCTTGACATTTGCTTGATTGTTTAATTAACCTGATAAGCGTTTATTTATAAAGTAGTCTCAGAACGCGAAAAAAAGACAAGCCCACTTTAACAGCTGTAATGTGAAGGCGCAGCTATTGCTTAGCAGCCGCTGTTAGTAGAATGATTTTAGCTTTTGTTTAACAGCTGCGCCATTTTATTTTTTACTCTCGCTTATGTAAATAAACATGTGTGTTTGTGTGTAATTTTTGGTGTAACTTACGCGTGTGTGTGTTGTTTTATGTTTATTTGAAGCAAACAAATCTCAGGCCGCACATTTGACACAAATTCAACGGACATTGTTTTTTCTCTTTCTTCTGTTAAGTAAATATTTATGTGCGCAGGCATAATTGTAAGTAAGAAAGAGAGGGGAAGATCGGCAACACCTTAATAAAAATCACGCAACCCAAACGTGTGTACAGAGAAGGGAAGGGAAGGGTAGGGAATTATCCACCACTTTGTCCCTCGTCGGGCAAAGCAGCAAATTAGAAAAATTCGAAACATCTGCTTAGAGAGCCAACGAAAAAGGTGTTTTTATTTTCAATTTGTGTGTTGTTGTTGTTCTAGTTTATTTTTAGCTAAAGAGCAACAAAAATTGAATTTATAGTTTTGTTTACATGCAAATTGGCAACACCAGCATCTCTCTCTCTTTCTCTTGTTCTCGTTCTCTCTGCTTGTGGTCAATGGTTGCCTGCTGTTAAAAAGGTTGAAAGTTTAACAGCATGCGTTTAACGCTCATTAAATACAACGACAACAGCAAAACAAGTCACAATTGACAAACTGCACCCCTTCTCTGCCTAGCCCGCCACACAACCCACTCGTTTCAACACCCGCTGTCAACTTCTCCTTGTGCGTAAGGTGCTGCTGATGTTGTTGGCTTCAAGGTTATATTTGTTAAAGATTAACATTGGTTTTCAATTAAGCAACACGCGCTGCTGCTTGAGAGAGTCAGAGAGAAAAAGAGCAGAAGCAAAAGTGACAAAATCAATGATTCTCAATGTATAACCTTGATAGGTTTTGCTTGCCCTTTTAAATTTGGGGTTACTTTAATTTTGTCTTGGAAAAAAATAAACCCCCCAAATGCAATATGAATAAATAAAGTATAAAATAATTAGTACACACCCACTGTGTTATTTTTATAATAAATTAATATTTATTTTGGGTTTAAATGTTAATTATTTCCCCAATTTAATCTTGCTTCTTTCCTCATCAACAAGATATTAAGCTCAAATTTCCTTTAGCTTCCCAAGTTTAATTACAAAATATTAAGCAATTTATTCGAATAGCATTAATAAGTGTTTACCTCAAAAAATGTATGTCTTTTTAAGATAAAAGATACACACAAACATACAACATAAAGACATATTTACAGAGATAATCGAATTCATAGTGTTACAAGGAGCATACAGTTTGAGAGAAGCTATGAGGAGCATCTTACATTGGTTGCGGTTTGATTAGCACTGAGCTTTGCAACTGCAGATAACAGCAACAAGTTTTCATCAACTCCCTTCTTCGTTTCTCATTTCATTCATTTTACTATTTCGTTTTGTGCTTGCACTCCTCACTTTACATTTGATAATGCCTATTTATAAAGCTGCAATTGCATTCATAGCACACTCTCTTTCGCTCGCTCGCTCTCTTTATTCATAACTGTAAACATGGCAAAGTTGTTTTTAGTAAAGTTTTGTTTTGTCTCACTTTCGTAAGCCACAATTTAAAAATAGACCAGCATCTGCATATTTTAAATAAATATATAAAATTTGCATATTTATGAACTTGTGTTGTTTGTTGCTCGGCTCTTAATCAAAACCCGTTTATACACCCATTTGTAGTATATTATTATTTTGTCATGTTAATTCAATTCGAAATCCAATTGGCCGCTTCAGGCGATGATACTCAATTCGCCGCTGCAGATTCAGCGAAATCAGAGCAACAACTGTCGAAATCACAATTTGTAAAGCGCTGAAAACAAACTAATTATAAACCTAATCATAAATAAATCAATTAAAACACCAACAGCAACAATCGGCGATTATCAGACGCGTCAAAACAGAGACGCCGACGGCAACGTCGACGTTAGCGCATATGTCGTTTTGTTGTCGTCGTTCGTTGCTGTCGTTTTTACCGTTTGATAACCTAGAAAAGCGATTATAGCGATTTATTTTTTTATGTGGGCGCAAAGCACGCTTTGATTCTAGTGTTAAATGGACAGAAACTTAAATGGCGATAACATTTGTGCTTGTATGAGTGTGTGCTGTAAAAGCTGCGCTCGCCTTAAGCGACAGCTGTGCAAACAAACAACACAACAGTTTGACAGCAAACGATTTATCTTTCTAACTGTTAATAAAAATTTTTAGTTGTTGGCTACCCTTCCAAGAGTGCATTAAGTGTAAATATTTTCAGAATCGTTGTTTGCTTATGTAAATCTCAGCATTGACAGCTGCTGTTTAAAGAGTTTGACAGCAATAAAAAAAAGTTGCTAAAAGTTAAGTAAGCAAGGGGAACGTCAAACATTAAGCTATGCTTACAACAGCTACGCAGCAGGATTCCCTCCTTGCCATAATGCAAATATTAATATATTACTTTTTTAAGCGTTTGACAGACCCTACTCAAGACCTGTTGTTGATAGAAGCCGCTGGAAAACAAGAAGGATTGTTTTGATTTTGTTACAGCTGTTAGACGTAAATATTCTTATGTAAAGCTGTATATTGATAGCTGTTGCTACAAGTTGCTGCTGCTTAGACTGTCTTTCTTACAACCGTTAATATCAGCGCTCTGAAGACCTTGCTGCTCTTAATCTGCTCTCACTGTTAACTTTTTGGTTTCGTTTCGATAAATGAATATTAAATGATCGCATAATGAATAAGCCTGTCATTGACACACGCGCCTCGCATATTATTGTTTTTTTTTTTATTAAAGTTTGTCCATTAAAGCATAACAGCCTTGTTTTTTAACGCCACCGCATATTGTGTTGTATTAATTATACAAATGTTTTTTGTGGTATGCATAAATTTATGCTGCTTAAGCCAAAATCAAATCAAGCACAGGCCTACGCATTAACAGAGAAGAAACAGAAGAGAGCAGCAGCAGTTGAGTAGGAGAAGTGGACGGGGATTTAAAAGAAGCTGTTTGTCAACTGCCGTTTGCCAGTCTGCTGTTTATCAGAGCAAAGTGTGGGAGCGAAAGCGAGATAGTTATAAATATAGGTTGTAAGTGTGAGAACAAGAGGGAGACATACGCTTGGGAGCCTTTGCTCTGTCCTACACCCTGCCCTACATACGACAACGACGACTCCCTTCCCCCCACCACTCCCCCTCCAAACTAGCTGACCATCGTTCGATGTTTGGAAATCTCGAAAACTTGTTTATACAACAAAAATGTATAAACAAGTTTTTTTTTTCGCTGACTGCTGCTGCTGTGTTGTTTTATTTCGGCTGCTGCCTTCCTTTTTTTGTAATACTTTTTTTTTGCTTTGCTCGTGGCTTGTCGTCAGTTTCGTAATTTATTCTAAAAGCGTTCCGTTTTCGGCCACTCTATGGAGAGAGCAAGAGAGAGAGAGAGCCAATACATATTTATATAGTATCTTTCTACATATGTGGCTGATGTGTATTTAAATACGTTGCTTTTGCTTTCCTTTTTATTACTTTTTTCTATTTTTTATCCGTTTTGTTTTGTTTTGCTGTTTGAATTATTCAAAATCAAACTTTTCGTATATTTGCCAAGCGCGTCTTTGTTAATATTGCTGTTGTAAATGTTATTATTGTTTTTGTATGCCTCAGCGATTTTCAAGTGGGTGTTGCGGAAACAATAACAGCATGTAAAACTATGCTGCTGTTAGTATTTAGACTGTGAAATGCTCTGTTAATAACATTGTACTTGTTGATTACATGTGTGCATTAGTGCCCCTTACATTGTAATTTAACAGCTGTCACCTGTTAGAATTTTTTTTTTATTTTTATTTGTTATTGATTGTTATTAACGTTGATTAAAAAAAAGAACATATTTCCCTTTAGATGCCTTATAGTTATAGGGTATAACAAGAACATTGCCCGATCCACAGGCCGCAACACAAACAAAATCAAACAATAATAATATATTTCAATTTCCATCAAAATAGACGCATAATGCAAACCAATCCACCCACAAGAATCCAAATATGGAGGGGAGAGAAGCGCTTACCGCAATTGTTGGCGCAACGGGTGTGGCTAAGTAATATATATATATATATATATATACACATATATATATATATATATATATATGTAAATAGTTGTGTGTGTTTTATAAGTTGCTTATCGTAAGCCCTTCGTTATAAATGTAATTAAGCTGCTTTGCTACTGTTAACAGTTTGAGTGGGTATACAGTGCCTGCCAAAATGTAAAACGTGCAACCGGCAAGCCAGAAACATCGGGAAGAGCGAACAGACCCAAAACAGAAACAACAAAACTGAGCGACTTCAGCTGTTGTCTGACTTAACCTTGAAAAACGGCGAACACACATAGGCAAAGAGCAAAAGTTTTTGTTGTTATTTTTTTTTTGCGCGTGTGCGCGTGTTGTGGCTTGTATAGAATATTTGTTTTCGTTTTTTATTTTATTTATTTGTCAAGTCATCGCAAAAAAAAAATATAAAAAAAGTCAAGCTAAGATATTCAAAGGCATTACTCATTATTCATTTTGTCAAAGAGTAAATGAGATACGGGAATAAGACAAACGTCTGCAATTTATAACATATTAAATAATTGAATAATTAATCGTTCCAGGCTTATGGAACTGATAATCCAATTTATATATGAAAATCTTCGAACACAGAAATGGAACTAATATTTAAACGGGGTCATCTAAATTTTCTTTACGAACACGGTGTTCTATTTAACTCTTATCAAGCTGATTTAATTCTAGTTTCGTAGAAGTACTATTCAATCTATTTAATTTCCCCCTTCAACTTTTATAAAAAGCCGCAAAACAAATCGAACAACTAACAACAACTAACACAAGAACAACTGAAAAAGAAAAACAATTCTTGATGACTTCACTTAACCCCCGCCTGCCATTTTCGTATGTAAAAAAAATAACGAATTGTATAAAATTATTAAATTAACACGAAACGATCCATAAACCCCCACCACATTATGAATATAAATCATAAAAATATGTGATATGTAAATGTCATAAATTAAAAATAAAATAAAAGTACGCATCCCTAAACGAAAGCGGAAAAACTAAAAATAAGGTGATCGCTTAAAGGCCGAAAACAACAAAACCAACACACACACACAAATATATATATATATATATTTTCGAATGAGAGTATATATATATATATGTATGTATGCATGTTGGGTATAAAAACAAGCAGGCAGGCAAAGAACGCATACAGGGTGTTCTGGTCGCAGAAGTCGGAACACAAAACAGGTGTAGACAAAATCAAAAAAACAAAAAAAAAAAATATATATTGACCAATTGCCAGGCAAAAACAAAAAGAGGCAATTTTTTCTTTCATTTTTTTCTTCTATGTCTTGCCTATGAATGACCCTATTTGTTTTTGTGCTGCTTCTTCACTATCGCATACACATATCTATGGGTGTGCGTGTGTGTGTCAATCATAGACAGAAACTGCGTTTGGCCGGCACACGAAGCATAAAGAACGATAATACACACATACACATACCGGCAGCGGCACACAGCATACTTATGTATGTTTATATGTGTGTGTTGGGCCCTAACATTGTTGCTGGGTTTCTTCATTTTCTTATGCTGCGTGGAAAATGCTTGCGCATAAGACGGAATGTGATAAAACTGTTTGAAATTAAAATAAAACTTAACACACATATACGCATATATATATATGCGTAGATATTTTATGTTTATGTTAATATTAACATCGTTCAAACTTACATTCTTGAAGAAATCCATAAAATTGCTGTAGTAGAGGAAATCCCTTGGATATTTTTGCACAAACATCTGCGACAGCAACGCGGTCAGCGACGAATCGCCAACTGCGCTGCCGCCGTTATTGTTGCTGCTGTTATTATTATTGCCGTTGCCGCCACCCACTGCACCAGGAGCAGAGTTGTTGCTAAAGAAGCTGCGCTGCAGCTGCGGCGAGGTGGCATTAAAATTCAAGCATTCGCACGAGATCATCATGATTAGTTTTAGTTTTGATTTTGGTTGTTATTATTAGTATTATTATTAATGTTTAACGGTTAAGCTGGTTTTTTTTTGTTTATATATAGTTGGATTTTTTGTTGTTTTGTGCGTGACTTTCTCGTTCCTTCTCTTTGCGTTATTTTTTCTTTTGGGCTTTGCGGCGCGGGCGCGTACAAAATCACTAATAAAAAACACCCGCAACTATTTTAATACAGCATTTTAGCGTCCGACCCGTTCAATGTGCATTTTTCGAATGAGGTGACTTCGATTATCGAATTTCCCGATATGCCTCCGTGTGTGTGTGTGTATGTGTGTCAATATGCAAAATGATGTGCAGCCAACTTCAAGCTGTCCACGAAATGTTATTTAGTGACCGGCGAATCCGGCATTTTAACGCGCTGTTATACGAAATTACATAGGTTTTATGCAAATAAAAAACATATAGGTGGTATCTTAATGAAAATAGTTAGCTATTTGTTTATTTATACTATTTCATTGATATTGTTGCATGTATTGTCGTTGTTAGTAGCGTGTGCAATTTAATAAATAACATCTGTTAATGCTCAAGTGGTGATGTTAACAAACGCAATGGCTGTTAACGCAGCGGGGAGCATTGTACCATGATATGTTGTGTGTGGCCACACTGTTTTCGCGTTACTGTAAATCAGCTGTTTCGTTATTTGGCGCAAAATTTGTTATGTATTGAACTAATTTAAAATAAGTAAGAATTTATTAACAGTACGTAATAGAAGTGTTGTGCTTAGTCGAAATGTTTTTTAAAAATTAGTTGACTACTTTGTTCAATTTAGTCAGTAAAAGCTATTTATGCAGCTTGTTTTTTTTCATTTCAACAGCATTTTTGCACCGACATTTTTGCTTTGTATTACTGGAAAATTAAAAATGCATTTAATTTTCCTGCACTGGCTTTTAAAACAATTTGTTTTTTGTTGTGTTTGCATTGGCTTTGATTAAATTCTAGACAAGTCTGCTTTGCTGCAGCAAAACATCAAAAATGCATGCAAATTACAACAAAAAAAAAGTACAACAAAGGCGTCGTCGAAGCGTCGTATTGCGGGGGCGGGGTAAGGTACTCTTACTTGTTCGCGGCTCTAATTTTAGTTTAGGTTCTTTTAGGTTAAAGTTGAGTAACTTAAAATCTTTCCGTGGAATAACTTGTATTCAGCAAAATTAAAAAATTATGGCTTCTTGATCAATGTATACAGTAAATACAGTGTATGTTTGATTATGTTTTGATCTCTATATTTAAACTGTATTCAAATTGAAAAACGCGATTCTGACTCGTTTTACTCACAAAAAAAACCCTTTTTCCGCCGAAAATTATTATGGGAAAATGGTTAAAAAAAATTGCATAGCAACAACTTGAATTGTTTTCAAAATCAGTGTTATTTTCATTATTGTTGGACCTCTACAATATTAATGCATTCAATCAATATTAATGGGCCAATTTTGACTCCCTCCCAATTAAATACTCCACTCAAAACAGAGTATTTCACGTAACGGAAATGTTCGCTTTAACTTTTTGGTTGCAGCATATTTGGCAACAGAAATCATAAGCGGCGACACGTGCCTAGGTTGGCCGGGTTAGTCAGGTCAGCCTGCTGGAGGCCATCTTCATAGTCCAGTTGCAAATTACCAGTTTTTTTTCTCCTTGTCTTTGCTACTGTTTTCATAAATAATGCGTAGTTTTTGGCACCTGGCTGGTTTCGAGGGCTTCGCAGCTGCCAAAGCCTAGTTGAGGGCGCGTGCAGCAATTTTACAGCTACACAGAAACATCATCTAATGAAAGTGTCGCGTATATATATATAAGTACACTCAGGAAAAAATCGATCTGAATTTTATAAAGTTACATTTTTAAAATTTAACAAAAAGCCAAACAGTAAATTTCATTATTTATTTCTGAGTAATAGAAAAGATTTTTCTAATAATACCGAATTGTATTTCTTTCTTTTAGAAATTCATTTCTTAATAATATATAATTTTTTAAATAACATAATTAAAATTCTTTTTCATTTAGACAGATTTTCTAAAATGCAGTCTGATTTTTTCTCTGAGTGTATGTGTGTGTTTGCTATATAGTTGTAATAGCGAGTTGAACTAGCCTGGTTTGGTTTGCTTTTGGGCCTGTAATTGAAATTGCGTGGCATGCGCGGCATTAAGTCATAAAAGCAACAACTTGAACCAGTTTGTCACACTCTGAGGCCACATTGGAGGCACGTACTCACCAAGAGGTCAAAACGCAGCACTCTGGATCTCTGGACACACACACACACACACATACACACTCAGACCAGGGCCAACATCATCTTCTGAGACCCCAAAAAAAAATTAAAACTCAACTTGTGAAACAAGTACGAACTGTTTTTTTTTTGGGGGGGCCATAAAAGGCAAAGTGTAGAACAAGTTAAGACAGAATTCTTGCTCAAAATTTAATGAAGGTTTGAAGTTCTGGGGAAACGTTTACCCAGAGCATCTTTCATTCCGTTGTAAGTTGAAAGCTTATGTAATAAAGGCCTCATAATGTGGCAAATCCATATAGCGTCCATTGACTTGCAACTGGCCAGAACTCTTCGCAAAACTCCAGCTAAGAATTAATCTGAGGGGATTTCTACAGTTTGTGTTGATAGTTTTAAACATGAATATTTATTTAAAGATTTATAAAAATAAATTTAAATTTTAATCAGATAGTTAAAATAAATTTTTATTAGAAAAATAAATTTAGATGTTAAGTCTTCTTTCTTATCCCATCTACATATAACCCAAGACTTTAAGAACTATTACATTTTAATAGGTTTTGATATATATAATTATCTAACTAACAATATATTTTATTTTTATAGTATTGATGATAATTGTTTTACCAGAATATTATTATAACCTCTGCGTATGTATTTAAATAAAAAGTTGTCTTTAACTCATTTGATTTTATATATTTTTTTTATTGGTTTTTTGCGAGCCTTTGAAAATAATTAAATATTATTAGTGACTCTTTGCACAAATTGCTTAAAAGGTTTTTCTTATAACTACTGTTCATAATTATAATACAATAATATTAATATTTACAATATTTGTTTGTAAATTGTTTTGATGGAATCTTTATCTAAAATATAAATATTTTTACAGGTGTTTTTCAGCCCATTTGTTGTTCGCTTATTATTATTTCCTTCACCAAAAGAATCATTGCAATATTATTATTTAAATTATAAATATTTATCTAATTGATTTCAAGCAAAATATAATTTTTATTAATTGACAGATTATTATTTTATTTCATTTTTTCTCTATTTGCATTTTCTACAATAATAATAATAATCTATAATAATATTTACAACAGTTTAAGCATTTCACAATTACCACACCAATTAATCTAGACACGATCTTTGCTGAATGCCTCAATGGGAACTTATTCTTCTCTTCTCTCTCTGCTCGCTTTGCTTCTCCTTTATTTGTGGCACAATCAATTGAATTCCTTACCCAATTCGAACGTGCCGCAATTGCGTTATGTAAATCGATATGGTTAAATATATGGATCGCGCAATTGATTGATTTCCCATTCAGAATATGTATATATATATATATAATATGCAGCACCAAACAGCAGCAAAAAACAACAAAAGATCTCTGCGGGAATTGCTTTCCTTTGCTTTATTTTTGTGGTTGGGATTTGCGGGCGGTTTGTTTTTATGCGCAATTTATAAAGTTGCTGACACAATAAATAGCAGCCAGGATAGCGCAAGGATCACGCCACGATCGGAGACAGGACACGGCATGGCACGGCACCAAGGCACCTCCGCCTTTAATTCTCGCGAAAAATTAAAAAGGAGCAAAAGTATTGTATTACCAAACAGAGGCACTAAGAGAAAGGGAGCTGGAGAGAGATAGAGGGAGAGAGAGAGAGAGAGAGGGAGTGAGGGAGAGGGAGTGAGTTGACGAGTTTGTGACCCAAGTTGGTTTCGCCTTGATAAGAACGAAGAAGCAAAGAACCCAAGCACTACATCAAAAGGTCCTTTAAAGACAATGGGGAGCCAAAAACATTTCCTTGCTCTGCGCCTTATTATCCTTATTATGCCTTATCACAGCGAAAAGATCAAATTTCAAGAGCGAAACGACAGAGACAGAGAGAGTGAGAGGGAGTGAGGAAGAGAGAGGGAGAGTGGGCAATCTATGCTGGGAAAGGATGTGATCATCTTTTTTGTACGAGCCACAAATAAAACTGAATGAGAATTGAGAAACCAATATGGAACTAAGACTAAAAGCTTATTAAAGAAAAGAAAATAGGAATAATAATTTAATAATTTAAAATAATATTTATAAAATACTATATATATATTTAAATATGTATAGTAAATTTACTTTGTCGAAACTCGTCCCATGCAAATCAATCTTGGATGCACAATTAATCTAGCAGAAGCTATGATTGAGAAAGTTAGAAAAAGTGAGAACCATAAAAGGATTTTTATACAAACTTAAAACGTATAAAATTAAGTAAGAAAAGAAGCAAACTGAAATATTTCGTTGACTTTATGATTTATGACTTAAATCAATTAGTTTTGTTTATTTATTATACGCTTTATATTTTCCTCTATAATTATCAGTACATAACTTTAATTAATCAGTACATAACTTTAATTTGAAATTTGTTTTAAGATTTGTATTATTAAAACCGAATTTAAAACGAATTAACACTCTTTAGGCCACATTATATAAATAAAGTGATGGTAAAAAGATAGCTTATGCTATAAATATTAAACAGTCGTTTTTTTTTAGCTGTTATATTAGTTTTTTACTTTATCCTTTTAAAAATTGGTAAACTTGAATTAGGAACTACATTTCTGAAATAAATTACAGTTTTTTCAAAATGCAAAAATGCCTTTTATATAATTTATATAGAGACTCTTAAACAACATATCTAAAACCTAAGAAACTCTTAACTTTTCTTAAACTTAACTTATTTAATATGTATTCGAGTCGACTTTTCCTTAAATCTATTCAACAAAAACATTTGCTATCAAAAAAAACATTTGCTATCCTTTTTACTTATTTTAATTTAACTTAGTTTCTGACCTGCTTTTTGCTCGAAGCAAAACGAATGCCAAGAACCGAAATGTATCTTGGCCACCCATGCCACGCCTTTTACATACAGATACAGATACGGATACATAAACGAATGTGTTGCCGATAGCTCTGCCACGAATCTTATACATAAACACCAAACACACACACACACACACATGCACATACAGTTATATACCTGGCTAGCCAATGAGAACTGGCTGAAATTGTTAACTGTAAATGTGGCTATGTATTTTGGTATCTTTGTGTCTTTGTATCTGTGGCATGTGCTTTGTATGTGCATCTTTTTCAGTCATGTGGGTTGTCAGCAAAACTATAATCAGCAGATTAAATATATATCCCTATCTATATCTGTATCTGTATCTGCATCTAGATTATTAATAAAACGCGTGCCAGTTGAAAGAGATCATTAATTGAATTAGCGCCAACATGAGATGAGCATGCAATTGGAAGGGAAAATGTAACCGGAGGGTCACTTAATTACCAAGGCGCAAAAAAAAAACCCAAAAGAAAAACAAGAGAAATTATGGAAAGAAGTCCAATTGTAAAGTAAACCCAATTGAGCACAGGAAGTGACAGCTAATTGACAGAATTCTCCAACTCCAACTCCAACTCCTCTACAATTTAGACACTTCCATTAGGCTTTTTATGAGTTTCCTGTGTAATTCGATTTGCATATGACAGCTATAGTAACTACACTCAGAAAAACAATAGAACTGAAACTTAGAAACTCTTCTTATTATGCAGTAAGTAATCTTTTGTATTTGAAGGATCTGGCTTACTAAAAAACTGGGTTTGCATTTCGTAATTTACAAATGAAGTTTTCTAAAATGTATAAAAAGTAGACTTATATTTTTTAGGGTGTTATTTTGTATGTGTTTACCTATAAGAAGAATTTTTGAACATTAGCTAGTAAATTTTATTATAGTTTTCTGAATTTATACTTTAAAGAAATTCATATCCTTATAGAAGAAAACATTTCTATAAAATAAAAACTGCATATTTTTTGGATTTTTAATTTATTGCAAACTTAATTAATTTTACGAAAAATGTCTTCTAACATTTAGAAATTATGCCTAACAACCGCAAAAGCTTTCAAGTTTTTTTTCTTCAAATTTTGATTTTCTTTGAGTGTATATATGCACTATATATATATAAAATATCTGTGTATAAAGCTTGACACATTTGCTGCTTGTGGCTCATCCATCAAGTAGAAATTCGCACGGTATCATTAACAGTTTTATTGACAACGGATATGCTTATATGGCGCTTTAAAAGTCACTTTCCCAGCATATTGCCCAGCCCACATCCACAGCACACACAGCACACACACACATCCTTGAGCATCCTTCAGGCATCCTTCAGACCATAATGGCTGTGTTGTAGCAAAGATCACCCCCATCGGTAAATCACGTTAATAAGCCGGTAATGAATATTATGTTGGTTTTTCCTTATGTCTGGGGGAGGGGGGAAGTTAAAGGACTTGCAATTCCTACTTCGCATGTTTGGCACACATTCGCTGTGCCAAATTCCGTCTTCCCTCTCTTTTCATCATTTGACCCTGTTCCCAGTTCCCAGTTCCTGTTTTGCCCTGCGACCGGAAGGAAACATTTCAGCGGTATTCGGTGGGAGTGAGACTCATATTGCATGTGTGTGGGGGAGTATGGTGTATGTGTGGGAGTGTGGTGTATCTGTGTGTGTGTGGGAGAGTTGCTACCCTTGCGAATAAAACAAGGGCTAAGCGCAAAAATATAGCAAGTTGTGATTTAGGTGGAGTTTTATAGGCTTAAATTTGCTCTGTAATTTCTTGATATAAAGTCAACAAAAATAAAATAATTTTACAAATATTTCTTTAGTATTTTAAAGAGAATGCCAAACTAAGACTAAGTCAGATTGTTGTTATTATTTATTTGAAAATACAAAAATTTGGTGTCTTTCGCTATTATCATCACTGAGTTCAATGAGTCAACTTGGAGGCCAATCTAAACTAATTGGGCTGATTAGGAATACATCGTAATATTCTACAGAAGATTGTCAAATCGAAACAGAAAGCTTTAAGCGAAATTAATTGATTTGATATTTTATATATATATTATACATAAATTAAATGCCATCTTGAATTTTAACTCAAATGTTTTTCACCTATAAAAACAAAACTTACCAAATATCTTCTCCGATTACAGGGTATGCAAGAAGAGCAAAAAGCGAAAAATCCGTCAGCATATTTCACTTTTATTTTTTGCGTCTTGTTTAATAAGGCATGTGAAAAACATTTCACTTCAGCTGCCACTTCAACTTGCCCCGGAATATCACTCAGTGTGGCGGACTCCCATTCAATCAGCTTTATCATCATCATTTGTATCCATTACGAGGCGCTCGTTTTGGCTTTCGGTTTCGCTTGGTTAAGGTGGGTATCACTAACATCATCGCCATCATCATCATCATCATCAGCTGGCCAAATAAGTCTAAAACTCAGTTCTCCTCTTCATTTGTCAAAGTTAAGCAACAACAACAACAACAAAAATAACAACAAATTTTATGGCTAGCAGCGCTTTTCCAAAATATTTTAGACGCTCAAATGCCACAATTGCAACTGAGCAGAAGCGGGTGCAGGGGGGGGGGGGGGCTGAGGCATGCCTGGCGTAGGCCAACACTTAACTCCAATGGGGTTGGGGGCAGAAGCAGGAGCTGCCTGCTGCAAATGCGTCGCCAAACAGCCAAAGAGACGTCAAAACATGCAGCTGATGCTGAGACTGGAATTGAGACTCAAACTGCGACAGAGATTGCAGTTTGCTCCACTTGTCCGGCTCTTGGCTCGTCAACTCCTCTGCGACAGACTTTCGAACGCCGCACAGTGGTGCAAAATCAATTAATAAATGGCTATAAATTTTCTAGTTAGCAGCGAATCAACTTTTTGTTCAAGTTGATGAATACATTTTATTGCATGGATGACTTAGTATCCCTCTTTTTTCTCTTGTGTATTTTTTTTTGGTTCTTTGAGGAAAGATTTTGTTTGAAGCTTATTTGTTCTATTGAAATATCCATTTATCTTAATAAGATGATGATGCTTGAGGAGTAGCTTTCCATTGAAAGTGGCTAAAAAGTGCAAGAGAAGTCATCTAGGGTCCCTTAGGCAATATATTCAGGTTTACTTTATTTAAATAATAACCTTTCCAGTTCACGAAAAAAATGGAGGTGGATACTATTACGATAGGAGATAATAAATAAAAAACTCAACACACACATAAATCTCATCTAAGAAAGAGTTTGCCTGCAATTCCTAAGAAAATTTCAAAATTATTATAGTAATATAATTGGATATACAATTTGACATAACTTTAAATCTAATCTAAGAAAATCAGCAAATTCAGTAATGACAGACCAAAAGTGGTTTTAATTTATAGTTATTTTATATTTAAATAATTTTTAATTTTACAAAAGTATTTTTCTACTCTTGGCACCGTCATTGCTCTTATGAAATGCATCATTCTGTATACTACTATTTTCAACTATCAAATTATACCTATCCCATTCTGATATTGGGAATACCTTTTTCTGACTTGGTAGTCGGTGAGCAAATGCCATAAAATTGCATTTGGTTGCAGTGTAATTGCAGCATTTGCAGCAGTCTTGTCTGCAACAGCTTAAAAACCCGTCAAATGCCTGACATACCAAAAAATAAATCGATGCGAATCGGTGCGTGATACTCCGGAGGTGGATTTTGATTTAGATCCAACAGCAGCGGACATATTGGTGACGGCTAAAGCAAAAAACGAAAGGAAAAAAAACAGCACGC
This sequence comes from Drosophila melanosoma, assembly GCA_035042045.1. NCBI lineage: Eukaryota > Metazoa > Arthropoda > Insecta > Diptera > Drosophilidae > Drosophila > Drosophila melanosoma. The sequence continues at coordinate 642,039 of JAWNLY010000049.1, forward strand.
ACAATTCGCGGAAACTGAGCGAGAGGCGAACAGCAATAAGAGTGGGAGAGGGAGTTGGAGTTGGAGTGGAAGAGAGAGAGAGAGAGAGAGAGAGAGCGAGAGAGAGGTGGAGCGAGGTGAGTTGGAGTTGGAGTTGAATTTGCGCGCCTGGCGGTCTGAAACGATCAATGAAGCTTGGCTTTCAATGTGATTTTGTTGTCGGTTTGTTTGTTTTGTTCGCTTTGCTTGTTGGTTGGTTTGTTTGTTTGTTTATCGAGCTTTCCAGTTTTCCAGCTTCGGCATTGACGGCTTCGACGCGTTGGTATTCCCGGCATGGCGCTAATTAACTACTGCCGGTGTTTAGCGCTTTGTGAACCAATTGCTGATAATAAACATTTTTTTATTGATTTGTGATGATTGCCGACAACGATTGTTGCACAGGTGCAACTCCATGCTCCCTCCCTCCCCCTCTCCCCCTCTCTCCCTCCTACTCCCTTGTTCGCTCCCTTTCTAGCTGACAATTTATTAAATGCAATTTATTTGCAATTGCTTCTTAGAAGACCAGGAGGTGCTCTGTGCTGGATTAGCAACAAATGCATCGCATTCTGGGAAGACTGAGGCAGGTTGGCCTGCAAACTCAGCCAGCTTTTCTTATCTTGCTGCCCAGTGCATAATTGCCACCGGTCTTGGAGATAGGCATCACCCCAGCTCCAAAACCAGCGCCAATTTGTTACTGCAGTTGTTGTTGTGTCGCCTCGTCAGCGAAAAACACACACTAAAAACTAAATACAACAAATTTAAAAAAATAAAATAAAATATAAAAAACGAGTTACCCTCGCGCGCACCTTTTTTATGGACTTTACGTGTCGCGGTCGCCGAAATCCAACCAGAAAATTACGATGAGCTCTGATTCCAAAAATATCACTCGACTTGCAGTTATCCTGTTTTCTCAAATTTCTTTTTAACTTAGAGTTGGAATTGATAGATTGGGATTGATTTAAGTCAGCTTGATTTACTCTTTCCATCTTTTTATATTTATTTAGTGTTAAATATAATTTTCACTAGTTATGTTTCATATGTTTCATATGTTTCCAAGGAAGGTAAATATTTTGTATGTATATTTTTAGATAATATATTTTTTTGAGTCGCTTTTTTACTCTAGCTTCTTTAGTTGCATAGTTCGATAAGATTAGTCGATTATAATTAATTAATATATGATAAAAAAAGAGCTGTATTTGGTATGTAGAAAACTTCTGAAATCCCTGATTGAATTCGGCGGTGCTTTACAACACTCTCCTCAGTCTCTCTCAGTCTCCTTCAGTAAATATACTGACTAGGAAAATAGATAACTCTTTTATTCTCAACTCTTCTTGTCAATATTCTACTTTTTTATTTGTTTCACTTATTTATTATTATTTATTTTTATTAAATATCTTTCTTTATGAAGTTGAGAACGCCTTTTATTTAATTGCTCTTCTTTTAATTTTTCCATATTTTCCTCTTCATGTAATTCTACTCCTTTTCACTACTCTTTTTCTTATGAAAGCTTAAGTTAACTTTCCAAACTGTATATTTCCTGAAATCAAATCGATATATAACCATTATAAATTTATTATTAAATTTTGCTTATATTCTTCCGCATGTCACCTAAATGGCCTTAAGCCTAGCACACCCCTTCTGCACCCTTTTCATGTTTAGAGGGTATATAAAAAAGCCACACAAAATATTCGCCATAAAATTTGTTGTGGCAAGCGCCTGACGCAGACGCAGTGGCAGAGGCAGAGGCAGAGGCAGGGGCAGGGGCAGTGGCAGTGGCAGACGCATGTCGTCAGCTTCCATAAAAAAATCTTATCAGATTTACAGGCGAAACTTCTAAGTAAACACATAAAAGAAATTACGCGAGTTTTGTTTTTTTTTTTTAACTTGTGTTGTTTTTTTTTTATTTACTATAAATATTTTGTTGTAGTGTCTGGTTTGGGTTTGCTTTATATATATATATATTTTTTTTTTATATGCTACACATTAAAAATGCTTGGTGCTTATGTAAGACATAGATCATAATTGTAGAGTTTCCAGTTAGGATATACATTTAAGTTATTTTTATTGTAAGTTATTAAATAAATACTGAACTGAACGCAATGCGCCTTTAACTATAACATAAACTGAACATTGGTCTTTAATTATATTATTATTATTATTATAATTATAATATACAAACTAGTTTATCATATATCGTATAGAAATTGACAAAATTCATTGGATTTATCTTTGAAAACTATCACACACAAAGTTTATTATTATTTATTATTTATGCTTGTAAGGAAAACTACACTAGAAATATTAGTTAGTAATATTATTTTAAATATTATAATGTTATTATTTTATATATATATATATCTTAGATACCAAACTGTTCCTTTAACATATAGAAAACTGGTAATTTTTAATTAGAGCGGCAAGAAAATAAACTTATATTAAAAAGACTTAAATAAAAAGAGCATAAAAGTTAAGTATTTTTCTGAATATGTCTTACAACTTTTTCAAAACTATTTGTTTTCAATCTATAATATTTCAGTAGAGATATATTTTTTTTTGCTTAGTTCAGAAAACCTTTGATATAAAAATGAAATTAAATAAAGAAATATTTTCAAAAAGATGGAACAGTAAGTAAAAATTATATCGTGTGCAAGTTAGGAATACCTAAAATATTTCACTATATATATAATACTAATACATATATATATATATAATACTAATATATATATATATATAAATATATATGTATATACCTCAAGGACGCTAAACGTTTGAATGATGCATTTAAATAGTGTGATTAATTGTTGGATTGCTTAATACTTTGGGCCTGCTCAGGCGCTGTTGCTGGAGCGTTCCGCGGAGACCAATTCATTGGAGCGGGTCTCATGCGGCATTTGCTCCACCTCAATGTACTCCTCCTCCTCTGGGGCGGGTGACTCGTCGTCGGGTTGTGGTGATGTGGCCGCCTCCGATTCGTAGAGCTCCTGCTTCACATGACTGGGACTCATCGTGAGAACGGGTGAACTGGCCGACGAGCTGAGCTGAGTCTCCTGTTTGGTTGTGGGCCGGGTTGGAGCAGCGGCGGCTGCTGGGATTTGCCTCAGTTCGTGGGCACGCTGATGATGCTCGAGTTCGGCGCGAAAGTAAAACTTCTCCGGGCACAAATTGCAGTCGTAGGGTCGAGCACCATGCTCCCCAATGTGGGCCAAAAGACCACCGGGCGCCGTGAAAACCGCCGAGCAAATGTAGCAATTGAAACCACGTTGCTCGGTGCCGGCGAATGTGTGCTCCACGAGATGCTCCTGCAGTTTCTTGGCATGTGGCAATATCAGTTTGCACAGATTACAACGATTCTCGAGATAACCCAGTGTGTTACCTGCTGCTGCTGCTGGTGGTGGTGCGGGTGGGGGGACCACTGCATCCTTGTTGCGTTTGCCATTCAGGTTATGCTTGCGACAACATTTCTCACACAGCTTGGCGGTTTCACCCGCACCCGGCAAGGGTTCCAGGCACAGCGCACAGACGGGCTCCTGGAGGCTGCCACAACTCGGTGATTTGGTGTGGAATTTGGCATGCAAACTCAACTCGAATTCCGAGTGCAAAGTTTGGCGGCAACAAATGCAGGCCATGGGCAAATTGCCATCGTTGCCATGCTCGCCAAGATGGGCACGGAATGCGGCGACATGCTCCAGCTGCTGTCCGCAATGGGCACACTTGCCCGACTGACCCACCTTCGAGTGCTGCAACTTGTGCTCGGCGAGTATCGCCGGCGATGGAAATATCTCGTCGCAAATGAGACACTTGTGCTTGCCACTTGAATTGTGGCAGCTCTTCATGTGCTGCTCCAGCTCCGCTCGCGACTTGTAGTTGCCGGAGCAGTAGGCACATCTCAGACTCACACCCGTCTTAAGATTGTGCGCCAACTTGCGATGTGAATGCAGCTCTGCCTCACTTCTCAGATCCTGCCGCTCGCACATGCCACAACTGTAGCTGCTCCCCGTGCTGGATGCCGTCGCATTTGCCGCTTGGGTTGCCTGTGCCGGCAGCTCGGGTGCACTGGCCGCCGGCGATGTGGCCTTTGCCGCATACATCTCCATCAAATAACGCTGACTGAGTCCGTACATCAGCGCGGGATGCGGCGTCTGTTGTGGTTTCAGCGCACTTGTATCGACCTGTAAATAAAGGGGGCAAAGTTGATAAGGGTACGCAAATTATTATAAATTATAAATCTTATTGGGATTATAAATATTAATTGTAATTATGGTAATAAGTATTTACTATCGATTGATCGATATTAATTTTAGTTTTATTTATAAACAATAGAAAACCCATTTGTTTTAAAATATGGATTATGAAGCTATTAATATTAAATATCATAAAAATAGATTGATGGATAAATATATTATATATATATACATGGATAGATTGTTTATCGATATTATTTATACAATTTAAATCAATTTGAACTGCGAGCGCTATGAAAATTTTGAGTCTTCAACTATTTTTATAATGATTTTATTTAGGCGGACATGGCTGCTGATCATGAACATATATTACTTCAGTAGCCGGAAAGGCTTTCTTCAGACTATAATAAATTTTTGAATTTATATTTGTATACCTAATGTCCATTTTTAATGGGTATCAAAATATGTCTTTATATTTCTACTACTTTTCAGAAGTATGTATTTGAAAATTTGTTTCTCTTCTTTTAAGAAATATTTGATGCGTTAAGGGTATATATTTCCAGTTTATGGATTATTAAATTTTTTTTGAGAAACCAGTAAAACTTTTTAGTTTCACATTAATTCCCATTTTTTTTTTTTAATTTTTTAAAAAGCACTTAAAACATTTTGCTAATTGTTTACGTAAATATTTTATCGAATCTTACCTGCAAAGGACTGTAGAACTTGTTGGCTGGCTGTGTGTTGGTGGGCGTGGCATTGCCGCCTCCAAACAGACCCTTGAATGCCACATTGTAATCAATGTGCAGATTACTGTTGTTATTTGTGGCAGCTGCTGCAGCCGCTGCGGCCGCCGCCAACGGTGGCAACAAGGCATTCACATAAAGACTGCCCATCGAATTGTTGGCAGCCTGCTGCTCCTGCTTGCTCTCCTTGACACCGCCATGCTGGCTCTGCATATGCCGATCGAGCAGGAATTCCACATGGAACGTTTCCGGGCAACTGGGACAACGGAATTGGCGAGCATGCGCCGCCAAATGGAAATGCATTTCCAGCTCCGACGAACAAACGGCGCGACAAAACATGCACTGCAAGGGATTGGCAGGTGGCGCAGTGGGTGGTCCACCAACAGCTCCGCCAGAAGCACTGCCGCCCACCAGTTGATGTCGCGTCTTGACATGCACATGGAAATCGGTATCGTTGCGAAAAAGTTCCAAGCAGGCGCTGCAACGCAGCAGCTTCGTCTCCTGGCTGTGGGCACAGGCCAGATGGAGCTGCATGGACATGCGATTCTCGCACAGCTCCGAGCAGATCGCACACTTAAGCAGCGTCTGCACATGTTCGCTGATCAGATGCTGTTGCAGTTCCTCCGACTTGGCAAACGATTTGCCACAGCTGGCGCCACAGTTGAACTCAGAGCCGGTGATCAGGAAATGGGCGACAACATGTCGCTCGAATTCACTCTGCTCCGGCAGACTCAGTCCGCAATGGGGACATATCAGTTGCATGCCCTCCGCAATGTGCGACTTTAGGTGATTGCGGAAACTCTCAAAGTCTGGCAACCCTGCGTTGCACTGGTTGCAGAAGAAGACGCCAGGTGGCGCTGGCGGCGTCAATGTTCGTCGCTTATTGCTGCTCAGATCCGTTGGCAGCTCCTCCGCCGGCGGACTCGGCAAATCCTGCTTGATCTTGGGCATATCCAAGCGTGGACTAAATGTGCCCGCGGTGGCCAAGCGATTAAAGTGCTCATAATACGAATTGGGACTGCTCAGCCGATCCAAGTGGGTGCTGCGCATATGCTGAAAAAGTGCAGCAATATTTCCGAATTTCATTGTGCAATATTCGCAGCTGAGCTGGAAACCATTCGTGGCAGGCTCCACTGTCTCCACTGTCGTCTCTCTGCTGGTGGCTGTGGAGCTTCTGGCGCCCGGCTGCTGTTGCTGTTCGTGTGCCGCCTGCAGATGGGCATTCAACTGTTCCAGGCTGCTGAACTCGGTCACCTTGGGACTGCAGTAACTGCATCTGAGCAGTGGTGTTGGCGTGGGCGTGGTCGGCACGGTGGTGACACCACGTGCCCGCTTGGGGAACTCCAGACGACTCGGACTGCTGTCTGAGGCAAGTGCCAAAGCATAGCGTCGCTTGTGCAAGCTGCCATTGCTCGAGATGGACGCCGATCCCGTCGAGCGTGGACTGTAATTCAAGGCATTGGGATTGCCACCAGCAGCCAGAATTGCGGCATTCTTCTTGTGCTTCTGCATGTGGGAGGTCAAAGCGGCAGCAGTATTATACCCACGATTGCACATGCTGCACTGGAAAGGCTTTTGTATATCGTGCGTCTTCATGTGAATCTTTAAATGATCGCTGTGGAATGAGGATGTTGGGGGAGAGAATGCAAGGTTTAAATTGTGATTAGATGGGATTCAGATGTAGCTCTTGAAAAGAGGCAGCATGCTAGGGATGCGTGCTAGGCGTATCAATTACATAGAAGCCCTCAACCCAACAAAGATTCTGGCATTCGTGCAAGATGGAGGAGCTATAAGCTTAGAAGGGGAAACAATAGATCTAATAAATCGCAGTGCAGAACTGGGGGTTCATACTTGAGCTGAAGACTAAAAAACGGTTGGTATATGTTGTGGCTAGAATCTTGTTTTAAGTTCCATTTTATATAATTTTTGAGCTAAAGACCAAAAAATTAAAGGCTCTATTTTTGATATGGTTTAATTTTGGTTTTAGATAAATGGCAGCTGCAAAATTTTTGCTTCTTACTTGATCTGGAAACTCGGAAATAGATAACTAGAATTTTAGGCAAACCAGAAGTTTGGATTTGTTGTAGTCCTACGATTTTTGATATATCAGTTTTAGACTCTTATAAGATTGAGTTCGTCAAAGATTGTGGCAATACTTATGGGATTATACCTTATACAAACTGAATGAACTCACTTAGAGTGTTATATGAATATATCTGAAAGAAATATGCCTGAATAGATCTTTCAACTTTACTTGATCAACTTTTTCTTAACCCAATTTTTACTGGGGACTTAAACCAAAACTAGTCGCAGTTTCAGTCCCTATTCTAAACTTTAATCAGTTTACTTGGGTTAATATTTCCCTATCAAAAAATCAAGAAATTTTAAATTTCTATCATTTCATCTTTGGCTGATAATTTGGGTTGCTCTTTAGTTTCCTGAATTATGCAACTTTCTGTTTATTTTAAATTTTATTTTATAGGCTATCACTAAATTTTGGTTATCCACTAATTAATCTCCTCCCACTGGAGCAAGTCTATTTGCATAGTTTAATTGTTCTTCACTTACCTTCTGGAGAAAGCAGCCTCGCAATGTGGACATTTGTAGTTCCTCTCGTTGGTGTGCAGCTTCTTGTGGCGATCTCGGGATCGCTTGTGCTTGAACAGCTTGGCGCAGTATTCGCACTTGAAAGGCAAATGTTCGGCATGGCTCTAAAGACAGATAGAGAGAGAGAGGGAGAAAGAGAGAGAGAGAGACAGAGAGAGTGAGATAGAGTTAGAGATAAAATTAGCAGAATTCAACAAGTGTTTGTTTGTTATTTTCCGAGTTTATGTTAATCTCAGTCCAGAACTCCTGAGTCTGACTAACCTATTTGAAATTCTTAGAAGTCATCGTCTTCGTCATGTCGTCAAGTCTTCAAGTCTGTGCGATTCCTGTCTTGAATTTATTGCTGCACTGCAGCCGTTGACTAAATCTCAATTCCTTATTTTTTTTTAAACACTTTTGCTGGTGGGCATTAATCATTTTGTTGTTCAGTTTGGGAGGGGTACAGGGAAATATCCACAAGATCAGAAGGCTTGTGTGTTTTTTGATCGAGCTATGAATTAACTATATATATATATATATATATATATAAAGCTTACTATGGGAACTGACATATGTTTTAATAAAGTTTTCCATAAACTTTCGCGTTTTCTTTTATTGTATGAATAGCCAACTTAGGAGTCATTAATTATTTATATATATATATCTAACTGAATATGAGAACTGAATTAATTTTTAACAAGTTATTTGGTATAGTTTCATTCTTCACAGAATTTAATTAATATATAATAAAACAATCGAATGATTTCATATTTGAACAATTTAGATCTAGCTGCTCTTCAGTTAGAGTATTTAAGCTTCGGCTTTTCATAGATAGCTGTTTTTATTAAATCTGATTCTTAAACTGAATCTGCATACCAGGTGGCAAGCGGCAAAGGGGTGGGGTGGGGAGGGGGTGCCTAAAGTATGTAGGTGTTTCACCTGGCTTGTGGACAAAAATTCATCTAAATGCGCAACGCAAACGCCAGAAGAAAAAAAAACCAGACGAGTCAATGGATGAAGGGGCGTAGGTGGCTTGAGGGGTGTCAGGGAGGTGTTTCCCCTCCACACATACACCCGCAAACCGCAACCCGCAACCCGCAATCCGCAACCGGTTTGCTTTTTGGGTTCTTTGGCGGTCAGTCGCGCTTTGCTTTAAAAAAACAACAACAAAAATTTAGCTTTGAAGTTTAGCGTGTCGCGCAAAAAAAAAAATTAGCCCATTTGTATGCAGCCCCCCGAGTTGAAGTTGGCTTATTGCACAATATGAGCCAGGTTAGCCAGACAAGGCACACTCAAAATGCGCTCTCTCGTGTTGGTTATGGTTTTTTAAACTGTCGCGCCAATCATCATCAACATCATCCACATCATCATCACCAGGCTACCCCGCCTAGGATCAAAAGGTAGCGCAACAAATGTGTTTGGTTAGAAGACCCCCTTTCCACAAACTCCCTTCAACACGCCCCTTTCGAAGCGATAAGCGATCTGCAGTAGTCCTAAACACAGTTGCAATTGGGTTAACAAGTTGCTGATGTCATGGGACATCGGACAGGATGAGACATGTGTTCAAGTGGGTGAAAATCGAGTGTTACGTGTTGCTTGTTGTTTTTTGTTGTTATTATTGTTGTTTTCTTACTGCTACCGAAAATTTTTGCTTTGAGTGCCGCTTTTGACCGACCTATAAGAATGTGTTAAGTGGAAAGATATGCATCTAATATATATATAAATATATTATAATCCAAGCTAACATTTTCGCATGATTGTTGAAAGACTTCAATTTAAATATGACTTGATTTTTTAACTCTTAAAATTTGTATGTATATTTAATATTATTTTTTTTGAACAGATTGCCAAAAATGTTCTTATGTTTATAGCTTATTTCAAATTCTTTAATATCAAAAAATGTTTTATTATTCGTCTTTGATTAGAGTTTATGTTGAAGGCTTTTTTATATATATCTCTAAGACTTACTACTCTAAAGGTTCAAAATGAGCCAAAAAAAATCAACAAGATCCAGTCAAGATTCCAATATTTATAAGATAAAACTATAAAACTAAGTTCTTTAATCTTTTACAAGACCATTTATCAATTTATATATTGAAATATATGGTGTTGTCTATAGAGCGGGGTTTTGAGATACAAAATAAAGTTTCTATCTAACAAAACATGAAACAAAATTAATTATTTTCTCATATTACAGTTTTGCTTTAATCTATTTTAGAAATCCATATTTGAATACCTGCTTTATTCATTTTTAAAATCTGCCGAGCAACGCAGCTCATATTGAAATCGTAGGTTTAATATTTTTTGGAATCTGTTCACTTTATAGATTTTATAGATTAATAATCTGGAATCCTATTTACTCCTCTCATCATCGTCTTTCTGTAGAATTTATTTCACTCTCCTCATCGTCTTTCTTTAATATAACCTTTTCCTTAACCTATTAACCTTATACCTAAACTAAACTGGCTTTTCTATCATTTATTTAAATTCCCAATCTATTTGTTCCCGTGACCTATTTTAATTTTAAAATAAACTGAATCGATAGCAATTTGCAAATTGTGTTTTCCCGCTGAAGGCTGTGGCTTTCAAATGCCAAACCAAACAAATTTGGCTTGTCCCAGTTTCAACCCAAGTCAGAGACAACCAAGAAAACCACCCAAGGCTCTTAGACATAATCGTCTTAGACAGTGTCAAGTCGAATAATTAAGCAACACTTTCACCCCAAAAGGACCTTTGAGTGAGAGTTCAGTCTATGTATGGGAGTTTGGGGTTGAAGAGGAACTCACCTGGACGTGATGCTTCAAGTAGCCGAGTCGCGGAAATGATTTATCACAGAACTGACACTGATAGGAGCCGTCGCCGCGACTTTTAATTCCCTCGCCTGTCAACTTATCAAACTTGCTGGCGGCAACTCCTCCGCCTCCGCCTCCAGCTCCTGCGCCAGCTGCTCCTGTGCCATGTGCTGCTCCTGCGTTTGCCAACTTGGCTTCCTTATTGATTTTGCGCAGCTTGTTGGCAATTTTCAGCGCCTGCTGATGATGATAATGATGATGATGATGATGATGCAAGTGAGCGGGTCGCTTCGGCTTGACCAGATCCTGTTGCTCCGCACCAGGACCCTCACCATTTGCCTTCGACTCTTCGCTGTGATTATCCTCGGAGGCAGCCTTGGGCAGCAGTTGCTGCTGCTGCACCGAGTTGGGCGTCAGTGTGCCATCCGAGATGCTGGGCGAGTAGCTCGACGAGGTGTGCGTGCTGTACATGTCTGAAAGAGAGTGAGAGAGGGGTGGAGTAGATTGGGGGGCATCAGTATTGCAATTAAGATCATGTCTTTCGTGTGGGCAGCGACTGCATCCTTATTAGCTTCATCATCATCGTCGTCGGCTTCTCTTGTGACTAAGACAGGAAATCAACGTCGGCTTATCAAATACACAAACACACACACACACACAGAAACACACACACTTAATTCAATTAACATGCTACTTTTGGTGTCGCCTCCACCCCAGAGACACACTTGAGGCCTAACCTCCTTGCAACACCCCCTGTCTGTAAATGAGCCGCACGTTTGTTTCATGCAAACTAATTGCGCTTTTGTACTTAAGAGCATTTTAATTACAAAGATCTGCCACTTGACGCCTCACTCACACACACAGATATACACACACACACACAAACACAAATACCAGCAAACAATGAGGGTCACTCCAATCATACACTGACCATAATTTATGGGCTTGTTCACTAAGTGATCGAGAGTAGAGCTGGAAATACTGGAAATGAAACTTATTTCCAAATAGGCTTTTTGGATCTGGATAAATACAGGGGGGCTCCTGAGTGAGCAGAAAAGTCAACTTTGATAAGGAATCCTTCAACACATTCTATCAGATATATTTAGATATATTTAATAAAAATTATGAACAATCTTTTGACGTTTACTTAATTTATTTAAACATATTTAAAAACAATAATCCAACAGTTTTCTGATATTTATTTGACAATATATTTTAAAACAAGGATAAAAAAATTGTTTAAACTCAATTTCCAATCCGAAACACCTTTCTAAATATTTTCCTTGAAAAGATTTCAATTTACGAATATTTTAAAATCCTTCAAATGTTGATTTGTATAAAGATGAAGTGAATTTAAGTTTACAACAATTTTTAAAGAATGTATTTATTTATTGTCACTATTAAATGTATTATCATTTATCATTCAATATTTTTATAGGTCTTCAATATGTTATGTGTCTAATATAAGCGAAATATAAATAAATATATAATTTCCGATAATCATTTATTACTTCTTATTTCTCTCTGTGTACACAACTAGCACTTCGACATGGTCGCTGATCTATCACCACGCGCCAAGTGTCGTTTGTATTTGTTTGTTTTTAGTTTTTTTTGGTACACTTTGGGTTTTGGAAAACTTTAATTAAAGCTAATTGCGATGTCTGATCCGTCTGTATCTGCATCTGTCTAGTTGTAAGTGTAAATGTATCTGTTAACTATTCATCTGTCTCTATTCGTATCTGTATCTGTTTGTTTTGGCTGCCGTCGCTTGAGCTCTGATCCGAGCTGATCTGAAATGTGGTTCTTGGATTGCCAGCTACACCACTAACTACAACTTTTCAACTTGGTTTTTCTTTAATTAGGAAACATGAAAATGATGCATCAGATTAATTATTGTATATGTATATGGCGTCAATTGGGAATTGTCTTCGCCTTTGTAATTAACTGTTTTAAAGTGCCTTGGGTCAAAGAAAGTTACAAGAGTTTTGTAAATCTTAAGATTTGATTGGGTTAAATGAAGATTGAGATGTCAAAAAGGGGTTGAACAGATTACAGCCAAGAGTTAGAGGTTAGAATTGTAATTTTCACTTACTACTTAGATTAAGTGGAGTTTTGATAGCTTTTATATTAATGTATGGATGGGGTTTTCATACAAATTATAGAGATTGTTTATATCAAAGTACTCCTTAAATGAAGAAAGAATTCAATCTTATTTGTCTGCCTCAGATTTAAATTAAAATTTAGTTTGGGATCCGCATTTCACTTAATTATTTTATTATTTTTATTCTAATAATCATTGTATTCTTTATATAAGTAATTTCTGATAAGCGAACTAACAAATTAGATATGATCTCTTCGAGAACAAACATTTAGCATCTCATTTGAGCAGGATATAAACTTGAAAATATATGCATTATTCATATATGAATATAAAGAAATTAAGTATTTTAAATTATTTGCAAATATATGAAGATATAAAGAATGGAAGACACTTAAAATATTTATAATGTTCCCATTTAGCCCGAGAAGAACACAACAATGAGATTATCAAGTTTAACTATATACAAATCTTCAACTAATCAAATTATTGGTTTTTTGTAAGAAGTTCCAAAAATCCAGATTCGTGTTTCAGAAAACACAGTTTTACCACACAAGCCTTATACAAGAACCCATCCTGTCTTAATAAAGTTCTCCCACAAACATTTCATGAACACCCAAAACAAATGAGATAATTCTCTCTGTAAAATTACCGTTATTTGTAATCTCCTTTGTGGCCTGAATCTTTTCAATCAAATTCTCCAAACGCGAACTGGGACCGCGATATAACATCTTTAAAGCCATCATGGCATAGTTCAGCAAATCGAAACAAATCGAAGCAACTTTTTTATTTAAATCTATAATTTATAACATAAACAATTTAGCACTAAGACATGCGTCACACTAAGAACTCTTGCTTAGAAATTGCGATGCGGCAACATTTGAGGAATTTATTACACAAATTAAATGCAACAATTTTTCAATTAACACGCGACGACACCAAACGACGCCAAAGGATCGCAATTGTTGCCGTTGTTGTTGTTGTTGCGCGTTCGGAACGTCCAATTGCCGCGAGCACCAAAATGTGACTGAAATCAGAGCCAAGAGCCATGAGCCAAGCACCGTAGGAAACACGAAGCAGCAGCGCTGTCGTCGCCGTCGCAGCAACGGGCGTCAACGCCTATAAAGCAAAGCACACAAAAAAACAACAAAAAAAACCAACACCAACAACAAATTTCGAGCGCTTGGCGAACCAGTTTGCCCAGCGCATGCGTCTCTGTGTGTGTGAGTAAGTGAGTATGCATGTGTGTGTGTACGTGTTTGCCTGCCTTTTGGGATTCTGTGTGCACCAAGCAGCAAGGCGTCGGCGTCGCTGCTGCTAGCGCAGCGGCCAGCAAATGAGAAGCAAACAAAGCACACAGCATAGCACAGCATTAAATGGCGCCCCACACACACAAATGCACAGAAACACAAAAACACACAAGCACACACACACGCGCAAACGCAGCCATGCGTGAGTGAGTGAGCGCAAGTTGAATTTGTGAGAGAGCAAGAGCGTAACATTTCATGAATGTGTGAGTGCGCTGCTTATGTACAAAGCCAGTTGAAAAGGCGGAGCATGGGAGCCTAAGTCTGTGTGTGTGGGTGTGTGGTGCCGCTGTCACATTGGGCGTTCATTTGGTAGCTTGTGGGAGCATGAGAGAGGGTGTATAAATAACATACTCTATTTATGTGAAGCATGGGCTGAGAGGATGGGGTGGGGGCTGTCTACAGTTGAAATATATTTTTTTCTGGCTAACAGAAAAGTATAATGCAAATTAGCTGTGAAATGTCAGGTGTTGATATGTAGTTTTTTTTTGCGAAAGTTTTTTCTATTTGGTGTGGTTGGATTTTGTGACTGCTGCTTTATGGAGCCGTTCGGAAAACAAGGTTTTTCTTTGATTTTTGCTTAAAGCGATGATTTTTTTTGAGTAGTATTGGACTTTTTTAATATGAAGAGATCAAAAGAAAACTAGGTGGAAACTGCTGCTTAAACAAAGCAAGAAAGTCATCTAATAAGAATTTAGAGAATTAAACTGTTTATTTAATAGGATCAGCTAAAATCAGCTGTTTATCATTGAAAAATATTGTTTTATCTGAAACAAAATGTTGTGTGTAATTTGGGCATTAATATGTTTAAACATATATAAAAGATATCAGCTAATAACGATTTTACAATGAAAACATATTTCTCTACAATTTTCTTATAAAACAAAAATTTAATTGGCTAATGAGTTTTTAATGACACAGATCATTGCACTATGAATTCAAGGGACTAAGAATCTATCACATTGACACACTAAGCAAATTCACACTTATTTTTAGCACAGAAAATTAGATAAACATTATCCAAGTACTCAATTTGAATACCCCTCCATCTTGAGGGCCATCAATTTCGATGCTGTATCAGGATTCATTAACACATCACAAATGCTGTCAATACGCTGCCTATCACAAACAGATAAATTGGAATAAAATTTATACAATAAAATGAAAAAGAAAAACGTGCAAAATGGCAGAAAAGGCCAAAAGCGGCAGTGAACACGTTAAAGCCATTAGCGCTAAGAGACGCAAATGTCGCCCGTCAATATGGCCAACAATTTGCGGCCAACATTGCAAAAAAGGACAGGCTGGCAAGGACAGCAGCAATGGCACGCCACCACAGGCTATAAGGCATGCAGCATGCCACTAAAAGCCAAATTAATTATGCATGCAGCTACCTCTGGCAACAATGGCCAAAAAGTGCAGCAGCGTCAGTTATTGTTCTTCTTTTATTTTTGGCTGCCTGTCAGCAGCACTCAACAGTACGCCCACAAAGTGCCACACCCCTCCGCCTACACCACTTAACAGAAACTATTAGAACAATTAAAAAATCACTTTACACATTAGCAGTTTTTGTTGCTGCTGCTTTTTTCTTGTTTGTATATGCGACCCGTTTCGCAATTTCAATTGGATGACTAGTGGCCAGCCAATGGGATTCGTTCGTTGCGCTGCCAACGCATGCGTTGCTGCGCAGAGCGAGCCAGCCAGCTATACGCGTGCTGCTCTCTCGCTTATTTACTCGCCAGCAGTTGGGCAACTCTCTTCGCTGTTTTGCAGCGTTTATTGACAGCGCTGTCGATTTCGGGATTTGTCGCTTTTTAATTGCAGCGAAAGCAGCGCTAATTGCGGTTATGTGTTGGAGTTGAATTCGTTGCTGTTGTTGTTGTTGTTATATTTCTGCTGCTGGGTTTGCGTTTGCGCGAGTTTGTCGTTTCAGTCTTTGGTTTGAGGTTAGAAATTTGCCTTGTGTGAAAATTGCGTGTGAACTGTTTCAGTCTTTGACTTTAAGCTGTTATAACTTTTTCAATACTCAACCGATTTTCAAAAACTATTGCTTTTTGATCATGGTTTGAGCTCTAGAAATAAACTGCAATTAAAGTTGGAAAGACACTGGCTCGATTTACAGATAAAATTGTCATTTCAAAAATTTCTTCTTGAAAGTTAGTCAATAATCATATCTTTGTGAAAACTGATACGATTTTAAAAAATATTATCATTTTGGCTATGGTTTGATAACTATAATAAAACCACTTTTACAGCTTTCATGCTAAAGCTTCAATCTCAAAAATTGCTTTAGCGGAAACCAAATCTTTAACAAATACCTAACTCTCAACCTCATCTTAACTTAATATCAATTAAAAAACCACAGATTGATTCAACAAAGAACCAAATCCAGTTTAAGAACTTTTCCAATATTTCAAAGCATCAAGAACTTCATTAAATAATGATCAAGAACCCATCAATCCAATAGAAACTCAATCTCAATCTGGAAACCAATTAAAGTTAATTTAGCGCCTTAAATTTTTAATGCGCCAAAAACTTGTGAAAAATGTCAAAACAGACAAAACAAAACAAAAGAAAACAAGAAAACAAATCCAAAAATGCCCTCAACCCACCCGCCCTTTGGACTCCCAAATGTTTTGTGCGCGACTTTCTTTAATTGTAACAAGAGAATCTCCAAAAATTTGTTAACTTAATTGCCTAACAATTGTGAATAGAAGCTAAGCGTTTTTTAGTGTACAAACAGATTTTGTACAACACAATTTCCATTTGGCGTTGAAAAATGTAAAAGTTTTTGCTTTTTGATTTGGGATTTTTGGCTGTTTTCACTGGGCTTTCTATCTCGCTCACACTTGGCCCGTTAATTACGTTTGAGTGACAGTTTTGTGACAGGCGCTGGTTGAGATCACGACCACGTCCACGTCCACATCCCCTTCCATTCACACAATGAGCACAAGGTTTATTTTGGCCACTGCTGGGAGGGTTCGTTGTTGTTGTTGTTTCCTTTTCGTTTTTATGGAGTGTGGGTTCCATACTCGGTGGGTGAAAAAGGGTGACCAGGTAAATGCGCCCTGGCAGCCTTGATGAGTCTTAGCTTTAGCCCTTAGGCAATGACATAAAATCAGATTTAGACTTGGGAATATTGGCGTACACTTTAATTTGTATAAACATAAGCGAATTGGTCTCAATTTAATTTATTTAGATTTCTTGTATATGGTCTCAACTTGGGTTAAAAAATACAAGCAGAAAACATTTGTTTGTTGTTATTTCTTTTTATGCAAAATTAAATAACTTTATTTTGTATAAATTGTCAATTTGTATAAAAAAAGTCGAAATAAATTAGGTTTTTTTCGAATAAAGAAAATCTTGAAGCTCCCTTGTAATGGTTGGTGTTAAGTCTATCGATTTCTTAACCTTATCTTAAGTTTATGTCTATCTACTCTCAATTTTGAGTAACTACAGGATATCTCTGTAGTCGTATTTCCCACTTTCCATATGCATTCACATTCATTCTGCTGATTTCTGTGCATTTTTAATGCGCGGCTAATGTGAGTGATGCCAAAAAACTTGTGACTTTGACTGAGATTTGTTGGTCAACGCGACTCCTGCTGCCTGACTGGGAGCACTTTTTACGTTGGCTCATATGTGACAACCTGGTTAACAAACAGAGAAGCTGCCTGCTGACAGCCAAAGGGTTTTTTGCTGACCCTGCGTTTTTGACTGGCGCCCTCATGCATAATAGATAAATTATAAAAATAAGCGCAACCCATTAAGGGGTGTGGAGTGTGTGTGTGTGTGTGTGTGTTTATTTGTGGTGGCAACATCAGCAACCTGTCAACCATTGTCCTTCAGCGAAAGTGTCCTTTTGTTGCCACTCACTCGTCGCAGCAGCAGCAGCAGCGAGCATTTTAAATTAACCATTTCTATTTGCCATTTGCAGCAAAAGTCACTCAAACTGTCACTTTGATGTTTGACAGGCTCAAAGACCCAAGGATGTGGGCCCAAGGTCCGAGTCCTGTGTCCTGCGCTCATCTACATAAATTAATGTATATGTGTCTCCACAGATTTTTATCTCCCACACTCCTTTGCCCCGCTCGTTTTTTAACTGCACAATTAATCAGACGCTTAGGACCACATTTAATTAGAGGCTTTTCTCTTTTTTTTTTACAAAAAAGGTTCATTTGATTTTTTTGGTTGTTTTTTTTTTTAAAGAAAAGTTGTCGCTTGTGTTATGATATGATATGATATGAGTATCTAAAATTGCATTTAGTCATGTGAGACAATCAAATTATAATCATTTTAAAAGGTAGTTTTAATGTTTTAATGATGAACTGAACTTTAAGTGTGGGATTGTTAAAAAAAGAATCTTTTTATAAAAAGTATTGTATTGGATTATAATGATTGTAATTAGGTTAATCAGTTAGAGAGAAATAATCAGTGGTTAGTTTAGATATGTAGATTGTAATATCTAAGGAACTATTTTTTTATATTTATGGGAAAATTTAGTACAAATCTTATTCCTGATAGTAATGAGCGTATATCAAAACCATTTATTGTCATTACCTAATTTGGTCTGATTTTCAATAATATAGTCTAACAGATATCTAATATATTCTAATACTTATTTATATTCCAATAGAAATTTTTATTTATTTGATATATTATTTATCATTATCTAAGCCGAAACGTTCCTTAGTAATTGCCTCAACTAAAAACATTTATACTCTTTTATCTCAAGACCCTCCTCCAAGCCTAACCGAACTGTTTTTAACGCCATTTAAATTATGTGGGGCGCCATTGTCACATACCCAAAAAATAGAAAAGAAAACACAAATAAAAACTATTTGGAACCCAACTGTGCAACCTTTCAAAACATTGGAAAAGTCACTTAATATATTTACCAAAACAATAATTAATAACAAAATCAGATTTGGAGATATCCATTGAGTTGTGCGCACTTTAAAGATACTGTCAAGTCATCAGGGCACATAATGATGATCCTCTAATAGTGCTCAATGACCAATTGCGTAAACTGTCCTCTCTCTCTCTCACTCTCTTTTCTCTTTCTCTCTCGCTCTTTCACTCTCTGAATGAAAAATGAAGTGAAATACTCAATCAGGGAACAGGCATCACAATTTGTGTCTGACTTTTGGGCACAGGCGCTGACACAAATCAATCAGCGCTTAAAACGACAGGTTGAGTTTTAGAATCAGGCATCACTCAGAAAAAAAGTGGATCTACTTTGAAAAAAATAGTCCTAAAATTAAAATCTTACTGAGTGCTACAAATTTGTAATGGTTTCTTGAAGTAATATTAAAATCTATTAAACCCTTAATCCAAATTGTATAAAAGTGTCTAATAATAATAATTGTATTAAAAATAAATTGAGATAAATTATTCATTAACAGAAAGATTTTTTGGTTTTTTTTTTAAATATATGAAATCAATTTCTAAATATTTTTAAAATTCCCTTTTATTGTTTTTCCAGAAATTTGCTGTTGAGAAATATACTTCGTAAAAGTAGTTTAAAGTTGATTTGCATTTTGCGATACTCCGTCGATGAAAGTCATTATTATTTTTCTAAGTGTAATTTAGGTTGATCTGTTTGCCATCATTGTCTGTCTGTGTAACAGGTAGAATCAGTTGAGTCAAATTTTCATTGATCGTTTTAGGAGGCGGCGATCCTGATGGACTGTCAGCGCGGTAATGATGCGCCTGGCGACGTGTCGGGTGCGTCCTGCGGTGGCAAGCGGTTACGCCTGCCCCTAAACCAAACCCGAATTGAAAAGGGTTTGGCTTTTGGATTTTGTGATTTCGGCTTGACTGACTTGGTCCATAATTGACCTTTGCACCTGCCAACCGCAAAAAAGAGTGGAGCTTGGAATTGGTGAGTGACTTGATTGCCCTGCTCTGCCCCCCGCGCTTTGGGTCTGGCACGAGGCACGTGCTAACAGCTTGTGGTTACGACTAGTGGGGCAGCTGCACTGTGGGGTGTGCCACAAGCAACAAGAACGGCAAGCAGCAAGCAGCTGCCACCGCTGGGCTACTTGACCAGAGTTGCGCGTGCCACAGACCGGAGGCAGCCATAAAGCGCGGAATTGAATTGAAGTACCTACGTACTCGTAATTCAAATGCCGCAGAAGGCCAGAGTTGTGGCTCAACGGCTCTGCCTTGGATAGAGATTAACATGTCCGATTGCCACATCCGATGTCTTTTGTGTATGCGACTCTGGCGATTCCGGTTGCTGATATCTCTCTCAATCTCAATCTCTCTCCCTCTCTCTCTCTCTTGTTCTTCCACCCGGAAACTAGAACTCCACGATTGTGTTTCAAGTACCGCAAAGTCCAACGCACAAAAAAAAAAATATATATATATATAAAGGGGTCTGGTCTGGCGAAATTGGGTTTACGACGCTTCTTGATGTTGATCATAAACATAAAATGATTTTATTACCTTCATTTTGACGGCAGTTCGTTGGCATTTAACTAATAAGCAAATGGCAACAACTACACACACACACACACACACACACACTCTCCCACACACGCAGTTTTATAAGCCAAAAACTATTGAATACAACTAAAGTTGAACACACAAAAATTTCAATTTGTATTTGCATTTCTTATGCATCCAAAGTGTAGACATAAAATATTATGTTGCAACATGTGGCAAACTAACTTATTTGTTGCTATGTTCTCATTTGGGACCTATTCAACATGGAGACACTAAAATTTCTCCTTGTGAGGTGAGCAGTCGAAATTATTATTTAGTTTTATTATTTGATTGAAGGGGGTGTTGGAATATGCACTACATGAGGTGAATGCGAACACATAAGGCATATATGTTCTTGATCATCCTCAATAGTCGAATTGATATAGCCATGTCTGACTCATTGATTCTTTGTGTATATGTCTATGGGAACTTATCTATATATATTACTCTAATATCACAATTTTTGCTGCGTAGTTAATATAAAAACAATAATGGAAAGAAGAGTTCTTATATAAAAATCTGTTTTGCTTAACAACTAATACTTGTTAAACCAAAAAGTTATGCTTCTAAAATTCAAACAAACGACATCGGAAAGCTAAAGCAAATTGCTCCTATTGGACCAACTAATCCTGAAATGACTTCATGTAATCTAAACATTTTGTTTACAAAATTATACCAATTAAAACCACAAAAAAGTTAACTATTTTAGACTGTCTTAATATTGTTAGTTTTTTTTAAATTAATAGACAAATTTTATATTTTATATCATTTTTAATCTGCCTAATCTGAACATTCCCATTTGTTTTATCTATAGAAATTTATTACTATCCTTTGAAATCTGACTTAAATTAGCTGCACACTTTTGTTGACTTTCTTTCTTTTCTTCACCCCATTTATTTATACCACATCAACATAAAACACTTATCCACCCAGCAAACATATGCAAAATACTCACTCCTCGTGCCTCCTGCCATTTCCACCCCCCTCAACGAGGCAATTGCAATCATTTCACTAAGCCACCAGAAATAAACTACAAGTAAAACATTTCCAGCAGCACCACTCAACCACCTCCAACCACCTCAGCACCCACCCTAAATAATATATAACATTCATAAGATTTATATAGTAAAAAGCTGCTGAAAAATAACCCATAACAATACGTCCAAATTAAATCCTTTAAGGCCAAAGAAATGGACGGGAAGATGGAGGGGAAAGAACGTGAGTATTTCATTTAAATAACCAAGAATTTATCTTCAAGAGTAACAAGCAAACGCAAATGTAGAACATAGAGGGAAGGGGGATGGCATTGGGGTACAGGAGATGAGGGGTGCGAGAGAGTGCCAAGTGTTTCCCTAGGGAAATGGGTAAGGCGTTCGCGAAATTGTGCCTTGGAGTCGCATAAGACAAGCGAATGGCGAAAGTGGCACCAAAAGTATGCACAGGGGAGCCACCAAAAAGTGGGTGGAGCAGTATAACCAATTGGCGGATGTGTGTGGAAATATTTTCGAAATGTGTGCGAGTGTGTGTGTGTGTGTCTGTGTGTGTGTCTGTGTGTGTGTATCGTAAAAGCTACACTGACTTTTATGCGAAATGAAAACGTCTTGAGAAGAAGCAAAAAAAATATTTCGCCCCATCGTTTTTTTTTTTTGTTTTTTTTTTTTGCAGGAGCTGCTCCTGCTCCTGGGAGACAAACTGGGCACAAACTTGGCCAGCCAGGCAACACCTAAAGCGCATAAATCATGCAAAAGGTGGCAAGCAGCTAAAACAAAACAACAAATTGCTGGGCGTGTCATAACTTTTGCCTGAATGCCAGTCGCCCAATTCCCAGGACATGGTCAGGCAGCCTTTTGGCCAGGACTCGCGGGAAACAGACAAGCTTCTGCTGCAGCAAAACTTGAGCTCCAAAACTGCTGAAAAACTACTGCAGCTGACAGCGCGACGAGTGCAGCTGAAACCCCTTCAACCCCCCTCCCCCTGCCCAGCAGAAACCCTTTTAACAGAAAGGAACAACTTTTTCATGTTTTTTCCGACTGCTGTTTGTTGTTGTTGTTGTTGTTGTTGTTGTTGGTGTCAAGGCGTTTTTACACCTGAGATTGCAAACTTAAGTTGGCTGATTTCTATTGTGTTTTTTTTTATTTATTATTTATGGGTTATATGAAATCTAGCAAAAGATAGTCTTATTTGGGGCTTTGGTTTCCTATGGATTTATATCAAATAGATTTCATTTGATGCGTGTTGACCCAGTTCACAATTAATGTTTTGTGTGTGTCTCTTTTAGCGGCATTTGTTTTGAGATCTTGGCTTAAACGTGATCTCGGCCCTTTTTGAGCAAACACAGTTCATTAAACTGTTTCACTGGCATCAACTGCAAACGGCTTTTTAGTGACCAGTTTTTCCAGCCACAGATTTCAATCTTAAAGCAATTTGCGTTCATTTCTTGTGAAAGCAACGGACTTCCAAGTTGGAACAACATAACCAACCTGTGAGAATTTTTGGCACTTTAAGCACAAATCTACTGCAAGACCAACAAAATAAAAAAGAAAGATAATTAAGCAAAGCTTTGATTTGCAGTGTCAGATGGAAAGATACCCTGCAAATGGCAAATAGTTGTGGCAACTAATTGGTTAAGAGATCGAGCACAGAGAGAGCCAGAGAGAAATTGAGAAATTTAAAAGATAGATCGAACTGAGAAAACGAAAGAGAAAAAGAGAGGGAGAGAGTTAGGAGTAAGGAATAACGGGAGATTGAGCGGGAGAAGGAGATTGGCTGAGAGGGAGAAGTAGAGATTGAATAAAAGGAAGAAAGAGCAAGAGGCGGAGAGAGAGAGAGAGAATCTTTGAGAAATGCTGATAGAGACAGTTCGCAAGATAGCGTGAGAGAAAAAGGTAAAGGAAGAGAAAAGGACAGCCTGAGAGAATAATTTAAAATGTTACATAAAAGCTCTTCCTTCTATGAAAAGTAAGTAAAAGGAAAAATGAAGTATTTAACTATTATAATCACAATAATCTACAATCACAGGGTAAGCAAAAGAATTAAATATTCTGAACACATACGCTTTATATTTTAGGAATTCATTCCCAGTTTATACCAACCTATGATACCCCATTTTAACAAGCCCTGTTACAGGGCATAGTTGGTCCAATGAAATTGTAAAGAGTAAAAACCCCTTTTTATGTCGGAGACAGCAGCAATTATTTATGGACTTAGACGCGGACATGTGAGAAGGCGCTTTTTGCAACAAATTGTTATTATTGTTGTTGTGTTGCGTTGTATGTTTGTTTGTCTTGTAAGACAAATGTGTAATTAATTGCGTCGCATCAAAAGGAAACTTGTAACGGAACTAACAAACTAACTATTTGCATACACCAGTGTCTTAAAAACTCCCATCCAGCATGTCACTATTTGAAACCATAGAAAGAGAGAGACAGTGAGAGAGAGGGAGAGGGAGAGGGGGAGAGAAAAGGACACACTGGCTTGGGGGGGAAACACGTGCTATTAATAAATCAAAAGGACACAAGGCTCTCAGAGATTTCAGACCGGAAGTCCAAGGCAAAGGCAAACAAATGAAATGACTTGGGTAAACTTTCACAAAAGTGAGAGAGGCTGAGAGAGAGAGACAAGCTCAAGGAAGTGCTTCAGCATGAGTAGTTTGCACCACTTGCCCCCATTGTGGCACTGTCTGCTTGACTGCAACTAATTGCATTTCATTGCATACATTTAGGCGCAGCTGCAACCCAAATAAAAACAACAAATTTCACACCGCAATTTCTTCAAATCTCAACGCAAAAGCCGTAAAACGTTTCAAAATTGTAGCCAAATAGCCATGGAGCAACCAACGTGCCACCGTGCCACAGAGCCATCGAGCCATTGAGATTTCCATGGAGCCAACCACACAAGTGCCGCAGCTTCTCCGCAGCCAAAAGCCAAAGAAATGATGCTGGGCAGAGCAGAACCAAAAAGGAAATCTCAACTCAAGTTGTGGGGTGGAGATCGGAGACTGGACCAAGTGTTGAGTGCTGTGGTAAGTTAACTAAGTGAGTGCACTGTGAGAAATGGGATGCTGATAAGCTTGAAAGTGTGAATATAAATGAAATCAACACTTTTGAGAAGGTGATGGAGACAACTAATATAGAAAATGCATTTAATAGTACTTTAATAAGAGAAACAAGATTTTTAACGTACACTGTGAAAAATGAAATTATACTAAATAAAAATAGCAAATTTTAAAGTGAAAAACAAGCTAAGAAAATAAGTGATTTACATAATAATTAGGCATAAAATATAATTCAAATAAATTATTAAATCAGCTGCAAGCTGCAAGTGTTCTTCTTCTTTCTCTCAGTGTAGTCAAACATAAGGCAATGCTGTGAAGACATTAAACCAACGCTGGCAACTTTGTTGAGTCGAGTTATGCCCAAGCAGTCAGTCCACACTCAATGAATGTGTATGTGTGAATGATTCTGTGAATGAGAATGTAAGTGTGTGTGTGTGTGTGTGTGTGTGTGTGTGTGTGTGTGTGTGCATGGATGTGAATGGCAAATGTTGGACAGTCGACAGCAGGACGCGACAACGACAAGCAAAAACAAAAAGCACAAGCAAACCAAGGAAGTCTGCCAAAGAAGAAAAAAAAATAACAGTAAGAATAACAACAAGAACAACAACAACAACAACAACACATGGCAAAATGAAACACAGAAAAAGCATGTGAAATGGCACTAGAGAGAAATGTGGCAAAGCATAGTGGAAGAGAGAGACGAGGTGAAAAGGGGAGAGCGGGCAGTGTGCTCCGACCGTAGCTCATGATGCTGTCTCCCCTTATCTCAGCCGTCCCACGTCTATGTTTCGGCGGGCGCTTGTTCGACAGCTCGTAAATGGCAGCGATGAGGATGTATGTGGTGAAAGTGAAGTGAAGTGGCCTCTGCCCAGCTATCTGTGGTGTATATATATATATATATATATATATGTATGTTTGTATGTGTGGATGTGTAAGTATGTGTGTGTGTAGAGTATAGAATAGAGAGTGCGACTCCGACTTGGTGTTGATTGCTGTTTGGGGTTTTTAAAACGTAGTTAGGCCAGCCCCCCTGGCTGGCCGTGCAGCATATGAAACGACACCCGCGGCACAGGTGTAGAGCACCCAGGAGTGTCGTCGCCAGCTGCCATATAACACCCCATACGGCAATTTCAATGGTTATAGCAACAACAACAACATCAAGAGCAAGAGTAACATACACGCATACAGCTAAAGGAGCAGCGGCAACAATGGCAACATACAACAACAGCAGCTCCAGCAACAGTAGGAGCCACAGCCATAGCCAGAGCCAGAGCCAGAGTTGGAGTCAGGATGACTTAGTGGCTTTGACAATTAAGGTCCACCCCACAGTCAGAATGTGTCTAAAATTCATTTTTTTTATGTCGCATCAAATAAAATATAAAAATGCTCTTAATGCCAACAGCTCATCTCTGTTTTTAATGTGTGAAAATTGAAAGCATATTTAAAATAATATTTCATTTTTTGCAAATTAAAAAATTTATTGTAATCAATTCTAATAATAATAATAAATAGATTAAGAAACACTTATGATTATTTAAAGGAAAATCCATACGAATATATATATAAACATATTTTGCACTTCTATGGTTAACCAACATCGATGGGCATTAAAATAACCACAAGTCAAGTTTAGATCAGTTATTACTCAAATGAGACTTTTTAAAGTGTTGATTATTCTTTGCTAATTAATAAATATTGCCAATAATCGAATAAAAACCAAAAAAAAACCAAAACTTAAATTTTCTTGCTTAATTTGAATGATGTTTCAAACTCGAATAAAGTATCAAAAATGATTTAAAACTTTAAATATTTTCGCTTAAAATATTTTAGCATCACTTTATTATAAGTCAAAATAGTGCAAAATGCTTGTAAGCAAACTTACCCGAATAGAAACTGTCCAGACTTTGCAACTCCTCATCATCGTAGTCCTCATCGCCGCTGAGGCTAAGCAAATCATCGGCCAGGTCATCCTCCAGCTCCTCATCCTCCTCGTCCAGGTCGTCGTCATCGTCATTTGGCTCAACAACATTCTCCATGTGCTTGTCTTGAGGAGCATTTATGTTGACTGCTAAGAAGATGAATAAGAAGATGCAAAAAACACACACAGTTATTTGGTTGTAGTTGCAGTGGAAGCTGCAGCATTTGAACTGCGGCACGTTCCACAGCCGCTAGCTGCATGCCACGTCCCCAGATGCGAGGAATTTTGATTATGCTATGCCCCTGGGTGCCATAATTCCATGCCCAAGCAAAGCCAGCTGAGCTACCGCCCCAATGCGAAACCAAACCCCCTAATCCCCAGCTGAACTCCCCTTCGCCAAACTTCCTCTCCCTTCCCTTTCCCCCCTCTTTAGACGCCTTTGAGTGTTGTTTTAAGAGCATTTAAGAGCGAGTGCTGCGAATGCGCAGACTCCTCGCAGGAGTCCTCCAACTGCAGCTAAGAGCGAAACTTGTTTTGGTTTTAGTTATGGGCTCTCTTTTTCTTCACTCTCTCAATCTCTCTCTCTCTCTCTTCTCTCTCTCTCTCTCTCTGTGTGTGTGTGACTAACAGCTGTTTGGCTAGCACGTGTTGTGGCTTTTAGCAGTTAAGGGGGCTTGGTGGGGGGCGGAGTTTTGAAACCGTCTGCGTCTATGATGTGTGGAATGCGACACTTGCCACATTTTCTTCGCATTACTCATACGCACCGTTTGACGCGTCTTTGTCTGGACTTTGACTTGTTCTATTTGTGGGTGTGTGTGTGTAGGTGTAGGTGTGTGTGTGTAGGTGGTGTAAATAACTCAGTTGCAGCTGCTGACTGTCTGGCTGTGACAGCTCATTGAGTTGTCAAATTAGGTTTAGATGTTAATGGTTTGAGTTGAAGGTATTTAAAAGTAAATTGCGGAAATCTCTGGGGCAACAATTTGTGAATTGGGCTTTTAGGGAATTTGTCCTTCGATTAAAGACAAGTTTCAATCAACTGATTTAATGAAAATGTGACAATTTAGTAATGATTAATAGCCTTTTAGGCTGAGCTAGCTTTTATTATTACTAATTTAATATTTGCTTTTTTATAATTTATATTTTAAGTAGCGTTTTATTATAAGGCAAATTTGATTACAATAAACTTTCATTTACCAATCAGTGAAGCTTATCTATATCTCTCTGAACTTAAGGATATACCATGTATCAGATCATCTCATATATCTAATAATCTAATACCATTTCAAAGATAAGTAAGATTTTAAGGTTCTTAAAAGAAAACACATCTATCTATCTACATCTATCAATAATTTATTTGAAGATACTTAAGTTAAGGTATTGGTCTTTAAGTTAAAGAACAATTATAATAAAGCTATTAATCATAACTATCACATTTTGATTATTTGGAATAATTTAATATTTTTGGCATCATTATTCTACTACTATTATTATGCTTTCTATTCTAATATTTATTGTTTATAATTTAATTTATTAGAAACTTATACATTATAAAGATTACTGGTTTATTAGCGAAATGATTTCCTATATTCCCCAACTAGTTTTCCAGTACTTCTTCCAACCTCAAAATTTACGAAATTTAAGTGACATTTTCTATCTAATCCCAAATCAAACTTTACGATACAATTTTATATTCGGTCCTTTCGCTTTATGAGTTTCCTCATAAGCTGATTTTGCACATTAAAGAATATCCCGAAATGAACCAAAAACTAATTTGAAACCAAATGGAAAATCGCAAACATAAAATCCCAAATACATTTTGAGATGTGTTTTTATTAGTTTCTAATGACAAAATGTAATTTTGGGCAACAGGGTGTTGCATGCCAGGCCTGTCCACTTGCAACATTCTAAGCGTTGCAACGTTTCTTTGATGGCGCCAATATGTTGGCCAATATGTTTGCTTGACGCATTTGACGATGTGCGCTTTTATGCCACACTTTGCATATACTCGCATAAGCTGACAAGAAGCGCAGTGGCAAGCGGGTGGAAAAGGGGGGAATGTTGCATAGAACGAACGTTGCCACACGTCCAATAATCCTTGTCCTGCAACTGGGGAATACTTCATCAGCGGAAACAAAATTTTACGAATTTCTCTGCAAAAGTGTGTGTGTGTGGCATGTTGCTGTTGCACGTGCGCCGAACGCCATCTAGTGACGGCCGGCGGCAGCAACCAGCACACACACACACATACACACAGACGAACAAGCTGAAAACACATGCCAAAAACGCAAGTGCAACGTTTGGCGACTTTGACATGCCCCCGTCCCTATCAGCCCCTCTACCTGCCCCTCCTCTTCGCCTCGTGCTGCCTCGCTGTTGATGATTATTCAACATGCGCTCTTTGGGGAGTGGTATGGCCTGTGTCCCTCTGTATGACCCCTGTTAGCTCCCCCCCTCTCCACCTTTGTGCGCTGCGCTGTCTTCTTTAGCTGCGGTCTAACACTGAGTCCCCTCTCGCTCTTGCCTCCACTCCACTCTCCACACTTGCCACACTCTCTCTCTTTATATTCTATACCCGTTAAATTTGTTGTAAAAAGGGTATATTATGTGGGAAAAGTTCTTTCATAAAATAGATGCAGAAAAAGAGTTTTATTTATTAGAAATAATATCGGAATCAAACTTTAGATGTCTATGTGAACTGAGAGCAGTTAGAAACTATAGCCTTAAATCTTGAAATATGGATTAACTTTAATCTAAATGAGAACTTATTTTGTATATGTTTTTATTAACATGCTACGTTTACGTGGAATCCTTAAAGCTTTATATCCTAACAATATCGTATTACTATATCATATATCACAACTAGAAATAAAGAGTATATCTTAAGAAAAACCATATTAAATAGCTGATAAATCCCAGTAAATTTAAGCTACTAATATAGTAATACTTATAAACATATTCAACTACAAAGTAATTACAGGGTATCTAGCTGTCGTGTACACTTATTTCATTTGGGGCACTCTTACTTCTGCTCTTTGTGGTCTGCTGCTAAAATTGGCTTTCGTCGAATTGTTGCTTTGAGTTTTGCAAATTTTTCGACGCCGCACACCGACGCTCATTGCGCTTTTATGGGTGGTGCAGAGTGTGAGGGGAGGAGAGTGTGTATGTGTGTGTGTGTGTGTGTTTGTGTTGGTTGCATTCATCAGCATCGACAGTCGTCTGGGCTAATTTTATGGCTCGCATCTTTGCGCGCTCGTCATGTTAATGAAGCGAATGCGAATGCGATTGTGTGTGTGTGTGTGAGTATGTGTGAGTATGTGTGTGTGTGTGTGTGTGTGTGTGACTCATAAATCGAACGAAATTTGCATATGACTGCAGTAGCGCCATCTTGCGGCCATTAGGCGAGCCATGCACATTTTTATGGATGCCAACTAGGAGAAGGAAGAGAAGCAGGAGAAGAAATAGGAGAAGAGCTTTGTTGTTGTTACCGTTATTGCAGCTATTGTTGTTGCTATGCCACGCCCACATATGTAGGCTGGTGGTGGTGGTGCTGCTGCAGCGACTGCAGACCACTCGCGTAAATTTCCCCAAGCGATGCCTACAACAACATCAACAAAGCAGCTCCAAAACCAGGTCCAGATCCCGAACTAAAGCCCAAACCCAGCAAACAACAGCAACAACAACCACAACACAAACTTGACTTGGACACTGCAATGTGAACCGGGGCGCGGACTCCTAGAGTCCATCCATCCATCCACACTGCGCCAGCGCAGCGTCCCCAGGGAGGCGGCTGAAGCGGCCGTCGCCGCTGGCTCACTGCTCCCTCAGGAGTAGGTCGAGCAAAAGACACAGAAAGAGTAAATGGAGTTGGAGATGGAGGTGGAGGAGGAGAAGGTGAAAGGAGGAGGCAATGAAGATGGAGATGGGATTCAGGGAGCTAGGGGAGTTAACTGGAGAGCTGCCAGCTAGACGCTCCTGTTCCCGCCGGCTCCCACTCTCTTTCCCGTTCTCTCTCTCTGTCTCTCTGTGTGTGACTCGCTCTTAATTCGATTCGTTTGCCGGCGCTGCTCCTTTGCTTTCCCTTTCCCTATCCGTGCGCAACCAAATCCTTTGGGATTTGTTGCGCAAATGCTTTTTGTGTGTTTCTCTGTTTGAAAATTATTGCAAGCAAAATACAAAAACAAACACAGAAAGAAAATAACCCAACGAAGCGATACGATATGATATACTCTATATATGTATATCTATCTCTCTATCTCTCTCTCTCTATCTCTCTCTTTTCCTATAATAATAAAACGTCAACGGCGTCGTAATCGAGGCTCACAAGGGATCAGGGTTGAGGGGTCAGCGGGTGTATTGGTTTCGGATTGGCTTCAATATGTCTCTGATGCAATTAACGAGTCGATAAATGACTTGTGCACTGCACGAAATTGTGCTGCAATTGCTTGGCTTTGATTTGATTGCTCAATTATAGATAACCTTTAATAATAGATAAGTTGGCTATCGATAACAAATAGCAAGAGATATTTCAAAGGCTTTCTGTTTAAACACATAATCTGAACTAGTTTTCTTGTTTTCTCCACAATAGCTCTACACTAAATAGCAGTGTATTTATTTTGTTTAACTCGTAATCAATCAAACTAACCCGGAAGCTGATAATTTTGCTTCAAATATAATCGTAATTTAAATCGATAAGAAATTATTTGAGTATTCTGTTTATTTTTAATAGTAACTATTACCAACTAATCGATTAAAAAACTGCAAAATTGAGCTGAAATTTAATAAAAAATTTCTTAGAAATGACTAGTACAAAACAATCGATTAGTTTATAAGTGAATAATTTTGATATATTGCTTTAATATAAATCGATAACTGATTATTGGAGAGTACTTTAAAGTATCAAAGTATTTCCTACAATTGATAAGTTTATTTATTAAATTTACTCAAAAACCATCAGTAAATTCACAAGACATTTCCAGCTTAGCATATAACAATTTATCGATTAATTTAAGACATGACGCCCCACCATTGAGCTAATCATTAATCAATAGAAGGTTATGACCGCTGACCCCATCAAAAATTTGTCATACCATTTGTCAAAATACCAGACAACATCAAGGCAAAAGCTATAACACACAAGTACACACACAAACACACACCGCTACCCACACACACACACACACACACACAAACATACAGTTCGACTGTATGCAATTCCCTAATCAAAGCCACTGAAAGCAATGAAGTTTTGTCATAAAATTTTACGCACCTTTCGTGTGTTCCCACGGGTGTTGTGCACCACCGCCCCCCGCACCACCTGCCCCCCCGCACTCGCTACAACATATAAAGGCTTTTTCTGCACCTGATAATTTTACCACACATTACACACTTGATGTGTGCAGACTGAGTGAGACGGGGGAGTGGGGGGGGCGTAAAAGTGGAGGATAGACGATAACTCACTTTTGTTTCATTTTTCGATACACAACGGAATAATAATGGCAAAATGAGCAACTTCGCTATGCAACAAGAAGATGGTTTCTCTGGTCTCTGTCTCTGTCTCAAGATGCTCCCCAATGAGCATACCAATAAACATACTACACACACACACACAGTTGGCTCCTACAGAACAACAAGAAGACATCCCCTCCCACCACCGTTCCTCGCCAGCCTGCATATTGTGTCAGTTTTGTTCCCACTCGACTCGGCTGCTTATATGGCAATGTATAATTTTTATTCGCACCCAGGTTGCTCCCCAAGGATGTGTCGTCGTCGTTGTCGTACCAAAACTGTCATACAACCAACCCAGCGCCACCTACTATACCCCCTCCCACCTCCCCCTCCCCAGGCAACCCGTTGCCTGAGCTGAGTGTGTGCAGCGAACACAACCGAAATATTGCAACATAAAACTTTACACAAATATAATCTATAAGCAGCAAAACTCATATTAATGTCATAGCATATGAGCGAGACAACAACAGCGAGACAGACAGAGTCAAAGGGAGAGAGGGGGAGTGGCTGTGGGCGTGAGTTTGGTTTTGGGTGTGCACATTATAGGAATAGCCTTGGATAGCAAACGCCACAAGTTTTAAGTTGAGTGTGTGACACTTTGGCGTTTGCTCAGCCGCACAGTGGTGCCAAATTATAATAAATATAAACTAAATACTTATATAGATCTGTGTTATTCATTGTTCATTGAAAGTTGATTGTTGATTGACAATTTATTTTTTTAAGTATACTTAAAATGGTGGATGATCTAATAAAAATAATTTTGAAATAAATAATCAAAAATTGAATAAAAGAATAAATAATACAACCTGATTCTGTAATTATTAATGCCCTATGTATTTGTCGATAATGTAAATTGTTGAAAAAGCTAGTCATTTACGAAGAGAAATTTGATTTGTAATAAATTCTAAACTTGTCATTCTGAGATTAAAATAAATCTTCACAACGTCATCAAAGTTGCAATTCTAAAATATTTCAATAGATCAGTGATAATATTCACAATTTCAATAATCAGAGCTAAGATTTTCTGTGGTGTTTTTAACAAAATCTGTAGCTGAAATAAGATCTTAAGATTAAAAAAAAAAATGGGATCCAAGGATCTCCTCTGGCATTAACGTTGAAAAATGGTCTTCACAAAAGTAATGTTGATATGGGCCTAAGAAAGATTGGTAAAAACTTGCACTTTGCACTTTATAAGTGCCTTTTGGTATTTCCCAACTTAATTATGATAATTGTGGGTTAATTAAGAATTCTTTTTGTGTGAGAAAACACAAAGAGAATGCATCAATGCTTAAGCCGGATTGGTGTCACTGTGCGCTGGTGCCTCGATGGGGCCTCTCAACTTGGGCCGTGTTTTTGATGCGCACAAAAGGGCCAATTCGTTCTCGCCGGGTTTCGCATGCCAGCAACAACAACAACAGCAGCATCAACAACAACAACAACAACAGCAAATAAAACAAAAAAACCAAAAACAACAAGCAGTCGAGGCAGAAAGACAATTTTCGGATCCCCCAAACTTATCACAGCCTCTCGATTTCCCTTTAGAACATTATACAACACACTGGAGAGCCACTGCCACTGAGTCAGGGGCGTGGCAAGGAGGCGCAAGAGCTGGACGGGGAGAGGGGCTACTGCCTTCATGGCTACAATGACAGTAAACGAGGCGAGTGCGATGCCAGCAGTGAACGCACTGCAGCAGTGTACTTGTCATACATAAACAGAGAGGGAGAGAGCAAGAGAGGGGAATTGGGTGAGAGGGAGAAGCGGTTGTGTGAGCGAGAAGGCAAGTGTAGCTGCGCGCACTGGTGATAAAGTTTTTGGCCCTCCACAGTGCCGTTAGTGGAGCCCCTCGTTGTGCGAACCGAAGTGAGGTTAAAATCGAGACTTGGCCGGAGAGAGCAAGAGAGAGAGAGAGAGAGGTGGAGAGGTAGGGCAAGTGAGAGGGTGAGAGAGAGAGGGCGAGCGCCACAAGCAAAACTTGAGCAGCGAACAGGTACAACAACAACAACAACAACGGCACCCAGACCGTACAACATGCCACATGGCTCACTCGTCCAGCTGCCTGGCTGCAAGCTGCTCCCAATGGCTCCACTGTCTCTCTGTATGT
The DNA here is from genome assembly GCA_035042045.1 of Drosophila melanosoma. Taxonomy (NCBI): domain Eukaryota; kingdom Metazoa; phylum Arthropoda; class Insecta; order Diptera; family Drosophilidae; genus Drosophila; species Drosophila melanosoma. The sequence goes on from JAWNLY010000049.1 coordinate 675,831, forward strand.
ATGTGTGTGTGTGTGTGTGCTACACTCCGCGAAAAATGACAGTTCAAACTAGGTAGAAATGCAATTTGTTCGTGGGTATTTGTTATAAGTAGAAATGTATAACTAAAAAAAAATTATTGTTCATAAAAAAAGTTAATTTCAAAAACTGCCTAAATCAATTAAAAACTGAACTTTCCAGGAAAAGTTTTAACTTGAAACTTGTCACGAAACTCAAAATCTTCTTCTTAAATAATTTTTAATTTAATACAAATTACACATTACATTTTTCCATTCAAAATTTACATTGCAGTCTAAAGCCTTTTTGTACTTTATTTAAGAACTGCAATTATTGTTAATATTCACTTCGATAAATACTTAAAAAAAAGAAATAGCACTTGTTTGATCTACTGTTTTTGCATACTTCAAATAAATAACAAAATTCCCACTTCAAGCAAACAAATATTTGTTTTAAAAATTTGACATCTTTCAAAAGGATTCATTCCTAATTTAAACAGACTTTGATCGAAATAAGCAAAATATGCTTGAAGTGAAAAACTTTTCGACCTCTTGACATCATTTGTGCTTGACGTGCGCACCATTTTCGCTGAGTGTAGGGCGTTTGGGGGTTTCGCTTCGGTCTAGTCTGATGATGATGTTCTATGCCGCCGCTTGGCTTGTCTGTTTGTCCAGCGGGAATACGTGTGCCGGCAATGGCAGCAGCAGCAGCAACAGCAGCAACAGCAGCAGCAGCGGCAACAGAGAAAAGAGCAACAAATAATGAACAAACATACACACACATATGCAGTTATCCAAAGTGTGTATGTGTGTGTGTGTGTGTCATCGGTTTGTGCTCCATTTAAACATGGCGCTTGCTTTATTATTGTTGGCTAAAACAGCAGCAACTGTAACAACAGCAGCAACAATATCTGCCAACACACACACACACACACACACACACACACACACACACACACACACATACACACACCATAACGAGGCAGCGCTTTGAATCGATGGCTTTACACACCCAAGTGCCATAATCCAATGACGCACAGGAATATCCAAATACAACAACACACAAGTGTATATATGTGTGCGAGTGTGTGTGTGTGTGAATGTGTGTGTGTGTATGTAAATGTGAGCGTGTATGACGCCACATGGACACATCAAACTTTATGCATCGACAGCAGCAGAAGCAGCACAAACACTAACAGCCTCCAAAGCGCAAGCATAAGCGTATATATGCATGTGTGTGTATACAGGGTGATTCGAGGAGCGGCAAATCTTTAAAAAAAATCATTGCCTACTTTTGAGCTAACAAGTTGATTGCAATGAAAATGTGACAAATAAACCCAAAATTTAAACTAAATTTTATATTAAATTAAAATAAAATTAAATCAATATGATTAGAATAGCTTATCTCTTCTATACATACACGTATTTAAATTGGGTTTCTGCTAATTTATTATTATTAAATTAATTACTATTATGTTCAGGATCTAATCTCCTCGTACTTAAATTGATTGACTCCCAAAAAAAGCATATCTTATTATTATTATTATTAGGCTTTATACATTGCCCCCTTCTGAGTTTATAGGTCTATCTCCAACCCCATTTCCTGCAGGAATTTATGAATCTTTACCGACTTGAAGGTTTTCATATCTTCTGAAGACAAAACATGCATCTTCAATAAACAGCAAAAATTTTTAGTTAATGCGACATAATTTGTTTTATTGAGCTTTGAGTACTTTTCACATTTAATTCAATTAAACCTAAATTTATATTTTAAGCCTACTGTGTAAGACTCTTCTATAAATATTAACTCAAAAGTTATTTCCAAAATTGTGTGCAAAACTAGCTGACAAATGGGCACCCCTTAAATGTGGCTATAACTGCAACATTAACCAATTTACAAGCACTTTTAAGCCATGCAGACAAAGCTAGCAGCAGCAGTTGCCAAGCTGGAGTTGGGACTTAAAGCCCACACGTGCTAGCCACATTGGTTGGCCAGCAAAAGAGCTAACAACAACAACAACAACAATAACAATGACAACAACAAGTTAACATTTGCTATTTATGAGACTGTCGAGAGTTATTAGCCGGACATGTCAATGCCTCATGGGGCAAGCCCAAGACGATGACTTGGACTTGAAACGTGGGCGACTCCAAAAGCTGGACACGAACATCCATCCAAGATGGATCTATGTGTGTGTGTGTGTGTGTGTTTGATGGCGTAGGGGAGATTGTATCTGGTGCTTTAGCAGTTCATATCGGTGTGGATAAACATGTGTATATCTTTTGGGCAAAAGGCAATAAAATATGCAAATTGAAGTCAAACTTACCAGTGGATGTGGACCTCGGCTTGCAGTGCCCATTGGCGTTGCCCGTGGCTACTGCTGCTACTGCTGCAACAACCAGAGACGTTGCCACAGCACCAGCAGCCGAAGTATCCCCAGGGTGTTGTAGTTCTTCTGCCATTGCAGCTGCTGCTGCTGCCCCTTCTCCAACTTTGGCCTTTGTTGTTGCTGCAACATCAGCGGCATCAGCTGGTTGCCAGTTCTGTTGTTGCCCCTTTGACTGTGATTCATTGGACTCGACTCGCTGCTGCTTCTGTTCCTTTTCAGTCCCATTCTCATTGCCACGGGGCTGCTGCTCCCCGTCGGCCTGCCCCTGGCCCTCCTCGTCGTCATGTTCCTCCTCCTCCTCGTCGGGCTCATCATCCTCCTCCTCCTCGTACTCCTCCTCGCCCCCTTCGTCGGCGCTCAACAACTCCTCTTTGGGCTCCAGCAAATCGGCTGCTTTGGGCATCTTGGTGGCGCCACCATTTTCCTCCTCCTTTTCGCCAACTGCAAATTATACAACACCAAATTAGAATTAATCAATTGATTATATAAAATATATTATTGAAAAATATAAATGACTAGTTTATGCTCTGCTAAAGAACAATATATAAAGTAAAAATAAATTAAATTACATAATAAATAAATGACAAATATAAATGAATTTTTCAAGTCTTGGAATAGCTTCTCGAACATGTGTGTTGAATGTTGGATGTATGCCCTACTCTTCAAATTTACAGGGCATCAAAACGAGAATAATAATTAATGAGTATATTGAACACTTGGACAACTTTGCCAAATTTAAGTAGATTCGACAGCGAATCTTTGCTACACTCACTTCCGGGCAGCACTCACACTCATTGAGTGGTGTACTCATATTCAGACTCATACTTGGTAAGGGGGGAGGGGCACTCACACTCGTATCCATACTCATGTAGATTATGCTAAAGCACTCCCCGGGCGGCCATCGTGCCAAAAATTCTATTTACACGTTTTGTGTTTTATTGTTGGTGCCGCCAGTTTACCGTTTTCTAAAGAAAACTGTTGCCAATAGCTCAAAAACTCCACAGTGAGTGCTATGTGTGCTGGTGTGTGTATTGGTGTGTGTGTGTGTGTTGGTATGTATATTGGTGTGTGTGTGCTACTGGCAAAGCCGCACGTGATCGATGGCTGTTGCTGTTGTTGTTTGCCAGAGAGTGTCTTGTGGGTGTCGTTGCCGTTGGCCAAAAACAACTGCCTTAAAAGTAATTGCAAGGGGTGCACCAACAACAACAACAACAACAGCAGCAGGAAGAACCAGAGTACAAGCCAAGAACAAGAGCAGTCAGCAAAAGCTCATACGATATGGAAATGTGGAACATGTGTAATTGTGCAATTAAATTGAATTTTTCATAAATTTCGTTGGTTTTTTGTGTTGTGTGTGTTCTGCAAAAGGCAAAGCAAAGGTTTTTCCTTCTTTTTTTTTGGTTTGTAACTGAGCCAGCTACAGGTGGAATATCATTTACCTGGCCTATATATTGAATGTGGATAGGTATTATGATTCTTAACTCGAAATATTTTACTTAGAATTTGTTGCTTTTGGAATTCCTATTTTAAATCATAGAAAAGTATCCCTAAAATGGGCAACAGCATTTCTATATATAAATATTTTCCACAAGGTCAAACTTTAGAACTCAAAGTCTCGACTTCTTTTCCGATAACTCTTTAATATTCTTTCATCTGTAAATAATTGATATCTTTATTAAATTAATGATTAAAATCATACGTAATACGATATATAAGAAATCCTCCCTCACATAACCTCTAAAACTGTTCTTCATTCTAAATTTCTTATCCTAAATGTTGCCTTTTTCTTTAATTGAGTTTTATTATAGAATCTTCTTAGCTCATTCATAAAATCCAGAAATGCATTCTTTTGAGCTAATCCAAAAGCCGCATTCCAATGCAAATGATAAACTAAAACACAGTGTGAATGATTTACCCTCAAGCTAAGGGGTACAGGTGGATACGGATAGGGGTAGAGGTAGTGGGTAGGGGGAGCTACCATATTGGTGACCATGGCGTCGTCGTCGTCGCCGTCGTTGGCAAAGGTAACGGCTTAAAATATATTGCCAAAAGGACATGCCGGAATCACACCGCAAGGAATCGCCGCGCGGAAAATCAACATTATGGCAAGCTGGACGGAAGGACAGGCAGTCAGGCTTGCAGTCAGAGAGCCTGGTCAACATAATGGAAAAGCGTCGACACGAAACGTGTCCTGTGTCCATGCGAAAACATTTGGTTATTATTTCCATATAAAAAAGCCCCAGCGAAACGAAACGAGCAAAGCTATAAAAATGAGAATTCTCGCGCGCGAGCCACTTGAATGAGCATGTGTGAGTGGGGTTAAGGTGGTTGGTAGGGGGAGGCAAGTGTGTGTGGGGGTATTGGGTGTTGGGTGCCAAGGGGTCAGGGGGCGGAGGGCAGAGGGCAGAGAAAGAGAGAGTTGAGTGTGTGCCGTTTGCGGCGGAAGTGCCGCGTATTTTAAAATAAATGCGAGCGAGGCAAGGAGTAGAATGGGTTTTGAGGGGGGGAGCTGATGCTTGAGGGGAGGGCGGGTGGTTGTGGTGTGAGAACCAGTTATGGTCGTTAAAATTGTCGAAGCACCGCAACAACAACAGCAATGACGACGGCGACGACGACTACGACGTAGTCAAGTTCTTTTTGTGCAAGGCAGCAAGCAGATGTGTGTGTATAAGTGTGTGTGTGTGTGTGTAAGCGCCCATATGTATGCAAGCGATTTTCATTTTTGTTTAAAGCCCCCCAGAGTGCATTTCGCACTCGGTCGCTGCCAATGTTTCTGTGTGTGTGAGTGTATTGGTGTGGAGCACAAGTGCCCGCATGTGTGGTTGTATGTGTGTTTGTGTGTAAGTGTGTGTGTGTTTCTTACTGGTTTTTCGGCTATGGCATGGCTTTTAAGCGTTTTACCCCCAACCAGAGAAAAAGGTGCGCACTTACACACACATACACACACACACACGCACACACCAGCACACACACATACTCGAACATATTTGTAAACGTAATAATAAGCGTCGTCCCCTTTGACCCATCAATCCGTTGCCACTACCCGAACAAAACCCGCCGCTTGCCGCTTGCCACTTTTCCAAGCTCCCAAATGGCTACTAAGCGTGTGTAGAGAGCAAAGCTAGTAGCGAGCAAAGGGGAGTGGGTGGTGTTGTTGGGTGGTTGGGTGGCAGCAGCTGAAAACAATGCCAAAGCGCCTGCAACTTTTATAATGGCGCGCACACACTCACACATACGTGTATTAAAAAAATAATGAAATAACAAACCCGAAGGTGTTGTTAAAAGCGCCAAACAATAAATTTCATCAATAGTTGCGCGGTATAAAAAAAAAGGAAAGAAATTATAAACAACCAAACAGTTGGCAACAGCAAAATCGATAATTGCTGCGATCACACTCTGAGAACTGACCCACCCATATTTGTGTATCGATACACAACAGTTGCACAACTGCATCGAACAACGAAGGCATTAAATGAACGATCAAGCATTTAGCAACACTTTTTCATTTGGATATTAAATTTTAAATGTCTTTGCCATTTATTTGAAATTAAACACAGACGCCTGCTAGCTTAAAGTGCAAAAAGCAGTTATTTTCTTGGCAAATGTCGCAGAAGCGTATTCCCTATGGCTTACCCAAAAAAAATACAACTAAATGCCAAAAGAAATAATCAACAACATAAAGTTGGCAACTGCAAAATCCATAAGAGCAAGCTGACCAAGCCAGATATGTATATACCGATACACAACAGTTGTCCAACAGAGCTCAACGGCAGAGGCAATAAATGAGCGATCAAGCAATTGGCAACACTTGTTTTGCATACACTTATCGATATCAAATTTTGAAATTTCTTGCAAGTTATTGGAAATTAAACAAAGACAACGGCTGCTTGCTTAAAGTGCAAAAAGGCAGTTATTTCCCAAGGTGGCCGAGCTTGACAAAATGCCGCTGCCAGTGAATTCCCCATGGGATACCCAAAAAAAAAAACAAGGCAACAACATTCCGATGCGAACAAACGCCCACAGCTAAATCTATTTACCCAAACTAGTTACCGTTAGACGCATACCCACATAGCCAATATACATGCATGTATGTATAGGTATTGTGCACTCAGAGAAAAATATTCTAAAAAATTTCATTCCATTTCTAGAAATGCAGAGGTGCATGGCCGAATTAAATTCTCAGAATCTCGATAGTAATTAAGAAATATAAGTTTCAAAATATTGAACAATCCGTTTGGTAGTTTAAACTGTGACCGAATTTTGCCGAGTGTATATATAGGGACTATATAACCCCACAGAACTTGCCACAGCCGGCAACTCCCCACATAGACCAGGCTCAAAGTGCTTTTAGTTGCTGTTGCTGCTGCTTTTGCTGCTGTTGTTGCTGTTGCTATTTTGGCGCCGCGTTCTCTCTTTGCAATGTCATAGCAAATATTTTGCCAATACTCAGGGGACGCGCACACGTTGACGATGTCAACGGTTTGGAGGACGTTCAGCAGCAGCAGCAGCAGGCAGGAAGGCAACTCTGGTGCTCAACTTATGGCAGACGACGCTCGCTTGGGCCAAAAACTGTCGCAATGCTAAGCCGCCTCAGCAGCAGCAGCTGTGGGGAATTCACTTTGGCAGCGGTTTTAAAGATTTTCGCCAGCACACAAAATATTTTGTGAGGTGTAAAATAAATAGTTGGCTACAAAAAAAAAATAAGCAAAATCAAAGCGTAAATTTTCAGCAGCTTTTGTTGTTGTTGCTTATCAATAAGCACGCATTTATACATACACTTGTAAGCGCACATGTACACACACGTACATAAGCAGCACAGACACACACACAAATATGCCGCGACAACGAATGAAAATTCCCCAGAGAATTGCGCATGTTTCGGTTTTTGCTGTTGTTGCTGATGTTCTTGTTGTTGTTGTAAGCGCCAATGTTGAATTCCCCTGGGATTGGCCAGAGAGCCGTTTGCCGACTCCCATGAGAAATACATGGCAATGGGTTTTCTGTGTTTTTGTGCTTTTTTCGGGCAGAGCGAGAGCGAGAGAGAAAAAAGAGCAAAGCCAAAGTTCGCTTCTATTTTTTTTCCGTTTTCGTTTTTACTTTGTATACGTTGGGGAAATTTTATGCCCTGTGCAATGTGCATATGTGTGTGTTGTGTGTATGTGTGTCTGTTGTGTGTGTGTGTGTGGCGCTGTCTTTGGGGGCTTTGAGCCGGTTGCCAGTTACCCGCCTCACATGTGCATTGGATTTATTGTCAATTTTATTTGTTATCATTGTGTGTGTGAGTGTGTGTATGAGTGTGTTTGCTGTTATTTACACTGACACAATTTGAAATTGTATTAAAAATTAACGGCACTTTGGTTGCCTTGGCTGCAGTTTTGCAGTTTGCAATTGCAGGCAGGCAGGCAAAAAGGCAGACTAACTGTAAAAGCTAGCCCACCACACAAACGTTTACTATTTTTTACACCTCCCCATGCCCAGTCTGACAGTTAGGTGTACCGTTACACGGGGGAATACAGCTGCTGCTGCCAAATTGTAACTCCCCACTCCCTCCATTCCCCGCACACTCTGCTCATATGTGCAGCACTTGTCACATTTTGGACTACTGCCTGGCCCCAAATCAATCAAACACACACACACACATGCAGACAATTTGAACTGCTTTCACTGGGGAATTGGTGCTGTTGCTTTTACAGTTATTGTCCAGCCTTGGGCAAACTTACGTTTCAAGCAGGCGCGCGGCTTTGCCTGTTTGCGCCTAGACATGCCAAGCAATTAAATAATTCTCTTGCCAATAAGAAGAAACAGCCGCACTGAATATTTATAGTTTTTTATACGCGCAAAAAAGCGCGCCAAATACGAGTATAAATTTGTGTTGACTATTTAAAACAGAGAGCACTGAATGTGATATCCTTGCGCCTGCAGCGTTCGCAACTGACTGAAACATTGCCCGTTGGCCCAAAATGCCAAAACACACAAAATAAAAGAGCAGAAAGGCCGAAGCTCTTCAACAAAATGGCAACTCAGCCAAAGAGAGAGAGATGGAAAAAGCGAGTGAGCGAGAGAACGCGCAGAGAGGCCATATGAGCGGGAGAGCCGGAGTAAGAGCAGAGCGCATTAGCCACCCATAGCAACCACCCAAAACAAGAAAACAAGAAATACAAATAAAAAGCCAAAGCCAAAGGCAAACAACAAACGGCGAAAAAGTGCCGGCAAAAATGTGTACGCAATTCCCCCGAGAGGGTTGCTGTTGAGTGCGGCAACATTTCATTCATTCGATCATCCCCTAGAGTATCGGTGCCGCTGCCACCAATCGGCAGTTGGGTGACTTTAAGCCACATGCTGCGGCAACGCTGCCACTGCCACTGCTGCGTGTTGCAATTAACAAAAAGTCAAGTCAATTATTTTGCACGCGCGCCCCTTTTTGTCTCCCTCTCTCTCGCTCGCTCTCTCTCTCTCTCTTGAGTTTCGCACGTGCTTTAGGGGGGGTCCTGTGAGGCACCTTGGCACTAGCAATTTGTTGCTTTCTCAGCAGCGGGAGTCGCTGTGCGTGAGAACGAGAAGGCGACGACGCCACAAGTTTTACATGCAGCAACAGCAGCAGCAGCAGCAGCATCAGCGGGTGACTTAAATTCTTAATTCATAAGTACAATATTATTCCACTCAATCTCAAGAGTCTCCCCGTTACGCCTTGGGTAACGCATGCGAATCTTGACTTGCTCTGGATTCACCCTAAATGCATAATTTTAACTATTTGAATTCGATTTACAATTGAATGCGTGAGACTTGCTAAAGCAAACAAAAAACAGAAGCCTTGGCCAACAATTCTTTATATTTATCCTTGACTTTTACATGTTTTCGTTAACATAGTCAAAATATTGATTCCTTACGGTTATTTTTAAAAATATTATGCGTATTGTTTAGCTTTGAATTGGAGAGCAAATAACTTCTAACAACAACTAACACTCTTTTGAAACACACATTTGAAACTATTTAAGGAAACAGATGTATACTGAACTGGGTTTATAGAAGAAGCTGAAAGTTATATTATATAAATTATAATAGCCTATTTAATCTAGCATAAGTTTTAATATTAGTATTTAGGCATTTCCAGTTTAAAAATGAACTAGGAAATGTGCTTTGAAGTTCAGGTTTAGCTGAATTCCTAAATATTTATTTATATTGTTATTTTGTCAACCATTTAAAGTGCGCGCGCTGCAAGCAGTTTATTTTAATTTTCTTCAGATGAACTGCTTGTCATGCATGCGTATCCTGCTTACACTGCGTTTCTACTGCTTGTGTGCGCCTAAAAGTATGCCATGGTTAAATTTAAATTTGAACGTCTAAAATTAATAGGCAGTTATTCTTTAAGAAATTCATGTTAAAGGTGTCACAGTAAATAAAATTTCGTACTTAATTATTATAAAGTTGTCTTCAAGGTTAGACATAGAACTATTACGAAAATAATTAGATAGTAATTCGCTTAAGAAATTCATGTAAAAATAAATAAGTCTTCAAAGTTACTCAATGAAAAATCCGTACTTTATTAAAATAAATAAGTCTTTAAAGTTACTCAAAGAAATATTACGTTCTTAGTATTTAATAGATTAATCTTTTAGACCATTTAAGGGGCATAAAAAGGATTTATAAATGCTTTAAAAGGCGCCCAGCTAGCGGCAAGGATAAGTTGTGCAATTATATATATTCAATAATAGATGAATGTTTTGTGTTATTTTACTTATTTGTCATTAATTTAGCTCTTGACATTTTGAAGACAGCCAACCACATTGTTAACTTCCTTTTCAAAATCACGATACAAATATCCGCTTGATAAAAAATCCATTCTGCCCCCCCTCTAATCATGCGGATACCGTTCGCTTCGCCCCGGGCTGCTCCTTGCCATTCGTACCGTGGTCCATTCATCAATTCATTCATGAAGACGGCGAAGCAAAATGTTTCTTTGTTTACTATGGAGTACGAGGCAATACGAGGCGTAGTAAAAGTAGCGGCAAACAGCAAGTAGCAAGCGGCATCTTAACCCAGTCAAAACGAGCCACAAATGACCGAAAAAGAAACACACGAACACCAAAAGACGAAAGGCCAACAAAATATAAAAAAAGAAACAACAAAAAAAAAACATCTGTCGCGACAGCATTAAAAATCCGGTTGCAAGCTGCAAACAAAGTCAAAGCCAAAGATGAGGCCAAAGTACGAGTTATATGCGCAGAACATATGATTGAGTTCCCAAAAACAAAAACCACAAAAAATACAACAACAACAAAAATAAAGCAACAAAAAATGCACCTTTTGTGCGTTTTGGAGGAGCAGCTGCTGCTGAGCTAAATCCTCGACTACAATGTGCATGTGAATGTGGATGCCGCCTGTTGCTGTTGCTCCCGTTGCTGCTGCTGATGCTGCTGCTGTTGCACACACATGCTACAAGTTGTTGTACCTTCGAAATAAGTAAAAACAACAAATAAATAACATAATGATGAGCAGGACGAGTATCTCATCTCATCTGTTGTTGCTGTTGTTGCCAGTTGCCAAAAGGAAGCCTGCACATTAAATTTGGAGTTTGTCGTTCAATTTTTGTTGAGACAGCAGCTGCTCCTGCTGTTTGGAGCCATTGGAGGAAGTGAAGAGGTCCACACAAAGTTTAGATAGGTCAAGTATTGATGGTAACTGGATTATGCATATATGTAAATATTATCATAATAATGCTTATTAATATAAACATAACACTTATCTCACCTGAGTCAATTAAGTGTTATACAAATGTGGTTAATAATTTTCTTAATTTACGTGATTCCCTTTAATCTACTTTGAAAAGGTCCTTATGATCCTTAGAAATTGAGTTCCAACGTTTCTTCGTATATTTAAATTTGAAAACTGAATGTGATGTTCAACATTCATTTATTTTAATACAAATTAACTTAATAAAAATATTTAAAATTATAAAATATTATCCAACATTTATTTTCAATGTATTAATATTAATAATATTAAAAGTAATTAAAAAAAATTATTTAAACTTTATTTGTTTTTGCAGTGTTGAATTTCTTTCAGTGTTGCACACGCGAACAAAAGGCGGCAAGTTGGCAAAAGGAGAGGCAGGCAGCGGCAGAAAGGGAAACAGGCGACGACAACAACAATGAAGCAGAAGGCAGATGGAATTACAGCCCAGCGAGCCCGATGTCGATGCCGACGACGTGGTGCGACTTCGTTGAGTGCCACAGGCCGAGGCAGGCAAGCTCGTGAGTTTGCTTGCCTCATTCGTAAATTGTGCGTGCAACGCGAAGGACGTGCAACGTGGAACCGTCGCCGTTGTGGTTGTTGTTGTTGTTCTTATTCTTCTTCTGTGTGTGGATTGTGGATTTAACGTCAAAGCCATTAGGCCAAAACACCCTGTGACGTCAGAGAGTGCCGACACCAAAAAAAAACGAAGAAAAAGAAAAAAAAAGCACAAATAAAATATAGAAACATTAAAAATCAAGGATTATTGTAATAAATCTGTTATTATGTCGGCCAACAATGAAGCAGAGCCAGCGGCGGCAATGGCAGCAGCAGCATTCTCAGCAGCGGCATCGGCTGCCTCCGCCTCGGAGTACCTGAAACGCACCTGCCTCATCTGCGGCTGCCAAACAAATCAGACGATCAACATCTATGAGCCACGCTCCGGACCAAATATCGTGCAACTAATCCAAGCCAAATTCAAATTTCAGGTATGCATTTTTGCTAAACGTAAAAAAAAACACACCAAATCCAAATTCAACCAAAAACAAAAATCAATAAATGAGTCACACACAGAGAACGTTCTTCGTCTCGCCCTGTGTGTGTGTGTGTTTGTGTTTGTGTGAAAAAGGGGATGAAAAACTGTGAACTGTGCAAAAGATTTGAGCCAGCAGCCCGCTAAAAGCGGCACTTCTCCCTACCTCTCCCTCCCTGCGTGCCAACCATTCAGGTGGCTGCAGCATCCAAGCGTGTGCACTTGAAAAGACTGCCCAGACAAAGGGTAGTGGAAGAGGCAGCAACAGCAGAAGCAGCAACAGCAGCCTCACCTAGGGGGTTATATGGTTTTGCTGTCTTTTTTTCCGAGTTGGTACAGCTCTGGTCCGCAGAACAAAGGGTAGGTTTACCCAAGGAAGTCGACGTGTAGCTGAAGGAATTCGCAACTCAAATGTTTGATGTGCAATAATTGAACTGAGGATGGGTAAAAAGAGAACTCAAAGCAAGCATGGAATTTACAATATTAATACAAATGACCTAACCTAAGGGAAATCATAATATCAAATCTCGACAAAAAAGTAGCTGGAGGAGAACCTTTATAGAACCGTTCCTGGGGTAGGATTGTGAAGTTATGTGAGGAATAAAGTTAGACTAAGCTCAGACTAAGCATAGATTTGATTCCCTAAAGAACTGAAAAATAGAGGGGTTCTTTTAGTCCAATTTGCAGTTGATGGCGTAGATAAGAATAGATAAAACTAAGAAATATCAAGTTTATTTAAGGAATATACTGGAACTTAAAAAGATTTCTAGCTTTCCATATAACATTAAAACATTGTCAGCTGATTTGATAAAATATAAATTAGTCACAGTATATGGAAACAGATTAAATGCTATACACTCAGAAAAACAATTGCGCAGAATTTAAGAAATTATTATTATTTATTTGTTATTTAGTGTATTTCTAAAAACCAAGAAGAAAAACTTCTACATTTCTAATGTATAAGTCAGAACGTAAATTTCATTACTTTATTCTATATAAGAAGGGATTATTAATAAAAATTATGTTATGCATTTCTACTTTTTACATATGCATTTCTTATAAGTATACAAAATTATTAATGTTGAAATTGGAAGCCTTTCTCAATTTTATACATTTTGTTTAAAATTCATTTCTCTAAATCAGGAAAAACTTTCTAGTTGTCAAATTCAGAGAGATTTATTAGTCTGCATTTCCACTTTAATGCATATACCCATATATAGCCATGTCATCTAACCCCATTATAAATTCACCCAAAATAACGTTTAGTGGGTTGATGCAACACAAAAACTGGAGCAAGGATAAAAACTCATTTGGAGTTTGACAGCCAGTTTGAACGGCATTTGCAACCTTAGCTGTCAATAAGCCTTCAAATTTTGACCAACTGACTGACTTACTAAACTAAAACCCAACTTAACCAAGTTAAAGCAAGTAACTGTAGCTGTGTGTATCCATATCCGTATCCGTGTCCGTATCCGGTGAGGAGCGTGGGTAAGTTGGAGAACTTGGACAACTGTGGTAACTGGATAGCAGCTGCTGCATTTCCCTTTCTGTAATTGGACACTTTGCATGTGGCACTCAATCAATACATACATGCATCCTACTCTTCTGTGCTGTGTGTCCTTTATCCTTTGTCCTTTTCTCTCTGTTTCCATAATTTTTAACAGCTTGTTCTAATTTAAATGTGGCCTGGGAAAATGCACAGCAGAGCACAAAGTGCGTTCCATATTGGATTACACAGTTTTTGAGTTGTTTTCGAGTTGTTGTTGTTGTTGTTTGTGGTGCTACCTGTCGGTGAGAGCCTTGATGCAAACTCCAACCAACCTGCTCTCCAATCAAGCTGGCTCTGTGGCAGCTGCGACAATTCGTGCATATCTTTTTTTTTTTTTGGTTTTTGGTTTTTTATGCCTCTTCTCGCTGTTTATGATTGATCCAATTTCTGCGGGTTTTCGTTTTGCTTACAAACCTGCAGCAGCCTCTTAACAATTTCTTCTTCTTCTTTGAGGGCTACCTTTTTTTCCAGCTGCCTCACAAACAGAGACAGCAGCTGTATTTGACAGCACACACACAGACACATACACACACACACACACTGGCACACACACACACACACCTTCCTTAGAGCAGATCCCGCAAGCAAACTCTTTTGAGCTGCCTGCTTTTCGCATATCAACTATTGTCTGTTCCCCAAACAAACCATTTCTAAAGGTTCCTAAAGGTTTCTGGATTTCAGTATTTTTTTTATGAACTGCGCCATCAGTGAGCAGCAGCTGAGGCGCAATTCCTTTAGATTATCTAGCAAAAGGATCGTTTTTTTCTATTGATCTTCCAAGATAATCGCTTCTTTTATTTAGCTGGCAAGTGATTTGTGCTAAGAGTACAATTATTAATTTTTCTCTTTCTTATATGAAATATAAATGGCGTTTTAAATGTACTTTGATCTTAGAAATATATTTTTATATTTATTATATTTTAAATCTAAAATCTTTCTAGTGGTTTTTGAGTTTTCAATGGTTTCTTTTTGTAGTTAACAAGACACTTTCAAAAACACTAGAAACCATAGAAAACTAAAAACCCAGAAAATTCCACAGAAACTCAACGTAAATTGGGGTTTCAGTCCTTGCAGGACTTCTTGTCTAGTTTTTGGGACATTTGTTTTAAGGTTTCTTCATTGCCAGCTGTTAATTGGATTTGCTGACAATTGAATTAGTTATGATACAAAGAAATTGATAGGGGTTGCTTCACAGTTATGAAGGCAGATAGCAGTTTGGGTCTATAGCTATTCAGTTACAGATCATTTAATATATGATATAACATAAAGGTAGGCAGTTGCAATCTTAGAAACCAGAAATCTCATTGACTTTACTTTAGTTAACAGAGAGTTCAATTAAAGGTTTAAATATAAATAGACAGGCTTGTATATTATGAAGGTAGCTAGATAAGATCTCCCGAGCATAATTTTTTCTAAGAACCCAGATTTTCTTAATATAGAAGTTTCTTTATAATGAATAGTTGATTTCTAAGTACAACAGCTGCTTTGTTAAATATAGCATTAAATTTTCCATCGCACGTAACTTGAATAGCATATGCCTTTTATATCGGCTAAGATCTATAGAACTAGAAACCGTTAGAATTTACCCTGCTTAATTCAGTTTGCATAGTTCACCCTTATTCAATGAGTGACGATCGTTGTTTATTTAATTTGCGCAACTGAACACCACCTGCCCACTGACTACACAATGCACCCCCTATACAAATATATATATACATCTATCACCCCCGCCATATAGTAGAACACACCCCTTCTTTCCCTTCAACCCGCTAGAGCAACCGATAAAGTCTCGCAAAGTCTGAATGACACTGCCATAAAACAGCAGCAGCAGCAAAAATACAACTTCAATTTCAGTCATTCATCTGTCTGCCTTCTCTCTCTCTCCCTCTTGCTCACTCTCTCTCTCTCTCTCTCTCTCTCATTCTCTCTCTTTCGTTTGCTTATCAGCTTTGCGTGTGGCTCTGTCAGTATGTCTGAGTTGCACCTGGCCTGCAATTTGCATTATTTAACCATTTACACATGGCCTTTTCAGCGATCGCTTCGTCTTTTTGGACTCCTTTTTGGCTTGTGGTACCCTACTGATCCTGGCCACAACTATCCTTTACGCCACCTCAACTTATCTACTCTGTCTTAGCTCTACTTCAATTTTACATTTACTCCAACTTAACTTGATTTTTAGTATACTTTTACTTAACTTTTATCTATACCCTAGAAAATAAATATTTACGATATCTATCCAACTTTATTATTAAGGGTGAAATTCTTATTCGTCTACTCGATTTTTACCCAGATACTCTAATAAGGATTTACTCTGTTTCTACACTACCTGTACTGTACTTTTACTCTACTTCAACTACTACTTTAATCTTCTATAAATCCATCTAATTTTCAGTTCTAATCTTAAGTCTGCGTATAGAATAAAACTTTATTTATAGCTCAAAGTGTGAATAATTAAATTAGAACTACCTGTGCCCTACTTCAACTAATTTCCACTATTAATCTATATCTTTTCTAACTTTACTCTAAAGTTGATATTTCTAGTCATACTCTAGAAAGTTAGGATTTTACTTTTAGTATATATTTTCCCTGGCTCTTAAGTATAAAATATATATCTTCATATATAAGTAGTCCACCTATACCTCTGATGTAAGAATCTAATCACCTTTACTTTACTTAAATATATATATCAATTTATTCTTTACTCTGGCTCTTTTATACCCCTACACTGAAGAGTATAAGCTCTATCTATATTCTATACTCTATCTACACTTTTTACCTCTACTCGAACCCTTTTTACTATTACTACTCTATCCCTACTATCCCGCTCTTTTCTTCTCACTCTCTCTTTCTCTCTGTCGCTCTCTCCAAGTCTGTCCCCTTCTCTAATTCTAAGCAGCTGTCACTGTTATTATGGAGCGTGCCTAATGTCATGTTTGGCTTGTACATAATTTATTTTATTTAGCTTAGTTTACTTTTTGGTTGGTTGTGTCTCCTTTGGTGCGCTTTGCAGGCGTTCGATAAGAAGGACGGCGCGTGGCCAAACGGGTTTGCCGTCTGGACAGAGAGCGCCTACCTAAAAGATAACCGTATCCTCCAACCACGCCCCGGGCCAGTTTTCGACGGGTCTGGTTTTTTTTATTATTTGTATTTTCGTGGCAGCTGCTGGGCGCAATTTTCGGCAGGTGCACGCAAAGAAATACAAAATATTATTGATACAAGGAATGCCATGAACCAGCTACCTTTCCTCCTCCCTCTCGCTCACCCTGTCTCGCAGCTCAAGCGGATCGCCAATGGTAATTAATATGCCACGACGCGACGGACCCAAAGTCAACTTTAATTTTATGATATTTTTTGCACCTTTCAATCTGAGGACGCTCATTAGTGGTCAGTGATCGGAGTTGGAGTGTGGTCAGTTCTTTGGGGCGTAGCACAATTTTAGTCAGCACATTTGGTTCTCTTTTGCTGTTTGTGGTTATATATGCTGCAGCTGTAATTTATTGGGCTGGACTTGAACCTAACTGCATTTCACACGAAACTCTTTCGGGCTTGAGCAGGTCCTGTACATATTACATTCATGTTGTTATTTATATAATTATATAATTGGCAACTGGGCCGATAACCTGCATAATTTGTTCATAATAGTACCCGTCTGTTTACAACATCAGCAGCAGCAGCAGCATTAATTTGTTTATACTGTTGGCATATTTAAATTTTGGCGCCCAGCACAGGATATAATATATGTTAAATGTAAAGTGTTGTAATGTTATCTGATTGGATATTAATATTTTTACATTTATGTTAACAACGTTTACTTTTGCGCAGCGCTTTCTCTCTCTTTTTGTCTTTGCAAACATTGACATTTAATTCCTTAACTTGACTCCTTAATAAGATTTATAGTAAATTAAATTAATGTGTTTTTAAATGGATAATGTTTCTTCTGCTCACATTGAGACTTAGTTTAGCAGCAGAGCTTTAGCAACACATGCTTAGCAGAATGAGCTTAGCAGCACCTTGCTGGTAGCATCTCCTTAGCAACAACTCTTGCCCGCTCCTCTCTGTCTCTGGCATCATACGCATTTCATCTCCTTGAGTTACTCGTTAGCAACATCTGCTTAGCAGCATCTTAAAAGCAACAATTCACTATTTCATTATTTTTCTTATTCCACTTTCGAGATATCCTCCTTAACTCCATTTTTCTCAAACGACTCAACATTTCTTTAACAACACCTCTTTAGCAACATGTCTGCAGCAACATTTGCTTAGCAACATTTAGCTTTTTTCCCTTTAAGCCGGTTCAATTTCCCTCTCTTTCTTTCTTTTATATATATCTCTTATATATTCTCTATTTCTCACATCTCAACACCTGGATTAACCTTCTCTTTCTCGTTGTGTCTGCTTACAGCCCTTGAATGAGGATAAATTCCTGTGCTTTAGCTGCAACAATTGGCTCATCAATTGGCACTCGCTGCAGGCGCTGAACAGCAACGATGCAGAGAGTCCGAGTCGCAGTCAGAGTCCTTCGCATCTGGGCAACAACAGTAGCGCCGGCGCCTTGGTGCAGCAGCAGTCGAAGGATCAATCGTTGAAAGCAGCCAAATTGCGACCAGTGGCGCAAGTGCGTCCACAGCAACACCAGCAACTGCAGCAGCACCAGCAGCATCACCAGCAGCAGCACCATCAGCAGCACCAGCATCAGCAGCAGCAGGCACAGATGCAACTCCCCTCCCTCCCGCCAGTTGTACAGTCTGCGCCCGCTATGAGCTACAATAAGCGAGGATTCAGTGCATCCTCTGCCGCCTCCGGCGCCATGCGCAAAATGCTGCGTCATTGCAGCAGCTGCAGTGCGCCGATGGTGCTGCGTCTGCTCTCCCTCAAGCCGGCCCAGACGCTGGCCAAGCTGGCCACGCGCCGGAGTAACAGTCAGTGTCGGAGGTGCCGCGAGAGCGAGATCAGCAAATGGCGTCGCATGCATCGACGCAGTCTGCGCAAAGTGGCGCAATTGCAGCGGGAACTGAGTCAGCAAAGCCTGGCCAAGGAGCAGCAGCAGCAGCAGCAACAACAACAACAACAGCGGGCAGCAACACTAGTCAACTACCAAAGATTGCCGGCGCCGCGTGTCGATGGCAAAGTGGTGGCCATGTTCCGTCGCCTGGGCACAACTCTCAGCAGCGAGCAGCCTGTTGCACCGGAAACGGAAGTGGAAGTTGAAAAACCCACCACGGTGCGTCCGTTGCGCATCATGAGTCCCGCCAAGCAGCGACCACGCTGGACACGCAATCTGGACGAGGATGAAATACTCCTGGAATTTGATAGCGTCATTACGGAAGTGCTGCCAGCGCCAGCAGCACGTCGACGTCTTCGCTATCAGCTTACCAACAGCAGCAGCAGCGAACAGCAGCAGGCGGCAGCGGAAGCGGATGTGGTGAGAAACCACAAAGCAGTTACCCACCACACAGCAACAGCAGCAAGAGCAACACTCTCAGGGCTGCAATTGCCCCAGGGACTGAGCATTACCTTAATCTGAATCGGAAGCGCAAGCAACAAAAAAACAACAAAAACACACAGCATATAGTCAAATTGAAAGCGAAAAAAAAAACAAAACAAAACAAAAATCTTCATTATGTAGTCTTAGCATAAATATAATTTATTGGGTACCTCAAGCAAAAGTTTAATTGTTAGTCAAAAGAGTAGCTGGAAAAGACACAAGACCTAAGAATGTTAAGTTATAATATATATATATTGTATATTATATATAATTAGTAAACAAACGCCCCCTGTCCCGCCCCCTTTCCCTATCACGATGCGTAAATCGCGTTATTCCCGTAGTTGAATTTGTTTGCATTTGCCAATGTTATTGCTCCAAAAAACAAAGTAAAAGTATTTAATAACAAAAAATAATTATGAATAAAAATAACTAGCACAACTACAAAATAACCACAACAAGTGAAACGCTTTTTATTTAAAGTTTATAATTAGTGAATTTGATTTGAATTTCAAAACACAACAGTTGCTTTCGAATTGCCAACCACTGCAATTTTACATGGAGTTAACAGCTGTTAACTCGATATATCGATAGCGCACACACACTGCCTATATATCGATGACATTGACATAGCTTGTACTTTTTTCTTTCAGTCTTCTATTCGTTTTTCTTGCGCATGGTTCGTCGTTGTTTGCGAGTCTTGGCATTTTTGGCATTAAAACGCGCTCTCCGCGCTTGTTAAACCAACAAAAAAAAACTTATTCTGTTCTGCAAAGTGCAGCGTGCTTCGCTGGTAATTACGACCAACCACAAAAAAATACAATAATATTCATAATTTGTGTTACGTGCTTGCAAAAATGTGAACGCCAAAAAATAAGAAACAAAAATTATACAAATAACAAGAAGTTGCTGAAAGCGAGTTGACATTGAACAGCGCGTATGTGTTGAGTGTGTTTGTGTTTAGTGTGCGAAATTCTTTTGTGTTTATTCTTAAGAAAAATTCGCGCAAAATAATTATTGTAAAGTCAAAGCAATAATACAAAAAACAGCAACAGCAGCTTCAATCGGCCGCAGCTCGTTTTGCGCGTGCTTTTCGATTTTTCATTAATTGTTGCACATCGTATAAAAATCAATAAAAAGCAAATTGTTGTTGCTGATTGTATTGTTGTTGCTGTCGCGCCAGGAGTTAGTTTCTGTCGTCAAACGTTTCCGTCAACAAGCAGCTCACTCGTTCGCTCGTGTTTTATTTTCGTGTTATCTGGCTTAAAGCGTTGTCTTGTAATAAAGATTTACATTTGACGAATTGTAAATTTTCTCTTTATCATACTATTATTCAAGGAGGAAGCTTTTGCAAAGTTCCTGCATTTGAAACAACAACAACAATAAAAACGAGTGGGGAATTCACCACTGGAAGAAGGTAAGCGAAAGCAAAATTAAGAATTAAAAATGGCGCTCGGACAAACTGTCAATTTGCTATTTTTTTAAAGTGTTCAATAATCGAAAGTTTGTGTGTGTATTTTGTTCTCGCTCTCACACACACACGCACACACACACTCGCATGTAATGGATATTGTATAACGGTTCATTGCACTGTAATTTGCTGTTGTTGTTGTTGTCTCCTTTTTGATATACTTCCTTCCAGCTGCTGCTGCTGCGTCAGCTGCGTGTGTACCGTTATACGGGTTTGTGACTCAAATAAATGAACTTGTTGTTGCTTTTTTATGTATTTTTTTCGTTAATTTGCCTTATTTGGCATAGCTCGCAATTTGTTTTGTCTCAAATTTGCCGTAATTAAAAATCAAATTGATTTTTCCGTTTGCCAAGAAAAATACACAGAAAAAACAGGCAATCAAATTGTCAGTTAGCAACAACAACAGCAAAGATTGCTGCAACAATGAAAAAGCAATTTTCGTATTAAGAAAAAAAAACTCAGTCAAGGCATTGTCTGTCCACTGTTGTTGTTGCTTGCCACACGTTTGGGTCTCGTGTTGTTGTTGTTGCTGTATGTTGCAACAATGAGCATGGCTAATTTTCGTTTTTACAATAGTTAAGTACTCGACTCTTTAGCTTTGGCCGTTGTTAACCAAACCGTTTGTCTTGTTGTTGGCCATAACTATAACAACAACATCAACGGTAAAAAAACAATGACAACAAATAAGAAAAAGAAACAGAAAAAAAGTTTATTTGTGTTTCGTGCTTGTTTCTTTTGCGTGGCGCTTAAACATTTACCAACACTATGCCATCGAACCAACCAACAAATATATCCAATAAAAAATAATAGCATTGCATTTGTTGTTTTTTTTTTTGTTTAGTTACCATTTTCTGGTCTTTCGCCACTAAATTGGTTAATTTCCAAGCATTTTATACTTGTGTTTAGATTAGCTGACATTAAGTTAAAGCACCCAAATAAGATCAATTTCGTTTTGGATGAAAGACAAACCACAAAAAAGAACATGCTCTAATGTTAAAGTAATAATCATGTTGTTTAATATGTATAGTAATGGGAGGCTATTTGCCAGACTTTATTTTTTTTGTTTTAATATTATATGTATTTAAAAAGTTACTTCCCATACCGGGAATCGAACCCGGGCCTTCTGGGTGAAAGCCAGATATCCTAGCCACTAGACCATATGGGATTATGTAATTGCCAAATTAACGATAATATCTAGTTGTATTTCTAATATAAACTCTTTAAATAGAAACACCCACAAAAAAAATGATCGCATAAATAAATCTGAGAAAAGATTCTACCTGTTCTTTTAAAATTGAAGAAGTATTCAATATCCCATATTGTCTAGTGGTTAGGATATCCGGCTCTCACCCGGAAGGCCCGGGTTCAATTCCCGGTATGGGAAATCATTGTTGAGGATGTATGTATATTTTTATTGCACTTAATTTATTGTAATTTTGATTACTTGCACTTGTACTTTTAAGGGGCCTTCTTTTTGATAAATGCTTCATTTATCAGCTAATTTTGGGTGACACTTGAAACATTTCCTTAACACAGAGTCAAAAATCTTGTATTCCACTTACGGTTTACCCCTCCCAGGCTTGAGGCCCACTTTATATTGAAGTGTTGTTTTTTTTTTAATGAATATCTGCTGAAAATTGCCACCACTAATGATCCGGCTCAATGAACCTTTGCTTGTTGTTGTATTGGTTGTTGTTGCTCTGTTTTACCAGCAGCTGCAACTAAATTTCCAGCTGAAAATTAGAAAAATAGTAATAAAATGGTTAATTCTTCAAAAGCGTGGCAAGCAGCACCTTTTGTATTTGTTGCAGCAGTTGTTGTTGTTGTTAGACCGCCCACCTTTTGTTGCCTGCCACTTTCGCAGCAATTGAAACTTTGTTTATCTTTTGGATTTGGCTCTTATTTTGTATGCCATCATCAACATCATCATCATCTCAGACAGACTTTAGAAGCGCGTGTGAGACGATATACGATTGAGCAAGACGCAAAGAGAATAATACAGCAGCAACAACAAAAAACCAGGCACAAGCATACAAATTAACATTTTTATAGTGCTAGGCAGCAGTCAAAGAAAGCCAAGCCCCGAGAATCATCAACGAGCGCAGCAACAATAAAGAAACATTCAGCTGTTTGTTTTTTTCTCTTTCTTTTTTGTTCCTCATTTTTAACGCCAACGCACCAACACGGTCTACGTTTTGTTGCTTTTTTGTTAAACCAGTTGAGTTGGGAACAAAAGAACAAAAACAACAACAGCAAACAGCTGCCATCACCCTCGCTCTTTTAGATATGCTGACTGCATATTAAAGTTTTTTTGTTTGCTATCTACTGCGCCGTCGCCGTCAAAGCAAATGTATTTGTTTGTGTAAAGCTTTTGTTTGCTTTTGGGTTGAGTTTCATCCGCAGTCGTCCTACAGGCAGGCGCAGTCGTCACCACAACACAAACGTTTCGTGTGCGCCGTTTCGTTTCTATTTTTTGTTTCTCCTTTTTTGTTCTATGCTCAAGGGCGCCTAAACAGCAACCAAGCAATTTCTTTAGGCCCATGCTGAACTTCAATATATTCAATGTGCCTAAATTGCCTATATACAATATGTACTTTACAACAAGTATTTTTTATCTTTTCCATTGCGTTGCTAAAGTCAAAATAATTACTTTAACCTCGGTGTTTTACCTACAATGCCATTTCTAAGCAGCAAGCTGAAACGTGTCCGTTTCGTTTTCACCACGTGCTCCAATCAATTTGATATGCCTTTGGCGCAATCGCTTAATTACCCACAAATTCACTTTCTTTAGTAAACCTTCAAGCAGGGAACTTTTAACCTCTCTATTTCATTTCATGAGCAATTCAAAAATGTATCCGTTTCATTTTCACCACGGACTCCAATGTATTTTATATACCTTATACCCAAGCGATTAATTACCCATAAATGCACTTTCCATCCTCCGTTTCAATTCCATTGCGTAGCGCTCCAAGTCGAGATCCAATCAATTTGAAGTGCCAAGCGCAAGCGCTTAATTACCCAACGATTTTCATAGCAACAAAAAAGAGCTTTTCATTTCTCCGCCCTCTTGCTATTGGCTTGGTTGCTGTGACTTCTGAAGCGTGTGACCGGAGGTGAAATTTCAATTTATTTTGTATGTTTTTTTTTTGCATTATTATTTTGGCTTAACCTGAGCAACTACGACGCCGTCAAACTGTCTAAAACTGGCGATAAATGTGCGCAGATAGTTTTTGGCGCAGTTTGGCCGCGTTTGCAATATAAACTCGCATTCGATGCTGGCTGCTGCATAAACTGGGAGTGGGTCACACAGCTGCAGCTGATGTCGATTATAGGGATGCGGAATGGTTTTTTTCTTACCCACAGACACACAAAAACTCAGATGCAGTCTTGAGTCTTGGAAAGACTCCCAGACCGGTTGGCGCGTTTTTTCGTTCGCTTCGCTCGTTTCGTTTATTCGTTCGATTCTTTTGCTCAAAGCGTAAATATTTCAATTTATTGGCCATGCGTCTCGGCGGCGACTCGACTTTCTACCCGCAAGTCTGGCAGATGTATCTCCTCGCCACATGTGTCGTGTCGTCTGTCGTCTGCTCTTGACCAGAGTCCGGATTCAAGGCACGCAAGTCACCAAAAATATAAATACAAAAACTATGTCAACGGCCTTTGACTTTGAATGCGGGCCCTTCTTGGGGACAGACAGTGGGCGTGTCTCGTCTTCTTCTGCCCAGTCTATTCATATGCAGTTTTTCACGAACATGAAAATGAAATGAGTGAAAACGTTTTGCAGTTTTTATTTCTTTCTTCTTCGTATATATAGTTTTCTGTTTGTCTGAGCAAACAAAAGGCAAAGAGGTGTGTACGACAATTTCAACTGCAGGCCATGCATGACCCGTGTGTATTATTCCCCTCAAGGGGTGGGCGAGCTTTTGCCAAAGGGGGAGTTGTGGTGTGGGGTACTAGGCTTGGATAGTTGTTGTCTGATTGCCATGCTAACTGACTGAAGAGAAAACTACTATGGCAACGGCAACAGCTCAATACCCAATACCCATAAAAATAAACTACGCTACACTGTTTTCGTATGAGGTTCTTAACTACAAGATACCCTCTAAAAATACTCATAACACTGAACAATTTGTAAACAACCTCGTTCAAATACTTACTTTTGTTGTATATCAGTACAATTTCCCATCTCAAATATCTATTTTCTTCACCATGACGATGGAGAACAAGATTGGAATACTTCAAAGTCTTTTAAAAGTAGTTTTTCCAACTCAAATATATTTTCTTTTTTTTTATATATACACCCACTATTGGCATGCGTGAAGGGTATTTAAGAAAGAAAAATAAAAACTGTTGCCTGTCGAAATGAAATGTACACGTTTCTAGCTTGCTGCTGCACCTCACGACAAGTCAAACAGTTTTGGACCCGCAATCGCAGTTAAAGTCAAAGACGAAGTCGAAATCGGAGACGTTGACTAAACGAAGAAGAAGAGAAGTGCGTGAGTATTTTTAATGGATTGATTGTCTGGCCTGGCCAGCCTGTAGAGGAGAAGTTAGCATGCTAATTGGGTTGTTGTCTTCATGTTGTTGTCTGCGTGTTGTGTTGTGTGTAAAACGACGGGGTGCACTTAAACACTTCACTCTAACCATAAATAGGGTTCATTGAAGTTCACTTTCGCTCCAGGGCAACGATTGGACTTTAAAGGTCAGTGAGCATGATAGCTTGGCTCATTAAGATAATAGCTAAAGAATAATTTTATGGTGCCTTTGAGGCAAGTAAATAGACAAAGGTTGCTCGAACCGAGGGTTACGACCTTTACAAGATATTGCAAATGTAAAAAATGCGCAATGTTATTGAGAACAAATGCAAAAGCTTACTTAAAATAAATGATTAAAAAAATTATTCCCATACCGGGAATCGAACCCGGGCCTTCTGGGTGAAAGCCAGATATCCTAGCCACTAGACCATATGGGATATTGTATATAGCGCTGTTTGCATATACAAACAAGCTACATTTTCAATAAATTAGATTATATTTAGATGAACTTATATATTTTGTACATCAATGTGTATATTTATCTAAATATATCAGCTTTTTAATAGCTAGTTTTATGAATCAATTTATATATATATGTTGCGAACATCAGATTAGCTATTTAAAAGCTAATAGTTTTTATTACTCGACCAATACTAATATTGTACATGCATTAATCTTCATCAACGTTATTTCTCTGTTTAAATACACATTTAATACTCACTTTTAAGTATTCATCTGAGCGCATCCGTTTGCAATTTGTCAGTAGAGACGGCTTTTTTCATAAAAAGTAGTAACTTTTCACAGTATCATCATTAAGTATAGCTTAAAGTGAAATCCAAAGTAAATATCTTGATTGCCGGGCCGTTGTATCTACGATTACTACCTAACTCAAATGCTTTATCCATTTTGGATCGTCATTTTCTGTTTGACCATTGATGATTACTTCCACTCCACTTCGCCTGCACTCTTCTTGTCTACTCAGGATGATTTCTTATTAATTACCAAAACGAGTATTTTTTGATCTTTGGGGCCCCGGCTATCGTGGTCGGTTATTTTTATGTTAGCTCGTGTAAGATAAATTGAATGAATCTTCGCTCCCGACTCCGCACTTGAAACGCATATAAAAATTGTTGAGTTGTCAGCGTCATTGAAACTGTGGATTCATAGCATGCTTTTGCCTCCCCCCGTCTTTATTCCAAACAAGTCAGATGTCTTCCTGCCTTTACCGTTACAACTGTTTTTCGTGCTGCTAATGCAGTGGAAATCTTGTAAATTTCATTTAATTTAGTGACTTGAAATGATGAATCAATCATCATTGCGTCTGCGCGGGCTTAGCTATTTAAATGAACCGGTTCCAACTTTAATGAGCGAGGCACTTGTTTTCCATCTATACGCACAGCATTCAAAATACTTTTATGACGGGGCACTCAGTCAGTTCATCTCTGTAAGGTAGGGTTTAAGTTTTCTCCACGGGTATATTGTGAGAAAGTCCGTTAAAGATTGCCTACGGGTATTTATTTACACGTGTCTGAACTCATAAATTGAATTTATTAATCGGATTCGATGCACTATGTTAATTATTAATGGGCGTTACATGAAGCCCCAGATTTCCATAATGAACCCGTTGTAAGCTTTGCCAGACAAAAACAAATAGTTAAGCTTTTAAGTTGAAAGAGTTTCACACTTGAGATTTAAATTGGGTATTATTTCTTAACCAAGAAATCGGGTTCGTTTTCCAAGAAACCATAAAATACGAATAATTGCACATTGAACATAACAAAATAAGTGGAGTGTGCAAAAGCGGTTTGATGATGTCACTGAAATTTTAACACACTCTACTGCCTTAATCTTGGAAGAACTGATAGAGTTGCAGTCTACATCCATAATAAGCATATATCATTTAGTATTGCAACTTGAGTGCATTCATATTTCAAAGGTCTCTAGTCTTTGGTTATTCTTCCCCTCTCTCTCCATCTCCATCCATGTATCATAACTGTTTAATTATCCAATGTCATTAGATTAAAACCAGTTGCAATTACACAAATGAAACCTCAAACTCGAAAGCTCCACACATAAAAATAGATGTGAATGTTTTTGCTGACCAAGTCCAGTTTGCTGTTTTTTGTTCAATAATATCTACAAGCTAGACGACTAGACATTAATTAAATTAAAATAAATATTCCACTGTATAGATACCTCTTTACCTTAAACGTGCATGATTAAATATGGTTTGCCTATGCCTTGCCCATTGTTCTTGCTAAGCTATTTATTCAATTTGCCAATCCTAAATATTTAACACTGGCGTCTCTCTTTGCTCTGCGCCGCTCCTCTCGGTGGTTCCGATACAATTTGCCTGTCATTTTCTTTTTTTTCGTGTGTTTCTTTTGCACATTTGCCAAATCTTTTATCATTGTGTCATGTCCAATGTCGCGTGCGAACAGTACAAAAGAATTAAGGTAAGAGGGAGACAGAGAGAGAGAGAGAGATATGAAGTTTCTGGTTTTTGGCTTTTATCACACATTTCGTTTAAGGCGAATGGCGCGCGTTTGCTAAAAGACAAATGGAAATAAAAAGCGAATGCAATTAGCCTAAGTAATTATGTTAAATAGCACTTACCAACACTGTCTGCGCTGTGCTGAGACAAATGTCAGTTCTGCAAACACTTTCAATACTCTCTTGTTGACTATACGTGCGAACGAACATTGCAAATTGTTCGTTTTAGTCATTACTTTTTAATTACCTCTTTTTTCTTATATTTTGTTTTTTTTTTCTTTTGCGATCGCGCGACATGCAATTACTTTTCAATTATAGTACATTTATTGCCACTATTCAACCAACATCATCATCTATTTTTTATGTTGTTTTTGGCTTTTGTTTTTCTTTCTTTTATGACTGTTGCTGCTGCATTCAATTAAATTAATTGCTTTGAAAATTGGGTTCGTTTTCTTCTTGGGAAAACTTGTTGAACATTGAAATTGATCACTCACTTTTGAGTGAGCGGGTGAGCCTGTTCAACTTTCATTTTGTTTTATGGGCCTAATCGTGACTATTTATAATAATTACCACCACTTCTATCAAACAAATGAGCAAAAAACAAACACAAAAAGTGAAGTAATAAAAAAAATCATTTTTTTCGCTACTTCTGCTATTCTTTTTTCGCTGTTGCGCGTGAGCGGGCAAAAGTTCAGACGCCGAGTCAGATGCTGAACTGACCAAGCTACTGACCAAGCCAACAACAACAACGCTTTGCTGATTGGCTGAGCAACAAGCTGAGAGAAGTGAAGTCGCAAGTCGACGCCTGCGAGCTTGCCTAGTTGACCCCAAAAATGTTAGTTGTAGTAGTTAACTGCCAGTTGAAATCATTTGTACAATGTGCACCCAGACGATGGATGGGATGACTGAAATGTGAGTGAAAGGTCTACCAAAAAGTGTACAAAGGTGACAGCTAAAATGGTTAATTTTCTGCAAACGTGAATTCTTGGAATTGTACATCTTTAGGAAAAAGCAATTCCGAACCTAAGTTGCTTGTTATAATATATATATATACATTTAATAAGTTAAATAAGTTTCTCGAGATTCCAGATCTCTAGATCCTAAAACCGAGACAATAATTTGAAATATGATTTCTCTTTTTTCAATTTAAGTTTTCAAATTCCCTAAAAAGACTATAACATCTCGAGAACTCATAATTGAAATATTAGTTCTGTTTTTTAAATTCAAGTGCTTAAATAACATTTCGATATCTTAAATTTGAAATAGGAGCTCTCTTATGTTTTAAATATAAGTTTTTAAATTTTAAAGTAACTTTAAGTAACTAAAGTTAAACGACAAAACGAATAGCTGATGATTTATTATCTTTAGCTTTGGGCTCTGCTATCTCACGGCTATTATAAAGCCCGCTGGAGACGAGCTGCTTTTTGCTTCTTTTTTTGTCACTGTGGTTTTCCACTACACTTGTTCTTTGGACTCTTTCAACATATCAAATTGCCAACTCCCCTTCCTCTTCTTTAGACATTAACATGGCTGTCAGCGTCTTGTATTTTTTATGAGCCAACCATTTTTCATTTTCATTATTTTTTGTTTTAGTTTCTGTGGTTTATCTAATTGGGAAATTATGTTGCTATGGCTATCTATCTAGATAGAAATTACATGATATTTAACCTACAGCCAAAGTACGTGCCACAAATTGTGCTGCCAGCTTCAACCTTTTTTATAGAGCTGGTCACAACAAAAACGAAATAGATGAATGGATAAACATGGGCTACTTTCGCCTCTGAAAATCTGTTGGCTGTGGAACTGATTTATGTAGTTAGTTGTTGCAAATAGTTTATAGTGCACACGAATAATTTGGTTGTTTGACGAGCGGTTTTCTGGCCATTTTTTTTTTACCAACTAATCACATGTTTCCCAAAGTCTGGTTGCAGTTGTGGAGTTTTGCGGTTTGTGTCCACCTCTGCGCTGTAATAACTTCATTGTCAATGTAACAAGCTGCTGCACACAACAACAGCAGAGTTACATTCGAGCATACAGTGTGTACATACCCTGTAATTACGAACGAAACTTGAAATGTGATAAACAAGTCGAAAGGCACTAGACAAGTAAGCTCGACCCTAGCTTACCCTGGCAAGTTTGCTAATATTAGTTTGTTCAATATGAAAACACGCTTGATATACGAATAATATGGGTATCATTGATTGTACATATATTAAATCTATATATGTCAGCATTTTATATATACTCATTAGAAGAGTTAATATTCATTAGTCATTATTGCTGTAATGACTAAAAGCCATATATATATATATAATTAATAATAATATATATTTAGCATAGCATACTCAGAGCAAATTCTGAAGCCCTGAGTGTGCAGCTAATATGCTCCATGCACTAAAAAGTACAGAGTATGTGCCTGCAAACAGTAGTAGTGAATGTTACCAAAACAACAATAGCAACAGCCAACAAACATAAAACAAAGAGTGCAACAGCGCTTGACTTCTTTTCTAAACGCTTATTGTGCATGCTCAGCCTGAGGCCGGATTCGAGTCGAGTCGAGTTGAGTGGTTCGGTTTGGATTGGATTGGAGCTGATCTAGATGCGGATACGTTGTGGCTGGCCACCAGCACCACAACACCAAAGATGATGACGCTGCTGGCCAGTCAGTCTAGTAGTGTAGTGTGGTGTGGTGTGGCGTTGTCCACACAGTAGTCATAGCGATGATATCGTGATCGTGAACGTCATCGCCTGGCAGATTTATTGAGAGAGTGCGCTGAAAGGAAAATGAGTTCTCTGTTGTGTAGTGGTTTTTTCTGCTCTTCTGTTTTTTTTATGTTAGTCAGTGGTAACGATTTCACAAATCAGAAAACGCAATAAAAAAGTCTTCATTGAGATCATCAGCCGCCCGACTGGCTGACAGACTGAGTGACTGAGTTACGGGTTGATCTTTAAGCTACAGGTTTTATGATCGCATTGCTTGTTGTGCGATTGGTGGTGGGTAGTTTTTTATGTGACCGCCACACATAACCGACTCACATCTTGGCTGACAAAGCTGACTTTGCCTTATTTAGTTCTTAGCTGTATTTTTATATATATTTTATTTTTAGGATTTATGGGTGCATGACTCTCTCAACTCGGCCTCATCATCATTACACCCGCACAAACCTTTCACCAAGCTTGATTAGATTAGATCAGAGTCATCAGAGAAAAATAGAAAGAAAAAAACGTATGCTTAAACTTCGCCCAGTCAAAAATCATTCATCAACTGCAGATGAAGATAAAACAAAAGCGATGAAATTTCTTGGAAGCTTATAGCTTTTAGCTTGAATTTTCTACACACGAAAATTAATTAAACTGACACAGAGCAGCATATAATTAATCAATGAATTGGGCAACTCTTTTGATTAGAGTGGCGTGATTTGTGTGAGTGCTCAACACTTAACACAGAATCACTGATTTCTTATTCAACTCAACTCAACTTAACCAGACAATTTTAGTATCTTTAGCTTTTAAATAGTAATGCATTTGAAAATGCTGAGCTACAAAGCCGTGGTGGTTTCATTGTCTGCTGACAAAGCCAATGGATAACTGACAACTTCCCTTAATCAGGGCGTGTCACTTTTAATGCCATTGAAAAACTCGGCAAAATCCCCAGTGTAATGCTGCCGGCATTATCCCTCACCCCACGCCACCACCATGACCGTAGCATAACGCAAATACAGTGAGCGAAAAGATCTAGTCGGAAAAATCAATCAATTTCGAAAGAAGTCAAATAATCACCTAAGATGCTTTTGTCAAGTCAAGTCGAGCTTTGGATTAGAAATGGTATTTAGCTATTCCAGTAATTTGAAGTTTTATTCCCGTTTCGTAACTCAACTTCATTCAAATCGTTTTGTAGGTATGGTTTTGAGCTAAAATTGCGTTTTTAATTTAAATTTTAGTCTTACTAAGAAGATCTAAGAAAAGTAATCATAAATTATCTCTATACGGGAGATTTGACAAATCCCTAGAACCAGTTTTTGGGAGTAAGAAATGTAATCTTAATCTAGAGGTCAAGCCATGATTAAAAATCTCTGGTTTTATGGTAATACAAAATATTGACCTAAAGGCAATTTTTGGCCGTAAATTTGAACATGAATATCAAGCCAGAATAACGTTTTCAACTTTAAATGTTTCTTGCCATGTAGACCCAACCCAGAAGAACATTAAAACACAAAAAAAGAGAATGAAAAAACCACACAAAACTTACACAGACAACAATTCAAAATTTACGTTGAATTGATTTAATTTATGCGTCGAAATACTGAAACTCTACTGAACTGAAATGCTCTGCGGCGAGTTGATTAGAAACAGTGCACAACTGGTCCTCCATCCAACATAATAGAGGCACCCCCCGCTAAGAGATAGGAGTGCTTAGATATGCTATTATTACAAAAGTTCCAAACAATTCCAAAACGGAACATAGACACACATTCATAGATATATGTATATTGAGGCAATTGCCAGCTGCTTACAAATGCGATGAATCAGCTTTTTGTTGTAACTTTTAAAGGCAGCAAAAAGGAAAAAACAAGCTACATACATGGACCACTTTGTATTTATCTATCACACAAAAATAGATACATTCCCACGCCCACGTGTCTATTTCTAGGTCTCTTTCCCTCTACCCCTCCCCACAGCCCATATGGCTTATTTTTACTATATATTTACTGCTATTATTATTAGTAGTAGTGCTATTATGCTTGCTCTTGATGCCATCGCATTCATTTTGTTTGCTGCTGCTTTTGTCAGATTCTGCAATTTGGCGCTTTTCCACATTTGTGCTTACCATTTTTTTTTTTGCATTTCTTCGGCTCTCTTTTTATGCAAGGGATGTGTGGAGAGGAGGAGAGGGTAGAGAGGTGTATTCTAATTTCCATTGCAATTTGTGCTGCTTTGTGTGGCATTAATTTGTGTTATTTTAGGCTTCTGCTCTCTTTTGTAATTGTTGCCACTTACCGTTGTTCCAATTCCGGCTGTTTCACTTGCCCAAAAAAAAAAAAACAGTGCTTGTGTTGAAGTGAGTGCCGTTATTTTGATTGTTGCTGTTATTTCTTCCGCAACATTAATAGCGCTCAATTTTGTTTATCTATTCCTCATTTTAGCTGTTACCCTGTACAAAATGGCTTATGGGATGTAACAGACTTAACATTTATTAATATTTATCAATTATTGGTAGATCCCATTACTATAAGAAACAACAAATTTAGCTATTTTCTTTTAATTATCTACTCATTTTTA
Organism: Drosophila melanosoma; assembly: GCA_035042045.1. Lineage (NCBI taxonomy): Eukaryota > Metazoa > Arthropoda > Insecta > Diptera > Drosophilidae > Drosophila > Drosophila melanosoma. Next base: position 708,788 of record JAWNLY010000049.1, read on the forward strand.
AATGGGTATTTACCCGTAGAATCAGCTTAGTCTGCGAGCATGCTCTCACTACGCTTTTATATGTTTTTAGTCTGTGTATATATATTTATATTTTTTTTTAATATATTTTCAATTTTCCGCAATGCTAAAAATAGTCTCATACAAACATAAATAAGCACACAAACACACACACAGACGTAATCACGCCTACATTTTATGTACATAAAGTGTACAATTTATTCACTTTGCAAATTTTGCACAAAATTCTCATTGGACAACTAATGTCATCATCATCACCACCTGCTGTTAACTTGGCACAGTGGTGCGTGAGCTTAATACAAACAAAATAGTCATGGAATGAGGCAGGTCATGATTATATATAAACAATAAAAATAAATAAAATGAAAAGGCATGACTATAAAACTTTAAGAATTAAACTAGGAACATTGTCTCAATATAACTATAATTAGAAAACGATTTAAATATGCTCGCATTCCTAATTTTAAAGTTACGCACAAATTCGCGAGCTTTTTGCTGTAACTTGCATACTGTGCGACGGCGTCAACGACTCGCCGAGCGGTTGCTGCCCTCCGCTGTCTGCTTTCCCTCTTAATCTCTCGCGCACCTCACCAAAAAATAATAAATAAGAAAAAAAAATAACTTTCTGGTTGTGAGTGCTAAAATTAAATATTCAAATTTGTTGCCTTAACATTTTGGTTGCGCTCTGCCGCTTCTTTCTCTATTTCCCTCTCTCACTCTCCCTCTCTCTCTCACACACTATAAATTACACATATATTTATTTAAATGAATTTATAATCAATAAATACAATATGTTTTGTGTGTGAATTTGCCAAAAGCCAGTTAGTACGTGTTATGGCTAATACCAAATTTCCGCTGAAGTCGTCTATGAATCACAAGTTGATATCGCTGCATAAATGGAGGGGTAAAAACCAGCAGAATATCAAAAACTCGAAATTGACTGATCTCTTAAGAGTCATCCAGTTTGCTGATAAGCAAAGCTTACACATCTCCCTCGCTCAATCGCACACATACGCTGCAAAATTTGCAAGAATTCGCGTAATAGCTTCCGGTTTCGGCAAAGGTACGCACGCATCAGGCAACAACAGCAATGAGCAAACACTAATCAGCGCTGCCGGCAATGCTCTCTGAGCTTTCTCTCTCTCGGCCGCTCTCTCCCCCACATACGCATATGGCAACTCTGTCAGCTGCTTGCTCGCTGTGTTCAGTTCTAAACGATTCATTGACGCGAACGTGCGCGCTTTTTTAGTACGCGTCGCTTTTTGATTTGTTGTTGCTGCTGCTCATTTTCGTTTGTTTATAATGTTTGTGCAACCAATAACAACAAGAACACTAGAAATAATAATAATATAATTAATTAATACGAAAACGACAACAATAACGACAATTGCAGGCAAAGTTTATGCATAAAGTGTGAGTTGTGTTTTTATTACCCCACACCCACTCTCTCTCAGTCTTACATTCCTCCTATCTGTATCAGCTGTTTTAGTGCATACATTTTGAGTTGTGTTTTTAAATCCCCCACACCCGCTCTCTCTCTTTATCAGGTAATCCTCTTTGTGCAAAAAGAAGCGTAAGTTGTGTTTCTTAAACCCCGCACAGCCGCTCTCTATCATAGTTGTTTTAGTGCAAGACGTGTGAGTTGCCGTTTTACTTCCTCCCACAACCGTTCTTTTCCCATTCCTCTCTCTCTCTCTCTCTTTCACACTCAGTTAACTGTTGCTGCGTTTGCTTTTGCTTGCGTGACTTTCCTTTGGCGCCCCATACATTTGTGTTCGTGTGTGTGTGTGCATGTATTTGTAAATGCGCAACGTTTCCTTATCGCGCGTTTTGCTTTACGTTGTCTATCAGTTTTCATTATGTGCGTGTGTGTTAGTGTATATTGATATTGCATTTGCACAAGAAGTAGGTTATGGCAAAATAAGCAACAGCAACAACCAAAGTAACAGTAACGACAACAAACAGTGAGACGAAGAAAATCAATCAGCAAAGTGGCTCAGCACGCAGTGCATGTAATTAACACGCAACCAACTGTTGTTGTTGGCACCTCCTCTTCTGCTTATTCTTCATGTATCGCTTTTATTTTTATTGTTACATAGACAGCAGCAGCTGATTGCTGATTGTGTCGTGTCATGTTTGTTACTTCTCGCTTACTTGCTTGCTTGTTCGTTATTTTTGTTGCTTTATCAATGCAGCGACACAATTACGCATTAATTGAGTGCGTACGAGCAACAACAACAACAACAACATTCGTTAAACAAACAAACCTGCTGCAACTAACCAACAAATATAAAATGGAAAGTGTGAAAAATGAAAAAGAAAAACGCCAAGCTTTATATCAAAGTCTGCGCTGTCTGTCTGTATGTCTCCAGTCATTTATCTATCGATTATCGATTGATGCTGCTGTCGCCGTTGGCGGTGATGTAATTTGCATAAGCAACAACTCTGCAAGACACAAGCAATAACAACAACTAACAGCGATCAACAAGCAAGGCAGCCACATACATAATTTTTGGAGCGATTTCAGGTTTGATACCAATTGCGTAGGCAGTCAGCATCTGGCAAGCGCAGGCAACTGTTTTCTTGATACCCTAACTGGAGTCTGTGGTGAACTTCCAATAGCTTTGGCTGGAATGTAATGCCAGGCACAGATCTCAGGCTATGCAAACAAATGATTTTCATTAAATAACAGCTGATGCTTTACATATATATCGATAAGTACATCTGACTTTCGACCAACAAAGCATTACTCCATGATCTTCCAGATAACAATCAAAAATTGCCACATTAAAAATATAATATGATATTAAAACTTTTGCGCTTAAGAAAACGAAGAAACCAATTATCGCTTATAGATAGAAAAAGCTATTGTTAGATTTTTGTAAAGGGTATTTAAATTTATTGTTGCAGCAGGAAGCTGATCTGCGCTATGTTATTGCCTTGCCGTCTAAGCGAGCTCAGAAGCAAACAATAAAAATGCCTTAAATGTTGTCGCACCCCGCCCACAAGCAACTAAAACAAAATTGAAGCAAGTGTCGAACTCGGTTTGATGCGTTATATTTGCCGATTATGCGGCTGTGATTTGAGTCAGCAGCCACTGATGTGAAATTCAAGTCAAAATCAGCAGGCAGAAGCAACAGCAAAAACAGATCTATCTTCAGGCGTCAGTGGCAAGCGAAGGGGGTAAACCCCTCTCCTGACGAGACTAGTGTGTCATGCGGCTAGTCTGCTGGCCAACAGCAACAACTACAACAGCATCAAATAGCAAACGATTCAATTTGAACGTTGTCGTCGTCGCCGTTGTCGTCATTTGCTGCTTTTAGACAATGCTACAAGTTCCTACACCTACGACCTAGAATTAGCCGAATACAGGTATATAGACAGTATATATATATATACATATATATATCTATATATATATATATATATATATAGCCATAAATTTATTATATAAATGTAGCAGCTAGTCGGCTAGTTTGCCTATATATATACAAATTTATATATATAATTATATATGTTTGTACATATAAATACATAAGCCATAATATGTTTTATACGCTGGCAGAGATGGTATTATAAATTTGTTGTGAATGCTGTTATTGTTTAGATGGGATGTCCTAAAATATATATACACATTCCCGATTATTATCACAATGTTGATAACTGAGTATGAAAACTGACACAGCTTTAAAGTTATCTTGTTGAAACTTTGGACATAAACTAAGAAATAAATTTTGAACATATTGAAACTGACCATATCGGCCTGAAAAGTAGTATTTTGTTTTTGAGCGTTTTCTTTAGAAGATATCCAAACGAAATTGGCCCAATAGCGTTAATTTTAATCGCCTTAAATTTAACCTATATCTAATACGAATAATTGATCGAAAGTTGACGTATTGTATGAACAACTCTATTATTATTTACCATAATTTTCTAATTATATTAACTATAAGCCGCCAGGTGATTTTTTATTTCTTTTTCCAAATAACTTAATTGAAAGTATGAGTGTTATAACTTTTATGATGCTGTTTATAATATGCTAAACATTTCTTTGCAAACAGCTACTGCATAAAGGGTATTCAATCTGCGGCTTGATTAAGAACTAGTTTTACTTTCTTGTTTTATATTATATGTATATGAGCAAGCCTCATTTGAACAGTTTGCTGAAAACTTATTCAAGAGGCGTTGAAATGCAAAGCAGGCGTGGCATATTCTGTGACCTTGAGCATTGTACATTTATATATATTTATATATATTAAGATTGAAATTGAAATTGTAATTATATTGAGATAAGTAGAATTTCTTGTGAGTCAAACTTTGATGTAACTCGAACGGGCCTTAAACTCGCGACCTTCTTTTGGTGGCTCTCTCTCAGCTGTTGTCGCTGAGTAGCCATAAGCTGTTGCATGCCTTAAAGAAAGAGCGCAGCATGCGCAGTGGGTGGCTCTCTACTTTATATGAGCCACTTTTGCCAAGCTGGCCAAGTTGGTTCCATGGTGTAATGGTTAGCACTCTGGACTCTGAATCCAGCGATCCGAGTTCAAATCTCGGTGGAACCTGACCTTTGAACTTCCTGTCTTTTTTTCCTAGTATCCAGTCTTATGTATGTCTTGCATCATATATTATTTGTACTATACTTCAGCTATATATTACAATAATGTATAATTTTGCTGTACCAGAATTGTTTATTAATGATTCATATGCGTAAAGATAAGCTTAGTAAATATTGTGAAATTACGTACATGCATTATTTAAATGGAACTGTAAATAATAATCTGACAAAAGAGCAAGCGCTTGCTCATATGTACTTAAGTAACTAATAATAAAAGAACAAGACAAATATGATATTTAAAGTTGGGAAACAATCTTTTAAACAATAACATTACTGTTTATATTATTGTTTGTTTTCAAAATGCTTAAGGTCGGTCGTCGGTCATTGTATAAATAATTAAATTAAATGGCAAACACTACTCATACCTTGTTAAATTTTTTATACGGTCTGCCCTTATGTAGTAAGTCACCTCAGAAATAATTACAGCATTAAAATAATGACACACTCATAAATATTCTGGTTAACCCACTGTGAATGATTAGCGTTCAGCTTTGTTTTGTTCCATTTCCCATTTCGTTCCTACATAATTAGACAGAGATAGAGCTTGTTGTAGCAAATGTCATGTGGATTTTGTTAAGTAATTTGGCAGTCGTAAATGCGTGGAATTTATTAAATTCAATAAATTTGTTAATAGCCGACGAACGCACACGCATCAGCCAAAGTCATAAATTAGACAAAAAAAAAAAGAATTGAGCAAAATAAAAATGCCAACTAAATTTAAGAGCAAAGCAAACACACACACACGCATACAAACGCCCAATAAGAACTCCTCACAGCAACCCACACATAGAACAACAACAAGTTATTTAAACTTTGGCAGCAACAAAAATTTATTCACTCAGGTTTTGGGTCAGTCGCATAATAATGTTTGTCATTTTGCTGCGGGCCTAATTTGTAGCACACTTTCGTTGGCAACATGTGGCAACAACAACGACAACAATTGACACAGATTAGCCAACAATAACGGCAACAACTGAGATAAGTGCATTGGCGTTATAATTTTATTTGATAAAATGAAAAAAAGCTTAAAAAAAAAAAAAAAAAATTGTGTCAAGGGGGCTGCATGACAACGAACCAAACAGCAACAACAAACACAAATTAAATAAAATTAGCGAGTCTTTTGCACGAAATGTGTCTGAAAAACAATAGGCGAAGATGGGCGCCAAAAGCCAAACGCCAAACAAAAAAAGCCAAACCAAACAATGAAATAAAATTTTACATACGCGTTTGTAGAACAACAGCGCAGACGTTGCTGTGAGCATCGCTGCTGGCATTGCCGGCTGAACGCCCTACACATGCGCTGTCTGTCCGTCTTTGTGGCGCTTGTCTTGCCTGTCTGACTGCAAGCACTGCTGTGGGTCTCCCTCTCTTTGCGTGTCTCTCTATTTGCTTGTATTTTTATTGATGTGTGTGGGCGAATGCGACGGCTCATAATGAGCGAGAGAGAGGGAGAATGAGGTTTTCGTACGACATTGAACTCGAAATTTGGTGCAAAATGTGAAACAAGAAAATGAAATTAAAACAAATATCGTGCTGGCTTTGCTTTATTTACAGCTCTACGTGTGGTTTTTTTTAAGTCTGCCCTGAAGCCAGCAAGTAGGCATTGACATGGCTTTTAACAAAAACTGCCAAAAGTAATAGCCAACCTATACATAAAGTCAAAAATATATATAAAAAAAACTTTTCTATTTATTTTTCTTTTCTCATTTAGTTTGCTGATTGTTTAACGGTATATTGTAGAGAAGTGCTTTTGCTGCATTTCTTATTATTGCCTCTTTAACTTATTTCTCCGCTTTATTGTTGTCTTTGCAGGTGCGCTTGAGAAGATAGTGGAACTAGAAGCGATTCTATTGCAATTGAAAATAGGCAATAACAAAGAACAACAATAAATATAGCAGTAATTAAGTAACACACACAGCAACAAAATGGTGGACTATTATAAAGTATTGGATGTGCCACGCACTGCTACCGACGGAGAAGTAAAAAAGGCGTAAGTATTGCATGGGACAGGAGTTTATATTGGATTACTGATTAAAATTGGTGCTAGAGCTAAACACTGGAAAAACTATTTTATTTTGGCATGCTCATTCCAGTGAGAGGGGCTTGTGTTTTAAGTAATTTATTTCAAATAGGGCACTGACCTCTTTCATTTCTTTTCGCACTAATAACTTGCATTTTTATTTTGATATTTTTTAGCTATCGAAAATTAGCACTCAAATGGCATCCAGACAAGAACCCGGACAATTTGGACGAGGCAAATAAACGTTTTCGTGAGCTCTCCGAGGCCTACGAAGTGCTATGCGATGGTAAGTGCATCGTTATAAACAGCGTTGCCCATTTTTTTTCCCCCCCTTAGCTTTGTATGGGAAATAGTCCATTATTATTATTACTATTGTTAATGTATTTAGCACGCAAACGACGCATCTATGATGCAAGAGCAACGCTGCATAAAACATCGGCGAGCAGCGGCAGCAGCTATTCGCGTTATCGCAGCAGCGGTGGCAGTGGTGCCACAACAGGATCATCATCGTACAAAAGTCGTGACTATGACTACCGTGATTACGATCGCGATCGTGATCGTCATCATTATTATCCCAGCTATAGTACTGGTGGTGGCAGCGAGAGGAGAGGGAATCGCTATCAGGCGTTCACCTTCCGCAACTTGTTCGAGGGCACACCGTTTCTCAAACTCTTTGGTAAACCCTCCCAAAGAGTGGACCATTTTTTTTGTTTGCTGGTTTTCAGTTTCGTTTTATGTTTTGAGGTTATGATGCCATTGTTGTTTTTGTTACGAGAGTTTTGTTTTGCTGAACTGACAACCTTGAAGCTTTTTTTGTGCTTTACTCTTGTTTTTTGCATAAGCAGCGACTAAAACCGAAAGACATATTTTCCACATCTTCATCATCATCAGAGATCATCATCTGTTTGGGCCTTGTCTAATCGCTCGCTCCGCCAGCGTGTTTTTGTTGGACTACTAATAAAAATATGTTAATAATTTGACTCATGGTGAATTCCCCTTTTGAATATATTTTATTTGTGTCTTTTGTTTTTTTTTTTATAGAAAAGAAACGGCGCATTTACGATGAGTACGGCAAGGATGGCCTGGGCGATCGCGGCCAGACCCGTTCGCATTCGGGTTATCATTATACAACGCATGACTTCGATGACTTTGATATAATGGGCGGCTTTCCGTTTGTGTTCCGGCCGCCCGAGGAAGTCTTCCGAGAATTCTTTGGTGGCAATTCACCGTTTGCTGACTTCTTCAGAGGTATGAAGGCTTATCAACTCTGCTGGTCGCTTTTAGAAACGATAGCCGAATTGTACATTTTATTTAGAATCTCATCTTTTTTGGCATCATAAATTCTACTTCTCACAAAATTAAATATAGTGTTAAATAAATAGTAGAAACTGCTTTCAGCGATAAATAACTATGTAATATAAAAATAAATCGTGTTAATTTTCAGATGCCAATGGCTATTCGGCGTCTAATGGGGCCACGAGCAGCACGAGCAGCAGTCGACGTCATCATTCTGGCCAGAATGGTCACCATGGAGCTGCTCGCCATCATCACCATCACCATCAGCATAAGATGGCGAGTCCGTTGGGTGCGCCCCTGTTCAACTATCAGATGATGGACTGTTTTCTGCCACCCGGTGGCTTCACTACCTTCTCCGCTAGCAATACCGTCTCCGCTGGTGGACACCAGGCTCCAGCGGTTAAGCGTACGTCGACCTCAACGGTATTTGTCAATGGCAAAAAATTGATGACCAAACGGTAGGTCAACAAAAATTTGAATATATGAAAATCTTTTCAAAATATACTTATTTAAGCATTTATTATTTAATACAAAAATTTAAGAAATATTTTCATCAAGTTTCTTCTTCTGTTATTTGCAGTGTCGTCGAAAATGGCAAGGAAACTGTCTTTTCATATGAAAATGATGTCCTTAAATCAAAGACTGTGAATGGAGTATCCCAAAAGCTCTCTTCAATAGCGAATTAATTTAACAATTTATTAAATGGCAAAATCCACACACAAGATGCAAAACAAAACAAATATAATTAATTATAATAATACTACAAAAAAGAAAAGAAAAAAACGTATATGTTGGGGACATAACAAATAACAAAGAAAAAGTCATAAATTTAAAAACAAAGAACAAGAAGAAGATGAGAAGAAGAAAATACATGTAAAAGCAAAATGAGAATAATTAGCGAGCGAATATTGCTTACTTAAATAATGCTTCGATCATAAATATGTTTAAAGATATTGTTCTACATTAGAATTTAGTTATGTTTTAATTGAAATCGTTTTTTGAAATGAGCGGCAGAGCAGAAGCAACAACAACGGCAACAAAAACTGCAACAACAATATAAACAGCAACAATGGCTGCAACAACTTCTACAACAAAAGGCCAAGGACAACAACCACAGCAACAACAACAAATATCACTAAATTCAATTATGGTTAGAATATATTTGATTTGAGCGAAATTTAATCTGTAATTCTGAAAATTTTTTATCAAAAGTTTGAAACAAAAAAAGCCTAAAAATGGAATATATATATAGAAATATTGAAAAGCCAAACAACAAAAATAAAATCCTAAATATTTATATATACAACTGGAATGCTAAAAAAAAAGCAATTGAGCAATTTAGATGATAAGTTTTTGCTGGATTCTAACTCTCCTCTCAATGTCGTAGTTAGCTACCGTTAGTCAATTAAGTTGCCACAATACTTACAACAAGAATCGACTACAACATCAAGTTCATCAGCATCAAACAACAGAGCTGCACCCTTTTTTGTACATTATTAAAATGCTTAAAATAATCCTAAACAGAACAGATATAAAGAAAATCAACACAAAAATATATATACAAATAAATATACATATAGTTATAATATTAAAGTAATGCAAAACAAAAAAAAACATACATTTCTGACATTGAATGTTTGTATTTAATAATAATTTAAACCTTTCTTTCATAGTCTGTAGTCGTTTTTTAAATGCTTAAGCTTAAGAATATTCTTACATAACCTACAAAAAACAAAAAAAAACAACAAAAAAAGAGAACAAATATATAAATGTACACATCGTATTTGAACCGAATAAGATACACACACAGAAAAACCAACTAATCATAATCGCCCACAATTTAATACTGTGTTCTTAGTAGACCATTCTCTCCTACAACAAAAAATGAGTTGGATAAATGGAAAAAATACAACAAAAGAAAACCATTAAAGATAAAAAAATGCGATCAATTAATCTCTGTAATTAATTTACTGTTTGAATTTTAAATAGCTGGCTCGAACTTTGCGGCACCTAGACTAACAGCGTTGCCACCTCGATAACAGTTGACTAATCGCAACTCGATTCGCTTATGTCGTTTGATAGCTGCTCGATAACTACCAGCTGGCGATCACGATAACTCATTGCTGATTGTATTTTGGTGTGCAACACTGCACACAACACTTATCACACATAATTCCTATTAATAAGCTTATTTTTTATACACATTTTCAACGGTATTACAATTATCAATTACTTAGACTGTAAATGGCAGCATAATGACACGCGATGATCATATGAAATGGTATCACGGTCGCTTGACACGCGAGGCAGCCGATGATTTGCTAAAACAAGGTGCATATTAAACAGCAGTAACAAAAAAAACTGAGACGCCCAAAAAAATGTTTAATGTTTTTATCAATTGTAAATTACAAATCGTTATTTTGGTATGCAGGTTACGATGATGGCACATTTCTGGTACGCGAGAGCAGCACAGCAGCTGGCGATTTTGTGTTGAGCCTGTTGCATCAGGTGAGTGACACATCAACAACAGGTTGCAGGCTACATACATTTGTATGTAGTGTGTGTGAGTGTATTTGTGTTAAATAACACGATTAGTTTCTAGACATGTTCGGTCATGTCTCAGCTTGCAAATATCAACATAATTCGCATATTTATATCAATAAATATAATTTGCAGGGCGAGGTGTGTCACTATCAGATTCGACGACATGGCGAGGATGCCTTCTTCTCCATCGATGACAAAAGTCAGACGAAAATCTTGCATGGCCTTGAAACTCTGGTGGACTATTATCAGCAGGAACCGAATGGTTTGATCACAAAGCTGACGGTTCCACTCACTGGCGATGCGCCGCCGCACAACACACGCAGCCAGGGCGTGACGAATCTATTGCATCGTGCCACCAGCAAGAATGAGAGCAACGTCGTCTTTGAGCTGCTCAAATGTGGATATCGCAATTTCGATGCCAAGAATCAGGATGGACAAACGGCGCTTCATTTGGCCGCCCTGAATTGCAATGAGAATATTCTCGAACGGCTGCTGGATGCACGAGTTCAAGTCAATAGCGCCGATGCCTTTGGCTTCCAACCGTTGCATGTGAGTGATGCACATATGGGTTATTCAAATGTTCTCCTGCTCATCCTCCCCTTTTCTTTTTAGTATGCTTGTCGCCAGAAGCCGGCGAGTTTTATAAGCATTCTGATCGCGCATCAGGCAAATGTGCAAGGACGCAACATTGAAAATGGTTATATGCCGCTGCACGAGGCCGCCAAACATGGCAATTTGGAGGCAGTCCAAATCCTGCTCGAGGCACAGGCCCCACCGCTGCCACGCACCAGCTGCGGCGAGTTTCCCTTTGATCTGGCCAAGGAGACGGGTCAAACGGCCGTTGAGGAATTTCTGCTCAATTACAAGTTGCCGCCTGCAAGCACCAGTCGCGAGCAATGGTATCACGGCACCCTCAAGCGAGACGAGGCCGTTTCCATACTCAAACAGTTTGCCCATCATCTGCAGCGCAAGCAGGTGGCTAGTGACCAACCGGTGGACACGGCCGGTTGCTTTCTGGTGCGCTACTCTGAGTCACCAGCAGCTTCGGGTTATGTCCTCACCCTGCTTACCGCCGATCAGTTGGCCAAAAACTTTCTTATCTCACAAGCGGATCTCTATCAGAATAGTAGTGGCAATAAGCTGTCCTCCGGAGGGGTAAGCAATTTAAATGGATAAGGATATTTGTTTAATTATTTAATCAATTGCATGTAAATAATTCATTATTCCTTGTGATGAACCAGTTATATTTCGTCAATATTTGCTCCTGTTTAATATAATATTTGTCTTTCAGTCGAAATTCCTGTACATTGACGATGGCCCGTATTGGCCGAGTCTGGAGCATTTGGTGGCGCATTTTATGCGCTTCTCCTACGGCCTGCCCGTCAGTCTAAAGTATCCGGTGGCTCCGCTGCCCAAGCCCGAGGTGCCCTCCTTTGCCACAATACCCCGTGTTACGTACAAGCAAGAAACGGATATCCCTAGTCCACCGATCAGCAGCAAGCCGCCCAATCCCAGCGCCAATTGCGCCTTGCCAACGTCAGGCAAGCAGAAGAAGCAGAAGGAGAACGTTAGTTCCATGTTTAATACGCTGCGTAGTCCCAAGAAGAGTCTTTTCGACATGAACAGTCTGCGCAAGAGTAAATCGAAGAATAAACGCAGCGATTCCGAGAGCAGCATCAGTTTCGAGGCAGCCGCAGCCCGGGCCAAGGAGGAGCTGCAGGCGGCTGCTCCGATGCTCAAGAATCTCTCGTTTTCAACGGACTTTACCAACTTTAACGTGGACAACGATGATGTTGGTGGAGATGTGTACAATGTGCCAAAAAATAATAAACCGATCGAGGTGCCACCGATTGCAAATAAGACTGAGGCGGAAGTCGAGTATTTCACCAAGAGCGATGTGGCCATTGAGCGGGAGCGTCTCGCTGCACTCACCGTTAACGGTTATTTGCCCACAATGGATGTGCACATGCTGCTCGATCAGCCCATCAAGCTGATCGACTCCAAGCAGGTGTCGCGCCTCGACTCGATTACATCCATCGCATCGACAGAGAGCGAAATGGCTGGCTATCTGCAGCGCAACTGCAGCGGCGGAGCTGCAGGACTCAGTGGCGATGAGTTGGCAGCGGCCAAGCAACGTTTCTTTATACATCGCGATCAGTTAGAGTGCGGTCCAGAAATTGGCGCCGGTGACTTTGGCTCCGTCTACAAGGGTTGGCTGCGTCGCGGATCCGAGGGCAGTGCTCCTCTCGTGGTGGCCATCAAAACGCTGCGCGACGAGGAACAGCATGCCATCAACAAGCAGGAGTTTCTGCGTGAGGCATCTGTGATGATGCGATTGGAGCACAAATGCATCGTGCGACTAATTGGCATCTCCAAGGGTGATATGCTGATGATGGTGCAGGAATTGGCGCCACTCGGCTCCATGCTGCAGTACATCCTCGATCACAGTGCCGAGCTGAAAGTAAACAATGAACTGAAGCTGTGGGCAGCGCAAATCGCATGTGGTAAGCATAAATAAAAAGTTAAATTTTACTTATTTTTGTGTTTTATAAAGATTTAAATTAAATAATAATTTTCTTCTCTTCTTCAGGCATGCATTATCTGGAGACGCAGCACTTTGTGCATCGCGATTTGGCTGCACGCAACATACTGTTGACATCACGTCAGCAGGCGAAGATTAGTGATTTTGGAATGTCGCGTTCGCTGCGTGCTGGCAGCGATGAGTACCATTTCACCCAAGGCGGACGCTGGCCCATACGCTGGTATGCGCCGGAGAGCTTCAACAATGGCATCTTCTCGCATGCCAGCGATGTTTGGTCATTTGGCGTTACACTGTGGGAGATGTTTGCGCTAGGAGCACCGCCATATGGCGATATATCGAATAAGGATGCCATCGAGCTGGTCGATAATGGACAGCGTTTGCCACAGCCGGATCTGTGTCCGGTGTACATTTATGCCGTCATGCAGAGCTGCTGGTATTATCATCCCAAGGAGCGGCCCAACTTTGCCTATCTCATGGAGTTCTTCAGTCGCGATCCCGAGTACCAAAATCTACCGGAGGTGGTGCAGTCCGTGCACATCTAGGCCAATCTGCACCAGATCCCACTCCTCGTCCCCATCTCCTTCCTTAAGAGTGCAATTTTTTTTATTACGATTACGATTACGATTACTCCATATATTGATTTTTCCGATATCTTGGTTAATTCCAATTTCTAACGTATTATTGTTATACATTTGTTTTTATATATATCTACTTGTACCATATGTCAATACAAACATATATATATATATATGTATATAATCTATGTGTCAAATTGAGATCAAGTGTGCCTTACATTATTTTATAACAATTATCCATTATGCAATAAAATGTTGTATTAATAATAATAACTAATGTGTTTTATTAGTTATAATAAATAGAAAAAAACATTTTTATGCACATTTTATGTAACTCATTTATTATAAAACGATTTGATAAATACAAATATAAAATCAAAATGAAATTGTTAATGCTCCTACATGCTATGTTAGTTTAGATATTTAAATCTGGTGTGTATATATATTTATATCATTATGCGAACTATATATATAAAAAATGGCTGGAGCAGAGACAAGAGAAAGATAATGCAACTCTGTACCTCTGCTAGCAAAGCAAAAATCAAACGGAACCATTCATCGCCTGCTGCACATTCGAGGTGGAGACCAACTTGAGGGCGCCTATGATTCCGTTCAAATTGCGTTCGTTATATGCCTGGCCCTGGAGGGGAGTGACCACGGGCACCACCTGATCGCTCTGCGGCAGCTGGATGCCAATCTGTGTCATCAATCCCTGCAACAAATCAATATTAAATTAGCAATTGTTTATTGTATCATGAATTCCTCATAACTTACGCCCTCAACTTCAACGTTCAGCTTTAGTTTCATGCCATGATCATCGCCCTTTAGTTCGAGCTCCTTTTCTACCGTAAACTTTGGCGTCTTGCCAATTACCCAGTCCCAGGAGCTATAGTTGGCGCGCAGCTCCTCAATTCCAGGGAACCATTTCTCCGTCGGGTTGATCAACTGAAAGCCACGCTGCTTCATTGTCTGTGCGCTGCCGCCATCCTCGAGAGCAGTCGCTGCAGTTCTCAGGTATTCATAACCCACGGCTGAGAGCAACTGGGGCACATTCACCCTGCGATTAACATCGACGAGATTGCGAATGGGCGAGGGAACGGATGCAGTGGCACGACTTATATAATTGACCGGCTCCTTAACCAAGGACTCGCCCAGGTGCAACTTATTGGCGCTGGCCAGAATAGTGCAATGATGATACGAATTGGGATGTCCCAGCTTGGCAGCAGTGCCCGATATCTGCGCAGATATACAAAATTTAAATGAATATTATATATAAAATAAATCAGTGAATATATAAATAAACAACAATTAATATGCAAGTTAAAATGTCAATCTATAAAATATATGACTTAAAAAACTATATTTTGATCGGTTAAATTAATAATATTTTATTTTTCTTGAAATTGCAGACGAATCATCGCAGTGTCAATTCAAAGGTCATGCCGATCCAGATGTGTGGCTATTTTAGCTGATAAGGCTGATGAGGCAAATGGGCAATAATAAGTAAGCACATTTCTAACCTTTTTGTTGGCGATAACAATATCGTCGCGATCGTTGATCTCCGCCTTAATGGCCCACTCACGGAACAAAGCGCGCGTCACAATATTTAAATTGTATTTGCGATCGTAGCGCTCACGGGGCGTGAAGAACGTACAATTGAGATTGCCGCGATCATGATAGACAGCGCCGCCGCCACTGTTGCGTCGCGCCAAGGTTATGCCGCGCTCCATCAGCGAGGAGACATTCGCCTCGGTGAAGGGATTCTGATGGCGGCCAATGACAACGCACGGCTCGTTGGCCCAAAGGAGCAGCACATGATGATGCGCAAAGTCAAAGTTCTTATATAGCCAATCCTCCAGAGCCAAGTTGGTGAAGATGTCATGCGATTGCGAGATGAACACCGATTTCTTAATTTCCCCATCAGCAATTAACTTGAGTTTCTTATCAGTTTTCTTTTTTGTTGTTGCAGATTCAGTTGCATTTACATTCTTGTCACTGTTATCATTAGCAGTAATGTTATCGCCTGATTTATGCCGCGTGATTGCCGTTGACGATGCGCCCAGGCGTTGCAGCAACAAACGCAGTTGGCTCGAATTACGACGTAATAAACTCATTTTAAAAATTTGACAATTGAAAAAAATATAAAAAAAAAGATCTGCTGCTATTTAGCTTTTGTTGCACAATTTGTGTGCACCGCTCGGTTTGTTGTTTTTGCTACGCTCTTTTAACAAGGAAGTCAAATGGGCGCTGTTGCTAAGTTGCTCTCTCTCTCTCTTTCTCTCTCGCTAGCCTTGCTCTGACGGCAATGCACTTGCTGCTCACTATTTGCATTCGCTGTTACAAAAACAAGGTCAAACTGTCACAGCGCGTCAGCAGCTTCTGTTCAAATTGATATTTTCCTTAACAGCCGCCAAAGGGATTCGGTTTTTTAAGTTTTTTTTTTTTGTGATGGCAGGTTAGGTTGAATCTTTATGTATATTTGTTTATATGTCTATTTGTTTATATGTGTGTGATATTGACTGTATTAATTATTATCTGTTTCGTGTCTATTTTAGCTTATTATATTTTTGCTTCTTCGCTCTCTATCTAAATTTGTATTGCTCTGCTGGTCGCACTTATTCCTTTTGGTTTATTGCTTTTTGGTTGCTATTGTTTTGGACTTTAGAGCTCAGATTCTGCTGATGCTGATGTGTTTGCAGCGACAGAGCTAGCGGAGATGAGATACTCGTGGAGGGCGGGTGTCTGGTGGAGCCACTTAAAGGTTTGATGCAGTCCGCAGACACGTTTACGGAGGCCCAAGCAGTCCTTGTTGGTGCACCACTTTACTTGCATACTCTGCTTCACATCCATCCAAGCACCGATTTTGGCCAGAAGTTTTGATCTAGCCAAGAATAAACTCCGGCTACGCAATATGGCACAACGTGAAAAGTTATTAATAAAGAGCCAGCAGTTGCTTCCAAATGGCTTGGAAATTTTCCACTCTTTGTGTCGTGCGATGGCTGTTGTGGGGGGTGGTGCGATACGGTGGGACGAACGCGGTGAAATATAAAAAAAAATAAAACAATCACAGAGACAAGAGCACTGTCGGCAATGAACGGTAAAGCTTGTGCGAGCGAATAGTCACGTCTGATTTATATTGGCGCAAGATTAGCACTGTGTGAATCTCAATTGGCGAAGAATGGCAATTTCTACTTGCTTTAATTTACTCACTTTGGCTCCCCAATTTCAACATAGTTGCTCCTCACTTAACAGTGAGGTTTATGCTATGGCTTATGTACGTTCAATTTAAATTTAATAAATGTTAACTGTTTGCTGCATGGATTAAATAAATTTTGATTTAATTATTCTTTACTACAAAAATTAGACGACAAACATTTGTGTTTGGGGCTTGCTGCGTGTGCGTGTGAATGCCAAAACACCTGACACGCTTATTATGAGTAATTCCATTAAATTGTGTAGCTTGCAAGGCATTCACGTTCGATAATATTTCTTAGAGTAATTCGAGCAGCAGTCAAATCGTTAACATTATCAGTTGGGTATTCCGCCATTATTGATGTATTCTGCTTCTAGCGGATCAATTTTTTTGCGGGCGAAACGCGCAGGCAGCTCCCAGTCCTCAATCGCCGGTCCACTTGTGACCTGATGGGGGAATCGAATAAGGGATCATTAGCAAAGTTTACAAAAATGTAAGCGTTGCACTCAATAAAAAAAGATGATGCTGTAGATGGGCTATAAAGTTAACCTGTTTGCCTCCCGACTCCGTTGAACTTGCCTGCTGACTTGGGCTCGCCTTGGTGCTTGGTGCCGTCAAAGCACCCTTGCGGAATTGAATGAGAGGCACTCGTTTCGATAATGCCACTAAATTTAGACGCACCATTATTAATTTTAAAATTGATATACTTTTCAGGGCAAAAAAGTGCCGAGCTAAAGTTACGTCAAATCAGCTGGGTGTAAATCTTGAGCAGTGTTGCCACACCGTTTTGATTTAAATGTTATTCACCTGGAACGTGGATAAGGAAAGATTTGCCACTCACAGGGCTGCGACGGAGAAAAACAAATTTGTTTGCATTTGATAATAGTCAAATTTGTCAAATAACTTAACAAAAGTCCTTAACAAGCTGGTTAGCGCAATGAGCGTAGCAGGCGGCTCCATTAGCAGTGCTGCAGGCAACGCCGGCAAGAACAATGCACTACCTATGGCACAGCTCGCAGATGGGTGGCTGGAGTTAGAATCTGATCCAGGTCTTTTTACTCTGCTTCTGGAAGACTTTGGCTGTACGTAAATTGAGTTGAATTTACAATATTCATTTTAAAACTCACTTGTGTCCATTGTTTAATAGGTCACGACGTGCAGGTTGAAGAGGTCTACGATCTGCAAAAGCCCATTGAGAGTCCATATGGATTTATTTTTCTCTTTCGCTGGATCGAAGAGAGAAGGGCGCGTCGCAAAATAGTGGAGACAACAGCCGAGATATTTGTCAAGGATGAGGAGGCCATCTCGAGCATATTCTTTGCCCAGCAGGTGGTGCCGAATAGCTGTGCTACCCATGCACTACTTTCCGTGTTGCTCAATTGCAACGAGAACAATTTGCAGCTGGGCGAGACGCTGGGTCGCCTCAAGGCCCACACCAAAGGCATGAGTCCAGAGAACAAGGGTCTCGCCATTGGCAATACACCGGAGCTGGCGTGTGCTCATAATTCACATGCCATGCCCCAGGCACGTCGTCGTCTGGAGCGGACGGGCGCTGGTGTTGCCAGCTGTCGTTTCACTGGGGAAGCCTTTCACTTTGTCAGCTTTGTTCCTATCAATGGGCAACTTTTCGAGCTGGACGGGCTCAAGCCGTATCCGATGAATCACGGCTGCTGGGAGGATCATGAGGACTGGACAGACAAGTTCCGGCGTGTCATGGCCGACCGTCTCGGCATTGCAACAGGTGAACAGGATATACGTTTCAATTTGATGGCTGTGGTCCCAGATCGACGCATTGCCATCACGCACAAGCTGAAGATGTTGCGCACCAATCAGGCCATCGTGTCCGGTACACTGCAGAAGCTGCTCAAGGCCGATGAGCAGGGCGAGCGCGATGAGCAACAGCGTCCGGATACACCTACCACATTGCTGGAGCCCAGTGCGTTTACGGCGCGGGATTTGCAGTCTCTACTCAAGAATCTGGATACGGAAATAGCCATCAATGAGCAGCACTTGGCCGATGAGAATGACCGTCGACAAATGTTCAAAGTGGATGCAAGTCGTCGCACCCATAACTATGACAAGTTCATCTGCACGTTCCTCTCCATGCTGGCCCATCAGGGCGTCCTGGGCGAGCTGGTCAGCCAACATCTGCTGCCGTCCAAGAAGATTGCCAATCGCTTGAACCGGCAGACCAACGCTGCCACTGCAGCTGCCAATGCCGCCAATACTAATGTGGGTGGAGCCAATGCAGTTGGCTCCAAATCTCAGCAGCAGCAGCAGACACAACAACAGCCACAACAAACGACAGCAGCAAAGAATGGAAAATCGCCGGGAAAGACGCCAGGTCGAAGGCGCAAGGGACGAAACAAGTGCAGGAAGCGCAAGTGATGCGAGCCTCGACTTTAAACCTATAAACTTAATTTAATCTATATATATTATTATATATGCAATTTAGTTAGCTGTTAAATTTTAGTTTAAACCGAATTCTTAATACATTTTTTCAATTTTTTATTTCGATCATCTTTTTTAATAATAAAAAACATGTAGTTCTCATGTGATTAAATGTTTTATGACCTTTTTGGCATATAAAGGTCTTAAACTATATATATATATGTGTGTGTGTATGTGTTTATGTGTTGGTTTGATGTCTATATATATATATATATTTCTATATATCTATATGGTAATTGTATAACAGAAAAAATTAACCACTTTGTTGGCTTCCTCTTTGTTTTTCGCATTTTCTTTTCAATCTTAAATTATGTAAATATTGTTGTGATCAACAAAACAAAAACAATGCATGCTAGCTATAAATGAATATATATATATATGTTTATATAAACTATGAAAATAAGGCATTTGACTGGCGCCCATCATCAAATGGTTTAACAAAAAGAATTCTTCACTACACATAGTGACAATTGCTAATTTTGCTTTGTTTTGTTATTTGTGTCTTGTGTTTTTTTATTTGTTCTTCTCTATAGCTGATGATGATTAAGGTAGGAGGATATTGTTTGTTCCTTTGTTTTTGCAAGACTAAAGCTAAAATGTGTTTTTTTTCTTTTTAATGCCGTTTATCACCTAAGGATATGGCCGTAGTATATAGTGTAATAATATTTAACGATACATATGTGTGTGAGCAGTACAAGAGCAGACTTTAGATTAAAGCATAAATAATTATGCTTTTTTTTTTGTAGTTTCTTTTTTTGTTATTAGATTCGGTTGTTTCTTTGTTTGTTTGACTGTTCCACAACAATATTAAAGACACTTTTCCGTTACGAATTTAGCTGACGACACCAAATTAAACGTGGCAATGTTGACAGATCCACAGATGACAATTTTGTGTCGTTATTGTGTGTGCTAGTGTGTGTTTTTGTGTGTTGTTGATGAAATTGTAGTGGTATTTAATATTTGTAGTTATTGTTTTTGTTGAAGTTGGGTGTGTATTCTTGCTGAAGTAGCTGCGATATTCAACTGGAAACCGTCGCCGTTGCAGTAGCAGTTGTCTGCTCGCTTCCACCATTTGTCAGCTGTGCGGATGTTTCTTCAGCAGCAGCTGCTCCTTCATCCTTGGTCGTCTCTAGCATATTCTCATTGTTATTGGCGGCGGCCACAATGGTTTTGAGTGCATCGGTTATCTCATTCTCATCGGTATTCGTCTTCAAATGCTTTTCAATCTCGTGGCGCACCCTCACAATATCCTTTTGGCTGCATAGAGAATCAAGAATTAGTTACAAACTCAAATGGATTATGATGCAAGAACCCACCTGATATGCACAAAGAGAATGCCATTGATTGTATTCAACATTTCGAGTACGGAGCCCATTGAGGGTGGCGTTATATGAATGGGCGGCAGATCGCTGGTAAGCTTGCCATTGGAGTAGATGTCATTCATCTTTCGCTGCAGCGCGACAGCCTCGTGGGTCAACTGACGCAGACACTCCGCCGACTCGCGCGTCTTCTCGTGCTTCTCACCCAACTGAAAGAGGAGTTAATTAACTGTTGCAATTATGGTATTTGAAATGCAACAAACTCACCTGTGACTTGTATATGGAGTAGGTTTCCTTTTCGTTGCTCAGCGCTGAACGGAAATCGCCCAGGCAGGATTGGGTGCGTGCCATCAAATGATAGCTGACAGCAACATGCATTGCCTTATCGCCAAAGTATTTGCGATTAAGCTTCAAGGCGTGCTCAATGAAACGCAGCGACAGCTCATATTCTCCTAGAGCATGCAGGATTAAGTTGATGTTGCTCTGAAAAATTGAAATTAAAATAAATACAGGTATATATTTATATTGTTTAAGTGTTACTGCCTGCAACTTACATCGATTAGTGACACCTCGGGATGATCCTCGCCGCAGATGAGCACCAGTAGATAGCGTGCCCGATAGAGTAGCTTCAGGGAAATGCCGATTTGGCCATTGGCAAACGCGTAGAGTGACAAATGTGTCTATACAAAAACAAATATAAATAAATTTGACTATCTTCTAAATATATATCTAAGTAAAATCAGGCACTTACGTATTCCAAAATGGTTGAGGGATGATCGATGCCATTGACACGCTCGCTCATGATGACGGCGCGCTGTTGAATGGCCAATGCATCGCTGGGATCCCCAAGGAGATAGCTAAGCCGGGCAAGCATGCGCAGACAGGAACCATTCTCTTGATGCATTGCACCGAAAACATTGTTTAGCAAATTGAGCGCCTCGCTAATCAGTTCGTAGCCCTCCTTTAACATACCCTGCTGGATCTTGGCCTGACCAGTAGTATAGAAATTGTAGGCATCTGTGGCACGTGGACTGATGTGCTTAACAACGGGAAACACATTCACGATGTCATCGTCGCCAAAGGTGGGCTTGTGCTTAGACTCAAAGTTATATTCGCGCAGCAACACCTGGATGCCCACCTTTAGGCAGAAGGCGCGCAGCAAGCTGATCCGCAAGAATCCATATTTGGCGAACGCCGTCTCAATGGAGTCACAGTCCAGCTCAAAGTTCCAATAGGCCTTCGCCTCCTTGCGTATTTGCTGCCACAGAGATCGCGGCGTGACCAGTGTCCAATCCGTACTGCTGTTGTTCGATGCACTCGACGATGATGTGGCTCCTGCAGCAGTAGCTGTCGAGTTGTGGTTGTTGCCACCATTCTGTGTGGACGCCGCAGCCGAGGAGGACGATGACGATGAGGACTGTGGCTTGGCTTGGCTCTTGGAGGATTTGTTGTGCTTGTTGTGCTTGCCACCGTTGTTGCGCGATTGCTTCTTGTGCACATCCTCGCTGCTAACAGCGGGATTTATTGGTCCCGTCGTCAGCAGACAGTTGAGAAAGTGACTAATTGCCGCAGACAGTTGCAGTGGCTCCGTGCTCTGCATATACGTGTAATAAATGTGCTTGGTGGCACGCACAATCAACTCGAGGATGGCAATACGGTGCAGATAATCCATGCGTGGCATCTGACCGAGCGTCTTAATCACTTTACCCAGATAGCGCAAATTTATGCCATGACTGTGCAGGGATTCGGTCAGGCTCTGGCCATCAATGGGGGCAGACGTGTGCGCCGTGTTCTCCTTGATGAACGCAGGTATTTGCTTCAACACCAGAAACTCGGCTGCATCCTGAACGAGACGCTTCTGCTTTGCCAGCGATTGACCGCCGCCATCAGATCCATCGATGTGACGTATGCCCGGCGAGAAGACATCCGGATTAAAACGGAAATCGAACTCCTTCTCCTTGAGGGAGCCAACAGCGGCACATGCCTGTTTCATCACCTCAGCGGCCTGTACTTCATTGGAGACGGCCACATTGGATTGCGCCTCACGTATCGCATTCACCATACCCTCAGCGCCCTTTGTCTCACTGGAACTGGGATTGGACTTGGCTTCCTTATTTTGGTCTTTCTCCTCCTCGTCTTTCTCTGCGGACGGCTCTTTGGGCTTCTCTGCCGTCGGCTCAACCTTTGGATCCTCCGTCTCTTCGATGCCGGGTAATGCTTTGTCCGCCAGTTTTTTCAGGCGCTGCAGATGCGCTGCAGCAATGCGTATGAAAGTCACATAGCGATCCTCGATAAAAGCCTCGAGCAGCTCCTGGCGCAGACAGCACAGCTTGTGGCGGTGCTCAATGGGGAAACCCATGTCGCTGAGGTCCTTGCTCATCTGCACATCCTCCAGCTTCAAGAAGTTCACATCCGGCGGGAACGTGCGCAACAGATCGAGTATGTAGTGCCGGCCATCGTTTCCAATGATGCCTTTGCACTCCACAGAGGAGCACAGCTCGACGGGCTCATCTCGCTCATTCAGCACCGAATGCGGCAAGATCTTCAAGTGTTTGCCAGCAAGACGTAGTAGCTCCAAATATTTGGGATGACTGAGCACCGTTTTGCCAAAATCAATGGAGCCATATACAAC
Source organism: Drosophila melanosoma (assembly GCA_035042045.1). NCBI lineage: Eukaryota > Metazoa > Arthropoda > Insecta > Diptera > Drosophilidae > Drosophila > Drosophila melanosoma. The sequence goes on from JAWNLY010000049.1 coordinate 731,990, forward strand.
AGACTGTTCCTGCTCCCGCTCCAAGATGCCCGGTATGATGGATTGGGCAGTGACACGATAGCCACGATAATCAATGACAACGGTGCCCAGGGTATAGAGACCCTCCACATCCACAGCATTGTAGACACGCACACCGTGCAGATCATAGCGTGGCGCCACAAACGCGGCATGATCTCCACCAAGCTCCTTGTAATGATCGCGCACATCGAAACCGAGCGAGAAGAAAATATTGTTCCAGATGAACATTTGCATTTTGGCATCCTCGCCAGGATTGATGGCTAGGACATTGCCATCGATGACGGCCATGGCGCCGCGTGTGGCAGCCGTCACAAAATCTCCATGCACCTTAAATATAGCACGCTCGCGCAGCAAGCGCTCTGGCAGTGTCTTCCTGGGCAGTTCCCGAGTCGTCTGCAGCTCCTCGTTCCAGTCGCGCGTCTGACCAGGAATATGCTCCTCATAGCTGTGAAGGAATTGATAATGGAAAGACTGAGTAACAGTTCAGAGTTGAGTCTTGATAGACTTACCCCAGCTTGGAACTAAAGGCATCTTCGGCACGAATAGCGTCCACTGTGTGCTCCAATTGTGGTGCCGACCACTGATAGACCTGATAGGGTGTCGCCACCCTTTCGAAGGCATGCCGCATAGTGCGACGCTTCTGGATGGCCTGGAAGGCACGTCGGAACGAAGGCGAGATGTGGGAGAGTAAGTCGATGAGCGAATGACTCAAATGGCTGGGATTGTCTGGCTTCGGATTGAAATTGTCGTCGGTGGACTGATTGATGTAGAAGCCCTTGGAGCAGGCCGAGATGTGAAAGCGTTTTTCCTCCATGGTGACCACGTACAGATACATCAGATCACCGTGCAGTTTGCGTGGACCGGGCGGCGGATTCCATGCGGATGTGGTAAGCACTTTGAGGGCCTGTGGTCCCTTGGCATTCTTAACGTTTGGATGCAGTGGCAACAGCGGCGGCTCACGCACTCCGGGAGTCACATAATCGGGCGGTGTGCACTCTACGGAATCGGAACGTGTTCGCTTCTTGTCCAGTAGATCGCCCTGTGTTATCGTGTTCAAATAGGTGAGCGAGGTGCAATCGATGCCATTGTACGCGTCCGCCGGATCCAGATTCTTGAGCAGATCGCGAACATGACGAACATGGATGCGCGCCTCGCGCATTGTGTACGGCTCCTCGACGACGCGTATGGTGGAGCCCTGCTCCAACGGTTCGATAGTCTTCAGCTCGGCGAAATTGTCCAGTGTTACATTGTCCAGCTGCAGGGAGAAGCAAGTGCGGTGGCATGTCTCCTCGCGATCCATCAGCAGCTGATGGATCTCCTGCACCAGCTCCATGCTCGACAGCTGGACGGAGAGCACATCTGTGCCAGGACTGCTAATGTTCACAGTGATGCCAATGTCATTTAGCGCATCCAAATCATCATCTCCAGTTGCCACCGCCACCGCCGCCGCAGCTTCAGTTTCAGGAGAAGCGCTCTTTTCCTCGGCTGTTGCTGTTGCTTGTGCCGTGTTTTCCTTCTCAGGGAGTACATTTGCATTGGCATCAGCATCACCAACACCATTTACCACATGGCCATTGCTCAAGGCGGCGCCTGCTTCAGCCTCAATTGCTTCTTGCTGCGGCGGACTTTTGTTGCGGTTCTTCTTGCCTACAAATAAATATAAATAAACATCAATTGTTATTCCAATTGTGGTCAAGGTCTCGACGCATATTGTTCAAGCAGCAACTCTATTGTTTGTTTATTCTATGAATATCTTTGAAGGGGTTTCTCCATTCAGAATACATGATGAACTCGTTACATAAGAGTTAACCGCATGGGAATATGTAGATTAACTTATTGTTTATCAGCTGCTATTACTTGCAAAGAGTTTGATGAATAAGTCACAATTTTAAATACATTAAAGTTTAAATGAAAAATATATGTGAAATATCTTCTTGTTTTAGTTTATTGATTTAGCTTTAAACATAATATATTTCAATTAATATTTAATAATTTTAGTTAATAATATTTAATTTACATTATTAGAATTAAGCGCGACTTCCAAAAACATGAGAAATTGCAGGCTTTCATGCTTTAAAAACATCTCATTTTTTTAATGAGATGATAAAATTTTAAGATGAACTGTGCAATCTTATTTATATATACATTCTAGCTTGGTTTACAAGGAGAACGGCAAGTAAAACCGGCTATATAATTAACATATTTGTTTTTAAAAATAAAAACAACGATAGCAACAAAACAAGCTTTTATTGCTGATTTTATGGGTCATTCCAATAAACTAAACCGGGCGAATTGCATGAATTCGTTAGGGGGCAATCACATCGCATCGACCTGACCTCACCTACATTTTGCTCACTTGTTACATAACATGTGCCCCCTAAGTGTGGCCGTTTACTGTTGCCATTCACTGTAACCGGCTGCAGCATACACACACACATATCTATTTACGCTTGTGTGCGAGTGCTGTAAAACAAAACAAGAAAAGAGAAGAGAGAGAAGCAAATAAAGCAACTGCTGCTGATAAGACGGTGCTGCAAGAATACATCAGAATGCATTACTTAACACTCATCTCAATTGTAAAGCATCTATTCCTCTTTTTCTCTCTCTCTGAATTTTAACAGACTCTTGCTAATTTCAACATTAACATTCGAAATTACACCAATTTAATTTGATAAACAAATCAAAAAACGGAGAGAATCTGCTGAGAGAGAGTAAGAGCAGAGAGAGAGAGTTATGCTTTAGGGATCATTTGGTAAAAAACATGATTTACATAATTAACACAACGATTGATTGTGAGAGTTGTTATTGTTTGTTGCATGCAGGCAAGTGCGTCAAGCGGCTAGCACGTGGTAATTGTAGGTTAAAGAAACATTTCAATTGCTGGGCGCCGCTGATGGGGGTTAATGAACATCGGCCAACGGCATTTGCGTATGTGTGTGTATGTCGCCATGTAAAAAAAAGGCACGCACAAACGGCACACGCTCTGTACGTAACTCCCACCAACACCAATGCACTTAAAACGCATGCGGTACTAACAGCACTGCTGCTGCCTGTGTTGCCTGCTACTAGCCGTTGGGGGGCAACGACAATAGCACCCAGCAATAGACGACGGCGGGCCGCATTTAAGGCATTATAGAAAAAAATACATTACGTAACGTAAAAATGTTATGTGATAGACTATTTTTTTTGCTTTAGCTGTTGATACTCGCTAATATCGCACTTCAGTACTGGATAGTTGTGAAGTGTAAGGGAGGAAGAGAGGGGTGCTTAGATTAAAATTACATAGTTAACGGTTAACGCGTACCTTTTTTCTTCGCTGCTGAGGCGCTGCTGCTGCTGCCATTGACCAAGTTCTTTTCGCCGGCTGCGTTGTTGTTGTTATTATTGTTCTTATTTTCCTTGGCTTTGGCCTTGCCGCCTGTGGCTCCACCAGCATCGCCAGTCGCAGCCGTTGCATTTTTTGCATCAATCTCGAGCGCCATGCCTTTTTCTGCCTGTTCTTTTTTAGCGCACAAAAACCGTAAACGGATAACCGAAAACCAAATTCAAGTTCCAAATTCAGCTCAGTTCACGTTGCCTTTGCCGTGTTACACAACTCTACGCTGCTCGCTCGGGCGACTGACTGTTTGCTCTGTGCTGCTGCCTGCTGCTGTTCACTGCCGCTTATGTGATTTTTAATTTTGTAATTTGTTGTAACTAGGCATATATATGTATATATAAATCTATTTAATAAAATAAAGTGGATTTATTGTTCGATTTTTTTTTTAAAGAGAAATGACAATTAGGTCTTTGGCTACTTTTAACACATAACGAATCTATATCGGTAATTTAGAAATTAACGCGTTGTTTTCGACTGGAACTCGACAGTGTGGCCGAACTTCACAAGCCGTAACAAGCTAAAAGTCTGGTATTTTTTTGTATTCAGAATTGCCAGTCTCCGGGGTACGTTAACACGCGACCTGTGAAATTCTTTTGACAACAAACATGTCGCTTATTAAGAATTTAGTTAAGGAAACCGAAAACAAACCGCGAAAGAAGAAAAAAAATGCAGGCTCCGACGACGACGATGCTGGGGAGAAAGATAAGCCATTGGGGCCGTTCATTAAATCAGCCACAGATCTACAAAGATTGAAGCTTGAAAAACTAATGAAAAATCCTGTAAGTATATTTGTTATTCCCATTAAAAATAAACCTAATCAAGTGAATAAATTTCAGGAAAAGCCAGTTATCATACCGGAGCAAAGGCGCGAGCGCGACTACATGTCCTCCGTGCCCACATTCGTTCGCAATGTGATGGGCAGCAGTGCTGGTGCCGGCTCAGGTGAATTCCACGTCTATCGCCACCTGCGACGAAAGGAATACGCCCGACAGAAGAACATACAAAACCAAAGCTTGCGAGAGGCTGCCGACGATGCCTATCAACAGAAACTGGACGATAACAAACAAAAGGCCGATGAAAGCACGGCCAAAAAACGAGCAAAGCGCCTGAAGAAAAAACAGCGCGCCAAACGACCACGTGAACCCAAACCGAATGAGGACGCCAAGCAGCCCGATAGTGAGTCCAGTGCAAGTGGTTCCGAGGAGGAATCGGTGCAGGCAACTGCAGCTGAGCAGCTAAATGAGGCCGCTAATCAGGCAACACCAACTGAAAACCCAGAGCTGGAAAAGGCAACTGCAGCGGAAAAGCCAGAGCAGGAGAGCTCAGAGAAGGCAACTGCAGCTGAGAAACCAGAGGCGGAGCTTGCCGAGAGCAAAAAGGAGGCGGGCACAGCAAATACCGCTGAAGCTGTAGTCGCTGAACATTCAAAGAAAACCACAAAAACTGTTGATTCAGGCGCGAATGCAACTTAGTTCATTTACTTTACATGCTAATAATAAAGAACAAAAATATAACTTATGGTTTATTAGTGAAACAAATTTGTGGATTTATTCATGTTATGTGTATATATTATATATATATATATATATTAACCATTTTCTGTAGCGATAAAATAGTGGCCATTGTAGCTATAATTGGCCAAATAGCCGCATTGCGTGTTGTGCTTTCTAGCGATTTATCTTCATAATCGGTCATCGTGTTAAAGCAGCTTTGATGATAAGAGAAGCATTTTGAAAATATGCATTGATTTGTATATAATTTTTTCTTTGTATTTAAGTGTGATTTGCACATTTTATAATGCTTAAAATACATGTGTATGTATAACGGTGCATTATATGAGAGAGAGAAAGTACTCTAATTTGTAGTCTAATATCGAGAGTGCTCGACTATGCTGAATACCCTGTACCCAGTATTCAATTATTGGATGGATCTGGGCGCAATCAATCATTATTATTAATGTTTTAAGTGCTGTGAGTACAGAGTATATTAAACATCTTCGATTATTGCATTTCTCTTTGTTTCTTTAAGAAGCAAATTTTATTTTTGTTTTGTTTTGTTTAATCCACAATCCTGTTGTTCTTCTTATTTTCTGCGTGTATATATACGAAATTTTCAAAGTTCCACAAATAATCAATAAAGTATACATACAGACTACTATATTTTGCCTTTGCACTTATGAACAATTAAATTAAAATTAAATTTGCAGCATTTTTACTAACGTAAATCATATTTTGAACTTAAAGCAAACTTAAACTTGTACACATTTTATAAGTTTATTTGTATTGTTTGTTGTTTAGTTTTTGTATAAATCCTTTAGCAAAAAAGAACACAAAACTCCAAGCTGAATTTGTTGTAAATGTTTGTAAAAGCATTGTTAATTGTTATTTTAAATAAAATTACAAATTACCCGAATTTCATCTGAGTGAAATTTCAAGTAATTTAATTTAATAACAAAAGTTGCCTTTTTTTTTTTTTAATTTCGTTCGCTTTGCGTTTTGAATTAATTGCATACATACAAATATATATAATAAAAAGAATACTTTTGCTTGTTGCCGCTGTTGTTCTTTGTGTTGATTGAATTTCTTATTATTGCGCGAGGGCCTGGCATATATATATATATATATTTATCTAATAATATGCGCTTACTATAAGCAATGAAATTCAGAGATGACAACAATCATAATGTGTTTGTTTTCATGTTTTCGCAATTTATCGACTGACATTTTGTGATTTCAACATTTTTTCGATTTGACATTAACACATTTTTAGTTCGTACAATTGTTTATATGCATTTTATATATTTTGTTTTCAAATTGGGTTTCTCTACGAAAATTCAACTACAGATCTCAAGTTTTGTTGGCTAGCGAACGTACTTTGTGGGCGTTTGTTTTTGTTTTTCTTATCAATGCTGATTTTTTGTTTTGTTTTGCATTTTGTATTTTTGAGGCGTGGGTCTACACAGCGTTTAAATTAACAATAATTGTATGTATATTTAAAGGTATATATATATATATAAATATGCATGTACTTTGTATATTATATAGTTGGTAGGTTGGTAAGTTAGTTAGTTAGGAGGAGGCCGTACATTAAATAAATATTTCGTTTCTTTCGCTGTTTTTTGCTTTTGTTTTAGATTTTTCTTCTTTTTGCTAATTGCTGTTTGTTTGGATTTAATTTTAGACATAATCATATGTATACATACACATATATATACCACACACATATATATAAATATATGGATATATTTTGAGATATACAAATGTAGTTTGCACTTAAGCATCTGGTAAAGGTGGCTGAGAGACTGTGTGTGTGTTGCATATTCAAATTTAAATATATATGTATACATATATATATATATGTATATATATTAATATTGTAGTTTTCTATTTTGTTTTATCTTTTTGTTTATGAATTATGTTTATATTGAGAAATAAGCAAATATCGTATGCTGAGTGTTTTCCTAACGACATTCCCAAACTTTAACTGTTTGATCGACGCTGCCGGAAATGACATACGGATGCGCTTTGTGAAAATCTAAATAAATAATAACAGAAATCATTATAAGGAAAAAAGAATTTGAAGTATTCAGTATTTTAAACTCACCAATGGATGTGCAGAAATGCTGATGCGCATAGAGCGTCTTCATGCATCGTTTGTTGCGCAAGTCCCAGACTCTAATGGTCTTGTCATCGCTGGCAGAGACCAGATATTTGCCACCCGGATGGAATGCCAAGCCCCTCACCCAATTGTCATGCCCGTTCAATGTGAGCAGGCACTGTCCGACGCTCACATCCCAAATGCGTATGGTTTTGTCGCGCGAACCGGATGCCAAAAATGGTCCCTGATGGTGACCCTTCTTGTTGTCAGCTCCAGCTGCCTCATTTATCGCCGATGCGGCCGCCTCTGGCGCCCAGGCAATGCATTCCACTGTATGCTCATGATCGCGTAATTCAACCTGTATTAACAATGAATAGAAATTAAATTAAGAGTTAGTAAATTTGTTAAGTAAATATATAAGAAGTGAGCTCTCCATAGTTTAAGCCATGGGAAGCCTTAAAACAAAAACCCTCGTATGGCAACAAAAACCCAAACTTATTCCTTGCTCATTTTTATAAGGATTCCTTTGGCTTGTTTGCTCACCTTGCAGTCTTTTGAATTCGTCAACCAAACGCGTATTGTGTGATCATTTGAGCATGTGGCAAAAATGCTGCCTTCAATGTGCACGCGCACCATTCGCACCCACTCCCGATGGCCGGTGTAGGTTTTCACGCAGTAACTAAGACAAATACATTAATCAATTTGTATTCAATTGAAATGTTTCTCTGTATCTCTATTGTACTCACCCCGTGGCGACCTCCCACATTTTGATGGAGCGATCACGCGATGCGGATAGCACATAGTCGCCGGCGGGCACAAAGGCCACCGAGGACACATTGTGATCATGACCGTGCATAGTTTTAACACACTCGTAACTCTGCTGGAAATCCCATAGTTTGATGGACAGATCAGCGCTGCAGGAGACTGCAGGAAGTAGTGTTCACAGTAGATCATTTGTCTGTATGTATATAATAAAGTGTTTGTTACCTAAGAGCTTGCCCTGCGCATCGAATGCCACATCCTGCACTGAGTCTGTGTGTCCTTTGAGAGTGCGCTCATATTCGCCAGTCTCGAAATCCCATATCTTAATGGTGGCATCTTCTGAGGCCGAAACCATGAGTCCGAATATTGGATGAAAAATGACCTGAAACAGTAAGATTATTAAGAATATGTTAGCTTATTTTGTGGGCGACTTATTTGTTCCAATATGAATTACCCTTGTTATGCTGGCACGATGTCCCGTTAGTGAGTATTTCTCTGGCGGCCTAGGTATCCATTCGCCAGGCGTACGTTTGTTCTTTGTGGGCGCACCCTCAATGACCTCTTTTTCAGCTTCAGTTAGCTTAGCCTCCAGTTCCATCACCTTCTTTTGTAACCTGATTACCGATGTCCACTTCTTCTCTAACAGGCCACCAAATTTCTTTTCCGCTTCTGTGCTGAGATCGGCCTCCTTGCGAAACGCTTCCAGTGAGTCGGCATAGCCATTTGTGCCCAAATAATCGGCAATCGCTTGGTTACTGCATGTAACATATACAAATTTAGATATGGAATCGATGTTGATTTCGGATATTACTTACAGCTCCTCGCGCTGCCGCTGCGACAACACCATTTTCATGCTGTTCTTCGGGTTGGGCGAGCTTCAAATTCGTTTGCTATTGCTTTAATTTGATGCTGCCTTCTTCTTGTGCAATAAATGCTGCAAGAAAATTAAAAAGAAACACACTTTTCAAATGAAAACAATTGTTTGAGCATTATAGATGATAGACTGACTTAACAGGAAATTAGCTTTACTTAAAAGAATAAGCATGCTTTGCAAAGAGGCAAGTCACCCACATATATATTGTTTTTTACTTTTGTAACTTTTTCTGATTTTTTTTTTGGCAATGTTGCGTCTTTGGCGTACATACTCATAATTCTTCTTCTGCTTGTTCATAATTATCTCGCCTCTTATTTCATTGTTTTGCAGCGTAGCATGATAATCTACATAAACATCATCATCATCAGCTTCCGAAATTGTTGCGCTTTTGTGTGTTTCTGGCACACGAAATTTTCGTTTTTTTGCTCATTTGGTCGCCATTAAAGCGAGCATTGTCTGCAAAAAGTTACAGCAACAGCACCAACTATTTCTTTAGTTTGAACTTTGGATTTAGTTAAAAATGCAACCCTGCTGCTTACAATTGATAAAAAGAACATTTAGACACATAAATCGATCGATAACTGCTTCCACATATTCACTATGATGAAAAAAAAATAGCATCGAGCAACTGTTGTTTCTTTTTATGTACTTGTAGCCTTTTTTGCAATTCAATTAACTCAAGGTGGCCACCATCCATTTCGGCAGAGCGATAGCAGTAGGAACAAGCGAAAATAAATCACAGGTAGCACGCAATAAAACGTCTATTAAACAAACAGCGAATCAGCGTAAAATCAACGAAAGCATAACGCGCTGTTCGTAGCCTATTTTTTTTGTTCACCTGATAAGCATTTGACGACACGTTGTCAACGTTGCTAACGATAGCGAATGTTACAAGCAGCGTTGACAAAGCCAATTAGCAAAGATATAACGGTAGTTCAAGCAACTTCTTTTTAGTAAATAAAAAGCAAGCGAAAAGGAGACGTATAACAAAGTCCAAGCTTAGGCTACACTTACACTCACATATACGAAAAAACACTCGAAACGAGGAAATGACGTTTTCAGATTATTTTTAGCTTTTAGCCATTGCCAAATAATTTTCAACGATTTCTAAGCTATTGGCTGTTTAACTCAGGGCATATATATAAATTATTTTTTTTTGCGTTGAAAACTGACCAAACAAGTTCAAGCGTTGAACATATTTTTTTTTGCGATGACGACGTCGACGTCGGCATTGAATTTAATAATGAGTCACGCGTGGAGTATCCAATGGCGAAGAGCGAAGCAAAGTCTGCCTTTTTTTATCAGCTGTTGGGACATGCTCAGCTCTGGAAAAGAGTGAGAGAGACATGCACTCACTCCATTAACTGCGCATCTAAATATAAAATACAAAAATCAATATACAAGTAGACAAAATAAAAATAAAGCTTAATTGCTGGCATGAGACTCCGACCGCACACTGCTCTGTTTTTAATTTTTTTTTATTCAAGAATTGGCGACTCATATGAACATTAACTTTCAGTTTATCTAAAACGGATACAAACGAGTAGTTAAAATTACTTAAATTCTCTTTTGCATATATAATACCCCCCATTAACCCATAAAATCAGAGTATATGTATATAGAAAAAAGACAGTGCTGCTAACGTCACGAGTATTAACGGAACACGCGTGGGTTTGATTGGTTGTTGCTCGGGAAAGCGGCAGGAGGTAGGTAGATTGGTAAGTTTGTTGGTGTGTAATGCCGGACAACGACAACAACCGTTGTGTTGTGGCAACCGGGCTTGCGTTTTGTTCTTATTGGGACCAGCATTCCAATACACTGGCATGCGCCTTGTAACTTCCAACCAACAATGTAAATATGTATATATTAGTTTGTAACTGTGTTGGTCGCACTAGTAACGGTGTCCCAAAGCAACAGCAACAATAATAATAATAAATACAGCTATAAAGGGGGCGTCGCTTGGGTCACACGCTGCACAAGATTTGAAAGGCGATGCGAAGATGGCAAACAGAAGCAGCAGCTGCGAAAAAAAGGGTTGCCAACCAATTTGACACCCACACAAATTAAATATATGTATTAACACACACATACATAAACAAGTATTCACATGTCTGCCAAAGGTATTTCAGATTCCAATTTGAATTGTAAATTAGAATTACACATAAAGCTGTTTAAAATGCGCTGCGTTTACCTGTTAAAGAAAAGAAAAACAACTTGCGTGGGCATCTGATGTCAGCATCAGTGCTACACACACACACACACACACACGTAAAAAAAGGCTCACACATGCATAAGGATTCAGGCATGCTCTCTCTATAATTCTGTCTCTTTTTTCAATGACACTCTCTCGACAGACCTTGCACTTGTTCCGTGCACTTGGCTGCCAATTGCGTGTGTTTCTCACACTTTGCCAATGGCTGCAATTGTTCATTAATTTACGCTCACCCACCACACAAACACACATACACAGCAAAAATTTGGCAAAGCACCTCGAATTAAGTAAAAGAATCGAGTATATAGTAATAGCAACACTTCCCAACCTTCCCAATCCGCAGTAAGAATAACTTTTAGCCTGGAAAGTCAAACAAAAAAAAAAGAATTTACATTGGTAACTCGGTAGAAGATTGTTAGCAGGCATTTAGTAGATAAGACAAACCGTGAAAACAAAAAAACCAAAGAGAAGACTGAAAGTCAGATAGAGATAGAAACAGGGCTAAAAGTGTGAAAACAGACCAATAGATTATTTCAGCAGCAGCAGCAAGTATTTGTGGCCAGCCAATTTGCAGAGTCAGTGTCTCAGACTGGGTGACTCCAGCTGCAGACTGAAGAACAAGCTTAGCTAAGCAAATTGCTCACGTTCGTTTTTCTGGGAACTGTTAACAATGCGACTTTACACATGTGTTTTGTTTTTTAGTCCACATACATACATACATACATACATACATGTACATAAGTGCACGCTGGGGGCCATGCCAAAGCACAGCCTAAAATGGAAAACTGTTAAAAACATAAAAACAAGATTTCCACTGACTGCCGACTGAGTTGGCTGCATTCGCAGAACAGGTTTCTTTTTCTTTTACTTTTACTACCTATGTAAGAGGTGTTAGAGGTACACCAAAGGAATCGGAATCGACAGTTTTGCTAACGTTTTGTTCTGTGTGTAAAAATCGATCAACAGCAAATGTGGAGCAGGGGAAAAAAGGAGACGAAATGAAGGAAGATACATGCGCAAAATAAGAACACACACACTGACATACAAACTAAACTGACTGACGCAGGGGCGCCGATGTGTCATCGCTTTTGGTGGTTGTAATCCAAGGGGAAAAGAACAAGAATTTGTTTTTGTTTTTGAATTTTCATGTTTTTTTTTTATTTGTGTAATTCCGTTCAGCATTATTTTGCATTGATGCCATTGCTTTTCAATAACAAAAACACACACAACATAAAAGCGAACGAAAACGCAACAAACACAATAATAACAACAACGTCAATAGCACTGACACTGACGAAAAAACTGTTACGACGGCCATCTTGAATGAGCAGCGCAGCCAGCGTCGCTGCGGCAGCGCTTCACAAGAAAAGACAATATGCAAAATTGGAAATGGCCAAATAGATTTGTAAAACACGCATATTTTTACTCGATAACAAACAGCATTTCAAAATGGGTTTTTAGTTTCTTTCGCATATAAGCGCTCACTAACACATTGGCATTGCCTACTCACATACATATGACAAATTTTTCTTTTTTCCTCATTTGCCCATTACATACACTTCGCTGCTACTGCTGCGTTGCCGTCGCGCAAACGACACTTTTGCGAAAAAAATGGGAAACATTGATTAAGCGCTGCAGAGCGTGCACTTGCGATGATTCAATGTTTTTTCAAGGCACTTTCTTCATACTTACACTAAACTGTTATATTAAGTATTTTTTAATTGTATTAAATTTAATCAATTGGGAAATAATTACGCAGAAGTGAAGCGCGGCGAGAAATGCTTCCAATATCTTTCGATGCTTTTCGACGTATCGATGCTCAAGTTTTGTTTACCAGCACTACTTGCAGGTCAGCATATTATTTGTTATCGATACTTGATTGGTGCGTACGCCTATCGATGTCATTGATAATCGTGCTCGAACAGCTGCTTTTGGCGGGTTGTACTCTAATTTAAAAATGTGCCAATAAACTTGTGGATGGTCATTATTATTTGGACGCAACACTCCAGTTGACAATACACACAACTGTAATGGGCGCAACATTGAACAGAGAGAATAACTGCAGTACATCCTTATTTATTATCTTGTATGCATACACACGCCTCTCTCCACATGCACACCCTGTCGGAGTATACTTTGGCTTATCAGTAGTAATAAGCAGAGTGATACAGACATGTGTAATTAATTTGTTCGCTCAGTTCTCGACTAACGCTCAACGGAAACGGTTATTTCTTCTAGAGTTGAACAACGCAATCGTTTCGTTTACTCAAGTGCAACAGTAGATTCTAATTCGGTTTCGGCAACAATAACAACAAAAACAACAAAAAGCGATCTCTATTGACGTATTTGTGACCACCCTGTGAGTGCTACGACAAGATTTGTTTTATTGATGACACAGTCAAAATTAATATATTGCTCAAATTGCCAAAATATGTAAATGATTCGTATATTACGCACACAGTTGTTATCACAGCGATTTTAATCAGATACCCCCCATATTACTCGCATGCCACTGCAATGATAACAGTGTAGGAACTTCACGTTTAAACTGCTGCCAATCGATGACCAACCCGATTAATTTAATTTGTAACGGAAGCGCATCTTTTTAGTGGCCTATAAATCCTGAATGGACACAAAGTTAAATGGACACAAAGTTAAATCACAAAAAAATGGAGCGTAAAAAGCAATCAATGATGGACAATATACTTGGAACGGCTTCGAGCGATATGTATGCACATTATCAGTTATCAGAGAGGCGCGCTCTGATTGTGTTTACCTGTGTGTTGTGTGTTGATATGATAAACTATTAAAGCGAAAAGCAGCCTGAGTACTTTTTATAAGTGTTAAATTGTTATAATTGGCTTATTTACCGTGTGATTTGTGAGTACGCGAAATTTGTGTTTTTAAAAGGAGCAAACAACAATTCGGCATTTGAAACCAAGCATTGCCATCTTATTGAAGATAACAAAATACTGTCGCAATGCTATTAATAATAAGTATATCGGGCGAAGAAACAAAAAATGTGATTTTTTTTGTTTTTTTTTTCTTCAGAGTGACTGTCGTTGGAAATTAGTAATAAGCGTTGTTCGTTCGTCTTTGATTAAAAGGCCTCAGCAGCAATTCGAACTAAAAAAAACCAATGAAATGTCTTATAAATTACTTATACGCACCATATAAGAAATTCGTCGGCGCCTGCTTGATAAGAATTGAGTGAAAGCTTTTTCAAATTCAATTTCCTTTGTAAGAGTTTCTTTTTTTTTTGTTGCTGTTGTTGTATATGAAAATCTTAAGTTGTTCAGATTGTTATCTTTATCATTGCATTTTGGTTTTAACTCACTTGGACGTCCACTTTGAGTCCATTAAGTGGATTGATAAGCCTGATTCCAATCCCGTGGACTTGGTCTTGCGCTGAAGCATGAATAACTGTTCTTAATCGCCAATTCGAATACTACTCAGTAGCTCTCAGTTACACAATGTGAAAAAACAAGCTTGAAAAGAATCAGCTGGAAGGCAATGTCGAAGAATTTGACTCATACAATATACCCATCTTTATAAATACACACATATATATATATATATATATATATATATATATATATGTATGTATGCGTACGTATGTATGTTTGTGTGCTCTCAACTTGTTGCAAGTATTTTGTAATAATCATAAAACTTACAACCCTTTAAATGCTGCGATTGCTCATTATCTGCAAAAATTCCATACGATAATAATAGATGAAAAATGTGCTGACTTTCGCAATATATATACGGAAAATAAATATATATCCCTTATAAGCATATTCTTGTTTATAATTTGACAATATTTAGGTTGTTTCATCTATACAAATTATGGAGATGATTTAAAAAAAAAAACTTGTTATAAATAATTTCGATCTATTTATTTGTATTATTTGTATTTATTCATATTTCAAATGTTTCAAAGCGTAATTTTAAATTTATTGTATAATTCGCTTTGTTATTGTTTTGGTGATTTTTAAAACACATTATTGAGACTTGCGTGTTTGTGTAATAAATTCAACTGGCTAATACTTTGTTAATCACGTATCCCAAAAATAACATTTGTTTGGGATACTGATATTGTTATTTTTTTATTATGCGATTCACGTCTCAATCATTATTAATGTGCTCATTGCACTTTAACGAGCTAATTTAGCCGATCTCTCTTATATACATAAATATGGCGGGGTTAATACTTTCGACATTTTATTTCATTCTCTTTTTTTGGGAAGTTGAATCGCATAACCGGTTGCAGTTTTTAACACTTAGTAAGCAAACAGCTCCCATTTATGGGTTGTTTGACTTTGAACTTGATTTTAACTTCCCAAATTCGCACATTCGTTTAGTAAACTTGTTGCAATGTGGCCCTAAGATGCGGCACAGTAAACACGACAAGCCAAGGACATGGCTTTATAGACTGCTCTGCATACCGTTATTCCTGTTAACCTGGTCACAAGTCCATGCTCAAACCCAAACAGCAACAGCTCTAAACGACCAGGAAGATACCGATGGTAAGTTTAGAGGAGATGTGGAAATATACCTTAAATTCTGTACAAAGTGATTAGTTGAGCATTTGTTTTTTTTTTAAAGCGGAATTTTTGATCAATTTTATATGCATTTTTTTTTTATTATATTGAACAATTTATTTAAAGTTTAATTTTAAAATAATACTTACATATTTTTATTTATTGAAGTTCCCTCTTAAGTTTAATCTAAATTAAAAATGTAGACTCTAAAATAATGCTCAAATTACGAATAACTTTTATACTTATTAAAGTCCCCTCCAAAAGCTTTATCTAAATTTAAAGTTTAAACCCTAAATTCGCCTTCTGATATTTCACAGTGGTGCGTATAAATGTGGTTAGCACGGCGTATACCCTAACATTTAGTGTGGGAGTTGAGCAGAATGACAGTTATATAATCCAGAATGTAACTTGTCCCTCTGGTAGCGTATTAACACCTTTGCCTGATGAGGAATATATGTGGTAATATATTCTAGATATTAGTTCGGATTTCCATCAGCAATATATGGATTTTTAATTTGTCAGTGATAATTTGGAACCTTGTACGAGCTACACAAACGTTATTAACATTAAGGGAACAGGTGAAGGATCAACACCCTTCGATCAAGTCGTGGTTGTCTACACGGATTATAAAGGTGAGTCAGACGAGATGTTAACAGAGAGATATTCCCTAGGACTGAGGCAGGTGATTCCATAATGTATTTAAATTTGTATCTTTAAAGACCCACAAACTGAATTGCTATCCATTGAGGCAACAGCGAATACGATAGTTCTAAACTGGGAGACCAGCGATCGGTCGTGTGTGAGGCACTTTGACATCTCGGCAACGGCGCCGGATAGCTCCTTTTCGAGGCAACAGGTGAAAGAGGAGAGCAGCGATACCATTGAGGATGTGTGGCCCTGTCGCAACTATACACTCACATTGAGCACGCGGAATAATGAGAGCGTTGTCGTTGACAAGCAGACAAGACTGGTGGAGACGGATTACTTGGAGCCTGGCGATCTGCAGTTGACCATTTCAACGCGCTCCAATGCGGACACGCTGATCACATGGAATGAGCCGGATAATAAGAGCTGCATTGGCAACTTTACCATTGTCTGGCGACGCAACGATTGTGTGCCGGAGGAGGATGGGGAGACGACAACGCCAGAGATAGACGGCGAGACAGCAACTACAGAGGTGACTGGGGAAACAAGCACCACGATTGAAGACGTTGATACAAGCACCACAACTGCTATGCGTGGACAAGATTCGGTGAATAATAAAATGGAATCCCAATCTCAACCAAGTTCAGTTATAGAGTGCGAGTGGAGCGAGTTTTCCAACGATAGCTCCCTCAAGCAGTATACCCTAAACAATCTTCAGGGCTGTGCAGAGCACACCATCGAGGTCTACATCAACATGGATCGTAATACAACTGCCAAAGCCACGGAGACTTTTGTATCTGGCGAGAGGTGTAAGTACACTACACTTAGTACACTGGAAAAAATAATTAGTAATTATTTACAAGAAAATTATCATTAGCTGATTATTATTATTATTATATGGCAAACCATAAAATGTAGACGGATACCATGAAATAGGTTTAAGATATACAAATAATCCTGTTCCTAATACTAACACTAACAAAATTTAACCAGTGCCCAGTGCTGTGTCGGGGCCGACTCAGGAAATTAACTCGACAGAGCTGAAATGGCTTTGGTCGCTGCCCAGCGATCATTCCAAATGCGTGGCCAATTATCGGGTGAATCTGAGTGGACCCATCCAGCGTGAGGAATTCGAGATGGACGAGCGGTTCACCAGCGATACATTTATTGTGTTCAGCAAACTGCAGCCCTGTGGCATCTACAATGTAGAGATTGTGCCCATTTCATTAAATGGCAAGCCGGGTGCAAAATACCAGAGTCAGAGCACCCTCGGCGAGGATCGTGAGTAGCACATGGATCACAAATTCTCGCTGTAGATCATAGTTCGAAATTTTTGCCACAGAACCCTCACAGATCCTTGAGCCGATTAGCAGCACCAAACCCTTTGCCATCGAGCTGAGCTGGCTAACTCCGAGCTATGCGGATCTCTGCATTGCTGGCTATCGCATTTCCGGCTGGATGGACGATGACAAAGAGGTCGATGCCCTAAGCGTTAGCACCCAACAGAATTCCGTGGTCTTCGAGAAGGAGCTGATTGCGTGCCAGGCGTACACTATACAAATAATACCCTATACCCGAGAGAATCTGGATGGAGAACTGCGACAGATTGAGTGCGAAACACAAGCAGATGTTGTCAATTTTGAAAAGGTAACGAAAATAATAACACTAAAATTATGAAACAGAATAATAAAATAGACAAGAACTTTTGCCTATTAAATACACCATTTGTAATATATTAGAAGCTACTAACTACTAAAATGTTAGATATATATATATATATATTTTTTTTAATTTTTTTGTTAGATAATGCTGCAAGTGGCGGGAAAAAAGGCGACTCCACACAGTCTGGAGTTGAATGCACAAAATCAGGATTTCAATAACAACTGTCAGACGATCTATGCCCTATTCAACTGCTCCACGGCGGCGAATGTGCCCTACAATTATGCGGAGATGTTTGTGGAGAGTTATCGGGATCGTGGTTTCCAGGCAACTATTGCACCACTGAGCCCCTACACCCAGTATGTATGTAGTGTGTTGCTCTACAATGTGGCTGGTGCCTCGGCGCCGAAACGACTAACGGGCACTGACATCATGACCCTGGTCTATTGTAAGTGCTCATGGTAGATTTTCAAACTTTCAATTCTAAGCAAATTTAATAAATTGCAGTTCCCGATCAGCCGGAAAATGTCACTTTGGATGCAAACACTCAACACAGCCTGACCTTCAGATGGGTGCAGCCCAAATCCACGAATGGACCCATTAAATATTATCAGGCATTTCTAATGCGCTACGAGGCCGATTATTTTGTGCCCAGCATTTGTCAGGCCATCACAGACATGCCCAAAACTGATACGAAAGGTTTGACAATCATTCAATACACATATATTTAACTCCCCATTTAAACTCAATCTACATTCTTTTTTCATAGGTGATACAACGAATACCTTCTTTGATCTGTCGCCGGCTGTGAAGTATATTATGCAAGTGGCTGCCCAGAATGATTTCGGCTTGGGACAGTATACGCCGCCTATTATAGGCATTACAGAACCAGATGGTAAGCAAATAACATAATTATTTTTAAGCCAAAACTAAGCTTTATTTTTACAACAGTTTCGGATCCTGTGACGAATTTGGAGGTAATATCGGAGGGACCATCGCTGGATCCGAATAGTTATTCCGCCAATGTGACTGTCTACTGGACAATACCCTGTAAATCAAATGGCGAAATCGAGTGGTTCATTTTGGACTTTACTGGCAGGCGGAAGGACACGGAAATTGTATTCCAGCGAAAAGTGCCGCTCGTTAAATTGGCCAAAAGGGGACGCATGTCGTATACCGAAACCGATCTGCAGCCCGAAGTCGATTATGCCGTTAAAGTCGCAGTCAAAACGCTTGGCGTGCCAACGTTGAGCGACAGCGCAATAAAGGAGTGGACATCACCACCAGGCTGTGAGTAAATACTTTTTTAATATTTACCAATTTTTGGTGTGAACAGAAACACAAGTTCCGAAATGAGAATGAACATTTTCGTATCATAATTGAGCGCATTTTTTTACGTAGCGCTGTGAATTGTTTACTCATTTTGGCAGCATCCCAATTTGCAGTTACATAAAGTACTAAAAATGCTGCATTTTGCAGTTACTGCAGTTACTGCAGCTGGCAACACTTGAAAGTCGATTGCCTTATTTGAAAAGCGTTTTTACATTAAATTAAATATTTACAATTTTCAATTTATTTTCTAGTACCGACTGGCCTGGGAGATGATGTTGTGCGTCAGATGCGCGTCAGTGCTTATGAGACAAGACATCCAACTAGTTCGGCTATTGTGCGTTTGCCCGCCAATATTTTAAACTCGGAATCGGGAAATATAGCGTATATAGCGCTGTTGCTTTCCCAGAAGAGTTGTACGGGCAAACCGGAACTGAAGTACGATGTGCTCAATACGGGAGATTGGCCGTCTGTTGCCTCATGGGATGAAGTCGGTGGCGATTGCATTGATCAGTACCAAACAACGCCTGTGCGCTGGAAACCACCGCTGACCAGCAGAAGTAGAGGCGACACCAGCGACGAAGAGGAGATTGTCTTCATCATTGGCGAGGGAAAGTGTCCGGATATTTCGGAGCGTTATTGCAATGGACCCCTCAACGCCAATATGGAGTACAATATGGTTGTGCGTCTGTTCACCAATTCTGGTTATAATGATGCCGCCGTGCTCGAGTTCAAAACGGAAGCGGCCATAAAGGTGACCCTGATTTTGGTCAGCGTCTCCTGCTGCCTGCTCTTAGCGTTTATTCTGGGCTTGACTGTGCTCTACGTGCGCAAACGGATTGCATGGTAGGCATGGACCAGAGAATTGCCAATGTGTTCGATTATTTTTAATTTGAATTTCTTTGCAAAAGGCATCGTGATTCCGGACAGGGCATTGAGGATCCCTTTGGTAATGTGACAGCCAAGAATTTTGCCATATTTTATACGGATGTTTCCAAGCCCGAGAAGTTGGCGCGTGAATACAAGGAAATCACAGTTGTCGCCTTAGAACTGAGCTACACCGCCTCCGAATTGGGAAGCAATAAGAATCGTTATGCGGATATTTATCCATGTGAGTTGTGTTTGGCTTAGATACGGAGGAGAGTACTAATTCTGACAAATTCCAGATGATAAGAATCGGGTTATTTTAGACATCGACACGGAAGGATCGGACTATATCAATGCCTCCTTTATTGATGTAAGTATTATTCGGGTATTATTATTATTATTATAAATATTACGAAACCTTGCTTTTAGGGTCACACACGTAAAAAGAACTATATAGCGACCCAAGGACCCAAGCCGGAGAGCGTTATGGATTTCTGGCGCATGATCCTACAACATAATGTGCGAGTCATTGTTCAGGTTACCCAGTTCCGCGAGTGCAATACGGTGAGCATCCATACACTTTTTAAAGATTTAAAAATCTCCATGCGGGTTCATATTGCAGATCAAATGCCATGAGTATTATCCGTATAATACGCGTGGTGTTATTGTCACAATCAAGTCGAAGGAACGCTTTGACATCTATGATCGCACCGAACTAACGGTGGTTCATGAGAAACACGGCTTGAAGGAGAAGGTGATACATTTCTATTTTAAGAAATGGCCAGATCACGGCTGTCCCGACGATCCCAACCACCTGATAACGTTCGTCAAGAAAGTGAAGGCAGAGAAGCGTCCCAATTACTCGCCCATTGTGGTACACTGCAGCGCCGGCGTGGGACGGACGGGCACATTTATTGCCCTGGATTTGATAATGCAGCGTCTAAAGAGCGAATCGAAAATCAATATATTTGAGACGGTCAAGAAACTTAGATTTCAGGTGGGTGCAAAAAACTGATTTCTATTAAACTGCGACTAATTGGTAACAAATCTTTAATCCTGCAGCGCATGAAAATGGTGCAAACACAACAGCAATATGCATTCCTTTATGCCTGCACCTATGAGCTGGCCAAGCACAAGATTCCACGTGCTGCTCTCAAGCCAAATGGGCGTGCCAAAACAGCTTCAATGCCCAGCACAAAGAAGGTCAGCTTTCCGGATACGGATCTTGACCAGTTCGAAAGTACTGTGCAGAACACTCCAGATCCGGAACGGGGTGAGGCTAATATTTTGTCGCGCTTTGGCGGCATACGCCGCACAAAGGATTTGGATTCGTTAAGCGAGCAGCCGGAGCGTAACAGTTACGATCGACCAAACGGCGAGTGCGCCATATAAAAATATATATTTTTTTGAGCATTTTGTGACATCAAACATATATGTACGTGTATATAAGAGGAGTTACGTGTTTCTGTATTTATTGTATTATACAAGATTATAATTTATCAGCAATAATAGCCAAAGAAAAGTGTCTATCACTATACTGTGAAAATAAACAAATATATGTGAAAATTTTAAGGGTTCTGGAAACGCAATTATGATTTTTGATTTCAAGTTTAAAGCTTAACAGAAACTTTGAATTTTGGACATATCGTATTTAAGCTGGCTCGGGTTATCGAATACTTATCGATATTTACAGCAGGCCGTAACTCTATTTGTATCACCAATGTGAATGGCAAGTTGACAAGAAGAACTGCAAAAACATTTATTTACAACGCGGAGTTTTAGTGCAGTAACAAAATGTCTGAGCGTAAAGTTTTAAATGTAAGTAGAAACAGGAAACTATGTCGCAATATGTAAACTAACGATGAATACCTTCTTAGAAATACTATCCGCCGGACTTCGACCCGTCGAAGATACCGCGCATGAAATTGGCCAAAAATCGGCAATATACGGTTCGATTGATGGCCCCGTTTAATATGCGGTGCAAAACCTGCGGCGAATACATTTACAAAGGCAAGAAGTTTAATGCACGCAAGGAAGATGTGGAGAATGAAACGTATTTGGGCATACGCATCTATAGATTCTACATCAAGTGCACTCGCTGCCTGCAGGAGATCTCTTTCAAAACGGACCCACAGAATACGGACTACGAAATTGAAGCGGGCGCTACTCGCAATTTCATGGCCCTCAAACTGGCCGAGGAGCAAGCTCGTCGCGAGGAGCAGGAGGCACGCGAGGAGGAGGCCAACAATCCCATGAAATTGCTCGAGAATCGCACACAACAGTCGCGCAACGAAATTGAAATGATTGAGAGCTTGGAGGAGCTGCGTGACTTGAATAGACGCCAACAAACCGTGGATTATTCCACCATGCTGGAACAGTTCAATCCGGCAGAGACTGAACGCGAGCGCTTGGAGCGCGAGGAACGTGAGGATGAGGCGTTCGTCAAGTGAGTGAAGTTGTGCAATTAATTTTAATAACTATTAAAATATTCGTTTTAAATATGAACAGATCTGTAAGCTTTAAAAACAAAACGGAGCTGGGCAAGCGAATTGTCTCCGAGGAAATCATTGAGGATGTAAAGGAGGAACAGCCAACTGTGCCACCACCAGCCAAATTAGCCAAACCGAGCGCAATGGCAGCGCCCAGCAGAGCAGCTACCGCACAATCGCTGGTGAAACGCAAAACGCCTTTGGTGCTGGTCAAACCCAAGACGGCAACCGCAGCAACGAATCCAGCTCCAGCAGCCAATGAAAACTGTTCGAAGCTAGCAGCCGCTGCTGCTTCATCAAAAGCAGTCACTAAGTCATCTAGAACTCCTTCGCCTGTTGACGGTGCTACCTCAAAGCCTGCTGGCTTATCCCTTTTAGCTGCCTACAGTGGCAGCTCTGACGATTCCGATTGACCTTTGCACACAATTAGCATTTACAGCCAACTAATTTGTATGTTCAATTGTATTAAACTGTTTACTGAGCCACTAATAAATATTAACGTAGTTTAAAAAATTTAATGATTTACCATTTAAGCAGCTATAAATATTTAGCGATTTTTATACCTGAATGATTGCCGGTTTTTAAGTTCCCACTAAATCCCAAAAATATATCTAAAAGATAGATCGGCAATTTAAAACACACATGTTATCAAACAGCTTTAAGTATAATAATTTGATAAACTTTTATTTAGCACTTGCTGACTTCATGATGCTTTCAAAAAATGTATAGCTTACGTTACTAAATTTTCAGTTATATATATGTATTTCAAGAATAATATAGTCAAGGCCATAAGCATAAGGCAAATCAATTTTCATACACTTTATCAAATTATTTTTATACACTATCAATTTAGTTTAAATAAAAGCAACATAAAAGGTGGCTAAAATGGATGTATGGATATATATATCATGCATTTGACATTTTAGCATTATTCATAGCCGATTTCGTGGCAAATGGACTTAAGAGTTAAGAACTATAGACTAAATACTAAATGGTACAGGTGTTATCGATATATACAGCTGCAAATATAATAATATATGGTTATAAGGCTTACGAAAACTTGGAAGGCAATCCGAGAAAAAAGTCAAATAAAAAATAATATCACAAGCGAAATAAACAATTAGAAATGTTAAACATATAAACATATGCTTAAATATTAGACTACTTTATAGTTTTATAAGTATTTAATAATAATAATAATAAATCCATTTAATTTCATAAATTACGAAGACACTGGTATGTAATAGAGCTGCCTAATCGGCGATATATATATATATAACGTATATATCTACATATGCTCTATGTCGCTAAGGCAAGCGTTGTCACATTTCAATTTTACTTTTACTCTAACTTTTACTTTTACTTTTACATATTTACGAGTAACAGTCTTTGTTCGTTTGTTGTTTTTCTTTTCTTTTCCTTTTTTTTTTTTGGGGCGGGTGGTTTTTGGTTTTTTATTTTTATTTGGGGGGCGTGGCAAGCGCAGCCCAAATTTTAATTTTTTGGTGTGTGCATTTTGGTTTTGGTTTGCATTTCATCCGTCGCTTTGGTCGCATCAGGAAGCAAGCTTAAATGTCCACCGCTGTGGACGACGAAGGCTTGTAGTCAACGCTGGCAGCTGTTGTTGCCACGCCCACTCCCTGAACCACATTTCCGCCCCCATCATAGTTGTGATTGTTGTTGCGCAGAAAACGCTGCTGTTCAGCAGCGCTGTGATTTAGCTCATACAGCTCCATATCATCGTAGACGGAGACGCCCAAGGCACGCGTCGGCGCATAATGCAAATAATTATCCGCATCATGATCCTCGCCAGCATCAGCATCATCATCGTCATCATCGTCGTCATCATCATCGTTTGCGAGACGATGGGTTTGCCGGCGCTGTGTCGGTATGGCTATACCAAAATCCTCCAGGCTACGCTTGACGGCCGCATCGGAGCCCGTACCAGAGTCCTTGCTGGACAGATGATCCTGCTGAATTTCCAGATCGGCCTGCTGCAAATAGCTGAGCGTCAGACCCTGCTCCAGGCAGCGCTGCTCATACGATGGCGTCGTGGTGACTATCAATCTACTATTCGCCTGCTCACCCGCACAACCCAAATCAGCCAAGCTGCGTGGACGCAGTTGAGATTGCTGTTCGTGCAGCTGCTGCTGTTGCTTCTGGATGCCATCAAGCACCGGTCGCAGCTGGGTGCGATTGAGTGTGGTCAGCTGGGTCTGATCCTGCAGCTGCAGCGTGTGCGAAGAGCTGCTCGCATGCGTGCGCGGCAATTTTCTGCGATGATAGAGTAACAAGCAGTAGATGGTGCAACCGATGAGGATGCAACAGATGCACAATGCCAATATAATCACGCCCACGAAGAGCATATCGATGGTCGCACCGCCATCCTGGACGACGATCAGCTCCGATTGGAGTATCAGCGTACGCATATTATCAGTGATCTCGCAACGATAATGACCCGCATCATTCGATTGGGCATTCACGATGACCAGCAGTTCCTTGGCCTTGGTGAAGTAATAGCGGTCCGCATCCGGCCCGGTGGGTGCATTATGCAACGGTTTGTTCTCCTTGAACCACTCGCGATGCGACTGCTCCACATCAAGATTAAAAGATTCGCTGAGACACTCCAGCACACCGGTACGACCTAGCACCACCTCCTTGTGCACGAGGGGTATGCGGGGTAGTGGCTTATCTGCAGAAGTAAAGAGTATTAAATACTGTTCCTCTGAAAGAGTGATTCTTTCTATCAACTCACCATTGACGAGCATCGTGGCATTCACTTTGATCACGCCCGCCGGACTTTCGGCGGTGCAGGTGTAGATCCCCGAATCACTCGGCTTGGCATTGGTGATCACGAAAGCGTTCTCCTCGCGTATCACTTGCAGGCGACGCTCCGTCGCAGCGGGAAAGTCCAAGCCACCAAACTTTTGCAAAGCTATCTCCGGCATGGGATCACCGCTGGCGGAGCAAACCAAACGCGCCGTTTCGCCAGCGTCCAGCGTTAGATTTGAGGGCACATGCAAGAAGCTGGGATGAACTGAAAAACAAGAGGAGATACAAAGAGTTAATGTTTGAGTGTCTAAAAAAATCCTAAGTATTTCACTTTAATTTTTGTATATATTTAGAGAAAGAAAAAATCTTTGCTTAGTAATCTTCATTCTCTACTCACTTCCGATGGATATTTTGAATTTTTGCGCATAGCTGGTGCCAAATGCATTGGAGACGACGCACTGATAGCGTCCGGCGCTCTCGTAGCTGACATTGGAAAGACGCAGATAGCCGTAGATTGTGGTCTGATTGGTGCTCTGATCGTGATGGATTTGTGTCTCGGTGCTGGCGCCATCGTGTCCGGTTTGTCGTTCGAGCACGTGCTGATTGTCGTGGCGCCACTTAATCTTTAGCTCATCGGCGGCGGCCAATGAGGCAGCTGCCGGTGAGCTGGCAATGCACTCCAAACTGATATTGGCACCCTTCACAGCCAGCATATTATTTGGTTCCTTCTGCACCACCGGTTTGGGTGAATCGGCTGTAACAAAAGAAAAGATGAATTATAATGCTGAGCTTGTTGTAAGTCCAGTTGAGACTTACAGCAGATGAGTTCCGTTTGGGTGAGCTTGAAGAGCTGGCGATCGAGCAGATGCTCGGGATAACCACAGACGACATTGGTCAGCAGCTGCTGAGCCTGCTGCCCAAAGCGACCGAGCAGCCATTGGCGGAACCATAGCAGATCACAGTCGCATATAAAGTTGTCCGACTTGAAGATGAGTTTCTGCAGTTGCTGCATATGCTCAAAGGCATTCGGTTGAATACTGGCCAGCGCATTCCCGCCCAGATTCAGCAGCTCCAGATTGTTCAGGCCACTCAAAGCCTTGCTGCTAATCTGCTTCAGATTATTCCCATAGAGATCGAGGCGACGCAATTTGCGCAAAGCCTTAAACGGCGCGATCGCCGACTGATCCTCAATGATCCATGCGAGGCGATTGCGACGCAAATTCAAATCCTCCAGATTCTTGACACAATCGAACGTATTCTCGGGCAAATATTGCAATTTATTGTGCGCCAAATTTAGCTGCTTTAATCGCTTCAGGCAATCCAAATGCTGTGCCTTAAATTCGCTAATATAATTGTGCGATAGATCCAACGATTCCAGCGATTGAGTAAACTCCCACGTGTCCAGCTCGATGCGAGTGATGGAGTTATTCGACAAACTCAGATGATGCAGCTTGGTCAGATTGAAGAGACCCTGGCGGGAAAGCGAACTGATGCTGTTGTGATCCAGTTCAATGATCTCAATGTTTCGCATCACATGAAAGACGCCGTCCTGCAGCGCCTTAATATTGTTTGCTTTCAGTTGGAGCTTCTGCAGCGACAACAGTCCACGAAACGTTGACCAATTAATCTCAAGCTGATTGTAGTTCAAAGTGCTGTCGAATTGCAAAAAGGGATTAGAGATTGAAACAATAAGGGATCTAAGCACAAAACTTACAGTTTCTTGAGACGATTTAAATTCTTAAAGACACCCACTGGGAGGCTGGTCAAGCGATTATTGCTCAGCTCCAGATCAGTTAGATTGTTCAGCGCAGCAAACGCTTGCTCATCAACGCTCGCAATCTCATTGGAGTTGAGTAATCTGCAAAATTAACAAATCAACAACAAAATTATGATGAGAATGTAAATGGAAATGGCGATGAAACTTTGTTGCTTACAAGTGCGCTAAGCGATTGGGGCGCTGAAACATATTGGCCTCGACGCTGTGCAGCTGATTCTTGGTCAGATCCAGAGATTTGAGCCTGGGCAACAAAGCCAGCGCCTCGCTCGAGATGCGCTGAATGCGATTGTTGGCCAAATTGAGTTGACGCAATGAAGACAAACCGGTAAAGCGGGGCATTACATCTAATTGATTGCGTTTCAAGGTGCTGTGAAGGAAATTATACAAAAATAATGGATTAAAGATGTCTTATTAATTATAGCTGCAAATTATTTAATAACAGGAGTCTGTAGAAATGTATATTAAAAAGTGTAACCTAACTAAAAAGTATGGTCATTAAAATATATATTAAGTTATTACTCCAAACCGGTTAGAAAATTAGTCTATTTTTATAGTTATAGAAAAAATGTGTAAAGAAAGAAATTATCAATAAAGGGCAAGTCCAACTTGGTTATCATCGTTAAATAAAATGTATATTTAAAGTAAATTATATTATAAAATAACAAAAAATTATTAAATAACAATATAGTTAAATATTTTATTAATATATGTTAAATATGCAAAAAAAAATAAATAAATAAGTCAATAGTAATATCACAGAAAATGATTTAATGATAATCTTTAATTAAAATATACATTTATTAAATGCTGACTAATGCATAGCGTAAAAAATAACAAAATTTTATTAATTAGTTAAACGTATTTTATGCATAAAATTAGTTAACCAAAGGCTTATCTTCTGTTTAAGATAAATCGAAAAAAAACAGATGGCTTTTTCTTTGATAACTTATAAATACGCAGATTATCTAAAAATACGCGCTTAGCTAACAAAGCAGATTCAACAAAAATTATCTAAATGGAATAAAACAATTAATTCAATATACGAATTGCTGTTGCTGTTGTAGTTTTTGTTTCAATTCAATTGTTGTTTCAATTGCTGCTGTTATTTTTTGTTACTTACAGTTTGTGTAGCTCGGGCAGATTTCGTATCGCAAGCACGGTGCTGTCATTCAATTTGTTGCCAGCCAGATGCCTGTAAAAAAGTAAAAACAGAAAAACAATGTTAGCTGATTGGATTTTTATATTTTGAAGCCTGCAATTAAATGCAGCGTAATTATGCTGCTGCAATTTGGACTGATAAGCAGATAAGCGTGCGTCAGTCTGTCAGTCATGCAATTATTGATGTATTGCCGTCGATAAACTCAAATTTTGCATAATTTTCCAGTGCATTAAATTGATTAAAGCGCAGCGATAAAATCGCAACCCCCAAAAATGTGAAAAAATGAATGGAAAAATTGCAAATGCTTCTGTGACTGACTAGAAAATGCCCTATGTTTAAATTTATGATGTAGCTTAGTATTTAGGTTATAACATATTATTTATATATTGCTATAAGAAATTGTAAAGAATGTGATTTTCAGTTATTGAACTAGAATATTGGAATAGTACACGAACTTTAATCAACTCTCTAACCTAAGCTTTCCTATAGTTAAACGACACTTGCAGCGACTAACGATAACAGGGCAAAGACAAACACAAGTGCTGCGAGGGTTGTTGCGAATGTTATAAATACTGTTTATGCATAATGTTGACTTGGTGTCAGAGGGTTGGTTAGCTTCCTTTTTTTGTGTGTTTGGGGGATTTACTTACAGCGTTTCGACATAGCTGGGCAACACTGGAACACGCTCCAAGTGCAGCTTATCGCAATCAAAGTAGACGTTGAGGCACTTGCACTCTTTGGGACAGTTAATATTATTGTTGTTGTTGTTATTTTTGGCATTTCCACTTGCTGCTGCTGCTGATTCAGCAGCTGCCAGCGCCTTTTCGGCCTGCTCGTATTGCGCCCCATCATCGGCAACGAAACCGTTCGTTTCCAGCGAAGCGGACGGTGGCAGTGCAGCGGTGAATTCCACTGGAACATGCAAGGCAGCAAAATCTTCATCATCTGAATCTTCTTCTTCATCTTCGTGCAGTGGCAAAAATCGCGGACGCTGACGACGATGATGTTGCTGTTGTTGCTGCTGTTCTTGTTGTTGTTGTTGATGCGCCGCTGTTGCTGCTGCCAGCGCAGCCGTGTTTCCGTTAGCTCCGTTATTCTTCGCTGCTAGCATCGCAAATAGCTGCTGCTGCGGCAGCTGTTGATTGTAGGAGGCGCCGCCCGTTTTCAACAGAGCGCTCAGCGGCGATGTTGACGATTCACCCGACGACGTCGACAGCGACGGTGCAGCGTTACTTTGACAAATTGTTGTAGTTGTTATCAGCAGCATGCACGTAATTAGCATTAATTTATTGATTTTATTGAAATCATTGCGACGCGCACTTGTTGTTGTTGTAGTTGTCGTTGTTGTTGTAGTATAATAGCAATTATCATTATGCATTGGTTTTGTTGTTGCTATTGTAATTGCGTTGTTGTCGTTTTGCTGTTTGCGTCGCCGTCGGCGCCGTCGCCACTTGGTACTCATGCTCAGTGTTGCGAAGCGTTGCAGCAGCAGCAGCATTATTGACGTCGTAATTATAAATTTACTAATATAGTTGTTGTTGCTGCTGTTGTTCGTATTCTTGCTGCATAGTCTTGGTTTTCGATAATTAATAAAGTTTATCGTCGTTGTTGCACATGCATCCTTCTCTGCTGTTTTAGCCCTTTCCTCTTTAATAGCCGAAACGTGCATTTTGCAAAGTTTTCGCTTCTTTTTTTGATTTGCGTTCCTTCTTTTATGCTTGATAAATTCGTGTAAATTTTATTTGCTACATTCCGTTATTCCTGCATAGCAAATATGGCGTTGGTGGCCTCGCCAGCGGCCAGTGTTGTAAAGCTCGAGCTCATTGTCATCATTTGAATTTGCTGCATGATCGACGCCTAAAAGGAGTACAAAAGAGAGAGAGAGAGAGATGAGTTTAAGGACGCCATGATATTTAAATTTAAACTTGAATTTTACTCGATGCTATAAAGTATCGATAAGTGCTTTGCACTCCAAATTAAAATTGCACTAATATATAAATTTGTGTATGTCGACGAACAACAAAAGAAATAAATAATAATTTATAAACAGATCAGAGTGGCAAATGACTATCTGAAGCAGTGTGCAAAATAAATGCTCATTAAATTAAAATACGACCGGATGTTTTTGTGCGAAAAAAAAACCAAAACAAATAAAACACGAAAAAAAAAACGGGCAGAGCCAACGAAGCAAAAGCAACAGCAGCATCAAGAAAAATATCTTTCAACTTGTTGAAATTGTGCAGCGTTTTGCATTTTGTACGCTTGCTAAAAATCCAATGAACACACATACACACACACCTAAACACATACACACACAACACATGAGAATTTTTGGTGACATTCAGATAAAGATAAAGCGAATGCTGCGCACTTTTCGCTATCAGCTCAATTGGGGCGTGCTCGACATTTAAATGCTCAGCAATCCGCAGCATTCCGCAATCAGCATGACAATGTAGCAAACAAGGATTATCAGCTCTATAGATAAATGTTATATGCGCACAAACAAAGTAAAAACTGATTGCTCAAATGTCAAAACTGTGTAGTTTTGCACTTCCAATTTTTAGACTTTTTTTCCAAGCATTTTCTATTTTAGTTTATGCTGGAAACATTTATCATATCCTTCTCAGGCATAGAAAAGAGTTCCTAAATTTTTTACCCAATTGTACTCATCTCAAATTAAACTAGCTCATCTTGTTAAACTATCAAAAGTTTGATTATAAAATACAACTTCTACTTTTGGCAATACTTGTGTCAATTAAATTATGTAACTAATGAATTTTAAAAAAAAACTGTTGTTCATTAATGTTTGATGCTAAATTAACAAAGATAATGTTGCCAGCATTGGTAAGCCCGATAAGGCAATCCAACAGTTGAGCCGACAACAAACATGATTTTCTCAGGCCAAAACACAAAAAAAAAAAACACAACACCCACCAAAAAGGGCAAAGAAATAAAGCGGCTGCAAAAACTCAAGCAATGCCAGCAATTACCGCACCAGACATGCCCATATATATATACTATATAAATATATATATAAACATACTTAGGCAGATATATATGTAGATAAATATATATACAAAGTAACGTAACGAATAGCAGGCTATATAGAGAGACGACGGGCCGCTTTTGCCGGCCAGGCTACTAAAAATGGTCTGGCACACACACACGCAAACACACACACACAAATAGGCCAAACAGAGGCGCGTTAAAATGCCCAGACAACCAAATTTAGTAACAACAACTACAAAGAGGGGCAGAGCGTAATGAAATCAAATAAAAAAGTGCTCCGCCAACAAGGAAAAGCTGCAGCTGAAGATGAAGCAGAAGCAGCAGCAGCAGAGGAAACCGCTCACTTTACTTAACTGAAGATATTTTGTTAAATTTCCTGCCAGCTTCAAAGAGTTTTTTCCACAAGCAAAAGCAGAAGAAGAAGCAGCAGCAACAGCAGATGATCAAAATGAAAACAGACTCTTTTTGTCTATATATAGTTAAAAGAGTTTCCAGCGAGTTTTCTGCTCGACTTGCTCAAGTTGTATCCGTTTTTGTGAAGTGCTTTTGATTAGTTTTCACAGTTGATAACAACAACAACAACTGGCCTAGATTGTAGATACTATATATATATAAATATAGACTATATAGCACTCCCCCCCAATAATAAGCAACTGACAAAAGTCTGTTTGGTCTCTCAATTAGATAATTTTGTATTGGACTTCACTTCAGTTACAGATATACACACTTTTATATGTATAAATATATATATATACTCGATGCAATTATCTAATCAATAGGATTGCACTGTCTATGATCGGACGGACAAGTGCTGTTCGGGCGGTATCTACAGAAGAAATCATTTTTATAGTTTGACGAGCTACACACGTCAAAAAAAAAAAACAACAAAACAACAACTTTATTGAACAGTTATGTGGAAAACTTGTTCTCGGTAAATATTTGAATTGCGCACACTCAACACACAAGTGTCTCCAGACAAAATTAACCAAGATCTTTAAAATTCAAGAAATATAGTAAAAAAAAAATATTTTTAATATAAAAAATATTGTTTTCTTGATTGTTAATAAGTTTACATAATCGATATTATAACATATTTAACATATTGGCATAATCAAATATTATTTAAATATTCCTATCCAATGAGTATAAAACTGAGAATCAAATCGAAACCGTTAACTGAAATTAACCAATTGAAATTCAAAAGCGAAACCAAAATTCGAAACTGATTGCTTGACAAGGAAATAACTTCTTAAATCAATCTTCAAATCCAATCGGAGTTTCAACTATTATACGGTTGAAAATTAGATCCAGATTGTGAAGCAAAATTTGAAATAGTGTGATTATTTTTCAAGGAGTCAGATCAAAATAGTCAAGAGAATTTAATCGACGGAACCAGAAGCTATAATCCATATCCCTTATCAAATCAGAAACGAAACCGTTAACCATAGCCTTTCTTTCATAATTAATTATCGTAGCCACAAATTTAACTTAACTCAAATTCAACACTGGCTCCCGCTACATAAACAATAAATATTAATTCAAAATGATGTAGATAAATATATGCAAAATTACCAAATTCACATTAATCTTAAGTTTGGCTTAGCGGCTTTCTTTGCCTGATTTCGCAACATGGTTGTGGAAAAGAAGTGGCAGCAGAAGAAAAGGCAGAAATATTATCCAACACCTTTGACACGCTTTCAATAAAACTATCGATCAATGCGGGATGTTGCTGCTGCTGCTGCTGCTGCGGGTGGCCGCCTACCACAATCCGATGACAGTACGACGACGATCAGAAAAAGAAGCAGCGTATTTAAATTAGTTGACTATTGTCTTTTGTTTTTCGTTTTAGTCAACACTCTTTGTGCTACAATTTTCACACACCAATCAGCGACGATCACCAGTAATTTTTCGTCTAACAAAAAAAAAGGAAGCCATTTTGAATGAATTTGCATACATAAAATATGCATATAATGCCAAACTATATCGCATTTATTGATTAGCATAAGTTCTCTTTCAGACAACTAGACAGTTGTAAAAACCCAATATAAGGGCAAAACCCACACGCAAATCAATTTGTGATTAGAGCAAGCAAATTTGATGAAACTTTCGCTTTTTTATTTTTATTTCTGTTTTTTTCGATACAACAAAGATGAGCAAATCAAATGTAGATTTTTGATTTTAAATGTCGGTTTTTTTTTGTTTTTGTCAACACCCTCACAATTTATTTTATAACGGTACGGGACATTTGGATAAGATTACTGTTTTCTTATGAAAAGACGACAAAATATCGACGCTGTTAGCTGTCCGATGGCTGTCGATGATATGATAATGCCGCCGATAAATATATACAACTGTCGTAAGTTCAAATACAGCACATTTATATGCATATGTGATGTGTGTGTATATTTATGGGCTTATCTTTTGAAAGATCGTTAGTTGTACAAGAGAATAACATACATTTTTCATTAGATTCGAGAGCAGATTGTGGGGCAATTATAGATGGATAGATAAAATCAACTAAATAAGACATGTTTTTGTTTTTTTTTTTGTCTTTGGTTTTACATTTAATTTATATAACATTTTAAATGTGATTTTTGTGCTTATTTTTTTCGATTTTTGATTGTAACATTTTCGTCGTATATTTTTTCTTAAATATTTAAATTTGGCCTTAGGCTGCATTTTTATTGGTCTTAATTTTTACCTGCTGCCTGTTGGATTGCTTTTTAACATTTAAATTTGTAATTTTTCCTCTGCTTCTTGCCTGTTTTTCTGCTGGCTTTGCGCATTTCTTGTTGTTGTTGTTGTCGCCCACTGCTTGTTTTTTTCTGGTTTTATCTGTGTGTGATGAAAATGCTTCGCCCAAAAAATCTTTGTTGTTGTTGCTGTTGTAGTTGTTTCTATTTGTGTCGTTGTGTTTTTCGTTGTTTATTGCCTTTGCCAAATGAATAAAATATATACAATATTTTCGTGTGCGTTTGCGTTTGCCTGAGTGACATTTGTCGTTGGCGTAAAAAATACACCAAAAGCATAAACAGCAAAAAATAAGAAAAAGCGTTAAAAAAAACCACGGCAGAAGTCAAAGTGTTTACTGTGGGCGGGCAGCAGTCGTTTGAGTTGGAATCTGTTGAGGTGGGCCGTGTGCTGTGGTGTGGTGAAGTTGAGTTCACAGACAAACCGCAGCTGCAGCTGCCAAGAGAGATGCCAAAAAAGTTATAGTGGAATGTATGCTGCATGTGCTTCTAAGATTAGATTCCAAGAAGCAGAACATAAAGATTAAATGAATAAGTGTTTACTTAGTATTTTTAATAAAGTTATTCATATTAAGAATATAATGCTAATATCGAAATTCCCACTAAGTAAAACTCACACATCCGGCTCTATTACAAATGTAATCAATTGTATTTAATTGCTGGTTCTAAGCTGGCTCGCATTAAACAAAAACAACATCAACCACAAAGCTGTTTAGTTGTCAAAGTGAACGCTTATGCTAGTACTTAAGACATGCATACACATACATATGTATATGTACAGATACATATGTATTGTATCTTGCATGTCTAATTTGTATGTCTCTCTTTTGAGTGTAATCGATTCGTTTCGCCGTGATCAAGCAGCTATTCAAAAGCACATAAAATTTGCTCGTTTCCATTACACCCCACAATTTGTCTCTCTCTTCATCCGACAACTCTTTTTTCTATATTTTTTTTCGTAAACAGCAGCAGTTGCAGCAGTAGACATAACAGCAACAAAGTTGAAGCTGCGTTTGTTTGTCGCGTGGTCTGCGCACTCTCTCTCCCTCTCCCTCTATCGTTTTCTGCTGCTGCTGCTGCTGCCTGCTGTGTGTGTGTGTGATGTGCGTGGGCACGAGAACGGAAACAGCGCGCAGTCAGCGTCGGCGTTGTGTCTCTGTCGCTGTTGACGTTACGTCAATGAGATGAGTTAGTGTGAGTGCGTCTGTGTGTGTGCGTGTGTATTTATTTGTTTGTTTGTGTTGGCCTATGGCTTACAAAAACAACATAAAAGGTAAAATCGTTGCCTATTGCCGCGCTGTCTGCGGCGGCTAATTAGGTAACGTGCCAGATACAACAACAACAACAACAACGAGAACCCCCCCCATGATAAGAGCAGCGCAGTCGCTGCGCCGCAACAACGACGCAAATAGCAACATAAATTTTGCACACAAACACGAAAACACACACAACACACGCACGCTAACAGCAAAATCCAATAAGAAAGCAAACTGCCAGGCTGTCTGTGCCAACGACTGCCTCGTCGCGGCTTTTGCTGTTGTTGTTTTGCTTTAGTTTTGCTTTTTGCAAAAATAAATTTAATTTTGTAGCCATTAATTTTCCACTCTAGATACGAGCGCGAGACTCTGCCAACCACTCGCTTGCACCCGCAGACAGCAGTCAGTAGCAGCAGAACGCTCACTAATTAAATAACTAAAGAGTTTTTATAATTGTTGGCTTATTTCCATTTCCTTCTGCTTGGATGCTTTGTGCACTGCACACGGACAGCCAGGCAGACAGCTGCAATGCACGCACGCTTATAACGGTTTATTACGAACGAAACAGGGCGGCAAGTAGTAAAGGGAGACCGAGGGAGAGAGCGAGATAGCAGCTCCAGCACGACGTGAGCTTTTAAAGTTTTTCTTAAGTTCGATAATTTTATTTTTTGCACAATTAGTTAACATTCTTGTTTATGTAAACACGTACATACACACATACATATATATTTATATATATATATATATATATACTTGTTCGATTGTGTGCATAATAAATTAACGTCTTTTTTTTATCGCTTTAATGATAAGCCGTTTTGCTTGATTGGTCTAAAGCGCATAAATAGCAAATAAACAAAGCGAACAAAAGTGTTGTTATTACTATTGTTGTTGCTTGATAAGACTCAGGGGCTAGCTTGTGATATGTCTATTTGTATGTGTGTGCATGTGATATCATATGCCAAAATGAGCGGAGGGAGTGGAAGGAAAGGGAAGAAAGGGGGTGTGTGTGTATGTGGGAATCAGGTGGAGTGGACTTAATAAGACTTAACCTTGAGAATGTGCGATAAAAGGAAAAATATGGCACAAGGCAAGCAAAAGAAATGCCAGTGAAAAGAGACATGAAAGTTCAAAGCATAGAAGTCAATTAATGTGCAGACTTTTGCGTATCCAAATTAAATGGTTTCCATATTTATTAAAATATGAAAAGCTGCTGATTTATACGACCAACATTTTTATTATACTTACTAAGGTAAACTAGACTTATCAGAATCATCTGATATCATGCTCATATATATAAAGTAAGCTTTGAGAAAGAAAAAGTTATGAAAACTGAAGAAAAAAAGTAGTACATGATATAAACGTAATGCTGGCGTACATTCAAATCAAATCAGATTTCTTGATAAGAACTGTTTCTGGTTTTTTTCAAGAAAATGTAAGTATGCATAAGTAAAAATAAATAAAATGTACTTTACTGTGTTAGCTTTACATTTTAGAATATGGCATACCAAAATGAAAATGAGGAAGTAGGGAATGCTATCGAACAACCAGCTACACTTGACGAAGAATTAATCGAAAATCCAGAATCCAGAATTGTCATCGCAGGGCCACGACGCAGTACTCGCATCGCAGCCCAGCAGCTGAAACGCAAATTGATCGAGGAGAAGGAGGAGCAGGATCAGCGCATCAAGAAGCGCATTCGTGTCGAGCAAATGGGAGGGATGATTGAACAAGTGGGGCGTGCCACACCCGGCGTCTACATAAGAATACACAATGATTTATTTTGGCTGTTTGACATCGAAACCTAAAACAGTCAAAGTGAATGATAAGATTTGATATGCCACAGTTTTATGTTTGTTATTTTTTGGAGTTGTTATATTTTTAAGTTATAAATTATATTGTGAAAATAATTAACGTTTAAGGTTTTCTTAAGATAAAAATAATCTAATTTTTTTATTTTCGTCCTGTGAACAGTATAGTATATAGTGTATAGTGCAGAACCCCAATTTATATTTAGTCCTAAGCTATAGATAAATATAGAGGAAGAAATATTATTTAAGTATACAAAGGAAATCATACTCAAATCAGTAAAAAAAAAAAAACAATCTAGTAGTCATACAAAGCTTTTTTTTCTCTGATAACACACACAACATAAAAATCTTCGAGAGAAAATAGTCAATTAATATCAACCATAAAAAAATTAAAAATATCGGGGTAAAAATCTGAGAAAAAATATAAAGTTTAAGAATACGCTAAGGATTCAAAATAAATATAAATAAGGAGATGAATTTGGCTATCAAAGAGCAGGCAAAACACGAAGTGCCAAAAAAAAGATGCAGTAATCGAACAAAATGCCATGAACGAAGATGCAAATCCGGTGCCTCCTCTGCGTCGCAGCACTAGAATCGCTGCAGAAGATGCTCAAGCGCCAATTGACCAATGTGGAGTTAAAACAAGACAAGGGGTGCAACAGCGAAATAAACAAAATCGTGGCAGAAAGGCGAAATCTTAAATTTGCACATAAGTGCAAGATTAACTATTTTAAGTTGAGTTGAGTTATATATTTTTATTATAAATGTTCCATAATGTTGTATTCGTTGTTCTTGGCTTAGCTTACGCCTCCTCTTGCTACACAAAGAGGCGTATTAAAGGCCATAAATTAAATATTTGACTTATATTTTCGATTTCGTATCTCGGTCTGAAATTCATAGGAAATGGTAAATTTGTTCTGGTATAAAACCAGTGACATCAGTTCCATGACGAACTTGTACAAATTGAATTTGCTTACCGCAACTGGAGTTGAACATAGACACCCTGTAAGCGATGTCTACTGCTCATTGGGGTCTGACAACTTGTAGTAGAACAAGAGAGACACATGAACGGAATATATTCCTCTGGTGCAGGGTATTTGTGGCTTTGTTGTTTATTATTACTAAACGTGTTATCATCGCAAATGATAAGCAGTCAACCAAACAAACGACAAACTAACTCTATATCAAAAGTTCCCAGCAGAATTACGTAATAAATATTACTATTTTTCAGATAATGTCCAGTGGACGTTTTATATTCATGTTATTGCCAGGTTTTAATTAAGAATGCGACAAGAGATAGAGAGAGAGAGAGGGATAAAAGCGAGAGGGATAAATCGGGACATGGGAATCGTTGGGATACGGTGGATTTGTAAGCTCATGATTTAAGCAGCTCGTATATAAAGCTCACGGATAGACTTCAAAAGCAGGCAAAGGCTGAAAGAGGAGGAGGCAGAGGGGCGGTTGCAGAGGCTGGCCGTTGGCGGTGGCATTCATAAAATTAATCCGTCGCGCAATAATTTTTCGATTTAATTTCGGTTTCTTTTATTTTTTTAAATTTAAAGCGGGGCTCAGAGAAAATCTTCAGGCATGTCAAATTGAGTTCCATTCAAAAAAGGAGAGCGACAACGAACAAAAAAAAAAAAAAAAAGAAGAGAATACAAAAGAAAATCAACAAAATGCGGGCAAGTTAAGCAACGCGCAATGCGGCTGTCAAAAGATCTTAACGAAGAACAACAACGAGCAAAATAAAACGAATAAGAAACGATCCTGGGCAGCGCGATGAAGAAGACTTACAAAAGCAACAAAAGCAGAGGGACGAGCAGAAGGGGCTACAGTT
The DNA here is from genome assembly GCA_035042045.1 of Drosophila melanosoma. Taxonomy (NCBI): domain Eukaryota; kingdom Metazoa; phylum Arthropoda; class Insecta; order Diptera; family Drosophilidae; genus Drosophila; species Drosophila melanosoma. The sequence continues at coordinate 770,730 of JAWNLY010000049.1, forward strand.
GGTTAAGCAGGGGAAGGGAGGGTAGAAGGGCTGTCAGATAGCGCGCGGCGAGTTCGCGCAGTTTCTGTAGTCGTCGACCAAGAACCACACTGAGAAAAATAAAGGTTGTACTAAAGTGAAGCTTGTAAGAACACATTTTTATCAGTGCTTAATAAAGAACATTTATATACTTATTTGAAGATGGTAAAGTCTTTATTTGAACTACGTTTCATACACTGGCTTACTACAAATTATGTTTAAAATAAGATTAAAATACGTTAGTGAACTAATTTGAATCCTTTTTTAAAGAGTTATCATTGTTTAATACGCCTGCATAAAGTATGCTTTTTTATTTTAACATCGTATGACCTTTATTTGAAGATCACTTAGTATTTCACTGGCTTACTTAAAATTATATTAAATAATTCAAGTACTTTTCGAGCTCTTGGTAGACTACAAAGTTTGAAATGCATTGTACTTGATTTCCTTTCTCTCTGTACAAAAAATAACACATATGCACACACACACACAAACACACACATGCGAACGTATTCGGTGTCTTCGGGCCAAGTGAGAAAACCAAGCGCGACACCAACACCAAAAACCGGCTACGGCTCTCGGCTCGGGCGTCTCATCCGACGGCTGTTGGCCTGTGGCAAGGGAATTGAATTGAATTTCCAGTCGACGTTCAAAATTTCAGCCTTTTTGCCTTTTTGAAGGTGTGAAGAAAAAATAAAATACAAAGCACAGCACAACAACAACAACGACAAAGGCACACAGCACGAAATTCTGAAAAACTTTAGAGCAACAACAACAACAATGCCCGAAACGAAACGAAATCAACGGCAGATCTGCCAGAAACTCCAAAGAACAGAAAGACCAAAGAATACAAAAAAAAAAGACGCAGAAAGCCGAAGTTGGCATACCCTGGAATTATTTAAGTCAACTGATACACTTAACTTAAGGGTGAATTAGTAGACAAACCGAGATAGATAGATTAATAGAGAATCGATTATTAATTGCTCAACCGGAATATATTTATTTTGTACATCTTTGCTGCGTTTCACAACAAAATAATATACCCGCTTGCAAGGGCAGACAAAAAGAAGCAGGCAGAAAACTGGATTGTGCCTGGTCGGGTCGTTTTCCAGAGACAAGGCATGGGGCAGACTCTTTGGGATTTCAGAGGGTTTTTTAGTTTTATTGTTGTTGCCGTTGTTGTTGCTGTTACTTTTCTGGCTATGATCTCTCCGCTCCGTGTGTTAGAAGCATCTGTTTCTTTGGTATTGGATTTTCGTGTTTTTGTTGTTGTTGCTTTTTGCCACTTCGGTTCGGAGAGTTCTGACAGGCCTCAAGAACTGAAGGTGAAAAGTACTTATAATAAGGAAGCCCGACGGGTAAATGGTTAAATGGTAAATGGTCACATTAAGATTACCGTGTCCTCAACTCGTGTGGACTACACCCGATAATATTATTATTATTATTGTTGTCTGCTTGAGTTCGTTTTTCAAAAGACTTCATTTCATTTTTTCTTTTACTTTTTTCTAAAGATGACTTTTGGTATTGAGCTGTTTGAATTGATTTCTATGACAATCTACGGAATGCCAACAAAAGTTTGGAATTAATTCTTTAAGATCTTTTTAAACATACAAAAATATGTATAGATTACATAGACATGGTGCTCGTTATACTATCTTGTAAGCGGTTTCTTCGTGGGAAACTATTTTCTTATCTATATTTCTTGCATATTGAATTAAAGTCGTTCATGCTTATTAAAAGATTGCTTTTATTTTACAATAACATATCTTCTCACATGAGATATATATATTCTCTAGATGGCTACCATAATTTCTAAACCTAATTGAATTATGGTTTAGCATAATAACATAATTTAATTCCACAAAAATTTATTTTATTTCAAAAATTTATCAACAAGTTTTGTGTTTTTTTTTGGTTAGCTTTTATTAAATTGTAATTTATTTTCGAAAGATTTTTGTTTGCCAAGACATCTGCTAATCCCGACGCTACAAAGCAGCGAACTCCGCATTGTGTTCCACAGGTGTGCACGTAATTCAAACACACACACACACAGACACAAGCGGACTGACAGTGGGCATAGAAAGAGATACCCACACAAAAAAAACAACATCAAGAAAAAACTATTCAACTTCGAACCGAATCTGATTTCTGAAACTGATTGTGAATGCGTTGCTGCTGCTGTTGTTGTTGTTGCTGCCACACAGTTGACGTTTCTTCCCAACGTCAGTTCGAGTTAAAGAAAAATAAAACCTACGAGGAATCCTCCGCATATAGGCAGACACACACACATGCCCAGTTCAGTTACAGATACAGATACAGATAGAGGCAGAGTTTTGTTTTTGCTGCCACATGGAGGCGACTCGACGCGTCGCTTGGCTTAAATTGGTTTTTATTGTTGCTGCTGCTGCTGCTGCTGCCACTGCTCTGCTCTGCTCTGTTACTGCCTCTGCTGCAACACATGTCCATTGTTGGTGTTGCCGCATTCGTTTTGACCATATTTCTTCTTGTTATACCAGTCTGCTGCTTCTTCTTCATTTTCTTTCAATACCCTTACTAATAGTTTTATGATTTTATGTGCCGATATATCTCCGACTTCAAAGTCTTATATATTCTCAGTCTCCTTCAATTGATGAATCGTTTTAGTTCGGTTTGATTTTTTAACAACACTGATGAAACTTGGTAAAAATTACTTTTTATAGATTTGGATTATAACTGTAATAAAATCTATTGAATGGACAACTACTATATATTAACTACATTATTTCTATATTATAATAATTATTAATATTTATAACAATTTTTTTTTGTCCCAGATCATTTATCAACGTTTTCAATGTCACTTCTGGAAGAGTATTTAAACTTTGGCACCTCAAAGATACGTCTTGTCTTATTTTTTTTGTACCTTTCTTTGAAGTCGCATTTAATTCTTTAGCTTCTTGGTTGGGCCTTTTGTTGTGCTTGTGTCTTGTGTGTTGGGTCCGACTCCGACTCCGATCGAGGCAGAGGTGTGAAGAAAAGAATTTTTCTGTGCAATAATCTTGATGCCTTTTTAAGATTTGTTGTCCAGCACTCGCCTTAGTTGGACTTGAAGCTGCATTTTACGTTTTTTTCTGCTTCCCCTCGTGCCTTTTTTGTTTTGTTTCGGTTGAAAAATGGTTTTCGGCTGGGGCAATAAAGGGGGATGATGGGTCAGGGGAGCTGGAGCTGAGCTTAAGAAAATTTACGCCATAAAATGTGAAAATAATTGGATACACTACTCAAGACGCTTGCATCGCATCTTTCTTCTTTTTTTATTTTTGTGAATGCATTTCAAATTGCTAATGATGAGAGCCAGAGAAGTTGCAAGTTGCAAAAAAGTCAGCTCGATTTTGGCCTTGCCACAACAGAAACAGATTCCTTCCGTGAGACAAGCAACGTAACGAATTTTATGCAGCAGACAGCCCCCGTCTACCACCACCCGCCCCTCTCGAACAACCAAAGTCAGTCAGCCAGCCAAGCATTAAATGCATTTATTTATGAGATCCCCCCTCAGCCAAAATGTATTCGATATAATCTTGGCTAAAATTGCTTGGCTCATATGCATATGATGCGCATAATGCGATATTGAATTTAAGTAGAATTCACACCTTGAGGCCAGCACTTGAATACACGCCCCTCTATTCTTCCCTCTCTCTCCACAACACACACACACACATACACACTCAATCGTAGTAAGCCACAGAATGTTTCGTGCGTGATTTAAAGTGTTCAAGCGAGCTGAGCGTTAAATGATATGGAAAAAGTTAACATTGGCTTGGGGTTTTTTTTATTCAATTAATTGTTAGTTGTGCCATTAATTATCAGGGCTATTAACTGATTTCAACAGAGATTTAACAAGGCGCAGCGAATAGCACAATATTAATGCTTGAACTACTTTAGATTAGTGCAAAAATAGGAAAAGTGGCGGAGTCTACAGTGTGAAAATATATTTACACTCAAAGAGTTGGAAAGGGAGGGCGGTAGCTGGAGGTGGAATTGATTAGGGAAATGTGCAAGCATTTCCCAGTGGAAACTATAAAGCTCGAAGAGCATATATTTATTTAGTTAATGTAAACAAAAACAAATTAGAAATTTTGAAATATATTATTATTTTTATTTAATCTGGCCTAAAAACCGTCTACCAATTTTAAAAACGTTTTAACATTGCTTTTAATATTTCTTTAAATTTAAAATGAAAGTTTCAAATTATATAAAATGCATTAAAAATTAATATTATCTTGCAATAATAATAATAAACGAAGCCATTCTTATTAGGTGTTCGGTTTAAAATACGAATGATATTTATAAGTTAGCTCCTTACGTAGTTATTGCTTACTTATCACATCTGAAAAGCACTTAGCAATATTTATACCCGTAACGTGACTTTCTGGCTAATTCATAAATATTTTAGCACATTGTGAAAACCCGGCTTTGGCACAAAACAATATGCAATAAAACCAAAACAGATGTAGAGAAAAAAAACCCCCTCAAGTACTGCAAATGTGGTTAAAGTTATCAGGCCAACTGAAATCTACAGCACAGCACAGCACAGAATGCATTAACACCTCTTCTCATGTGCTCAATGCAACAAAACACACATTTGCGCTCCGACCCCCATTTACCCCCTGTACTCCCGAGAACCTCCAACTCCCACTCAGATATTTGTTTTGTATTTGCCAAGCCCTTGTAACAACAAACTTTTTTTCTTTGCAAAGCTTCAAAAGCAATAAAAACAACAGCAATGAGTACAACAAGTGCAATGTGCACAAATCGTGCAAAAAGTATGAGTGCTGTAGTCGGGAGTGCTCGAATAGTAGATAGCCTAAACACAAGTCCTTGTCTGAGGAGTAAAAACCCTAAGTCGAAATCTTTGCCTAACATAAACCTTTTCGATTTTAAAATTAAATTTTTTTTAAAATCGCGTTTGTCAATTTTAATATAGGCATGATTAAAAATCGATATTAAAAGATCTGGTTTTTGAAAACCTGTTCAGTTTCAGCTGATTTTCGCAAAAAATAAATTCACATAAATTTAAACCCTGAATAATGTTCAAATCATGATGAACATGAGAAGCTTATAGCAAGTGAAAAGTAGACCAAAACTCGGATATGCTCCTTCATCTGTAACAAATATTTGCACTTCATTTGCTTTTAGGACAAAGAAATTAAGAGCAAAAAAGATGAAAGCAAAATAAGAAAAAAGGGCAGAGCAAAAAAATAAATAAATAAAGCTGGCACGAACTACAAAAACGATAGAGGAGAGCTCATAACTAAATTGCATTAAGTGTAATTATAACTAATTAGACAAATAAAAAATAAAATAACAACAACAAAGAAAAAAAAAGCCGCATAAGTAGCACACATAAAAAATAGGGAGAAAAGACATTTTTATGAAATTGCTTTTGGTGTGCTTGTTTCTCTCCACCTCCTCCGTCTCCTTCTCATTCTACTGCTGTTCGCGACCATGGCAAATGATTAAAGCCAGTGGAAAATGCTGTTATTGTTGGAAATGAGATGCGATTAGTTGCATTGGCAAAGCATGCAATCAAATTAAATGAAATCCCCATATATAATTGATTTAATTGCTCAAATATTTGAGTCACCCCAATGGAGAAATGGCATTTCAAATGACTAATCAAATGACTAATCAAATGACTTAATTAGATGCCCGGAATAACAATGAATTCTTAGATAGTTATGAAACTACAGTTCCATCATCTCTATTTTTTATTCAGTCAATAATTGAACTAAACTCAAATTTATGTAAATTCAAAAAAATGATTCGTTACGCTTTGGTTAGGGAACAAATACTAATAATTTTTGATCATGCTGTCAGATTTGCTCTTTTATTTAACTCATGAAATAAAAGGCGCAAGGCGGCGAGGCGACTGTACTGCGGATTTGTACAATTGCTTGCTTCAATTACCAGACAACAACAACAACAACAAATGTAGATACAAAAGCAGAGCAGATTGAAAGGCAGCAGCAATGGGCATTAAGCTTAAGCCCATAGATGAATTCTTTTCAGCTTTAGCTACGGTCAAAACACAGAGAAAGAGAGAGGGAACGAATGCACAGCGTACGAGTGAAACGGGCACAATGAACCTGCGGGGCAAAGAGGCCAAAGGACAGTGGGGGCAGGGGTGGCAGGGGGCAGCCGCCAGGCAAAATAAATCATTTAATATTGCGCGCGCTATTTATCATCTAACATTGCTGCATATCATTCTTCATCTTGGCATATACACACACACTCACATTTACATATACACGAGCGCACAGTTGGGTGCCCCGAGAGGAGTAGACAAAACCGTGAAAAAATTTCTTTGCTGTGTATGAACGACGGAAAAACACTCTGTACTTAGCAGTGTTTATTGATTAAAGTAGCTGTTGCATGCCATGAATTGCTAGGCGAGTATATATAATTGTTGCCAAAGGAACTGATCAGGAATACATAACCCCCATATAAATTCACATATTTCTCTATCTGCCTGCTAAACACATTTACCAAGCACCCCAATATGCCCCATTGCGTTCGTGTTTTTTTTTAATGAGTGAAATAAAAGTGGAAGTAGCAATAGTGAAGGCAAAAATTAGCGTGAATGAAAACTGATGTGCTTGAGATGGATGCCAATGTTGGGGACAGGGGTAGGAGGAGGGGGTTTGCCTGTAGAGATAGGGAATTTAGGTGTGGGGGAAAGGGATTGTGGCTGCACTCATATAAACAAATTGCGCCAAGCGAAGCAGCCAAAATGTCTGCCACGGCTATAAACTAAACAGCGTGTGTATGTATGTATATACCTTTCTATATAAATGTGTGAAAGAAATGTACAAATGTTTGACTGTCTAACTGTCTGTCTGTCGATTTGCCGTATCTTTTTTCTGGTGAACGATTCTGTGTGTTGTTTATTCGTCACTTTAACACGTTCGATGCTGACGCGAGCGCAGTCAGCGACTGCGACGGTGACTGCGACAGCAACGTCACTGACACCGACACACACACACATACACAAAACAAACGCTGCAGCAGAATTTATTTTTATTTAATGCGCGCCTTGCATATGCTTCTTTGTATGTATGTATGTGTTGCATGTCTATCAAGATTGAATTTGGATTTTCGTTAATTGTTTTGATTGTTACCGCCGAAGCAAATTCGTAACAAATACTTAAAATATAAAAAAAAAACTATGTTTGTACTTACATGTGTGTATGTATTTATTTTGTTTTTCTGCTACTATTGCTGCTGCTGCGACTGTGATTTTATGCTCGCGCTCTCTTCGGCGCTCTTTCTCTCACTTACTCTCTTTTGGTCACACTTGCACTCGCTATTAGAATTTTTTTTTGGTTGCCTTGTATGAAAATTGCAACGCGTTTGGTTTTATTATGTGTTATCAAACATTCCTTGTGTGCATTGATTGAAATATTTAGTGTTTTTGTAAAGTTTTGTATTCATTCGTAAGACACACGCGCTTTTGTTTTCGATTAATTAAGCGTAGAGAAACAATGCGCGTTACGAACGCGACACTATGTCAACCTTCCGCTTTGACAACTGAACGAGAACTGATTGTAAATATTCCATATATCGATACGTCGAGTTGTTCAGCTGCTGCTGCTGCACTCCGATAAGATCAGGGCTGCCTGATTAACAATGTTGGAAAACTCAGTATTTTCTTCATTTAAAAATGTACAAATAAAATGGTCTAATTTATAGTTTAAAGCAAAATTTAAAAATGGCAAAAGTTTTGGGTATAGAAATAACCATACTGCGCATCATTATATAGCAGCAACAAAATATCATTCATTACACTTGCTCGCTGTTTTACAGACAAGCAGTGCTGTATAATTTCGCTTGAACAGCTGATTTGTTTTCGGCAATGTCGCTTTTACACACAATTACAAAATCAATACCAAATCGGCTACTACTCAAAGCAAAGCCCCATCAAGAATCCTCAATACGTGAGACACCTGTGCGTAAGATATGGGGCTATGTTGCAGTGGCATTCAATCAGGTGGACGCGGAACGCTTGGCACGAGTGGGTCCCAATCGCCTATGCGCCGAATGGTTAGTTAAAAACGGCGGCGGGGTCCGCTTCACCGATAATCCCTCCAAGCTGTGGAAGGACTACAATATGCTGCCATCAGAAACAACACCGTTTCGAATTAAGGTTGTCGACGCCTCCAATGCCTCCGTGATGAAAATCGGTTTGGAACATTTCAAGAACTGTGATCAAATCGACACAGTGATCTTTCACAATTGCAAGCATCTGGAAAGCGATGGTCTGGTTGGACTTACACATTTAACCGATTCCCTGACAAACCTACAAGTGTCGGGCTGCTATAACATCAACGATTCGGGCCTGGCCATCATTAGTGAGTTAAAAAATCTTAGGCAGTTGCTCATCTTTGACATGTTGTACGTGAAAGACATGGATGAGGTCGCCAAGAGGCTCAAGTCTAGTCTGCCCGCATGCGATATCCAAGCCACCAAATTTGCTGAACAGCTTAAAAATGATTAAAATAGCCCTTATAGTTGCCTCCCGGGACAATTTATTGTTGTTGATATATATGCAAAGGCTTATATATAATTGTAATAAAATGTTGCAACCAAGATTTGGAATTTTGAAGAATTGAAAGCAAATAGCCTTCATATATGTGTTAGCATGTCGTAAGTAGCATTAAATTTAAATATTGTGATCAAAGTTTATTATAATGCACTCTTTTTTTCACAGAAAACTCCAAGCTCGATTTGAAAACAGGTTTTATAACATTGATTCATTAAATGATATTTGGAATTTCCATTGGAGCAGGAATCAAATAATCAAGATAATAAATTCTGATTAGAACAGCTTTAAACTGAGAGATTAGTTAAGTAAAGACCAAAAAAATTTGGAACACAAAATTATAAAGAAACTATAATTATTTATGGAAAACCCATTGTTTAATTTGTTATATCAGGTGAAATTTGTGCCTTATTTAATTTATAAATACTATTTTTGGTGTTGTTCAGTGCAGTCTATATATGCTTGCTTAGTAACTAGTTAATCAGTTTAGGATGCGGCCAATATATAGGGGCGTATATCCTCCACATCGAACAGTTGCTCGGGCGCCACACGCTCCCCGCACATCGGACAGTCGCCATTCTCCGAGAGTATGCTGCAGATAGTCGGAAATATTTATAAATATATTTATATAGATGTATATAATATTTTTATGTTGACTCACTTCTCCATTTCGGCGCGAAAGCAAAGGAAATCGCATTGTGGACACGAGGTCATCTGCTGTTTAATAATGTGCTGACCCGTCGCTATGCAAATGGGCAGCGTTGTTTTGCAGCTGTAGCAGGTGACCTCCATGTTGGCCAAGTTGGCATCACAAATGGGACACTCCATGGTCTCATCATCGATCTCATCCCGCAGCTGCTTAATGCCCTTGGGCGCCTTGCGCACAATCGACTCAATCTTCTTGACATAACGCCCGTCCAGCTGATTGCGGTAATCGGGTCGCATCAGCATCGAGGCATAGGTAAAGGCGGATTTCTTGAGACCAGCACGATGGCATTCAATGACCGTCGACGTCAATATGGGCACAATGTCTGCAAGGGATTAGACGATATTTTTAATAAGGATCTTCGATCTCAAATGGTTTAGCTTACGCTCTGGGAACTGTGATATGCAGGCGGCGACCTGAACGAGCAGCTTAGCAGCCAGCAGATGATTGCCCAGCTTGACATGGATGCGCACCAGCGTATAGCGATGCAACAGTATCAAATTGTGACGCATCTCCGCCGTAACCGAGAGATTATTACGTCGTAGCTCCTGGTACATGGAATAAAGCAGGTCCCGTGCTGATTTATAATTGCCCGCCAGTTGCTCCTGATTGGCAATAATGACGGCAGTCTTAGCCGCATCCTTGTAATGCTTGCGTGCCATGTACAAGCGGAATAGATAACGAGGATCCTTGGGCACACCATCCGATTCACCGAGCAGAAACTCAATCAGTTGCGTCGCCAGCTGCTCGTTGTTCGATGTTGCCACACAGTCGATGGCCAGCGATAGTGCTTGAGATTCCTCATTGCTAAAAGCGGAGGCTTTCAGCAGGAAACGCAAAGCTTTGGTAAATTCACGTGCAAGAAAGTAATATTTGCCCGCCAGCAGCGTATATTTCTCGCTCTCGAAGTAATGCGCAAGCGCCAGATAATCCGCCGACTTGGCATTTTCGTAGCGTTCGAGGAGTTCGCCATGACGCCGCAACTTGTTGTGCCGCTGGGCCAATTGAAAGGCTTCCTCCACACAGCCGCAGATGACAAGGAACTGCAACGCCTGTTCAATATCATTGATTTTCTGATAGAACTTGGCGAGCAACTTGGCCGCATCCATTGAGCGCGATTCGAGTACAATTTCGGAGGCAGCATGTGGGTCGCATAGGTGATCTAGATAGATTCGCACACAGGCATCCAAGTCGCCAGCAATGCGATAGCTTCTGATGGCCTCCTCAAACTGCCCATCCGATTCCTTGGCCTTTGCATAGGCGGCATGCAGCTTGCTGCTCTTCACATGCACCAAAATATTGTTGGCCTTGTGCCACATCTTTAAAGCTATATAATGGCCACAGGCCTCATCGAAGAAGCTGCCCCTCTCATAGAGACCAGCAGCCTCAGTGAGATGACCCACAGTGGCGAGTAACTCGGCACAGTCAAAGAGCAACTGCTTATCCTGCAGCTCCACAGCATACTGAATCTGTTAAGGGAATAATAAGATTAGCATATAACTGCGATAGATTGATGGAAATGGATTGAAATGGTGCTTAATCTGTGCCGAGCAAGAAGTAATCATTAGATTCCTCTTCTTCCACTTCAACAGAAATCGTTTCTTTGTTTGCTTACGCCACGTCGAAAGTCGCCAGCTCTGATTGAGGTGCGTGCAATGCCCATTTTGCACAGACGCACATGCTCCTCGTATTCCGGCGAGCTGTGCAGCAGCAGCGAAGGCTCCGCATCCTCATTATTGATCAAATCCTCCTTGTAACCCTTCTCATAGTGATACAATGCATCAGCATAGTTGCCACTAAAAAAAAAACACAAATTTTAATTGGGTCTTAAATAGAAAAAAAGGATTCTTACGTGAATTCCAACTGCTGAGCATATTCACGTGCTATAAACGGCACCTCCAGCGGCTCATATTTGTGGGCCAGCAGCAGCGCCTGATCCCATTGCAGCAAATCCCGGCTGAGATCGAGCGCTGCACGCGTATAAACGCCCTTCAGCAGATACTCCTTAGCCTGGTCGTATTGACCCAAGAGCATACAACAGCAGCCGCTCAACATGTGCAGATCCTCGATATAGCGTATATCCTCCAGAGCACTCACGAAAGCAGCATCACCCAATTGACGATAGGCGCGCAAAGCTATGGCAAGAGAAGGCATATAAGTATTTAAATCGATATATATATATATATTTAGATTAGATGCTACTCACCAATTTCGGGTTCGAGATCGGCAATTGCATGCTCGCCAAACTGTTGCCAGGAGTAATCCATGCGCATCTGTTCGCAGAGCTTGTAGGCCTCATCGTATTTTTTCAGACCGAGCAGCAGCTGAAGATTCTCGCTCTGAATGTTGGCGGGATTGACGACATGTGTGCTCAACGATTGTGTCGCATACTGCCCCCCATCGATATGTAAAGCCATTTCGCCGGCGCACAACAACAACGGCACCTGGCCGGGATTCAGCTTGGATTCCCCCAATTTCTGGGTGTGTCTGCCACGCACCGAGTGGCGGGCAAAGACATGTGTGTAAACTACACGCGAATCGTAGCTGATGAAGATGTTCGGTTGCGTTAGATCCCACAGGCAGCCCACACACTGCTTGGGCATGTCCGCTATGAGCAGCGCCTCCTGATCCAAAGCGGGCAAATAGACAAAACCCTGGCCATGCTCGTCGATAAAAATAGTTTTGGTGCCTTCGACATCGGTGAAGAGTTGCCTGATCCCGTTGCTATGACGATAGACGGTACAGGTGTCCCACTTCTCAAGCGAGTAGAAGACCAGGTGGCCAATCTGCAAAGGAATAAGGAACAAAATTTAACAAGCACAATCTATAAATAATTATTAAACGCACATCGGTGGCAAAGATAAGCAGCTCCTGGCTGAGGGCAAAGCACGTGATAACCGCATCGCTGGGCATGGTGGGCAGCGCACTGGGAAAGCTTGCCTGGAGTTTGTCCTTGCAATTGGGATTATCCGCTGCAATGGCTTGCAGTATCAATTGGGGTGGACACAGAGCAGCGCAATAATCCGCATTCAGTTTCATTGCCACAATATCGTGCGGCAAATCACGTTCGCTCAATGGACGCGGCTCATCGCCCAAACTCTTGCCGAGATCATAGAACCAGACATGCTTGTCCAGCCCTGCAGCAAAATTGTACGGTCCAATGGCCAGAAAAGTTGGCTCCGTTTCCAGGGGCAGGCGAAATGGTAATGCCTTTGATTTATCCGGCGCATAGACATAGATGGAGACCTCTGCTAGGCTGCTCAGCATGACGAGGCGCGGAGCGGAGACGGCAAACATATGCGGCAGCTTGGTCACATAGGTGTAGACGGTGCCCACACTGGTGGTAACAGCCAACAGTTGTCCATCAGGTGACCAGTCAATCATTTGAACCGTCGCATGATCCGGCACAGTGATAATGCGTTCCGTCTCCTGCAGATTGGTAATCGAGTGGATTTTGATGCTGTGCGGGGAAGTAAAATCACTGGAGGATAAGAAGGACTACAAGTTTAATTCCCTACTCACTTGTCATCCCCACAGGAGGCCACAATGTCCAGCGTTGGGCAATAAGCCAAGCCTGTCAGCGTATCTTTGTGATTCCTCACCTGCCACAGCTCTTGGCCGACGTCTTTGGGATGCGTGGATATGGCCACAACATGGCCATTGGAGAAACCCAACAGGATGTAGCCATCGCCAAACCATTTGTGCTGCAACAGCGAACCGTATCGACTCTGAAAGCCCAACTCCGTGGGATTCTCCGGCTGAGGCAAATAGTACAGAAACAAAGTGCGTTTGCCAATGATCATGCTGAGCGCATTGTCACCGGGCAAACGCTCATCGTTGGACATCTCGGCAAAGTACATGTCCGTCGGAGCATCGCGCAGCTGAACGATTCTCACTGTGTCCCCATCCTCGCTGCTCAGCGAGAAACTCTTGTCGTCGGAGCCGAGCGCGAGCAAATTCTGTGCAGACCACGCGCCGCATGTAATCCGCTTATTGTGCTTGCCCAGCACCGGAGTACGTTTGCCACTCCGATGATTATATATGGCTAGATTGCCACGGCCTGTGCCGACGGCGAGCAACTGTTGCTGCTTGGACCACAATATACAGGTGAGTGGATCACGCAGCCCGGACTCCACTGTAATCTTCTGCTGTGTGGCATAATCCCAGAGCGTCACATTCGGTGAACTGCTAGTGATGATGCCCAAGAGTTCCCCATCCGAATCCCAGGCAAAACCCGAACACAAACTGAAATGTACATAAGCTTAAGCACATTTTTTTATGTATACTTATCAATCTACATATTACCCGGATAGGATGATGCGCTGCACCAGCTGCCCTTGGCGATTGTACAGGGCGACGGAACCATCGGTGCCCGTTGTGGCCAGCAAAGCTCCCGCGCTCTTCTGCCAAATGAAGTAAACATCACCGATGCCGTGCGGTTCATCGTATTTGTATAATATCTTCTCAAACGACATTTTCACCACACACACTCGCAACACACTAGAAGCTCATCTTTATGCCCAGGCTTTGCTGCATTTTTGTGATTGTCCAGGAAGGTTTTTTCGCTTTTTTTGTTTATGCTTTTTTACCGTTGCTATGGCAGCAACAAGTAGTTTTCAAACGATGCTTTTCATTGCTGCAGAATACAGTGTGACCGCATATGTAGAACTTTATATGGGCAAGAAATACTGCAGACTGCTAACAGCTGTTATAATAATAATGATATAAACAATTAAGTAATCGTTGTTCTGCTGCATTTTTAAAGAAAAGTAACTTGAATATATTAAGTACCTTTTATATTTCCATTTATTATGAATTAAGTAGTTCATAAGAGTTCGCTTTTTTGCTTATGCTGTTTTACCGTTGCCATGACAGCAACATGTACTTTTAGTATGATCGGGTGAATTTGGTTTTTTCTGACCTGCTTCAACAAGTAGGTTTCAAACGACGGTACTCGATACTAACAACAAAACAATGTGAACGTTGGTTAAAGTAGAAAATACCAAAAGACAATTTTCTTCTGCGCAGCGAACAGCTGTAATAGTAATGAGAAAAAGAGTTTGTTCTTAAATTTTAAACACAATAATTATTTAAACTTATAAACTTGGTCAATACACCTAGCTAACTTTAAGCAATTAAGATGTCGGATGATCTGCCCGATGAATTCGATCTGATTGTTGTGGGAACAGGTAAGCTTTGCTTTATTTTCTCTTCCTTCCACTGACGATGACTCATAAATCTTCTGTCAGGCTTCACAGAATCCTGCATTGCAGCTGCTGCCAGTCGTATTGGCAAAACGGTGCTGCACATCGATGCAAATGAACATTATGGTGATGCATGGAGTTCCTTTAATCTGGAGGCATTCAATTGTGTGTTGGATCACCCCAATTTCACGCTGAGGAATGGAAGCTACGCTTGGCATGCGCACGGTTCGGAGGAAGCTAATGAGAAGATGGAAACATCGACTTGGACACGTGAAATGCTGTTGGAGAAGTCGCGTCGCTTTAGTTTAGATTTGAGTCCACGTGTTGTCTACTCCGCCGGTGAGTTGGTCAAGTTGCTAATCAAATCGAATATTTGTCGCTACGCGGAATTTCGTGCATTGGATCATGTATGCATAATGTCCAACAACGAGCTTGTGTCGGTGCCCTGCTCCCGCAGCGATGTCTTCAACACTAAAATGCTGAGCATGGTCGAGAAACGCATGCTGATGAAATTCCTAACCGGCTGCCACGATTACAACCTTGAGGAGGATGAGCTCTCATTTCGCGGACGCACGTTTGTCGACTATTTGCAAGCGCAGCGAGTGACGAACAAGATTGGCAACTGCGTTATGCATGCGATTGCCATGTGCGATGTCAACACCAGCTTCGAAGTGGGCATGGAGCGCATTAATCGATTCCTGGCTAGCATGGGTCGGTACGGAAATACTCCATTTCTGTTTCCCATGTACGGTAGTGGTGAGTTGCCGCAGTGCTTTTGTCGCCTTTGCGCTGTCTTTGGCGGCGTCTATTGCTTGAAGCGCAGCTTGGATGACATCACTCAGGCGGAGCAGTCCAATGAGCTGCTCGTCAGCAGCGCAGGGAAAACGGTGCGCACCAAGCAGGTTGTATGTGCGCCAGGTCAACTACCAGCCACGCTGGCCAGAGACTACGGCGAGTTGAAACCACACATTTCTAGGGGTATATTTATAACCGCCAGTCCAATCGGCAAGGAGGAGTTGAATAAGGGCGGCGGCGGCGTCAATTTGCTGCGTCTGCTGGCTAATGGCGGAGCCCGGGAGGCTTGGCTTATACAACTGTCTCACCACTCCGGCACCTGTCCCGAAGGATTGTGTAAGTAAAATGGGATGCTGACTGTAACTAAATATGGTATCTTTAATCTTAACTCTTTTTTTCTTCTGCAGATGTCTTTCATTTGACGACGCCAGCTATTAGTGAAGATCCTATCGCTGATTTGGCTGCCTTCTCAGCGCAGCTCTTCCAAACTGCTCCGCCACAAATTCTTTATAGCGCCTATTTCACGCTAACAGCTCAAACCAATCCAAAAGCAAGCACTGCCCTGCCCATTTATTGCACTGCTCCGCCCGCCTACGAATTAGATTATGATGTAGCCATTGCCAATGCACGCGATATCTTTGCTAAGCTTTATGGCGAGACGGAGGAGTTCTTACCACGCGCGCCCGATCCCGAGGAGATAGTTGTCGAGGGCGAGGATCCAAGCGCTCTGAGCGAGCACAGTCTTCCCGACGATCTGCGAGCACAGCTGCAGCAAATGGATATTGCCGAATAGAGACGAGAGGCACAGGCAACTTTATTTAATAATCACTTTATTATATACTTGAGAAAAAATGAGGACTTCTATATACATACTAACATGCTATATATATATATATATATATATATATATCATCGGGACAATTTAAAATTCAAAGAACTAATGTGTTTAGTTTAAGATCATAATCAAATATTTGCTTTTTGCATATAATTCTTTATATATATATTTAGTCTGTAAATTATTTATATAAACTCTAAAAGTTACTATATATATATATATGTGTGTTTATATGTGTATTTATGTGAGTATGTGTGTGTGTGTGTTAAATATATATCTTCGAAAAATAGGCATTCCAATGCGTTATAAAAATTGTTATTCTTTTATTTATTGCTTGACGGTTTCTTGTGGTATTTTTTTTGTGATGCACTTAAAATGTTTCATTTTTTGTTTGTTTTTAAATTATACGAAAAGCACAACGAGTTAATAATGATTTTAAATTAATGTTAATATTATAGTTAACAAGGAAGAACGCACCAAATTAGTCTTAAGGTTTTCTAGTAGGAGCAGCTGGCTTTGAGATGGGGCCTGGGCCGTGGGTTGGGTAGTTGTCCAAACTGAAGAGCAGTTAAATTATATATGCCACACTATTCGAATTTAGAACTCTTTTTCTGTTTTCGTTTGCAAACGTGCATTTTAGAATATATATGTTTTTCTTTATGTAATATCATAATATATCTCAATATATATATAGATATATCTGCCGAATTTTACAACTGTTGTTTTTTCTTATACAAATATATATATCTGATCGGCAATATCTGTTTTTTTCATTCAGTGCATTTTACAATAAAGCTTTCATGTTCTCGTTTCACTTACTATAATCAGCTGCTGTTCAGTTGAGTTATTGTTTTTTATATTATATATATTTATATATATTATTTTCTTATATCTTAATCAGATTGTTGTTGATATTCTGTTGACGTTTGCGCTTCGCGTTCATTGCATCGACAATCGGTTGTCGTTTGGCATTGTATTTCTTATTCAACTGCTCGATCTCCAGCTCCATTTCGTGATCGATATTGCTGAGCCGCTGATTCAGATCATCAAATGTGAGAAATTTAAGGAACTCAAACTCTCCCTCCACAAACGCATGCGATTGTGTGTGCAAATGTTGATGCTGATATGCGGGCGGAGCCTGTGCTGCACCAACTCCAGCACCAGCACCTCCTGGCTGTTGTTGCTGTGAGGGCGTTGCATTATTGCGCAGTAAATTCTGCTGATTGTTGAGCGCAATCAGTTGCTCGTTCATCAGTGGATATGCCATGAGCAAGTGTTGCTGCTGCTGTTGCTGCTGCTGATACTGTTGTTGCTGCTGCACTTGCTGATGCTGCTGTAGTCCATATTGATTGATGGCTGAGATTTGCTGGAATTGCATTTCCATGTTGTGCTCCCAGTTGTTGGCATCATGCGCTCCACTCGCCAAATGTGGCAGCTCCTGTTGAGATTGTTGCTGCTGCTGCTGCAGTTGCTGTTGTTGTTGGTGTTGCTGCTGCTGCTGCAGTTGTTGCTCAACTGCGGCGGGCGAGTATTCTGTGGGCGTTGGCGTTGTTTTGTCGTCGGCACGTCCATCGCCAGCGTTTTTGCGCTCAAAATGATCGAGGAACTGTGGACGATAGCGACCCCGCGGCTTCTGATCATCATTGCGCTTGGCCGCCGTCGAATCATCTGAATCCGAATTGATCACCATGGTGCCTGAGGAGATTAAATACAGCTGATTAATACTGATTGATACCACATTGGGCAGAGACAGAGAGAGAAAGAAACTTTTAGCACATGTTTGAGATAAACACTCATCCGTTGCTTCTTGAATTACTCCAGCTGCACTCGAGATAAACCGAGTTCTTATCTGTGACTGTCTGCTAATGCATATTTAAATATTTATAGATGTATATATATATATATATACATGTCTATGCATATTTATATATTTCACTTGAAACTAACAAAATTTGGTCAAATTATTGCTTGACTCGTGAAACTACTTGCAAACTTTGCAATTAATCCCGATCAGTCAGGATCAGAAGCCGTGCGAGCTTGAAAACTTCTCATTTGCTTTGGTTAAGATTTCAATTTGAGATTTCATTTTTCAGATATTATGTGATCTCATTTCATTAACTTCTTCACTAAAATATTAAAGCGCTAACTAAGCTCAATCTAGGTGGACTCAACTTTAAATTACCACAGTTCTTTCTCTCTCTTCTCCTCCATTCATTACTCACCCAAATTGGACTCCAGTTCAACCATTGTGCCACTGTCGACAGTGGCTACATCCGCTGATGACGATGAGCCACCACCGCCTACTGTGCCGGCTGTTTGACCAGCTGCTGCTGCTGCCGCTTTGGCAGCTGCCTTTGCCATGCCGCCACGAATGCCACCCGGACCCAGTGTGCCGTCATCCATCTCCTCGGGATGGGCGATCATGGTCGCATCTGATGCCGAGTTCTGTTGATATTCATTGAATTTCTCTGGCACTAGTGTGCCTGGATCATCTATAAATGTTTTCACGGTGCCCGAATTGAATTCGATTTCCTCTTCCTGAAGCATAAGCCCCGACTCCTGTGTGGCCAGACTCTTAGCCTGGCTCATGGCAACGCCGGCCGCACGACTTGCACGCTGTTGCTCTCGTATGGCACACGTTTCCTCCAGCATGGTCTTCAGTATGCTTCGATGCTTGGCATTGCGTATAAACTCGTGCTCGAGCAGCTCGGTGGCTGTGGCACGCTCATCCGGATTCTTGACCAGGCACTTGCTAACGAAATCAATGAATTCAGTTGTCCAGCGATCGGGTTCTCGAAACGATGGTGGTGGCTTCTGCGGTATCATGAATATGGCACGCATCGGATGTATATCGCCATACGGTGGCTTTCCCTCCGCCATTTCCAGGGCCGTAATGCCCAGTGACCAGATGTCCGCAACGCAATCGTAGCCAACCTCCTCAATGACCTCGGGTGCCATCCAGAAGGGTGTCCCAATCACTGTGTTCCTCTTGGCCATCGTATCCGTCAGTTGGCCGGCGACACCAAAATCCGCCAGTTTGGCATAACCCTCGGTATTGAGCAATATATTCGCAGCCTTAATATCACGATGGATCTTGCGTCTCAAATGTAAATAGACGAGACCTTTGAGCGTATCTGAGAGTATTGTGGCAATTTCATCTTCAGTCAGCGTTTTTTTGCGCAGACGCATAATATCGGAGACGCTGCCGGCACCACAGTATTCCATGCATATCCACAGATCGTATTGCTTGAAATAGGAGCCATAATAACGAACCACATAGGGTGAATCACATTGTTGCATAATCGAAATCTCCTTGATGATTTCGTGCAGATCGGACTCAACCGGCACCAATTTAATTGCCACAATCGAGCTGCTCTCCTTGTGCAGTGCTTTGTAAACAGAACCGTAGCTTCCCTCGCCCAGCTTGTACATAATGTCAAAGACCTTCTCTGGCGGCTGCAGCAGCGATTCCTCCGATAATTTTTTCAACTCCCCCCCATTGCCATTTGTATTGGAAGACATGTTGCTGGCTGCTGTTGTTGCTGCTTCTGTTGTTCTTCTTCTTCGTCTTGAGCACCTTCTGCTTGCTGCATGCGTTCAATTGTTGACTGCACCAAAATGCTGGGATTTTTCCTCTTTTTTTGGTATAGTTGCGTACAATTAACACAGAACTTGCGCTACGATAATTACTAATTTAAAGCGACATTTTCTCACGCACATTTGTTCTTTATTCGCTCAGCCAGTAGAAGAGCTGGTGCAACAAAAAAAACTAAAAAAAAAAAACTAAAAAACTGCTAGTCACAAGTATTTTCTAGTGACACTGATCACAGATACGTAAGCTAGTATTAAAATACCAAATTGCACTTGCATCTGAAATGGAAATTAACTGAACAAGTACTTCTTTACATGATATATCGCGACTCCTGCACTAAATACTTGTTTATTAGTGCAACGAGTAGTAAGAAGTACTTCTAGTGCTTTGTTTTTAGTTAATTACCGATACATGCAGTTGACATTTTTTGGTGCTTTGTTTGCCAAATACAAATAAAAGCATCGATACCTAATATATTTAATAATTGGCGCGGTGTGCCAAATATGGCAAGTGGATATTATAAAAGTTTTCTATATGTGCCTTATGCACGTTGCCAGACAGTCGCTGCATCGCTATTTACTGTTACAATGGTAACGGTAAAAAGAAAAAAAAAACAAGCAGTCAGCGTTGCTTTAAATGCAATTCGTAAACAATGTGCGTCTTATCAGTCACTGCGCCTTTGGCTGTCCTAGCAACGTGCGCCATAGTAACGGACACGGACACCCACAACGAACGCGCAGCTAGAAAATTCCTGCACCTGTGCGCCATTTAGTCGCAGTCAGTTAGTCAGTCATAGTTTGTTGTTGCTGATGGCAGCCACGGCGCCCACGCAAATGTCTCATTCACGCATAGCGACCGCTTATGGAACGCGGCCGTCGCACGATTTGCATACAAACTCCATTTCGTTGAAGCAACGTTCGAAATCCGCAAATCCACCGCAATTACGTCCATTTAGCGGTATACAGGGTTCGCGACCCCGTTATGTGCCGCCGTTTTCCATACAGTCACAACAGAAAAACACCGTTGTAATTAACGGTCCCATACATGAGGCGGCAGCCGTTACGGCAAGTGCGCGGGGCAGAGCTCCAAATCCCAAATGTGTGTATTCCCCAAAAATTTGTGACGCAAAACATGTATTTCTTTGTCTTATACATTTTTCCTTTGTTTTTTCTTTTAGGTTTGAAGAAACATCAGAAATCCATTTCGTCGTGTAATTTGGCTGCACGTTTTAATGGCTGCAGCACGGCTATCAAGAATCCGGGACGTGGAAATACGTTGTTTCGCATGTATTTTGATCGTGGCGATTTGCCCATAAAAATGGAATATCTATGTGGAGGCGATAAAATTGGCTGGACGGTGAGTATGTGAATTGGGAAAGGATCTTACTTTTAAAGCTGGATGAAGTGGGTTTGATTTGAGCAATGTTTAATAAGCTTTTTATCTAAAATTAATCTATTAAGTATATAAGTAGAAACAATTTGCCCATTAAAATTGAATATCTTCGTAGGGGGTGATAAAATTGTCTGGCGGTAAGGTTAAAATGAGAAAGGGTAATGCTGCAGATTATTATTTGAAATTAGTTTGATAGTAAGTTATGTTTTTAAATTTTAGTTGTACTATTTATAAGCGGGATAAGTTTATGTATTCTATACCCATTTTAACAGAACTACCTTCTAAATAAAACTATGTTTCAATCTTATAAGTGGAAACTATTGAATAGTGACAAATTTGTCAACTCTACAAAAACTATGCTTTATTTAAATTTAATACTTTTAAGTAGAAAGCTAATTACATATCTTTGGATATTTCTATGTACTAGAAAAGTATTTTTTGTCGCAAATTGTAGTATATTTCAAAAAAAGCAATCTTTACACATTTTATACATCTTTATACATTCAACTTATTACGTATTTTGAGTATGCTTTGTGGTTTCTAGGACTTTTGGGTACCATTATTACCTGAAGTTTAAGCCGTAAATTACCCGACAACCTTCAATGCCAACTACTAATTACCAATAGTAGCTGTTGTGGCCCCAATTTCTACAGCCATCCATCTGCACACCTGCGTGTCCAATTATTTTTGAAGTGTTCGCGCAATGGTGGCACCAAAAAAATTAGAAAATAAAAGAGAAAAATGAACAAGAACTCTCTTTTTATTTTGTATATGCATAATATGCCATTGTCTATTTCCGTTCGCATTTCAGCTTTAGTGACGTTCAGGTGTCAACCAGTCAGAGTCAGTTGAAAAGCGAATAATACATATTGGGAACACTACTGGAGTGGGGTCGTAAGATTTCAAGTCATGTGTGTTTCCAACCCACTTTCAATGCCAGTAGCCTTGAGAACTTTTTTCTGTATACATACAAAGGATCGTATGTTGTTTAAGTGGTGCGTTTGTTTATATAGCCATGCGGCATTTATGACAGCTCATTTACATATGAGCGATATGTGACTGACACTATATCTTTTTGCGTTATGTGCGAAACTCAACTCTGAAGGTCACAGGGAAGACAGCAAAAATGGCGTTTTAGTTGTGGAGAAATATAAGTAGAAAAAGTTGTACTTGACAATGAGAAGGGAATTAAAAGCTTCTAATGTAATGTAAGATATAATAGATAGTTAGATAATATACAGATTGAAGTTGTGCGAATATATTGTACTTGAATACTACATGCAAATTAAAATGCTTATATTGTAATAAGGGATATATATAAATTAGTAATTGCATCCCTGGGTATGTAGTCCTCGACCTATGTAGCAGCATGATAAGTACAAAGATAGATATAATAGTTACTCTAAAAGTTTTTAGCTGACTTTGCAAGTATTTATACTTTAATAAAATTGTATTTAAAAGCTTAAAAAAAACTTATCTGTTTTGTGCATTTTTTTACCATTGCAAATAAATAGTGCCGTCTGTAAGCAATTTGGTAACTTTCCCAATATTGACAAGCCAAACAACAAAAAAACACAAAAGCATCTTAATAGAAATCAGGAAAAACAGCAAACAAAAACTTAACGAGCATCGCGTGCAAATTTACACCTGTAACAAAATAAAGCAAAAACAATGCCAGTTACTCCCCCAAACAAACCTGAATTAAAAATAGCTATCAATATCAATGTGTCTCTGTTTCTCCTGTTACCGTTGCCAGGTGGACATTGACAAGCTGGACTACAGCCTCTATTTGCCGCTGTTCTTCGATGGATTGGCAGAGCCCAAACACCCCTATAAGACATATGCGAGACAGGGTGTCAGCGATTTGCTTTTGGCTGGCGGCGACAAAATCCATCCCGTCGTTCCGCAATTAATATTACCCTTAAAAAGTGAGTACCGGCCGGCGACGGGGGAAAACCCTAACAAAAAAATCACAAAAGAAAAACCAAAATGTCCTGGCACGCAAATTAGTTTTGGCTTAATTTACACCTACAACTTTTTCTCATTTTTTGTTTTGGTTCTTTTTTTTTAACAGACGCATTGAGCACTAGAAATGTGGAGGTGATGTGCACGACACTGAAAATAATACAACAACTGGTAATGGCCTCAGATATGGTGGGACCCGCTTTGGTGCCATTCTACAGACAACTGTTGCCCATGTTTAATGCGTTCAAGGTGAAAAACTGTAAGTTATTTATATATTTTAAGACTACAATATTTTAAATATATGCGACTTTCTTCCAGTAAACTGCGGCGATGAGATTGACTATGCACAAAAGAATAACTTGAATCTGGGCGATCTGATTGATGAGACGCTGCAGGTTCTGGAGCTGCATGGCGGCGAGGATGCCTTTATCAATATTAAATATATGGTACCAACCTATGAGTCATGCTATTTAAACTGAAAAAACAAGCTACAATCGATGACTTTAGAAACAGTCTTTGGCCTTAAACATTCTATCTACATATAGCAAAAAAAGCTTTTCTTACATGTTTTATGCTTCATATATACATTATTTAACATA
Organism: Drosophila melanosoma; assembly: GCA_035042045.1. Lineage (NCBI taxonomy): Eukaryota > Metazoa > Arthropoda > Insecta > Diptera > Drosophilidae > Drosophila > Drosophila melanosoma. The sequence goes on from JAWNLY010000049.1 coordinate 794,411, forward strand.
TCACGAGTATTTATTGAATTTTACATAGATGCGAATGATTAAAAATTTGTTAATGATAAACATTTAGTTTTTTGAATTTAGCTTAATCAGCGATTGGATAAGTAAGTAAATATATATGTTGAGATTAAATATGTGATATAAGTGTGCAAGAAGCACAAAAAAAGCCAATTACTAAATAACATTAAAAAAATGTAGTTAGCAATGGCAACGGAGGCGCAACAGCTCTAAACAAAACTGAAAAGAAAAATAATATAAATACAAAATATATATATATAGATCGGGCGTAGTTCTACTTACAGCTGCTGAGCCGCCGTAAAATTATTTAGAATTTTGGCGGTGCGTATTCGTTCTTCTTGACATTGTGTGGGGAGTAGCGGTTGTACAATCCCCAAATGGAGTTCATCAGTTTGTCATTATACTTGACCGGCGAATATTCGCGAACTATAAACAGAAATACATAAACATAATGATGAGCACATTTCAGGTATAGTTGCACTTTGTTTACGAACTTACGCATATTGTTATCAGCCTTATCAGTGACATTGGCAGCTCTCAAACGGGAGATGACCTGATCACGTTGTTGGAACTGCTCTCGCATCTTGCAAGCGGCAAAAGCACTCTGCGGTAAAGCCATCTCTAGAACTGAAGACAAAAAAAAACGTTTTCAATAGAATTGGAATTTTTTTATAATTTTATTTTTTTTGACACTTACAGTTTAGATGTAGGCTATTCAGGAAGAAGAAAACTTGAGTTAACTGCAGCTTGCTGAGATTACACAGTTTATTATAGATGTTGGGGGCGCGTTTTGCAATTTTAACGTTTTTGTCGCGCACTTGCACTAGCAGCACCATTCAAAGTTGAAATTTAAAGGGTTGTCGTTTGAAAAAATTGATGTCTTCCAAGTCAATTGGAAAAGGCTTTTAAATATCTGTTCGAACAGCTTTTAAGCAGAATCTTGGTTGATTTCTGATAATTTAAAAAGTATATCAATTGTCTGGTTTTGTACGGGCATTTGGGAATGCCGGCGTTTCTTTTTTTTGTCTGGTCTTCCACGTTTATTTTGCACACACAACACGAACAGGTTCAAAACTGAACTGAGTCTCCGGCTTGGCTTCGATTGTATTTTATAGAGCACGCCGGACTCAAAACAAAATCTATCAAGCCGATAAGCCAGAGAGACAGAGATCAGTTGGACGCCATTTTGTTTTAACTGGTGTACGTGTGTGTGTGTGTGTGTTTGTTTATATGGGCTTGGACATTTGCTGGATTTTTCTTTTTGCTGGATGTAGTTTTTTATTATGCACATATAAATATATATATTTATATATATATATAAATATGCAATTGAACCCCATTTGATCCCTCAGGCTGGCCTCGTACTGATTTGGGGTATATGACTTATAGGGTCAGATCAGTATGTTAACCAAGCAGTTGATAAGTGAAATCGATTAAAACTGCGTAGTTAATGAAATTTATTTGTTGTTAAACCATTTGAAGATTGCGGAAAATCTGGCAGATAACCCATAAACCTGTCAGGTGCTTTTGAAAAGCACATTTTTCCTTTGCTCTGAGAACATTCTACATAGATCATCACTATCTTTTGAGGATCTTACTAAGTCAATAATTTAACCGGTTATTACCGGTTTGTCCAGAAGAACTGTTTTATTTTGCTGCCTCATTGGGTCGTTCTTGTTTTTGATGGCTTTATTTATAGAACTGAGTATTTATGTATACAATAGAATAAGCACCGGCGGATGCAATAACTGACCTTACTAATGTTGACTGTTTTGTTTATAGAAATGTTGTTTACAAAAATTTTCAATAAATTTTCTTAGCTCAAATGTCATATTATTTATATTGCGGCTTTGTTTACAACTGATTCACAGGAATATTACAAAAAAATTGAGCGATTAGAAAAACTTGTTAAAAAAAAATCATCGAGTACTCTTTATGTATGATGCCTTATCTATAAAAATATATATACATAATATAAAATGAATTTTTAATTGACTTTTGTTCATTTAAAAAAACGCTGTAACCTCATTTTCCAAACACTTATCACGATGTATATTGGTTTTCATTGTTCGCCTGTTAATCTGTCTGTTGCCATGGAAATTACTTTGTAAAAGATGTTATTGAGAGCATTGTATTATTTATATAAACCTGTGACGCATGCTTTTGTTTACTATGTAAAATACATTTTACACTTTTTCCCGCCACTTATCAGTTGCAGTCTAAACACATTTGCATTAGTAAGGAACATATCATTAAATATAAATTTTAAAAAAACCAATAATAAGAGAGGTGACCCAAAAACAATCAGAGTTGATGACTTGTCTAGCCACGCGCATCTCAAGTCACGTACTCACGTTTGTTTTACTGATTAAAGGCAACCGTGTGTTTTCAATGTATATTCAACAGATAATACATACTTTAACAATTTGCGTGGACTTTAAATCGAACAAGGCTAACAAACGTCAAACATATGTAAATGAATCGACATGTCAGATTAATGACCTCGCAAAACAATCAACCAGACACAAGCAAACATTGAACTTTGTGTATGTTCTGAATGGAAATTTTTCAAGTTCAAACAAAATCTGTAGGAATACAATTTTGAATTCAAATCTAGCGCGTCCTTCACTATTCGCAAGCATTTAACAGCACTGTACTGTTTAAAGTTAGCAGCACTATTACTGGTCACACTTATCGTGCTATATCGGTTTATCGATTGTCTAGTCGCCAAAAAAATTAGCTAAGACCAAAAGTAAAAACACTGCAAGTTGTTAATTAAAATAGTGACCCAGTTCTGCAAACGCAACGCCATGACATGGAAAAAAGAGTTGCGCGTATTGGCTAAGCCATACTATTGGGTGAACATATTACTAGCCGTCTCATATCTAATTGCAAAGAAGACGAAGGTGATTTGCACGCGACTCTTCCAAAATGACGCCCAGGAGGAGGTCTGCGACATGGACAGTCGCGAAGTGGAAATACTCTTCTTTCTGGTCATCGTTGTGATGATACGCTCACGGAAGACGGGCAGCGTTACGATGATCAATTATTTGACCTCGTCGTTCCTCTACACAAAAGTCGCCAATTTAATACTTTGGGGCTATGCCGATTTTCGCTATGGTTTGGGATTTCTACTCATCTGTGTGCTCGTTGGTATTGTGTTGCCGGAGCCGTCGTATCGTGGACCCGAGCACATCACATACTTCCGCAGCGCACAAGTATTTGAGGATGAGCTGGCCAGAGATAAAAAGACCAGTTGGTTAATCTGCTTTTACACGGTGTGGAATCCCACTTGTGTTAATTTTGCGCCAATCTTTTCCGAGCTGTCTGCTGAGTATAATACGCAGTTACTCAAGTTTGGCAAAATCGACATTGGACGCTTTCCGGACTTGGCCGCCAAGTATCGAATTTCGGACAGCAGTTTCTCGAAACAGTTGCCGACGGTCATATTGTTTCAGCAGGGCAAGGAGGTGGATCGGCGTCCATGTGGCGATGCCAAGGGTAAACTCCAAAAGTTCTTCTTCTCCAGCGACAATGTGCGCGCCACATTTGGACTGAATCAGCTCTACAAGCAGGCGGTGGAGAAATTGCCCCCAGCCAAAACGGCGCCAGTGGAGTCCAAAAAGACTAAATAGTTGTCTCATTTTGATTTTAAATGCTTGTTTATTGTACGTGCTAACATTTGTTAATTTTCATTTGCAGCAATCTTTAGTTATTATAATTTATTTTGTCGTTTTGCACAAATGAAACAATTAAAAGAATGTCCCGAAGCACGTACATAAGAATAACAATAATCATTGTGTAAAGGTCCCCATGCAAGCTGTAAACGTTGCCATTGCATTAATTTATTAGTTGTTCATGCTAAATTCAAGTTACAAATTGTAATTAATAAAATTTATAAGCTGATTTATGTTCTCGTCTCGTCTGATTTTGTGTGTCTTATTGTTAGCTCTTAATCAATTTAAAGTAGCATTTCCGTTCCTCATATACTCTGTTGACAAGGGGTATATTAAGTCTTAAGCTAAGTGAGAGTCAATTATAATAAAATAATACGATTAAGAGTGAAAGTTGTATTTAAATAAATTATTTATGAAATTACCATTGTTTAACATTTAACATTTATATTAATGACGGTTAATGGTTAACATTACTGTAGGATATTTCGCCGCCAGGCAACGCTGTTATTGGTCTTGACAGTGTTGTTGAATGCCATAAACTTGAGCGTTGCGTAACATTGTTTTGTTGGCGCCGACATAACGATTTGGTTGCTGTATCGGCTAAGCCTTTTGAAATTTTATAAATGAACATATTTTTATTCACTTTTATAGCGTAAGAATATAAGCCATGTGTGGCTTTCAGTAAATCATAACAAATATTTTTCGTTTTTTATGAAGCGAAACTAGCAGCGACAGTCGTTGCATGCTTCATAGGATATTCAGTTACTGAGGCTCTCTCTGCCCTTGTTGGCTGTGTTCCTGTAAATGTGTGAAACAAACAAAGAAATAAATGTGTAACAATGCAAAGAGAACAACGGTACACTGTGCTTCCGGTGCATTGGTTCGTCAGCTAAAAGGAAGGCGGGGGCAGTCCCGGGGGCAGTCAGCGCCCAAACGGCCAAACAAAACACGAAATATACGCAAATCCTTTTATCCATTCAATATGCATATTTAGCAACAACACAGGCGAATTTGAATGCACAAATACAAGTAATGCGCACGTGATGGAAAGAGACAGAGACAAAGAAGAGTAAAGAGCGCTTTTGTGGTTATTATTTGTATTCTTATTTTATGTATTCAGTGAAACATGACTTGGAAATGGCCATTATTATTGCGTATTGTAATGCTTAATATGATTGTCTCCACTTATGCGTATACTATTTGTATGTGTGGCAATTTATTTTGCGTAAAATATGCATTTTTATTTAAAAGAAGACAGTTTCAAACTTATTCAATGAAAATCAGTTGACGATTATTTTGCTTGAATTGCAAAATGCGAGATTTGTAGTTATTGTGACAAGCTGGAGCTAAACGGCCAGAAGCTGTCAAATACTTCTCGCTAACGAAAATCCAATAAGCAGCACCTTGACAACAACAGCAATAATAACAACAAAATTTATTGTTGTCGCTATTTTGGTACACCATGCAACGTTGGTCACATTGAATTGATTTTGAGCCATTTTCCTCTACTTGCTGGGAGGCAAAAACTAGAAGCACATTCGCTTATTGAAAGCAGGTTGTAAAAATTCGTGCATTTTTTATGGTTAAGTTTTTATTATGATTTACATATTTTTTGTCTTTTCTTTAATATTATTCATACGTTTGGTTTTATTTCAGCATATTCTACATAAAGAGTTGAGCTTGATTCTGAAAAATTTAAGAGCTTAGCATAACTTCATGGGAAAAAGCAATAATTCACAATAGAAACGTTCTACTCTCTAAATTTCTTTAAATGAAGAAATGTTATAGACACAAAATGTAAAAATGCTAACTATATATATATAAATTTAGCTTTCTGAAATAAATTACTAAAAGCCAACTATTAAAATGTATTTATTTTTTAATAATTAAATATTCAAGAGAAAAGCTTTTAAGGAATGGTTTCATTGTTTATTTTAATTTTATTTTAAATACATAGTTTAACAATATATTTTAATTTTGAAAAATACAAAAAACTATATAAAATTGAATTTTGAAAGGTTTATTTGAGCTAATTAAATATTCGTAAGAGTTTAATTTGTGTGATTATTTGTATATATCTTTTTTTTAGTGCATTGAAAATTCGTATGTTTGTGTTGAAAAAAAGCAAGCTTCTGTTACTTAAGATGCCTTTAGCTTTTGTGACAGATTTTATTGCATTTTTATGTCAACAGCAGCTGATGCCACCCAGCTGCCCTGGCGACCGTCGACTGTCGACTGTCGACCGACTTAATATCGTCGCACCTCAGTTGAGGGTATTTTTTCTGTATTTCTGTCAATTGCTTGCAATTAAATTAAACTTGAAGTCAGTGGCAGGTGGTGCTGGGGGTGCTGGTGGCGGCGGTTGTGGTGGTGCTCGCCCAAAAAGACCACAGCGGCCAGCAGCCAGCCACCTAGGAGTATAAACCAGCCGAGACGCATTGTGACCAGATCGAGTGCCTTAAAGCCGATGGTATTATCAATGTGGTGAACATAGCCCGCCTTCAAAGCATCCTTGTAGTCGGAGACAATCCAATGCTGAAAGAGACCGATGCTCTGGACTCTCATTATGAAATGCTTGAGGGGTGACTCCAGATGCGAATCTTTGCGCATCGGATAGCCAATGACAGGTGAACCCAGACAGACCGAGGAATAACGAAAGATGGGCTTGGCGGCATATTGCTGCTGCAGGGCAAAGAATTGCCAACGTTCAACGGTAAAGGGATACGAGTAGCTGGTATTAAAGTGGAGCAGGGCACTCACCTGCTCCCCAGCCTCGGAGCCAACGACAAGACGTGCAACCTCCCGGATTAGATGCGGCGGCACCTGTTCCAGCAGCATGGGCACCTCATCATGCTTGGTCAGAATGCGTTGCTGCTGGGCGATGAGCTGCTCAAAGGTGTTCACCTGCTCTCCGACCAGGGTGGCTGTCAGAAAACTGCTCAACTGATTCGAGTACCAGTTGGTCACAATGAAGCCCAGAATCGATAGCTGCAGGGCGACCAGAAAGTATCTAGCCGAAGGCGCGTAAGTATGACATGGAGCACTGAGAAATAGCAATTGACAGAGCGCCACCAGAAAACTCAAACCAGGACTATGACCCAAGCGCGGACTGAGCCAATAGAGAGCCAAACTAGTGTAGATTACGGCAAAGAGCAGGAGAAGCCAGCTGCTCCAGTGAAAGGGACGCAGCAGGTACATAAATCGTGGAATCTCATTGCGAACTGGCATAATCAAACAGTTCTGGGCGATGTGCAGCGGATAGCTGAGGATGCCCAGTTTGCGATTAATGCTCACATATGGATGCATGGTGATCTCCAGTTTGTTTTCACCAATCAGCCTGTTGATGCGACTCATGTTTACGCTACTCTCCAGGTCTAAAATCTCTCCGGCATTGCTGACATTCAGCCGAGCATTGTTGCGACGCAGGAACTCGGCGAGGACGCGGTAACCATAACCACGGATGAGCTGGACCCCCGTACGCTCATCCCGCAATCGGAATACACGCGGCAAATCATTCTCTGCCGGCGTGGAGACCACATATCCACTCAAATCATGTGGCGTGCGAAGCGGAAAGAGTCGACTCGAGTTTTCCCCCAATTTGATTTCATAGTAATGCACAGAAGGATACGGCGTATAGGTGTAGATCCGTTGCCTGTGCAGCACCACAACTCGCATGAACTGTAGACTCCACAACTTGGTGAAGATTTTATCCAGCGCCAGTTGATTCCGTTCTGCATCAAGGCTGATGATGAGTTTACTACTGCGTAACCGGCTCAAGCGCTCATCGAGATGCCTCCAAACTTTCTCATCGGCGCAGTGACAGAAGAGCAAACTCAACGCGTTGTTTTTAATGAGATTCGCCAACGGATTATAGGTATCCGGCTGCGGCACGGGCTGGGTGCCATCGAATACGTAGCTTGCAACACTCAAATTGCTGTGCAACCAGTGCAACAATTGATTCACCTGCGTGCGTTGCACATGGCGATTGAGGAAGATGGGCGTGTTCGTCCAGCGTTGTTGACTTGCGGCATTATGTAGCACTTCCTCGATGAAGCTCAGATTGTGTGATCCCAGTCGCTCTTGCTGGGGCCATGTGGCAAGCAGCAGCAGTGTCGCAGTTCCCAGTTGCATGGCCGAGCGGCAGTTTTCTTACTGTGCCCCAAGACGTTGCCACCAGCAGCAGGGACACTTCAGGGCGCAGCGAACCTAATTGATATAATTGAATTTAATCAACTTATCAGTGTTTGAGATGGAAAATTGGCTACACAATACTTAAATCTAGTTGTAATTGGCACACTTATGTAATTAACTAACTTAACTTAAGTTGTGCACTTATATTCAGTTCTGATTGATTTAATTTCTATAGAAAAAGTTACATACATATTTTGTGTATAGCTTTGGTTATTTTTGGCACAAGATCCAGTGCTCAACGTGTGAGTATTTATAGATCCAAAATGATTTCTGTCTTAAAAAAATTTGTTAATCATAGATAAGGGAAAAATTGTGTTAAAAAAAAAAAATAAAGTCTTCTCCGTGACAATGCATATTGCAGCATTGCCGTGACCAGGATTCGAACCTGGGTTACCACGGCCACAACGTGGGGTCCTAACCACTAGACGATCACGGCTATTGAAGACGCTTGAATAGCCACACAAAAATAGCGCATAAAACATTTGAAAAATCTACCTAAACACATTGGCCAAGCTATGGTTTCTCTACAATTGCTCTGAAAGACTTGTTTATGGAGCATGCACGTCAATAACAAGCAGCTGCAGCAATAACAACAACAACAACAACAAGATATTGAGAGAAATAAACCAAATCATAAAAAAATCAGTGGTGAAAGGCAGCTGCGAGCGAAACCCACCCAACCCAAAACAATAAAACAACAAAACAAAAAAAAAACAAGTAAGAAAAAGACTCAAAGACAGGCAAAACGAAAAACCGATAAACAAGATTTTGGTTTATTAATGAATTTAAATTTCAAACAGCAGAGAAGTGATTGATAAGAGGGGGTGGGGTATGTTGCCTGACTTGAGTTGGCATTTCAATTAATTTAGCTATCAGCAGCATTTTGTGGACTTAGCTCTCCTTTCGATTGTAGAAACGACTTCCCAGTTGGGATGCCTTCCGCTGCTGCTGCTGCATAACATGTTTTATCAAAATCATATTTTGTTTACATTTTTACATCAACTATGTATATAAAATTTAATAATGTTTTCTGTTTGCTTTTAATAAATTTACATTTGCCTTAATGTCGTCATTATAAAGATTAACTTCTGTGTGGCATTCAAAATTGGTTCCCTATTTCAAAAATAGATTTTTTTGTCACTGAAAACATAATATAATTAGACTCATAAACATACAACTGATAGTAAAATCTATATAAATTGTATAACCTTCGAGTTCATTGACATCTTTAAGTTACTGCTGAAACTAACAAAACTATTTTGCTTAACAGCAGACCCTAAATTTATGCACTTTTTTAATTGAAAGCAAATTGTACACACATTTAAAATTATTATTTTACCTTTGGGGCATTCTATTAATTTGTTCAAACATGTGTGTTCAGACCCATTAAATAGATGAAAGCAATCCCTTTGCGTTTACCAGTTAGCATTTTATGTTTTGGTTTTGTGTGTGCACAATTGGATTTGTCCCTTTTTTTATGATTCCAATTTTCAAAAGAGGTTTATTTGCCAAAGTCGACTCAGCGATACCTAAATTTAATTTTATATTAAAAAAAATCGATTAAGCTCTTGATTTTGGTTTACATTAAGTTGAATAATTTTGGGAGGTAAGTTTAAATAAAAACCGGTATACCCTATTGCTCCAGATAAACAAATCTAACTGACAAAAATTAATGACTTGCTGACTTGAATGCGTCGGATTGTATAACTCCCCAGAGGCATTTAAGTGAGTTATGTTTATTACCATCCAAATATGTGCGAATATTTTATTCGCTCTGCAATGGCTTTAAAAAATGAAAAAATTTATCGGCTTACGGATGTGTTTTTTGTCTTTTCCAAATGATGCTTATCTTATCGCATTTGTGTTGCTTGGGGAGATAAGAAAGTAGCTGTGTTTCACGAGGAGCGTGTAAAATCAAATTTTATGTATAATTTAATCAATAAGCGCTGTTAATAATGATGACGCAGATGCATATTGGACTCAATTAATTATATTGAAGCATTTAAAAACAAGTAAGAATTCTGCAGTCGATTGAGCTCGACTATGATATACCCTGAACCCAGATGTTGAATATATTTTATTTTTAATTAATTTCTTACAGCAAGCACATACACTGAAAAGTAAAAAAAAGAATGCAGCGCATTTTTTTATTCACAAGCCCAAACTGATACCTAATTGGCTGGTTAGAAACATATGCATTTACGTACATACATTCTTACATACGTACGTACAGAGGATCGTAGGTAACGGGGCTCTGCAGAATACACGAAAAAGCAAATCGACGCTAGCATCAAATATCATGCCATCTCTTTCTCACACATGCGCTCGCATATTTAATCGCACAGAAAATGATTGCGGCTGCTGATCGAAATGAGATCAATATGAGAATATATTTCTAGGCATATATCGAGCATATATATGTGAGTGCATATAATCAAAATTTCAAGTCTTTAGCTGTGGATATATTGTCTTGGTTGTTAATCGAGATCAAGATTATATACTATATGGGGTCGTAGATGCTTCCTTCTTCCATTTGCACAAAACAATTATACGCTTTTTACTTATTTTTATGGGTTCAGGGTATTAAAAAAAATGAATACACATACATTCGAGCATTCAATTTCCACACTCACACACACACACACAGTCTCAATAATTGGCATCAAATTGAACTTCAGAAGTTGCCTGGCAACAGCGAAATATAAATATATATATTTTTATTTATATTTATTTATAGGGAATCAGACACTTCCTGTAAACAAGTTTCAATTGTCGACAACTCAAATAAACTGAAAATATCTCGTTGAAGCCGGTATTCGTTTAATAAATTTTTACATTTAATGATTTTGTAATTACCCATAAGTACAATATTATTTAAGTGGCACTTTTTGTTTTTATTGTGCGCCAAGGGCGGTAAGTGGGTGTGGGGGGAGGGAGTAACGTGGTGGCTCAAAGTGGGTTCGGCTTTCAGTCCTTTTTTTAACACCACTTCGGCGTTACGTGCCGAAAGTTCTTAAAATGTAAAAACTATAAAGTGTTTACATGTAAGCTGGAAATGTACAGGCCACAACACACCAGCACACACACCCTCACACACACACACACACGAACACACCCACCCACAGAGACAAGAGCCCTGAAAATTTTTTGCACTGATTTTACTATTTTTGTTTGCAATTTTTGTGGACTGCTTTTGTGTGTGTGTGTTTGAATGTGTGTGTGTGCGGCTGTGTGTGACTCTGTGTGTAAATATTCGCGCTCTAATAATTGCGCAAAAGAGTCGGGCTATTTACAAGTATTGACCGTATGACGATAACATTCATATGCAAATTTCTGTCCCGTATTTACAAATTAATATTTGATAGCAAACATCATAAAAAAAACACACAGAAGTCCTTATCCTCTGCCAACGGGAAGGGAGGTAGGTCCAAATGTGGCACGGCTTTGTGTGCAGTGTAATTCAGTATAGAGGTCATAGGGCAGCAAAAAACTGCGGTTAATAAATGCGATACAGTGGTGCAGATAAATTAAATAAATATTACAAATTACAGTTTATTAATTGCACTTATACTTTTTCGATTTATGTATATATATAATAAAAAAAAAAATAGATGTATGTATATATATATAACAAATTGTGTTGCATATATTTTTATTGATATTTTAAATATCAAAAGTATATTTACCCTTTAATTATTTATATTTTTAAATACATTTTGTAACTTGGTTAAATCTTAGAGTAGAGAAATGTAAAATAAAAACTATGCTCAAAAACGATTGCCAACATATTTTAACTAATCACAGTTTTAAGTATATATTTATATGTCTCGAAGAATTGCCATAGACTACATACAGTGCCTGCTAATTATGTGCAGACTGCCGCCAACCAGCCTGCCGCGTCTCAGAGTCAGAACTGAGTCGTTGCTTTCGATTTGTTTGGCTTATTGCAGTTTCAGTTGCGATAATTTGCAGTTATTCGACATTGTTGCCAACAGGAGCAGCACTCAACCCTTGCCCCCCCCCCAAGCGGAGTCATAGCAAGTTAGCACTTCAGCTATAAATATGGGTTGCAACGCGAATCGTGCAAATAGTCAGTCAGCAAAATGCCGAAGGATAACATTTGTTCACCTTTCAGCACGGATATTCCGAACGCGTTCGCTTTCAATGATACGCGTAACGAGAGAACACTGTACTGTGGAACCTTTTTCAATTGCATGGAGGCATTCGCACAAGTTTTTCATTACCAGCTGCGGCTGGATCATGTGGCCAGCTTGCCACGGATGACCGAGTTGCAGGAGCAGCTGGCCGAGGGTGGCTACAATGTCTCGCTGCACGCTGTGGCCATCAGGCCCATGTTGGCGGACTCCTCATCAGATGTCAAATACAGTTATCCCATCGAAGTGGGAAAATATTGCGTTGCGATTCCCCTGGCACCCGAGTTGCCTAAGTGGATGTATGTGGTGTGGCCATTGGGTCGACATGTTTGGATAACCCTCTTCGTTGGCATCTTCTATGTGTCATTCCTGTTGCGCTACATTCATCATCGGGAGCGTATAGCCAGGTCGTACAGCCGGAATCTGCTGCATGCCATGGCACTGCTTATGTACAGTTCCAACATGAATATGCAGTTACAGCTTATGAGGCCATCCTTAAGGATGATTGTCTTCTACACGCTGCTCTATATTCAGGGATTCGTAATATCCACTTATTTATTTAGTCACCTCACAAGCTACAATATGAAACCGGTTTTCGTAAAGCCCATCGATACGTGGAAAGAGCTGATAGAGTCCCAGGTGCAGATCATTATTCCGGACACATTGCTGGAGGAGCTACGGATTTTACCCAATGTGGATGTATCCCCATTGGACGCACAATTCGAGCCACACATTTGACCGGACTATCAGGAACTGCTCATGCGTCCAGCTAGGAACTATGCCTATGTCTTCACCCAGAGCGCATGGAGGTTCTTCGATCGCCAACAGCGTGACCTAATTCAGCCATACTTTCGTATGTCCAACATCTGTTTCGGAGGCATACTCAAGGCGTTTCCCCTCCAAGTAGAGGCACCATTTGCCCCGGCCTTGGATCGTTTCGTGATGTATGTGCATGAGGCAGGCCTCTATAGACATTGGGAGGATATGGCCTTTCTCTATGCCTTGCGTGCTGATTATGCTCAAATTTTATTGGACAGCTACCCCTTGGAGCCACTAAACGTGGAGTTCTTTACGACAGCCTGGATTGTACTGGCTGTGGGTATACTTATGGGACTTATGATCTATGGGTTGGAACATTTGTGGTGTCGATGGGAGAAATAGAAATAGCTTTTTATTATTTATTCCATGTAAGAAAAGTGTTAAATTGAAAAGATTTAGTTAAAAAACAGGGTATTCTCTAGTCTAAAATAAATGCTAGGCCTTCAAAAAAATTAAGTCGCTGCATTTCTAGCAAAACATGATTCAAGGGATTACAAAAACGATTACCAAAAGTATATTTGACCCATTCGTAATAAGTTTATTCGTTATGTAAAAATATTATGTTAATCATCAAATGAAGTCGATTAAATCAATATTAAACTTCCCATTTGTTTTATTTGATGTATTTGTAACAAGTCCCTTGAGAATTTTCAAAAAACTCAAATACGTTAAAATGCTGAATAAACCGTTAACATTGCGTATACGAGTCGTGTGCTTGTTGAAGTTCAGTCATGAATTTCTTGAGAGGAATACTTTTCATATTCCTATTTTATTGGGGCGATGCCTGGAATTTTAAGTATATTAGCAGATTGGTAATAACTTTTAATAGTTTCGCTAAATTCCAGGATCTGGGCTGGTTCATTAGCCAGCAATTGGATGGAGAGCATATGGAGAATGTGGAGAAGTTCATACGGATTATAGACGATAATTTTGAATTGGCTCAGATAGTTAATACCAATAACTCCGAGATGAGAGCAAGTCGATCGGCTGTGAGGCGTAATCAGGCGAATTTTGTGTTCGTCAAAGGATCCAATGATCCCATCATCGAGGTGGCCAATAAGGTGCTCATCGGCAGGCACATCAATCTAATGGTCATCATGATAATGGACAAAGTGAGCGATATGGAACCGATATATGATATATGTCGCTTCCTCAACCGGAATCAGTTTGAGAATTCTCTACTTTATTTCGAGTCTGTCGATGGGATCAATCAATTGTTTGGCGTCAGCGAGTATCCCCAAATGACTATCGAGAATCGCACTGATCTGCGAGCGTTTATGAAGAAGAAAGTGGCCGAGATTATAAATGCCAACAAAAATGTGGGTGGATATCAGTTTGTCACGCCATTGAGGGAGGATGTGCCACATTTATTTCGCGTGGAAGATCGCTATGAGGGAAGTACTTATCGCATCATAGACACCTTTGTGCATCATATCAATGGCAAGTTGAGGGAGTTGGAATTACCAAAGGATGCACTGGGTGGAAGAGCTATCAACATGAAGCAGACTCTTCAACTGGTAAGGGAACGAAGGATTCAGTTCTCAGCCCATGCCTACGCCCTGTTTAGGTCTGATGAGGAGCTGGAGAAGAGCTACCCACTGTTGGTGGTGCGCTGGTGTCTGATGGTGCCTGTATATAATAGTGTCTCCACCTATTTCTATGCACTGCAACCGTTCGATTGGACAGTTTGGTTTTTTGTGCTGGGCGCTTTTCTACTCTTGAGTTTGCTGGAGCTGCTCTGGCTGTATTTGGGTGCGGCGGATGCGGCTGGAGGACCCACTGCTGCTTTGCTCGACTCCTACTGTTACATAATCAATATATCCACTGGACTGCAGTTGTTGCACCAGCCATCTGCCCCTCGCTTCCTGCTGCTGTTTGCTGTATTCTTTCATGGCTTCTTTTTGTCGGCCAATTACACATCGACTTTGGGTAGCATTTTAGCCGTCAATCTCTTCCATGCCCAACTTAACACTATGGAGGACATTATCAAAGCACAACTTCCGGTCATGATCATTGACTATGAGATGGAGTTTCTATTAAAGCTACACACGGATCTCCCATTGGAGTTCAGAACTCTGTTGCGACCTGTGGATAGCGGAATCTATGCTCAACATCAGCTGAGATTCAACAGCTCCTTTGCCTACTTTGTCACCGAGGACACCTGGCAGTTTTTGGATGGGCAGCAGCAACATCTGAAGCAGCGCCAGTTTAAGCTGAGCGACATTTGCTTCGGCTCCTTTCATCTGGCATATCCCATGCAAAAGGATTCCTCGTTGTGGCGCGATCTGGAGTACTACACGTTCCGGGTGCACTCCTCCGGGCTGCTTCACTACTACGCCCGGCTCAGCCTTGAGTCTGCTCTGCATGCGGGATTAGTGCGAAGATTACAGGAGAACGAGGATTATGAATCAGCGGGTCTACAGCATCTCGCCATAGCCTTCTTTTTCCTTCTGGCCATGTCAGCGATTGCAGCTTTAGTTTTTGCTGTGGAAGTGTTTTTGGCACGCAAATCGAAAGCTTAATTTTATAAATTTTTCTATATATAAAATTGAGCTGACTAAAACGTCGGCAAATGGAAAATAAATTTGAATGCGGAGTGAATTTAAATTTAATATTTAATTTAATAATAATCTCATTTGAAATTCAAATTGACCTCAATATATTTTCATATAGATTGATTACATTTTTGAATGAAAATATAATGCATATTTGTTATGCTACCAAAACAAACTGCGGTATTTTAGATAAAAGAAAATGATAAAAAAAATTATAATAAATTCAATAAAATCTTTAAATTTTTATGTGACCCCTAAAATAAAACTGAATTTAAAATGTCAAACGGGATTTTCGCTCGTTTTAACTAAACCGATTTTCAAAAGCATTCGATTTTTGCTAAATATTTCTCTGATAAATATATAATTATTAAGAACATAAAAATTTTATATAGCTAAAGATATATATTATTGTTATTGTAAAGATGTGTCTTAAAAAATATGAAAATCCTTAAATTGCATCTTCATCTCCTGCGTCTGCTTGAAATCCTTCGCAGTTTGCTGAACGACTTCCGACAATACTCTTTAAGGACGAGCTGATGCCACTTCATCTCGAGGGCAAAGGTGAGCCCGGCGAGCACTAGGCCAGTGCACCAGACGCGCATCATGCTGGAGAAGAAACTCATGGTGAGTGGCTCCGGCTGATAATTTAGATGGAAATAATGATAGACACCCATATATGTTGCCTCCCAGAAGGCCTCCCATTTCCAATGATGCCGCAAACCAGACTCCTGAGCGATAAGTATAAATTCCTGCAGCGGTGAACGCAGATGAGAATCCAGAGGCAGGGGATAAACATGAAAGTAAGGACCCGAGCAGATTGAGGTGAGCTTAAACACGGGCACCTTCAGATTGCTCTGAAGGATGGAAACCGTTTCCCAGCGATCGCTGGACATAAAGTAACCATAAGATGCATTAAATTTGTTGCGATGATCTTGCACCACCTTCATATCCTCTATGACCACCTGCTGCAGGAATCGTGCTGGATACTGTTCGGGCATTCTAAGGAGAGCTTCATACTCATAGTTCACAACCAGAATCCTCAGGTTGGCATCAATCACATCCTGAATACTGCTGAGTTGCTCATCCTGCAGTGATGTCGTGAAATAGCTGGTCATCTTGCTGACATACATGTTGGAGCCAACCAAACCCATGAATGAGAACATGGCAAACAAGTATCTCATACGAATCGTGGGTATCTTGATAACTCCAATGGGCGGCATATTTGTCAGACTGCAGACGCACTGCAGCAGGGCGGCACTGAAGTCCCTCGGACGACGTGGCGTGCACAACCAGATAGAAAAACTCATATAAACTGTGAATGCAATTAGGAGAAGCCAAACATTGTCTTCCAAGGCTTCCTTCACGTACAGCTCCTGCATAGAGCTATTCCGAAAGGGCACCATCAAACACCAATCATTGATGGCAATGGGATAGCTAATGCTCACCGAATAGTGGGCAGCGATATCCGTATAGGAGTGTATCAGGGTCTCATAGGCACCTTGGGAAACCAGTTCCAGCAGATAAGGTAAATCGAAATCTTTACTCGGCATATCTCCGGTCGCATCCTTTAATGTTGCATTCACATAATCCAGAAAAGACAAAAACAATTTTCCACTCGTACCGTATATAGTTTTCTGATCCGTACCCTTAAACACCCGGGGCAAATCGTACAAGACCGGTGTGCTCACCTCATATTTTTTCATATTCGTATTTAAAGGATGAAATAAATCGACATATTGCCAACTTTCTGTATAATTCACAATGGTCTTCGTTGGATACGGATCCAGCTGGTAGATATTATCATTTATGGTCAAGAGGATGGAGTTAATGAACTGCTTCTCCCATGCCCAGAGCAGCACATTCGTGAAGATGTTGGAGAACTCGGTTAATGTGTCAAAGTTATTGTAAAATTCGGCTGTGCCCAAATAGGGAAAGAGTATGAACATTGTCTTTAGCCATCGTCTGCTGGTAAGTGATTTTGAGGCAACTTCCATAATGGGATCCGCACGATCCGTTGTAAACACCATGACCAGGGATGGTGTGCTTATCATATCCCTTATGATAGTACTCGATCCATTGTTGTTCCTTACAATTAGGCGGGGTATCAACGGAAAAGTGCGCCAGAACTGATTGAAGAAATCTACTGCTTCGGGATGGTTCAAGTTCAGTTTCTCCGATACATAAAAGATGAGTGTATGAAAATGATGCACTCCATAGATGCTCTGCATAATTTTAATCAAAAATTTATTTTTTGGCGAACGCAACAATTTGCTGCTCTGCACATTTGGCTTCGGAGTAGTAAACATGAGCTCCATATTTATGGAACGATTGTCGATTCGCAACTGAAATATGAGGTTTACGTGTCCAGTCGGAAGGCGCATTCGTGCCTTGCGTGTGATCCACTTATTTCCTGGAGTTGATGGTGTTGATTATTGCATTCCAAAACCAAACGGTTGACATTTTCGCCAAAGCCAAACCAGCAACCAGCCACAAGCAGTTTATTGGCAGGTAATCAACATTTTTTACATTGGCCGACTAACAGTAGCGCACCTTGAATATAAAAAGAAAATTCTGATACAATGACAATCTATAGCTTTAATTATTTAAAAAATTTTGAGTATACCTATTTATTTGCATATTACTATTTGCAAATCCCTGCTTGGTTTTGCCTTGTAGACACGGTACCTCTGTGTGGGAATAAAGAAGAGGAGCCATGCTCAAATACTCTTTCAGATCGCTCAAAAACTCAAAAACATGAATAAAACTTTAAAAAAAAATCGAATTATATTTACTAAGTAATGCTAAGCATGTGGTAAATGTGTGTTAAATGTAGCTGGAATAAAATTAAATACATTAATAAAAGGTATATATAAATAGAGACGATTCTGTGTTAAGTTGTATCAATATAACTTCAAAACTGAGTCAGTTAAATATATATATAAATAGACTCGATTCTGTGCCAAGTTTATTCAATGTAATTTAAAAACTAATTCAGTTAAAAATATATAAACTTCAAAAGGCCACTTTCAACGCGTTACACAAACACACCAAGATTACAAAAATAATACCCACCTGACAGGGTAAACAGGGTATTAATCAGCATGCTGTTTTGTGTGCTTGCTTATTGACTCATAAAAAGTGAAAACCACTTTTATTTAAATCTTATCTCATGTGCAAATCGTTTACATTGGCTATTTAGCCGTATTTATGCGCAAAGTTTCATATAATTGGACAAATCGTTGTTGGACATGCAATGCAATTCGACTTAAAGACTTAAGGGCTTTAACGCTTAACGCTTAAAGTGTCATTATTCTGGTATATGGGCAACGTTGGCAATTAAAAATCATGCACGCACACACAGCACACTCACACACACACATGCAGAAGCACATTGATTTCCCGTGAGCATATAAAATGTGTTGCATACTTTTAGGTGTTCAGTTACTAAACGCTTTTTCTGCCGCTGTTGGCTTTAATTGGATATACTTGTTTTACATTCTTCATTAAGTTTTAATTGATGTGAAATTTTATAATTCAAGCAAAATGCTAGCAGACAAGGCTAATCTTATCGAGTTACGTTATTTTAGCAAATGCAATTAGCCAATATACATACACAGCCAAGCAACATACAAAAGCCAGCTTAAAACATTTATGATTGATGCTGGCCTAAAAATATATATATATTTTTTTTTTGCGCCAATGCACTTAACGCTTACTATTATCGCCCATAATGCCATAATATTGACAGAGGTTGTTGCCTGCTTTTTGTTTGCTCGATGATTTGTCAAATTCGTGGATTTGCTGCTTACGTAATTGTAATGCGCATTACTGTAAGTCAGTTTTCCAAAAGCAATTGTTGTCACATTACAAACACACACAGACACACACACATTCTATACACATTCCATACACATGCATAGTTGAGTATCGTGCGAATTCAGGCAGCTGGCCAACACCTGAAGCTACACTTTACTTGGCTAACGTGTTGGTAGAGCAAAATGTAAGTGACTCAAATAAAAAATAAAGAAGAAAAATATGCTTAGAGACATAAGACAAGCATTTCAGCATTTTGTTTTCTTTATTTTTCGTTTTTTATTTTATTTTTTGGTTTGTGGTTTTTAATGTGTTTGCCCTCAAGCGCTAAAATACATTAAGCCAGCTTGTTGTGCGACATTCGCTATTTTTTTTTTTCATTGTGTTTTTTTTTCAAATGCTGGGGTTTTTTTTTTATTGTGTATGAGGTCGTTTCACACATTGTCATTTGTCACCGCATGATGAAGAAAATATTTAGGATTATGCCACAGCTTAGTTGTTTAGCGGAAAATGTACATATGTAAATATTGCGCTTTGATAGGAAATAAATATGTGCACATTAACTTAAAGTAAAGCGTAAAAAATTTGCTATAAATTTAGCAATAATTGGAAATTGTATTTCAATCATCTGATATCTAAATTTTAATTTTAAATATTAAAATATTTCCTTTCGTCCAGCGAGTTAAATTTTTACAAGAGTTGTTATGGGTTCTTAGATAATCCCATAATCCTGACATGCAGTTCGAATTCGTTGATCCTTCGTTGATTCTAACGCGTAAGACGAAATTTGCTTTTAAATCAGCGACTAAAAATTTAATGATCTCGAAAGAACATTTATTAAGTATCAAGTATTTCACACCATACACAAAGCCAGCATTCCAAAATCATTATTTTATTTTAACAGTTTAGTAAAATGAGCTTTTAACAAACTAGCTTATTTTATAAATATTATTTAACATACTAAAATCTTTGCCATACAATGAACCCAACACTCTGCAAATTAAGTTATAAATTTGCCAACTCCATTAAAATTTGCTTTTTTTTGCTTGTATATTGTGTTTTTTTTTGTATTTTGTAGTCCACCAGAAGTATCTTATTTCAAATTATTTTAGTTACACTTTCTCCACACACAGCACAACACTAAATGTATCATGTGTAAATATGTGTCGGCTGTGTATGTGTGTGTGTGTTGGTGTGCTGTTGTGTGCTTTTGCCATTTGGCAGCGGAAGCGAAATGTTGCGAGTGTTGCAAAAAGTAGTTGAAGCGAAGGCCCTCGAGTTGTTTCTCGTTGTTTCTCGTTGCCCGCTTGCTCATGTCAAGTGCCAGCTGCTGGCCTCCTGTTACCGCCTCCTGCCTCTGTTTGTGTGTGTGTGTGTGTGTGTGTGTGTGTGTGGGTGTGCTGCTGTGCTGCTGTGTGTGTCCTCCTCCATCCGACAGTTGGGGCTGCACATTCGACATTTAGCGTCGCCCACTCGCTTACCGACGTGCTCGTCTCGCCCACTCCCGTATTAACTGGTGAGCAGGTGTATTTGACTGGCACCGCAGCATGTGTCGAAACATTTCAACCGCTGGCCAGCTGTGCGTTTGTGTGTGTATGTGTGTGTGTGTGCTTTTGTGTTTGGCAGCAACTAACTGTTAAGCGAAATTACCGCAATCTCCGCACGTCGAACAATTTTTAATGCTGAAAAATGTATTTTCTAATTTTTCCCTTGCCGAACCGTGTTCTGACTGACCTGAAATATAATTTTTGGCTTTTATCAGTTTTTTTGTGGCCGGCAAACAGGTGCAGACAATGTGTGTGCTGCTTCCTTAGCAACGAGTGCAAATTAATGAAAAATAATTATTTTACCATTGAAACTTGTTGCCACACGAGTGTTGGCTTAAAGACTTTTCTATTTTTGCACTGCAAACTATTTTTTATAATTTCTTTTTTTTTTATGGCATCAATTTTGTTCTTTTCGCTTTTTGCACCTGCTTGGATGTGCATCACTGGTAAATGCAATTTGCACATTAATATCGGAGAGCAGCTAATTTTCAATATGAAACCGGGCAAACTTGCAGCTCGGAAAAGCTTTGGCAAAAAAGGCAATTTCCGTTTTTTTGATGCATTCTTTAATGGGCCCAGTTAAGCGGATAGGTGTCGAGTGGAATAAAGTGTCAGTGGAGTGGTGAAAGTTGGAGGTGTGTTTGTGTGTGTTTTTGTGTGCAGCACCGTAGCCAATAAGCCATTATGCTAAAAGATTGTGTGCGCACCAAGGAAAATGTGTGTGTGAGAAAGGCAAAAAAAAATATGCTATTAATGCTATTCGATACGAGAATGAGGCTAAAAACATTAGAAATGCCGTTATGTGGCAATAATGGAAAATTCGGATATTTCTATATGCCTGAGTAAGAAATATATAATGAAATTGCAAGCGATCTATAATGTGCATAAAGCATGAATGTAAGAATGGAAAAGGAATATGAAATATTTTTTTATTAAAAATAAATAATAATTAAATTTGTAAAACTCTAAGGCTATTACTCTATTTACTATTTTTAAATATTTAATTTCTTAGTAATAAACTTTTAATAATCCTAATTAATAAAATAAATAAGAAAAGATAAACAAAAATTTTAAATAGATAAAAATGTTAAAATAAATATAAAACGATATAACAGCAATATAAAAACTATAATATTATAATAGTCTTTTCATGGGTTTGTACCTTAAATTTATTAAATAAAACACATGTGAATTACGAGTCTATAAAAATTCTGGGATTTTAATATGCACTTTAAACATCACCAAAATTAATAACGCACTTTGGCCATATAAAGAGTATAAGCCAATGATTAACTTAATTATTATAAGTAATGCGAAAAGATATTAAAGCTTTGGCAGCTGCTCTATTAACCGCTTGGCATTTTGGCAGCTGGCAAAGATTTCTTTTGCTGGTTTGTCTTTTTCACTGCATAATGCAGCCATTTTATGAAGCAGTAAAAACAAAAAAAAAATATGGGAGGAAACATGGCAACGCTTGTGCTTTTGCCTCATTATCTCTTTTGGCCAGGCAACAATTGTTGTTATTTGCAGGCAGACAAGAAGCGTTTGCTAAATGAGTGAAATTCCCTTTTTGTTTTTGGGAATGCTTTTCCATCAGCACTTATTTTAACTGGAACTCTTTTTTGGTTGCACTTTAATAATGTTTGCAATTAAACTAATGAAGTCATTTGCACGCTAACCTTTCCCCCCCCCCGACACCTTCCAACTTTCAGGTTAAACTTTGTGCGTTGCAGCATAGTAAATAATTGACTACCATTTCATGCCAGGAAGTATGGTACCATTTCTTAAACTTTCTTCAACTTTTCCATATGGCTCCAATTAAGATTTTTGCCATTTTCCTTTTGGTTTTCGCATCATTTATTTATTTATATCGAATCTTTGCAGTCAGAGTGTCATACTCTGACATTGAGTAATATTAATTGAGCATTTCGCCGTTGCAGTAATCGAATTGCAACCACAACTGCCAAAGAAAATAAAGAAAATACAAAATATTGAAAAGGGCAGCTTCATTATATCTAAAAAGGTCAAATGCTATCGAAGAGCTTTCAATATTTAGCACCATTTAATTGAACATTTATATGTCTTGTAGAATTGTCTGAAATTCATAAAATCGATTGGAATCACAAATTATTTATTTCAGAAGCAATCATTTTTTTTTGCCCATTTGCATGGTTCGTTTTATTCAAGCGGTGCCAAGCGTTTTTTTTATGCATGTCATCTAGCAAAATTCACAATTTTGGTTGATTTCCAGCTCCTAGTACCAGGCGAGAAGAAATCAGCAGGGTGTGGTTTTTTTTATAGTATGTAAAGAAGCTTAGCATACTTTTACTGCACAACAAAAATAATTTTTCGGTACCTGGTAAAAGTATGCAGTGAAATATTTTCGGACTTAAAATTACGTGCAATAAAAAGTATGCAATGCTATTTAATATTTTCTGAAATTTGGCCTTGAAAGTATGCTTTGCTATTTTTTGCCACAAACAAAAACTTGCTGCTGATTTCTGTTTGGTATTGTTTATTGGTATTGAAACCACAACTGCCAAAGAATATACAAAATATTGAAAAGGTCAGTTTATTATATCTATAAAGGTCAAATGCTATCGAAGAGCTTAAAATATTTAGCACCATTTAATTGAATATTTTGTGTGTATTTTAAAACTCTTTAAAATGCATAAAATCAATTGGCATCACATGTTATTTTTTTCAGAAGCAATATTTTTTTGCCAATCGCGAGGCCAGCCGGTTTTTTTTATGCTTCTAGAAAAATTCACAAATTTTGGTTGATTTTCAGCTCCAAGAACCAGGCGCACAGAAATCAGCTGTAGGTGGTTTCTAAATAGTACAAAAATAACCGTAGCATACTTTTACTGCATGTCAAAAATCATTTTTTGGCACCTGGTAAAAGTATGCAATGAAAAAATTTGGGTCTTAAAATTACCTGCAATAAAAAGTATGCAATGCTTTTATTATTTGCTGAATTTTGGCCGCGAAAGTATGCTTTGCTTTTATTTTGCCACATAAACAGCAACTTGCTGCTGATTTCTGGTCGCCTGGTACTTGGAGCTGGAAATCAACCAAAATTTGTGTCTTTTGCTCGAAACGAAAATCAAAATCGACTATGCCGCTGGCAGGCCATATGAGTGCGAAAGCTTTTGAATTAAAATTGAACAGCAAAAAAGTATAATAATCCGGTTGATCCTAAAATCAATAATTGTATACTTTAAGGACTTCAGCGTGTGTATTTTAATGGTCACAATTTGAAATAGCAGCTTTTAATACTCATCGATAGCGGTTTGACTCAGTCTGCAAACTATTGAGAATTAGCGATTTTTTTTTAATTGACTTGACCAACTCGCTGTTGTCCTTTTGTCACTTTTGGGGACAGTTCAAAGCAGTGGCGCCTGAAATGGCGATAAATGTCAAAAAGTTACACACATTGTGCAACATTGAGCTGATTTATTTTTATTCTGCTTCCAAATGCGTTTTTTTGAGTGCCAGCGTTGCCTGTCAAAAGTTTTCTGTAAAGTGAAAAGTTAACCCAGCCAGCCATGTGTAAATAAAAGTATTTCTCCATTAATTTAATATTTAATTTTAATTGTTATTTATTCGCATTTCGTTTTGCTTTTACAATATTTTCTTGTTTGTATGCATAAAGTTTTTATTATAACTTGCCACAGTTTACAATGCTTTCGTATTACTCTGGCAATTGTTATTATTGTTTGCTGTATTTAAATGTTCTGGTTGTTGTATTTCTTTTTTTTTTTTTTTATTGGTTATTTCCCGCACATTTGATATTTACGAATAGTAATACGAGTACGAGTATGTTTTATGTATGAACATTTTTATCATATATTTATCTCTTCGGGGTTTTTTCCTCGGCATTATTTTTATTTTTACTAACATTTATTGTTATGAGTTTTCTTAATTGTTGTCGGAAGTGTTTTTTCATCGTATTTTTTTTTGTTTGTTTTTTTTTTTTTAAATATTAGACAACATTTTTTGGGCCTCAAAGTAAATGTTTACCTTTCTTGTTTTCATTTGTATATTTTTTTTTTGGCTTTAAGTTTCATTACAATTAAATAAAATCTCATAATTTTGTTAACAAATTTCGCAATGCGCTTAACTAAATATCTTCATTTTTTTTTAAATTTTTTATGTATGGTTTACTTTACAATTAAAATTTTCGCTAACAGTTAAAAAATGTTTCTTGTCTTTTATAGAGTTGTCTTTACCAAGCAATTATTTTATTTATTTATTTATGTCTTTTATTATAATTACAATATTTAGCTAATTTGACACTTAAAGCGGAAAAACTTAACAACTTTTGGTTGGTTGAGTTGCTTTTTTTTTGTTTGTTTTGTTTGTTATTTTTTTTGTTAGTTTTGCAATGATTTTAATACACACTTAACAGCTATATAACATTTATTCATTATATATTTTTTTGTTACCATTATTATTTTTCATTTAGCTTGTATTGTATGTAGTCGTTACTGTTAAATTTTGCTACTAATAAAATATATTTGATGTATGTATGTATATTATTATTATTATTATTATTATGATTATTAGTATTATTATTACTATTAAATTGTATTTACTTGATGCTTTTTTTCTGTACGCATGAGCCTCGCTGTTGGAGTCCTATGTATATGCCACAGAGACAGTTTTAAAATATATTCAAGATTTGTTGTTTTTCAGTTTTTGGTTGTAGTTTAAGTTTAAGTTTAAGTTTTACTTCTTCGTTTCGTTTTAGTTAAATATGGTGGTATTTCTGCAGTCAGCGTTGAGAAGAGCATCTCTTTTAGGTGATGGCAAACATATGTCTTTAGATATGGATATACCCTACATATAAATATTTTTTCATTTTGCATTTGGAAAAGGACTTGTATAGTTTTGTTTTTTGTTTTTGTTTTGTGTGTGTGTGTGTGTGTTTTTTATGCGTCTTGTTTGGAAGAGCAGCTGGTGGGTAGTTCTAAAACATGAAAGATACAAAGTTGTATAGATAAGCTTATGACTTACTTGAATGCTGTGCTGTTAATTCTTTATGCTTCGAAATTATTTATGAATTCCCAGGCATCAAATGCAAAGACTTGTTCAAAAAATGTACACAGAAAGATATCTTATTTTTCTTCTTCTTCGTATTCTTTAGCACCTGATCAGTAAACTTATTTAAAGATGTTGTGCTAGATTTGAATATTGAAGCAGCTTTTGACCTATGGCTTTAGCCAGTTTTCGCATGGGGGTTTATCCTATTCTTTTTCTTGTTTTTGTTTTTTTTGTTTATATATTTTTTTATACTCGACCAGGTTGCACCACAAACACTTACAAATCGTCTACTTACAAATTGTTTTCTTTTGTTTTTTTTTATCATGGTTAGTTTGTTGGTTTTGTGTGTTTACTGCATTAGCAACATCGAAAAATTTGTCCAAAAAGGATTTCGCATATGTATATACTATATAAGATTATCCTGTATAAGTACATATGTATATCTATATATATTTAATAGTTATTTTTATGTATAATGTGTATATGCTGTATATAAGTATCTTTCAGTTACACAAGTTCGAGTACTCTAACTGTACGATTATAGAACTGTCATTTTTTTCTTCTGTCTTTATTTTTTTTTAATTTTTAATTGTTGTTAAATTTACATTTATATAGCATAGACACAATTTGTTCACAATTTTCTCTAAGTTTATTTCTTTAGATATAGAGGCGGTGGCTTTTATTTGGACTCCATTTATACATTTAGTCAGTGAAATGAGAATCGTAAGTATAAATAAAAAAAAATAGTAGAGCTAAAGATCAGATCAAAATCGAACAAAAAGAAAATACAGTCATGTCTTTAATTCCATTTTCGCATTGTTTTCAACAAAAATTGATAGCGGCAGAAAATTGTAAAACGGTGTTTTTAATATAGCTTTTAAGTATGATCATCATATACATTAGCATTAGCCTACAAATATCATTTCTTTTTTTGCCTAAGAGTATGCAACCAAAAATTGTACATAGTTAAGTGCATATGTATTATGTGTATATATATAAATCTTGTAATATATATATATATATATATTTTCTTCATTTTTATACATACATATATAGCAAAATCACATTTGATTTGGTGACTAAAAAAAACAACATCACGCATTTCCAATTGCTTTGTTCAATCATCCATCTTTTTTGTCGTTTTATACAATGTAAATTGAGTTTTAGTTTGTTAAAGCGGAAGTGAATGATTATGTGTATAGTTCTGTGTGTGTATGTGTGTGTGTGTGTGTGTGTGTGCGTTTTGTAATCGATTTTCGCAGAAAGTGGTTTGTTTGTTTTATGTTCAGCAACTACTACATAAAATACAGTTTTGTTTGTGGCTAAAGTAACTCGTTTTTGCACATTGAATTGTTTGTTTCGTTTGCTTAATATATAAGTTTAATTGTTACATACATACATATATATATATATATTTAGTATATATATATGTTGTAGTTAATTACACAACTACAGTTAAGTTTAACTTGAAATTGACATTAGGATCGTTTGGTTCGCACGCATCGGGAAATGCATTCAATCGAACTGCTGTTTGCTCAAAATACACAAAATTAGAATTCTAATTACACCCGAATTTGTAAATAATAATTTGTTATTGTGCATTTAATAACTAGATATATGTATTTGTATATATATATATATGTACTTAATATACTTTATTATTGTGCAGTTTTAGTTTTTCTACTTTCGACCAAAAATAATTGAAAGACAATTGACACTAATCTAAGTTTATAATTGAAGTGCGTTGTTTACATTTAATTGGTGTAATTTATTGTTATTGTTTTTTATTTAGATATTTATGTTTTAAGAACTATCCGCTTACTGTTTTCCTAATGTTAAAGAGAAAAAAAACTAGTCAACCACATATTAAAGCAATTGGATCTATGAGCAAATTGTTGAACCTTTCATTTTTATATTTTCACTTCCTAACTGGACCTTTGCAAATTCTTTTTGCACCTTTTTCTACTTCTTCTTTTTGTAAATTATTGTACCCATTTTTTGTTTTGTTTTCAATACAATTTGCTTAATTTTATATTCCTTTTTCTTTGTACTTATAGCAACACATTTATAAAAATACAAAATAAATATGAAAAAAGCTAAGGAAACTCAAGAATTGTTTTTTTTGTAACTGCCATACAAAGATTTACAAATATGGTATGCCTTAATTAATATTACTTGAATTTTTATTTTTCGTATGTTAATTTACACATTTTTTATTGTTTTTACAAAATTTGTAGGTATAATTTTTATATATATTTACAAATTTGACGCGTTGTTTATTAATGAAGTTGAGTATTATGTCGGTTTTAATTTACATATATTATAATTTTTATTTTTTTAAAGTAAACTCTGCAATATTCAATATCAAGGCAATATGTAAAGTTCTGTAGTATTATTTTTTTTAATGTTTATTTTTACATCATCAAGCAACCGAATTGCTAAAAAGCCAAATGATTGTTGTTTATGTGACAAAAATGATATTATAGAAAAATAAATGAATAAAATATATGTTTAAGCAACTCAAATTTGGTCCCTTTACTTTTTTGCATATTTAGTTCTGTTCCGAATTCAGTTTACGATAAGCTCAAAACTATTGTTTTTATTTCTTTGTTGAGCTGAAATTCAAAAGATTTGTATCAAGATACATAGTATATTAAGTGTTGTTTTAGTAAATAAGCTCTTTAAAATTGTTATCTGCCAGTTCATGAATTTTGAATGGGCAATTGAGAATTTAATTGTTAGAAACAAAAGGGCAATAAATAATATAACAACTCGTAAATCAATTTTGGTTTCTCAATACTATTTTGCAGTGTTTGGTTTTAACTATTTATTGCATTTGTCCCCGCATAAGCTAAAGTTCCGCCAACTGCGATCAATCAATGGTCAACGAGTTGGACACAGGACATGTAATTTAACGCCAACTACAAAAGAACTGGTTACAATACAGGATGAAAAAAATGTAACTCGCATAAGCACAGATAAAGCCAGTAAATAAATAAGAAAATAACACTCATTGTTGTGGCTGCAACTAAATAAAATAGAATGAAAAATAAAAAAAAAACAAATGGAACAAAGATAAATACTGTTGGGCAGCAGTTGGGTAGAAAATTCAAACGGAATGACAATGCCAGGCAAATAATACTAGCACAGATAGACCTTTTGCCACATTCCCCCTGCCCTTCGGCACACACCCCCCTCGAGGCAAGTGGCATGCATTTTAAATGGAATATTTATGTAAGTCGGGTTCGCAAATGAAATGAAATAATAGAGAAAGGATTACAAACGGTATGCAATGCAATACATATCTTCTACTTTACATAGAACTTAAGCTTAAGCAAATTATTTATTGAGCCAGACAGGGCTTAGCCTATATGAAGACTGCCTTTTATGGGATTGTGGCAACGCTGGACACACACACGCACACTCAATACATAGACATGTCACATACAGACAGTTGATAAATTGAGCAAAATGAACCCTTTTTGGGGGTGGCACTCGTTAGAAACCAGATGGTTTTCGATCAAAGTTTTTGCCTTCGGCTTAGACGCAAAACCTTAATTAAACAATATTAAATGCAATTTGCCAAAAATTATTCAAGCGTACGGTCGGGAAACGAAAAACTTAAAAAGTTTTTGAGTTTTATGCGAAATCAAAGCGAAATGGTTTTTCTTTTCTATCAAATGTGCATCGAAACGTAAAGAAAATGTTTATGAAAGTTTCTAGCTGAAAAGCAGGTTCTCTTTTTTTTTTGAATTACAAAACTTATTTTACTTAATGTTTGAATAAATTTGTTTTAAATACCCTTTAGAAATTGTTGACATTAACTTATCTACTACAGAGTATCTCCTAGTCGGTTATTGTTCTTACATCCATTTAATTTTCCGCATTGTTACTTTTCCCTCATATGTTGGCTGTGTCACTCGTATTTTAATATTGGTTATTTGTTTATTTGTTTGTTAGTTTTGTGCGTGCACTAAATTAAATTGTTGAGGCTTTCAATTTATTTTCCTGTGGCTACTTTTCCTGATATTCACTTTTTTGTTTGTTTATTCAGTAATATATTCGATTATAAATTAATTTAATTTAACAATTCAATGCGCTTCATTGGTTGCCAGGTAAGCCCGTTGGGGTTGCGAAAATGTGGCCACCAAATAATTGAATATTTAAATGAGGACAAAAAATTTTGTAATTGGCTGTGATAAAAGCTAAATGCAAATAAACACAGTGACATAATGAAAATATTTCTGAATAAATATGCATATATATATATATGTGCTCTGAGCTCATTAATATATAGAATAAAAACCTCATTTCTCATTTTTTTAAAAACTCGTTTCTGAATTGTTAATAATGATCTTCATGAAAGGTAATTTTATTAGTTTAATACTTGGATTTTAAAATAAAAAATATTGTGTAATTTACTATTATTGAAAGCTAATCAAAATTTAAATTTATTATAAACTCTAAAGAAACTTTAAACTTAGTAATTACTAGCTACTTCAATTACTTACCGCATGCAGCAGGCGGATAAATTATAAGAATTTACTTTGGATAAAAAAAACTTGTTATTCATTTTAACAAATGATTCTTAACTAAGGGCTTTATTTTTATTAAATTTTAATCATTTTTAAAACTGCATGAAAACTGTATGTGATATAAATTTTAATCAAAATCGAAGAAGGTTGTGTTTATAATAAAAATAATACGAAATACTTATGGAGCTATACTTGGTTCTAGTTCTTGTAATGAAGGTGGTTGTTGTTGTTGTTGTAGCTGTAGTAGTTGATGTTGTTGTTGTATTTTGTTGTTGTTGAAGATTGTTTTTTGGACTTTGGTGATTGACTGTGGTGCTTGTTGTACTTGTTGTTGTTGTTGTTGTTCTTGTTATGCGGCCACTAACTGTACTTGATGTTGTAGTGTTGTTGTTGTTGTTGTTGTTGTTGTACTGCGTTTTTGTTAACTGTAAATATGATAAAAGTATAGGTGA
The DNA here is from genome assembly GCA_035042045.1 of Drosophila melanosoma. NCBI lineage: Eukaryota > Metazoa > Arthropoda > Insecta > Diptera > Drosophilidae > Drosophila > Drosophila melanosoma. Next base: position 825,215 of record JAWNLY010000049.1, read on the forward strand.
GAGCTTTTATTTTCTTTTGGTTAGTGAGTTAAGATCGAAAGAAACATTTTGGTTTTTATTTGGGAAATAAAACAAAGTTTTCTTTTGAGTTTTTTTTTTGTGTATAAGTTTAAGTATTTCATTTATTTGTTTTCGCTCAAGATCAAAGAATTGTATTATGTATTTGTTGTTGTATTTGTTTTTGTTGTTGTGGTTTGCTTTAATGTATTTTATTGAGACATTTCGCTTGCATCGAAAATTTCTCGTTGGTTTTGTTTTTTGTTTTGTTTTTTTTTTTACTGTATTTGCGCTTAAATTTAAATAAGTTTTTAATGTTTTGCTTACAATTTTTTTCGTTCCTTTTTCAAGTTTTTTTTTTTGCACTACAGCTTTTTTTGGGTTTCTTTTTTTTTTTTGTTTTTTTGAAATGCTAACAACATTTAATAAATAGTAGTTTTTAATAATTGTTTATAATTTGTCATATTGTGTGACTGTATAAGTGTAAGTGTATGTGTGTGTGTGTGAGTGTGTTGTCTGAGTATGTGTCTATTTAAACAAATTTGCTGTAATATATTTTTTCGGGTTAGTTTTTAACTTTAATGTGGGTTTTTTTTTGGTTTATTTTGTTTAAGATTTGCTTGATATACGCTGAATGAACGCTATAAATATTTTTGTATGTGTGAGTGTAATTTTGTGTATGTGTGTGTGTGTGTGTGTGTATGTATACGAGATGCAGAAACGTGTTTTCGAAAAATTGTTCATAAATATTGAAAAGTTGTTATCAAAAAGTTGTTAGTTCCGATTATATGGCATTCTGTAGGCTTCATGTTACTATGTATGACTGTATGTGTTTGCATGTATATATGTATATGTATTTGTTTTTGTATATGTATATGTGTGTGTATTAAGTATATAATGTAGCAAATGTCGCATATATAGTTATGTTCATATATGTATGTATATATGTTTATGTTAATGTTTGAGTGTAAGTATTTTAAGTGTAAATGTTTTTTTTTGTTTTTGATTTTTTTTTAGTGTATTTTTGTTATCGGTTTTTTTGTTTTTGTTTTCCTAAATAAATTACATTACGCGCTTTCGACTAAACACTTAGAAATTTCAATTTAAATTTGTTGCTAAGTTGTTAAGTATTTTAGCCCTCAAAATTATGCTGTACTTTTATTGGCAGCGTGTCTGACATTTGCGGCATTCAATACTATATTGTAGCAATACCCCTACTACAACATCAAAATGTGATGAAAAACTGAAAGTTCTTAATCGAGCGGAAATAGTTGATAGTGTATTGTGTGTGTGTGTGTGTGTGTGTGTGTGTTGTTTTCCTTTCGTTTGTTGTTTAAAATTTAATTTAATTAAATTTAGATAATGAGATTGTTTTTATTCGGTGGATAAGTTTAACAAGTGGCTATGTGTTTGTGTGTTATGTGTCTGTGTGTATTTATTGTTTAAATAATAATAACTATTTCCGCCACATACAATCGAATCTAAAATTATATTAATGCATTAACTAAACTAAAACGTTCAACGCAAATTCAACTAAATTGCATACTATTATTATAATTATTAATTATATGAATTTGTGTTAACTAAACACAAGTTAAATTATATAATTATTGCACACGCCAAATTAAACAACTTTCTATCTCCTCTCTCTCTCTCTGGCTACCTCTCTCTATATCTAAAGTATGTTTGTCATGTGTGTGTGTGTTGTGTCTATGTGTGTGTTTGTATTGTGTAAGTTTACAACCGGTCGATGTCCTGTGCTTTGAGAGTCACATACAAATGTAGGGGTCGGTCTGCTTCTATTCCTTGTCTTGGCCAACTTGGCTAAATTATTGACCAAACATTTTAAGTGAGCAATTCTGAGACTTTACTGTAGCTGTTATGGCGAACTATATCTAATCGATGATGCTTATAGAAAATGAACAAATTTTCTATCCATTAGCGATTTCTGTTAAGGAAATAAAAGTGTATCTTTTATTATCATTTGAAAATTCACTCTGTGCTCAGCTTTGCTAATGGAGTTCACATATTGGGTCTGCAAAGAGCACCATTAATTAGAGTCTCAAATGTACGCAATTATTGCTAAGCCAAGCCAAGCACACACACACACACGCGCACACACACATGGCGCACACACGGACGCAGACAATTAAGATGAAGCAATAAATTATTTGGAGTGTGGGCATTAAATCGCAAACAGGAGTACCCCAGATGTTTAAAATCTTGCGAGTATATATATATATATATATATATATATATATATATATATATATATATGTGTGTGTCTGTGTGTTTTGTATCGGCTTATGTACACATACAGCAATAATGGGGTCAATTTAATACTGTTTGCCAAATTCAATGTCTAATTTGGTAATACAAAGCAAGAATTCTTCAGTGGTGCCTAATTAACTTGGATATAGACTAAGAGATATTCCGACTTGAGTTAGGAATGTATGTGTCTGTGTGTGTATGTATGTGTATGTTTAGTATCTATAGTAGTATATAACTCGGTAATTTTTTTTTTTTAGTATAGACATCTATTTTGTGGGACTTCATAGCTGCTAAGTATACAAATACGTTTTATGTACGAGAGTATTATATTTCCATTTTTGTTTTTTAATAATATGTTTTAAGATTTTTTCAAAATTATCACCAGTAATTACGCATACGACTACACTATGCAGTTGTCCTTTCTTTTTGCATTTTTAATTATTATTTATTTATTTATTTTTTTTTTGTAACTTTTGACTTGCTTTCGTCCTTTTGTTTTGTCGGTGTCGGTGTCTGTGTCATGTTTGTCTGTCTGTGTGTGTCCTGTGTAGATTGATTTGTGTAATTTGTGGTGTAATTATGTAAGAATGTAATTATGTTTCCTCATCAAATGCCAAAAGCGAAAACGTATTCGTATTTTATTTGTTTAAGATTTTCTTTTTGTTTGTTTTTGCTTGCATTTAAAATTGACACGCGCTGCTTCTTCTTTCTTTTTTGTTGTTAAAAACTATGTATATATATATATATATATAGGCATATGTATGTAGATATATATATATAATCTATATGTACATATATGTCATATATCGTACATGTATGTATGTGTTTGTGTGTGTGTGTGTGTATTTTATTACTATGCGTGTTTATGTATTATGTATACATGTATATATATACATATATATATATATCTATATATATATATATATATAGTATATAATTATGTAAATATTTTGTTAATGTATATAAGTATGTATGTGTATGTTAAGTATAAACTATAAGCCTATAAGAATATAGTTGTAGTTGTATCTTTTATGCATTTTTCATATGTAGCTTATTCGTTTTTGTTTTCTTTTGGATTACTCTCTCAATATGCATTTTCATCATAGATTATTATTATGAATTCGTTTCGGTGTACAAAGTTGTTGGTTTTGTTTTTAGTGTTGTTTTCTTTTCATTTGCTGTTTTGGTTTTGTTTTTTGTTTTTTGCTGGAAAAACCCAAAATAATAGAAAAATTTTGTAGCAAGTAAAAAGTCTCATTCATAGAAAAATGCTTTTTTTTTTGTTGCTGGTTAGTTTTTTTTTCTTCTTTTGGTTAGCAAATAAAATGTATTCATTGTTTAGCTTTGTAGTTGGAACTCGTGTAAGCAGCATGGTATTTGAAAGATATATATATAAAAAACGCTTCCAAAACAAATTCGAATGACAGGCAATTATTTTTAGAGGTTGTATTTTTGTTGGATAGCAGTTTTCAACTCGTGTTTAATGTGGTGTATTGAAAGGTGTTGTTTTTCTGTAGTTGTTGTTGCTGTTTCTTCATCTTTGGACGGTTTCATCAATTCATATAATGTATATAATTTTTTCTTGTTTTTTTTTCATCTTCCCTTTTTTTTTGGTATTTAATTCTTGGTGGTTGTCAATTCAATAATGCTGAATAAACTGGTCCATATTTATTTTGTTTTTTTTTTTGTTGTAGTTGTTGTTGTTGTGTAATTGGTGTGAATGCGAATTACAAGAACTAAGTAAAACCGTTTCGAGCATATGCATCTGTCTCTCTCTCACAACAGAACAAGGGGGAGCGAGGGAAGGTAGTACTTTTGGGTGGCAAGTTCGGGGAATAAATCGAGTTCGAGTGTTATTTATAAACAGCACCTACCTTGTGCCCCATGCGCATTTTTTAGAGTTGAAAACTACGCGGCAATAAAAATCAGGCTGGGAAAAATATTTGCGAAAAAACAAAACAATATTCCAAAAAAAATTGTGCAAAATAAGGAGCGCTACTTTAGCGTTTAACAAATTCAATTTGCTGGCAACCTTAATTTAACATAACTAATTTTTTTTTTTTTGTTAACGAAATTTGTCTAGTTTTTCATATTTGATTTCCAATGCCATTATTAAATGAAATGTAATTGCGACTAAAATGTTTTTTTTCTTTTTGACTAATAATTCTCGAATTTTGTAACACAGGCAAATCAAATAAAAATAATTTGGCTAGTATTTATCTTAGTTGATTTTTGTTGTTGTTTTTCAAATGATGCACACTAATCATCTTAATTTACACACATCGCTTAGGTCTAGCATTGCATATTAAATATTACATACAATTCTTTTGCTGGGCGTTTTACTCGCTTGATTCCTTTCTTTGATCAGGGTTTTTTTTTTCTTTGTTTTTAACAAATGGATTATGTTTTGTTAGCAGTTGTTCATTGAAAGTATTCTGGGTTTTTTCTTTCGTTTTTTTTTGTTGTCGCTATAAACATTTTAGTGCCTAAATTGTAAAATCGTTTAACTTAAGCGGCCTTATAAATTTCGATATGTTAAAAATTCAAGATTTAAACGCTTTAACAATTTGGCATACATTTTGGTATAGTTTTTATTTTAGTATTTGATGTTTATTTTTTTTGTTAGTATTTTATAAGTTTAAAAAAAAAACTAAAAGCCGGAGAAGAGGGGGCTGTGCGTTGCTAGGATGTGGCTTCTTGCGAGTTTGTCTATAGAGCTTTTTTTCAAGCAAATTATTTGTCATTTTTCAATTCCTGTAAAAACATATACATATAAAAACTATTTCTCCATGTTTTGATGATGATGAAAACAATAAAAAAGACGAAACAATTCCTAAATAATTTTACATATACATATATATTTATATCAAAAAATCGAGCGCGCATATTACAAACTTTGGGCACACAATAAACGCGTTAAAAAATAACAACAAAATTTAAATATTAAATAAAACAAATTATTTATATATCTATATATACAGATATATATTTATATATATATACATATATATAGATATATAGAAATATTTTTGTTTTGTGTTTAACTCATAAGAAATTAAAAATAAAATCATACAACGTTGTAAAATGTTGTATTTAATGGATTAACATTTAAAATTCCATATTATTATTGTTTTTTTTTTTACTGATTTTCATTAATATGTGTAAATTATATAGCTACCAAGTTGTATTGTTTGTGTGTATTATTATTTTATGTTTTGTTTTCTTTAATTTATTATATACTTTTTCATTTTAATTATTTGTTTATGCACTAATTAGGAGCTCAAGATCGTTGTTGCTTTAAGTTCTTAAGAAAATAAATTGTATGATTTAATTAACGAGATTTTCCATCTTACTTTCTCTTCTCATCATTAATTATTTAAATTAAGTACAATTATACTTAATAAGATAAAAAATATTTTACAATTTATACGATTTACAACAATTTACATAAGAACTAAGACATTTAAAAAAAGGTGTATAAGATGAAATAATCGAATAAAATGAGCAAAAAATTGCAATAAATAAAATAGAATGAAGTGTTTTTTGTTTTTGTTTGTTAATTAAAGCAATAATTGCACATAGTAATAAAAAATGATTTTTGTGAGAAATATATATGTATGTGTGTGTGTGAGTGTGTTTGTGAGTGTGTGTGTGAGTGTGTGTGTGAGTGTGTTTGTGAGTGTGTGTGTGTGTGTTGTAAGTGTGTGCTTATGCATGAAAAATTCGTTTAACGCTTCTCTATATAGCATATAGTATTCGTTGATTTGCAGTTAAGAACAAAAGTGTCATATAGAGCATCGCCCTGCTTTTAATTTACAGACTGTCTAAAAAAAAAAAAATAAAAAATGTTTATTTTCATTTTTAATAACTAGCTGCAGTTGCTTAAAAATTAAATGAAATTAATTATCATGTTATTATTTTGTATTTCTTTATATGTTGTTGTTGTTGTTTTTTTTTTGTTTTTGTTATAGTTAATCTAACATACGCCTTTGATATGGTTGTTACTGTTGCTTTATTGCTGATATTTTTAGTTAAATTATTTATAATTCATTTTATATGCGTCACGCCAAATTTTACTTGGAGTTTTGAAATGTTTGGCTCTCTTGTCTTCTCTAAGCTTAAAACGCCTCAAAAATATTTTTTTTTTGTTTTTTAGGTTGTTTTTAGTTTTGTTTTTTTTTTTTATGTATTTATGTACTCGTATGTGTATTTATGCATGTATGCTTTTTTTTTTTTTGTTTTGCCTGTCTCAATGTCGCTCTTAATTTAATATGCTTTAATTGTTTTAATTATTATTAGAATTTTTGTTTGTTTTGTTTTTAGTTTTTGTTGTCGCTTTTTACATGTAGTGTAAAATTATAGTTAATATTAATTTAAATACATATACAGCTCATACATATTAGATTTATGCCTTTTTTAAACACAAAAATTATGTTAATGTTCTTTTGTCTTTTTGTCGTTTTTATTTGTTAATATTTAAATTTAAGAAAAACTATAAAGTTTACAAGACGAAAAAAAAACATTGGCTTGTGCAAGTTTCTCTTTTCTCGTTCTTTTTTTTTTAGTTTAAAAAATTTGCTGAAATTTGCGATAAACTAAAATTAATAAATTTGATTTAAAATTGCTAAATTTTTGGTTTAATTTTACACGTTTTGCGCTCTCGCATTTTTTTTTCGTTTGTTTTAGATTTGATTCAATAAATATTTTGTTTTTTAGCATCAGATTTTTTGTCTCACACGTGAATACTTGTCGAAATATTGTCCAAAGAAATTTGTTGTTGCATTTGTTTGTTTTTCTCTTTTTGTTTTTTGTTTTCTTTTTTTTTATCCCATATAGTATATAAGTCTAAATAAATGAAATATAATTAACTAAAATATTTATATATGTAGTTGAAAGTCAGTTGATTTGTTGTTGGTTTTCTTTTTTCTTTTCTGAATTTGCTTTTGTGTGTTTTATTTATGTTTATTTTTTTATATTTATTAAATATATATTTTTATATTAATTGCATATTACATTGTTTACAATTTGTTTTTTTTTGTTTCTGCAATTTCTTCAAGTGCAACACACAACACACGAGAAACTTTACAAAATTAAAACAAAAAAACATATTAACAATGTTTGTTTTGGTGTTGATGTTGTTTTCGGTTTTTGAATGCAACTAAACAATTTTTTAACCTAATTTTTTGCTATTTTTTTTTCCATAATTTTCATGCACTTAGTTTCGTGTGATGCAAACGCATGTAAAGTTTGGGGGTGTGTGTGTGTGTAGCTTTAGAACGCCGCCATTTTGTACATGAATGTGGGTATATTTGTGTGTGTGTGTGTGTGTTTGTGTGTTAATAATGTTTAAGTGTAATTATCATATTTTGTTTTTGTTTTTCAAGTAAATGGCGCGTACAAAAGTTACATGCGTTTGCAAATTGTTTTAAAAGTATTAATTTGTTAGCTGTGTGTGTGTTTTTTTTTTGTTTAAGTCAAGTATTTATATATATATATATATATGTATGTATATATATATATATATATGTTGTAATCATCAGTTTTGCTGCTTTCGGATATTTGTTGTCTTGTCCCTTCCAATATATATGACATATATATTTTATATTGTGTTTGCTGTTGTTGTTGTTGTTGTTGTTTGTTGCTTGTTGCTGATGTGGTTACGTCTGTCTCTGTTTCCATGCTCATCCTCCCTCTCTTTTTTATATTCATTGTTGTTGTGTTGCTTAGCTGTTGTTCTTGTTGTTGTTGTTGTTGTTTAGCTGCGCTTACACAATGGTAATCAAATCTCAATTGTAAATCTCCGCCTTGACATCGCCATCGTTCTCCTTCTCGATCATGCCCTCATTTGCGGCATTATTCCACGCTCCATTCATGCTCTTCGATGATGAGAAGCACAGCTTCATGATGAATGGGAATTTGGTGCCTAGATTCGTTGCAAATAGTGGATTTGGTGGATCGGTGGTTTTGGATGTGGATTGTGTGGTTTGATTGGTTTTGGTGTGGGGAATAGAAAGAAATATGCATAGTTATAGAATAAATGGGGTTCCTTCGTTGGTAAATAAAATTTGTATTTTAAATAGTATTGTTGTAGTAATGTGTATAAGTGTTGTATATCTGAATCAAGTTATTTGCTTTTCGCAGAGTTTCGTGATGAGGGCTCTTTTTTGCGGATGGGGAAACATGATGGGAGGACAAAGGGAGGAAGGTAGGGAATGGATGGTGGGCGTTTGATATTTCCACGCGGTTGCGTAATCAGAAATCTTGGGTCAGCTATATAAAAGTAATTTTATATTGACGTCGCGCGTGTCATTAAAATCATTAATACCCTCTATAAGAAAACTGTGAGCTAAAAGTTTGATCGACTATTCAAAGGGGGAAAAATTATCTATCTATACCAAATACTTTCTAAACGTGTGCTTCCTAGTCAAGTTGTGTGCCATTTCTATAGGGCATCTCGTAAAGGACTAGAAACCATTATTAGATCGTCAAGGTGCTTTGGTAAACCGACTAAGTCAATTTTATGTGCCAATTAAATGCGGGAGAGCCATCATAAAAATACTTTGGGGTTCAATATGCAATCAAAATCATTCGCATGTAAAAATTGCCAACCATCAGCAAAGAGCACACACAATACACACACGTATACGTATACGTTGGGGTAGAAGTGTGTACACACACACACACACACGCACACGAAAGAGAGAGTGTGCGCAAGAATATTTGCTAGATGCATAATTTCACAGCCTGAAAGAATGCAATCGCATCTGTTTGCATTTAGCATTTGCTGTTTGCACGCGTCTGCAGGTTAAGTGTGTGTGTGTGTACGTGTGTGTGCGCACGTGTGTGTGTGTGGGTATATATGCTGGCATGTTCGAGTTTATTTGCATTCCTTACATTTTTAATTACTATTTACCATGCACTCGAGCGAGCACTCGATGCAGCAACAGGAACCGAAATGCATCAACAACAAATATATGCAAACAACACCCACCAAAATATTGACAAAATATATACACAACACACACACACATACATGCATATATGTGTATTTGTATGTGCCTCACAGGAGGAGTGAGGGAAAAGTTTTCTGGCTCGTGCTCTCTCTCTCTCAAGTCTTTGGTTGGTGCTCAGCTATTTGCATAAAAGATTTTTACGCAAGGTGTAAACAATGATAGCACGGAATGAATACCCGTGTGCAGCATGCGGCAACGTTGCACCATCCTGCAAAGCAGCACCTGTGTGTGTGTGTGTGTGTGTGTGTGTGTGTGTGTGTGTGTGTGTGTGTGTGAACAGCTATGCCAATGTCAGCAGGCCAATGAATGCAAAGTTATTCGGCACAACCAGAAATTGGCAACTGCAACACACACAGCACACACACCGAACACACACACACACACAGCACACACACAGCACGAATACAGCACGCTGCAGGCAATTAGGTTAATTGAATGCATCGTTGGCTGCATTCTCATTCAACTGCCAGTTGATAACATTTATTGAATGCTGTTGATTTGCTATTTTTTCATTTGTAATACAAAAACAAGCAAATGCGTTCTAAAAGTGTGCAAATGTTTTCGATTAAAGATAACACATGAAAAAAAAAAAAAAATGTTACCGATTTAAGATAACACATGAAAATGGCGAAAATAAACTGATTTCAATTTGCGCTTCAACTATTCTATTCTTGTTTATTTATGAGATTTATCAAATATAAATTGAATATGGTTTTTTTTTTGTTTATCCAATCTACAGAGAAAAATAAATATCAATATTGAATTGTAATTTTGCTATATGTACATTTTCCCATATTTAAATGAACTATTTTGTTTCTAACAACGCGACCACTACTGTATGAGCTTACAGCTAACAAAAATCACTTTAACAAGGACTTTGGCATTGACAGCGATTCAATTGTAAATCCTGCTTAAAAATGTGGCACAACAAATGGAAAATACTTTGGAAATACGTGTAACACATAAATGTCAACAAGCAAGTCAATCAATTGAAAATCAAATGTTGATTATTTTATGAACACGTTTTGTGTGGTGGCAAGCAAAGTAGGCAGTCTCAACAAATTTGTCGGCCATGTCGACAAGCGGTAAATTTATATAAACGTTGGCTCAAAGTCGCAATGTAAACATGCAAATAATAATCGTAATGTTTCCAGGGAAAATGTTTTAAATTATTAATGGGCAAAGTTTAATGGGTCGTCAAGTCGTCTCTCGAGAGGAATGTTAAATTTCTAAATAGCCTATGCTGAGTGGAAAATGGGTGTGGTTGTTGTCCTATAAAATATAACTAGCTACCGAAATTGTTTATCTTAATTACCAAATTAACATTTTCATCGCGAATCATAACTAACAACTTTTCGAAAGTAGAAAAGTTTTGGGCGCGATCCTGAGGAGATGAAGGGTTGCCTGGGAGAATAACTGGAGTTGGATTTTTTTATTTTTATTTTTGGTTACTATGGTGGGGTGGGGCAGCGGACAGGCAGCAAATGTCGTAAGAGGCCATTGGAGAAATGGCATCCGAACTTTTGCATATTGCCTACTTTTTGGATTGGGAATGATGGGAATGATGATAATAATGATGGTGGTGGTTGGTGGTGGTGGTGGTAATGGTGTGGTGTGGTGATAGGAAGGTGGTTTCTTTTTTTTTTATGCGAAAATTTTGTGTAACTTTTGCTAATTTTTTTTTTTTTTTTGCATTATTTTTGACAATGGCCATATGTTTACAAAAGTTTTCGAATAGCCAACTTTTGAACTTTTAGCATTTTTATTTCGAGAAACACTTAAACACAGTACTATCTCACCTTTACCCTCAATAGGCAGATGGTTGCACTTCATGATGGCGAGCACGGCCTGCGAGATGTTGGGGAACTCGATCAGACCGGATGAGGAGCGCTCCGTCTTCAAGGGGAACAGACGCACAGATGTGGCCGGCACCTCCTTAATGTTGAATATGCCAATGAGCTGGTCCTCAGTCAGACCGGGCGGTGTGTTAAAGAAGTGCAAGATCTTAAAAGAATAAAAGAGAATATTTTACAGTTATATTATAGTTTTTTTGGGATTTACACTTACTTTGCTCGGTGGTTGAATGCGATTCTTACTGGCCTGTGCCGGTGATAGGAAACGATTGTTTTTGGAGCCAGTGTACTCCTTGAAGCTGGGTGTATGATCCGGCAGCAAGAATGGATTGATCACTTCGGATAGGAAGTTCTGCTTTGAGAATGCAATCTGTATCTTGCCGCCAGTGCCAACGGGAATGTTATTCAAATGTTGCACGCAACGTTCAACGGCAACCGAATCGCCCATTTGTACCATGGCGGTGCCCTCCTTTGTCTTCAAAAACTTGATCTGTAAATCGAAAGAAAAATAAAATTTTGATTAATTGTTATTATTGCTGGAAGTCTAAATTTATATTTATTTATACATAATTTTGTTAGAGCTGCACTACTCTAAAAAATTAATATTTCATTTAATTTAAAATAAACTCGACTCAGAAAAAAATGAACATCTTTTCCAATTATATATTTTATTTATTCTTAGCTTTTTAATTGAAAATAGTTGTTGCTGGTGAAAACCTTTCATCAATTCCTTTGGGGCATATTACACAGTTAAAAACTTAAAGCCGCAAAACTTGTTTAACATGCAGCTTGCCACTTGCCACTTGTCAGTTGTCAGTTGTCAGTTGCATCTGTCACCGCAATTTGTGTCGCAAATGTAAATAAATGCAATTATCTAGGCAGGCGCTACTCTTACGTTTGCATAAGTAAATTCAGTTCTATATACGTTCCCAGAACTAAAGAACACCCTTTGCATACACACATTCAGTTCCCATACATATATATGATGAACCCATCCATCCACCCCCCCACTTGAGAAAACCCATTCACACACTTGAAAGACACTTGGCGACTGTTTCCTGTCGAGTGTTGACCTACCGGTTGCCATTTGATTGAATTTTCTTGCAGTGTCATTTGTCCTCTTGCCCCATATAACCCACATATAACCCAACTCGACTCGACTCGACTCAACACTGCTGCTGATCCTTGGCATGTGTCTCTGACCTGGAGCAGAGTCAGCCATTTTTATTGAATTGAATTTACAATTTACTTTAAAATGAAATTATCAAATTGAATGACGCCCTTAATTTGCTGTCCATTGTGCGGATCTCCACTGTAAATTTGAGTCACTATTGTTAAATTTAATATATTTTCATATAATTTACTTGTCGGACGTGACAAATTATGACGAAAACCCTTTAATAAATATTCAATTTATATATAAAACTATAAATATTAAACAACAACAATTTTCAGCGAACTTTTAGCTTATTTAATGATATAGTTTGACAGTTATGAGACTTAAAATGTGACACGAGAGGCGCATGGCTAAAATGTTTGACACTTTGGGGGCGTGGTCCCGTCAATTAGTTGGGCTTAGTTTGAAAATTTGAGAGCATTCAAGTGCGGCGGCAGCGGCTATAAAACTTTATTTAGAGACTTAAGTGCACTTTCCACAAATCTATGTATTAGCCACAGGCACCCATATTTAACTATTTGTGGCGCCACAAACTATTTCAGTTAATTAAGTAGGTAATTTTTTTTTTCTTAAATTTGTGTTTTTTTTTGGCACCTATTACAGCACAGCTGAAAAGCCTCATAAAGTTAATTAACTATAATAGCCAATTCGAGTGCAATAATTACAGCGGTGAAAGTGAAAAGTCTACGGAAAATGTAAGCTGCTTGGTTGGTTGGTTGGTTGCTTGGTTGGTTGGTTGGTTAGTTAACTTGGCCCGTTAGTTTTAGCTTGGCAATTGAATTTGCGCTGGTTGCTGCTGCTGCTTTTGCTGCTGCTTTTGCTGCTGCTGCGAGGCATTGAACTCAATAAGTGAAAACGTGTTTTTGCACCTGCACCAAAATTGGCAAGAAAAACGCCGACCGCAATTTGTGGGGCTCAGCATTTATGCCGAGTTTTGCTCTGGCTTTAAAAATTACACGCAAGAAACGAAAATTCGCTCACACGAATGTCATTTTCATCTGTTGTTAATTTGCTAGTTTTGTTATTTTATTTTTTGTTGTTTGATTTATTTGTTGCAGTTGAAAAATTACCCAACTTGGCTGTCAGTTTGGGTCAACGGCAACAGCTGGGCGGCATTATGGCCAAATAATTGCTTGCTGTCTTTGCGTGTTATGGTCTTGGGCCAGTTTTCTACTTGAAAGTGACAGGCAAATTGTTTGTTGTTTGTTTTTGTTACCAGCAGCAGCAGCAACAGCAGCAGCAGCAGCAACAGCAACTTGTTGTTGTTGTTAACAACAACAGCAGCAATAACTATGGCAATCAAGTCAAGTGCTGCAATATATTTCCATCAAGACTATTTTTTTTATTAAACTCTGAAGCAGTCGAGAGGAAAAAGCGAATGAAAGCCAACAACAAGTTGCTAACTTAAATAAATAAAATAAACGAGAAAGCATCTTAATTCGTTTTTAGATATTAAATTTATTAATTTTGTTTGCAATGCACACAACAATTTTGATTTTATTCATGAAGTGTATACTATATATTTTATATCAACCGTAAAATGTTCATTGTTTAATTTGCAACTTAAGCTTTCGGCCCAAAAACAAATTTACACATAATTAAGCAGTAAATAATTGAAATTAAACAAAGGGTGCCCCAGAAAAATACAAAAGGCAAACAGATTATATAGTTCCATGCGGGGGGGGCGATGGGTTGGAAAAAATAGGTTGTGAAAATTGTGGGAAAATTGAAGCGATCATTTTGCTATCAACTGAAAAACAGACGCAGCTGTAAAAGTCACTTTAATAGGCCATATAAGCTGCGGCTATATAAATATATACACATATTTATATATGTATATATATATATGAATTTATATTGGATGAAACATGAATGCGAAATAATACGGAGTAACGAATAACATGACACAAGAGCACCGAATGAAAACCAAATGAGGCTTATCGAAGAAAAAGGTAAAACCACAACGAAAATAAATCTAGCAGACACGCGAAACTCTCGGCTAGAAATCATATCAAAATAAAAGCTTAATATAAAAATGTATATATATATATAAATATATAAATAAATATAGACCATAAATCAGTGAGGCAGAAAGCGTGCAGATAGGCCTGCCAAATGCCACAAGCGGCAAGCGGCAAGCACAGCTCACAGCTAAAACAAAAGGCATTTATGATGCCATAGCGAAAGACAAAAAAAGAGAGAGAGAGGGAGAGTTGTGGCATGCCCCATACGTATATTGCAGGACACGCAAAACAGGCGCTGGAATTCATTCACAAATCAAAGAGCTTTCTCGTTCGCCCTTCCATCTTCATGCCTCACTGGCCACTGGTCATCTGTAAGCCACGCAGGAAAGGAAAGGCATGGCAGGGGCAAAGGCGGGGCAGGGGCAAGAACCAGGCATGGCAGGTTCCATTGCCAACGACAAACATTTGGTGCGTGCCTAATGAGCTGTGCTGTTGCCCTTTACTCCAAACTGTTGGCCACCAATTGTTAAAGACCACCAGCTGCCCCTCACCCCAAAATCCTGCTCATCTTTCCTTTTTTTTAGTATGAGACTGCCCCACAATTCCCTCATAGTTATTTTCATGCGTATGTTGCTTTAATTAAAACAATGCGTAGAATACAAAAAATAGTCATGTGATTTGCCTTGAAATACTCTGTTTCAGTTTAGAAAATGAATCTCAAATTTGAGCTGACAGATTTTTTACCTGAATTTTCAGCTCACACAAAATCGTAAAAAGTCATTTCAAAATTAAAAATTTTTTTTTTATTGTTTGCTGCATTCTTCATTTAATAGCTGTTTATACCCTGTGCTACACCCTAAATGCGTGTCATTGTTATTTGATGCTCAATGTGGCGTGGCGTCTGCTGCCGTTTGATTTAATTGCTCACGCGCTGGGCGGCGGCAACACGAGGTGGCATCCACCAACGACAACAATGCGAACAATAGATGGAATTATATTGGCTGCACTAGTTTGCCCAGACCCAGACCCAGGCCCACGCCGATGCTAGTCCAACCTCGATTCCCAGCGGTCTTTTTCAACCAAATGCTTTTTTAATGCGCATTTAATTGAGTGCGTGTGATTGCTGTTGTTGTTGTTGTTGTTTTGATTGTTGTTGTTGTTGCTGGTGTTTGCTGCTGCTGTTTGCCCTTTAAGGATACATTAACAATTTGAACGTGTGCAACTGTGGCTCTTGCCTTGTTTTTTGTCAAGCCATTTAAGCTGAAAATCAATTTGGCCGATGACTTCATCGCGTGAACAGCTACTCAAAAAATAATTAAACACGATTTGCTTGAGGCGCAGTTTAAAGACAGATTGTTTGGAAGAAACAAAAAATTTTTTAACTAGACAGCATTAAATATGCAACACACACACACAACACGCACACATTCATCTGGATATACAGCGCAGATGTATGCTTTAAAAATTACAAAATTCATCTATATGCACACAACACACCCACACAACACGCACACCCAACACACACACACACACACACACACACACACACACAACACACACACACACACACATACATAAAACACACAGGACAGGCACAGCTAGCAACCCACTTTTCCTTCCTTCCTGTGCAAGCAGAGCTACCTCATCTGTTGGTTGATTGCCCCTAATCCGATGGGATAATCAAATATCTTTTCCGTATTTTATTTTATTTTATTTTCTGGTTTTTTTTTTTTTTTTTACTTGAGAAAATTTAATGCCAAATTCTATGAGGCTTGACTTATGGGCTGTGCGTGATTTTTGTATCCTATTCGTAGTCCTAGATGGAAATTGACTGTTTAACTAACTTGTTTTATGCCAGAAGCGAGCTATATTTGAGTTGAGATTTTGGAAAGCTTATAAGCGGAGAGGGCTTGATTTATGTCAAAGTTACTTGAGCTTCGTAGTAAAAAAAAAAACTACTCAGAGACTTTATCGAAATGGCATAGAAATTGTGATTTAAATTTATTTTGTTACTTTTAAAGCAAATACGAATAAATATTTAAAGCTTTTCTTTTATGTAATAACTTTATACGACATGTTTGTGGTTAAATTGGCAAAGGATTTGCTGCGAAGAGCATTTGCGTTTCGGTATGCAGGACATGCCTCATTTTAATCGCTAATCTATGGCACATGCCTCTAAAATGGGCATGGCCTTAAAAAAAAGAGAGGTGGCGCGTTCAGCAGACTCAACATTAACACCAACAACAACAATAACAATAAC
This sequence comes from Drosophila melanosoma, assembly GCA_035042045.1. Classification (NCBI taxonomy): domain Eukaryota; kingdom Metazoa; phylum Arthropoda; class Insecta; order Diptera; family Drosophilidae; genus Drosophila; species Drosophila melanosoma. The sequence continues at coordinate 841,750 of JAWNLY010000049.1, forward strand.
AACAGCAACAACAAGGGAAGGCAGCCTCAAGTTCAGGCAGCACTTTGATTGAGTGCCCATCAATTTCTCATTCGCAATTCAAACATGTCGGACCATAAACTGATGCACACACACCAACACACACATACACAACCACAAGCACACAGAGCACACACACCTCGACACACACACCCACACGCACACCCACAGACACATATGTTAGTTTATAATGAGGTTGGCTGACATGCCAAAGAGCAAAGCGGCAAGCAAAAAAGCAAAGCAAAAGCAAAAAAGGAGTTTTGAAAATGGCGCCGCCCACTCTGAGAGATTAGATTGGATTGGATTGTTGAAGTTTGGTGAGAAGGAGCAGCATGAAATGCATGTTTGTGGCTTAGAGAGGAGCGGCACACACAGGCCAGTGAATAATGTTTGCGCATAATCATTTTTAATGGCTAATGAGTAGTTTCCGTCTCGGACAGGAAGTTTGTAATAAATCTCAGCTTGCCAACCAAACCAACAACAGCAACAAGAGAAATGTGAACTAAATTGCTTTGCCTTGAATACGTTTCACACCCCCTGCACACGCTTGGTCGGCTGCTAGCCAACTTAGCCAGCTTTCCAACTATTTTCAGTTAACCACGCGTATCCCAGCCCACACTTTCCCCTCTGCCGCTATTAAATAAACCCTCCTCCCTTGGCCCAACCATCCATTTGCTTTGTGGCTGACAGTTGTAAGTTTTCTTTTAGTTTTTTTCTTCGTTTTTTTTGTATTATTTTTCTTTTGTTTGCAGCGTAAATTGCATTTAATTGTGAATGGGCGTGATCCAAGAACCCAAACTCGAGTTCTCTCTCAGTGTGTGCGTGTGTATGTGTGTGTGTGTGTGTGTGTGTGTGTGTGTGTTGTGCTTGTAAAGACTGTTAAATTATTGGCTAATGGTGCGCATTTGTTGGAAAAATTGGCGAATATTGCGATTTATGAAGTGGAAACTGTGTTTGTGATAAAAACGTTGCCATATGGCTAAAGATAAAGCTAAAGTACCGTTACATTGCAAGGAGTTGCCATATGTTATTTATTTATATTAAATGAAAGCAGTTCTCTAGAAAATATTTTTCTCTTTCAATTGCCTTTCATTTCGAGCAAATAAATGTTGCAAAATCTAAAGCAAATGAGTAGCTGCAGCCAGCAATGTGCAACCTTTCACCTACGCTACCCTCCCCCCCCCTCCGCTGCAGCATTCCCCCAAGGATATCAATTCAAAGCGCTTAGCAACATTTGTTGTTGCAAGCAACTCCCTTAATAAACTTTTACGTCGTATTGCCACACACACAGTCAAAAACCTCAAGGGGCCATCATGCAGCGCATTGTTAGTGGCACTATACTAGAAAAAAAAAAACTAAAGAAAAACCAAACTGACTGCGTCGTTGTTGCAGCAATTATCAAAGGACACAAACAACGAGCAACTTAGTGGCAGTAAAGTGAAAGCGACTCCTGCTGTTGCCAAGCAACTTTACTTTATTCTCAGTTCTCAGTTCTCATTTTCATTTTTAGCTTTGATTTCGCTGCTCAGTTCATGTTCATTTTATTTTCATTTTCAGTTTGTTTTTTATTATTTTTTATCGCCATTGTTAATGGCAGCTGAATGGCGGGGGCTGCAACCTGTGCAGAAGGCGTGGCTCATAATAGTTGCACTAAATGCTCCCAAGAGTCTGGCTGTTTTTTTTTTCCCCATTTGAATTGTCATTTGGCAAAGGTTTTCGGTGCTCTTTACCAAAAAATGGATAGCATATTTTGGTTTACTTTATGTGCTGAGAGGATAAATGCTTTGAGCATTTCTTTGGAATCAATTCTTTTCACATTTTGTGGTATAAGCTGATGACGCTGCCCCACAGGCGTCTTCTCTCCACCCCCCCACCCCCTCTTTCACACTGTACCCTTTCAGTTGGCACATGTCTGTGGCAGTTATCTAAAACGCTTTATCTAAATGTGTTTTGGATGTGGACTTTAACTGCCCCACATCTATTTGGTGAGCCTAGGGGCCTGCTGCTTTCAGTTCCAATCGTTGTCCTGGCCTTTTACTTCCCAATTTCATTGCTTTTCGTTTTATTTGCACATTTACAAATGGAACATGCACACACACACACACTGACAGACACCCCCCACACCCACGCACACACACTCAAAATATCTTGTGGTTTTTGTGACTGCTGCTGGCTAAGAGCAACACCTATTTTTTTTTTTTAAGAGTCTCGACACAAAAATTCCTGCTGACGACCAAAACGAGAGGCGATGAAAATACGTCTTTATTTTCTTCGTGTCATCTCGGTAAGTGCAAACTTAAGTGCTTCAAGCCGTTTTTCTCCTCTCCACTCCCCTCACCCACATAACTTTTTTTTAAGGTCAAAATGTGACGCAAAATATCTCATGTGAAGTGGCAATTGAAGAGATTTTTAAGCAACAAAACTTAAAAATAGTTTGCGTAAACTTTAAATGCACAACTTATAAGTATATTTTTAGCTTGCACAGGAAGTGGTCTTTTCAAATCGTTCTACTATTTTAGTGTACATAGCGCATACGCCATATAAAACATATATAAACTGACGATCCGTGATTGCCTCACATAAAGTTGCTGCTGTAAAACCCAAGTTTTCACTGCCTGATTTACCTCAGTTTGATAGCCCTTTTGGGAAATGATAATCTTTCTTTCTTTAGGTTTTATACAGCTAATAAAATTTATACCATCAGAAAAATGTTGCTTGTACTGATTAATCCGAGCTTATACCAAATAAAATGAATACTATTTAATTTTATCCATTAATCCAGATACTAAATTAATCTATGCAATTTATAAGATAACCGCAAATTACAATTTTAAAAAATGTTCGCTTCTTTTAAATTAATTAACACATTGTGCACTTATCAGGAACAAAAATCATTAACTGATGTTGTCCAGTTTGCGATTTCTGTATTTAACAAATTAATTGAGCTTATAAGTAGTTGTTGGCTGGGTTGGTTAATAGTATTCATTTGTTGGTGTTTACTTACCCGTGCGACATTGCCATAGAGGCAGACCAAGTTGAAGAGCTTATCTGTGTTGGAAGTGTCATGGTCCATGCCGTAGACCATCATGACAGCGCCCTGGAGACATGGATGGCAGCGATAAAATTGTATATATATATTTATATATATATATATAGGAAATGGAAGAGAGAATGCAACAAATTAATTAAAATGCTGTCCAGCAAATGCAGCTGCAGCAGCTGTTGGGGATTTGTGGACGGTGTTTGTGTGCGGCTTTGATTCGCCTCTGGCAAGGATTGCAGATGGTAAATTGTGAATTAAAATTAAAATGAAAATTATATTTATGAAGAAAAAATCAGTCAGCAATGCAAGCCAGAGGCGATAGACAAGGTAGGGTAGGGGTGGAGTTTGTGGGGTATTTCGATACTCACCTGAGCCTGTCCTTGTTGGGCGAAAGTGACGGGTGCATTGCGTCCGGCAACGACGCCGGTGGGCTCCTTCATGAGGCCAGTTGGATGGATGGCGGCGCCCTTCCAGTTATCCGGCTGGGTGGGATGATATTCGGGTGCACCGAATGGCGGGAAGGCGGTGCCTGGTCCCAATAGTGGTGGCTCTTTAAATGGAACAAGATTGTGCGTTTGAGCTGGGGCAACAATTTGTTGTTGTTGATGGTGTTGTTGTTGTTGTTGGTGGTGGTGGTGATGATGTTGTTGTTGTTGTTGTTGGTGGTGTTGTTGTTGTTGTTGTTGGTGGTGGTTGTTGTGGTGGTGGTGGTTGTTGCGATGTTGTTGTGTTTGTATTGTTGCAACTAAATTTTTTTTACAACAATTCGTGTTATACACATTGCATGCAACAACAATTTAACAAGTATATATAAAAAAAAAAAACAAAATAGAAAAAAAAATAACAAAAAATAAAAATAATGATGACAAAGCTTTTAATTTAAACAAAACACAAAAAGAACTTAAATTAAAATAAGATTAAAACAAAATTTAAAAATGTTTTTCTATTTTATTTTATAACTTAGTTTGTTGTTGCATGCAAAATGTTGTGTGTTGTTTTTGTTGTTGTTTATTTTGATTTTGTTTAAAGCGAGTCGTTTGGCCAAAAGTTTCGCGCGCATAAAAAAAAATCCTAAAATTTTGTGGTAAAAACGGCTTTGATAACAGTCAAAAAGGGGCAATAACCAGGCTTTTATTGTGGATGTATTTGTAGTGGGGCAAATGTGGTTTCTGCTTCTATTTTTTTTTCAGTTGAAGTTTGGCAAAGCGAGTTAATTGAATTTTTTTGAGGGGCCTACAAGAATACGAGAAAAATATTTGTGTGGCGGTTTTGTTTATTGCCCAACTGGAAAGCGACATAAAAAAAAAACCAAAACTGAGCAAACTGAATAAAAAGCGACATATATGAAATGCATTTAAAGAGTCGGAAAGAGGACGCAAAAAAAAAAGGAATTCTAATATACATATTTCTCTAGAGGAAGAGTAACCAAGCAGCAACGATTCACTTGAGCCACAATTTCCACTACAAATGCAATGCTGACTCTTTGCACAATTTTAATCAATACATGTTTTTTTTGGGCAGTCAATTTACATTCGCAGTCCCAGTGTAACCACAATTCTGTTGGCACAATAACAGCCGAAAATTGTCAAAAATGTAGACGCGCCGGAATAGCCTCAACACGACAGGGCCAATATAGCCAAGAGCCAGTCTGGCAGAGATTTAAAACACAACTAGAAAAACCAAAACCACGAGCTGAAAAACCGCAACATGCTCGTAAAGGCAAAAGCCGGAAACAAAGTCTCCGTCTCGTTGCGGGAAACTGGAGCGTTATAATTAAAGCGAATATCGTTACAAAGTGTCAAAATATCGACGGGGGGGGCAGGCAATACAAATACATATATACATATATATTTTTTATAGACAGAGAGAGAGAGAGAGAGAGAGAGGGGGAGGGAAAAAAGCTGTTGACTGATTCTACTACTTCTACTTAATTAACTTTCAGCACATGTGCGCGGCATTGAAGTGGTTTGTCGCCATTTCAGCCAGAAACACTTTAAACTTAATCAAGAAACTTGCCAAAAAGTATCACAAACTTTATAAATGTCACGTCAGCTACTCAAATTTGCATACCACTAACTTCATTTTTCACGACACACACCCCCCTTCTTCCTTAATCCCCGCAATCTCTGCTTTACTCTCCGTTCTTGCTTTTGTTATGATTTGATTTAGTTGCCGGACTAACGCCAAAAAAAAAAAAACTGCCAGTGGCAACAACAGTTTGTTTTTTTTTTCTTTTTCTTTTTTCTACAGCAGGCAAAATCCCAACCGTGCAATGCGTGTGGCTGGTTGCAACAACTACCTGACAATATTTATATAAAAATCTACACAGAGCTCCGCTTGCCACTGATTCTATTTGTTTTTTGCTTCAGCTTTTTGCTGCTTGTTTGTTTTTCGCGCTGGCCATTTTGTTTTGGCCAAATTGGAAGCAAACTGGCGTAGCTTATTTTTTTTTTTTTTACATTATCTCTTAAAGCGTTTACAATGCTCTGCACAATGCTGTCATCAACGTTAGACACGTGAAACTCGCATTTGGCTAACGTTTTCAACTGCCATCAATTGTTTTGATTTAAAATAAAAAGCGTGATTTTAGTTCAGATACCATGCTAAAATCATTTTAAAACTTGAATTTAGGTTGGAAATTTAGAAAAATATTCCATCCCAAGAATTCGGCAAGCTTTGTTAAAACTGAAACTATTTTTATACGCAGAGAATCAATTTAATTAATCCGACAGGGTATTTAATCTTTGGCAGCCACGAAAAAAAATCACCTGTTTTGTTATTGGTTTTTTTTTGTTTGCGCTGTTATTGGCCTGGGGGTAGTTTGAGCCAACTCAGTTGACCAGAGAACAGTGCAGTTTTTATTTTTTAGTCAAAGCTTTTAATCCATTTGTATTTTGCATGCGAATTTTTTGCATGCGTGCTTAAAACGGGTGCGTTTGACAGGGAAAACCCGAAAGGGGATGAAGGAAAACCAAGTTTCAATTTAAAACTTGGCCTTAAGCAAATAAGTCGCATAGTTAAAGGTTGTGGTTGTTATGGTTGTTGCTGTTTTTCTTGGTCTATATTGCTGCCCCAAAATCAGATCGCACATGCTGAGTGGTAGTCAATAAATGCTCGAAAGTTGGAACGTGCCACAGCCGGAGGCAAGATTGAGGCGTTCGTTTGTGTATGAAGAGGTAAACATAGTCATTCATTTCAACTAGTGCACCAGCACCCCCCTCATCAACGAGTTGCTTTAATTGAAATTCAGAGACGGGTCGCTGATTTGTAGCCCAACGCTCAATGGGGCGTATGCGTGACGAGAGAGAACCTGCAAGTTGCCGTTTTTCGGTCAAGAAAAAAGGGAAAATTGCTCAAACACAGCCGGCGGTCGTCGGAAGCGTGCCTAAAATGCTTAAGCATCTCGAAGGTGCTATATATATACATAAAAATATATATGTATGTGTAAAAATTGTGTTGCATGCAATTGCTGGAAAATGTTCGCACGCAAGGCGACGACGTCGACTCAGGTGTAAATTTTTCGCGCGCACAAAATTATTTTATATTATGAGGCAGGCGGCAGCAAGCAAGGTGCAAGTTGGCTATGTGTGGCCGGAAGTAGCAGTTTAATTTTTATGGAGCGCAAAGTGTGCGAGAATTTGACTCCTTTTTGATGGCTCAACGGTTATATTTGCATGCAAGTCGAGTTACTCATACGACACGTGGACCACAATTAAGTCCGGAAGTTGCCAATAATGTTAACTAATGCGCTTTGGCATGTGTAAATAATTGCCAAAAGCCCGCTAGCAAGTTGAAAAGTAAGTTTACAAAACTAATTGCTGTAAATAGTTTAAACAAATTCGTTTACAATTTTGCTTGAAATTCTGGCAAACGAGAAGTTTGCAAATGTTGCGTGACTCAAGTTACGCAAACAAATAGCTTAGTAAAATTTGTTTGTTTTTTAGCTTTGTTTGCAAACTAACTGAGAAGTTTGTCAACACACCATGTGTGTGTTGTCTAAATTTGGCAATAGCGTGTGATAAAATTCAAATTATTATTTATTATAGTTTTTGTGCAAGCTAATAAAACAAATACCACATTTTTCAACTATTTTATGGCACTAAAGTGAACGGGGTTTATATTTGATGTGGAATGGCATTTTCTGCAATATTCTGTCGAAAAATGTACCACTAAATAAACATAAAATCAACCAGGCAGTAGCAATCCAAAATGAGCACCTCCACCCCCCACCCCCCGTTTAGATACATATATCCCACCTGCTGGCAGCCCATCAATTTGCCAGAAAAGTGCAACCAGGCCACGCCGTTTGGGTTGCAAGTGAAAAATGGCTACACACAAAATGGGAGCACACAAAGATCCATTAAAACGCAGGCTGGGCAAAAAAAAAATAGAAAATAGAAATGGAAATGGAAAATGCAAGCAATTCGGCATATGCAACATTTATGTGGCGTTTATTGCAAAATGGTGGGGGTGGGGGTGGCTTGCGTTTGCTACAAATTGTTGCATACTTTGTAGCATATTGGCGCACTTTGTCGAGCGACAAATGGCAATGGCAAAATAACGAGAGATGTGTGAGAGAGGAGCTGGAAAAGGGGATGAGCAGGGAGGGGAGGGGGGGAGGGTAGCTGTAGGATTGTTTTGTGGGTTGGCTGGATGAATATCGGATAGTCAAACAAAGCACTGTGTGTGCAAACGTTGGCAACCCTAATTGCAATTTGCTTAAATGTATGCTACACAATTTTTCACTAAGCCACACACACACACACCCACACACACAGAGAGACACACACACACCCCTCTCCTTACGTGTGACAACATTATATCAACTACCCCTGCGTAGTTGTTGTTGTTGTTGTTGTTGTTTTTACTGCTTAGGTGTGCATTTTACTTTCGCTGTTCAATGATTTTCAATTTGTCAGAGTCAACTTTGCCGTTGGCAACTGGCGCAACTGTACCCAGAGTCTCCATTCCCCCTTTCCCCCATTAACTGCTATCTCGCCCTTGCTTGTTTATCTGTCTAAAATGCATTGCTGCCACGCCCTCAAAGTGCCTGCCCGCCCACTACTCTCTTGCGCGCTCACCCGTTTGCTTCATGCCATGTGACATTAATTTTCCCACACACACACAACCACACAACCCACCCAAACACACCCACACACACCCACGAGACACACACACACACATTTTAGCGCACGTCTTGCATAAACATTTCCATAAGCAGCTTGCAAATTGAATTTGTTTTCAAAGGCCAAAACTATTATGTGACAGGGCAAAAGAGTTTGCGCTCTGTGTGTGTGCGCTGCGATGATAGCGATGACTGTCGACAACAACAGACTTTATAAAAAATATATATATAAATATATATTAAAAAGAAAAAAACATATGTGTGCTGTGTGTGTGTGTGTGTGTGTGTGTGTGTGTGTGTGTGTGTGTGTGTGCGTTGTGTGATCGGGTTGATTATGTGACAATGAGCCTGATTGGTTTTTAATGTTGTGGCTACAGCAAAATCGCAGCAACAATATTTTATATTTTTGGCAAATCCATAGAAAAATTGTGTCCTTGCTCGACTCATGATTTAGTCCCGTTATTGTTGGTGTCAAACATTTATAGAACTAAATCAGCTTAGCAAATACGTGCCGCAAAGCATGTGTGGCCACAATTTGATTGAAAATCTAAAAAAAAAGTTGCCATAAGCCAAAATAAATATTAACTTGAAAAAGAAATACAAAAAAAAATTGTGATTTCTTAGTGTATTTTAATAAATGAATTTCAACTAATACAAATACACTTTAATTATTTATTATTCTCAATATTCTTCACATAATTCAATCTATACAGCAAAAAATGCAAAACACGCAATAAAAGAAGAAATATTCAAGTTGGGGGAGAGAGCAAAAAAAGTGGCAAATGCTTATCACAATATGAAAATAAAAGAAGAAAAATAATAAGAAGGAAACCAGCAATGAGGCAATTTATATGCGACACGCGACCAGAAACCGAACCAAATAAACCAAATTCCCCCAAGGATTCGACTCTCGATGCGCACTTAAAGGAAATTAGCCAGAATGATTAAGGAAGAAGGGTAAAAGACGACAGACTTGCGAAAGGATTTGCGCTTTTTTTTCTTCCACCCGCAGTTGTTGTTGTTGTTGTATTTGTTGTTGTACGCTTAACGAGCGTTGGCAGCTCTGGGCCCGAACCGGTGGCGAAATAAATTTACGTTTAATTCTCATGAGCTTAATTACATTTACGGATACGGATTTGAATAATACGAATAAACGCATGTAATTGTTATGCCCTCTCTAGTCAACTCTATCTATCTCTCTCTCACTCTCTCTCACTCTCTCTCTCTCTCTTTCTCGGTCTACATTTTCGCTCTAATTTTGTGAACAGTTGGCAAGAGAACGTGTCGAAAGGTGAAGCGTTAAGGCCACAAATAACGACAAGCTCATTAAAAACGCAAAATGATATTCAAGTTGCTTTCCTGTTTATTTGTTTGTTTGATGTCAGTTGAGCGAGTTAAAGGTCATGCTAAAAATATAACTCATAATCAGCGAGTGTGTGTGTGTGTGTGTGTGTGTATTTGTGTTTGCTTGGCTTTTAAGCTCTTTGGCCAGGCCTAATTAACGAATTGGCAAACATTTTCAGCGCTGTGATTTAACATTAATGCAAGCAAACAAACACCCACACACACACCCACACACAGCTGTGTGCAATAAGTACACACACGCATTTGTGCAATCAAAGACTTCAATTTAGTCCATCAGCATATCATCAACCCCACCCAAAAGCTATCATCATCATCAATAACATCATCATCAACATCATCATCCAACATCATCGTTGTCATCAACTCCTTCAGTCGAGTTCTTTACGAATTGCACTTCAATTTTCGTCTAGAGTTATCAACCCACAACACACACACACACACACACACACACATTTTGGTTTAGCTGCTGCTCTCATCATGACAATCTGGCAAATGAAACATTCGGCCAAAAGAAATGCCAAGAGAGACATTTGACATTGCTCCCCCCAAATCGACACTGGCTGGCCACAAAAAGTGCTTCGAAAAACGATGCGGCTACAAATGTTTCGAGTACCAAAATTTCTGGAAATATGGTTTGAGTTTGTGGTTTTGGAATAGTTGGATTTTTAGTTAGATGAAAACATGCCATGTGTGTTGTGTTGTGTTGTGTTTGTTTGCTTGTGTTTGTTTGATTCCGACTCCACTTGTGTTGCGGTCGGATGTGTATTGACTTTTTGGGGGTTAGCCAAAGCGATGTTTCTCATTTTCCATTTGCGATTTATTTAAGCTGCTTGCTTGTTTTTCCAGCTGATGACATTTTTTTTTTTATAGCTATTAGCTTTTGCTGCTTAATAATGGCCATCAGCAGTTGTGCTGTTTCCAATAAAATACAGTAAAAACTGTGCTTAGACGACTTGCAGTCAACTTTAGATTTAAGAACTACTCTGGAATAGCATTTAGTCAAGCGACATTTTAAACTAGTTTTACTAAAACTGTTTCTTTTAAATATAAGAAAATGTCCATTGCTCATAGCGAGGTCACACTGTGGCCGTAAATATCATTTTGTTTATTAAACAAATTGCGCAGCAACGGGGCCAAGAGTGGGCGACAATTCGCTTTGGCTGCTTAGCTCGAAGTACTCGCCTCGATTTGATTAAGTTGATCGTTTTTATTATTATTCTATTTTTTTTTTTTTTTTGGTTCTGCTTTATTTGATTATATTTCTTGCTCATTTTCGATGACCAGATAAGTGCGAGCGAGGGAGGTGCGGAGTGCGGAATGTAAAAGCGAAAATCGATAATGCCTTTTGGCATTAGCATTATCGAGTTGCCCCTGTAGAAAAATAGCTGTGCTAAAATGATGGGCAATTTTGATATTGTAATTTGTGAACTGAACCATGTTGCTGCTGCTGTTGCAGGCAGCGTGTTGCTGCTGCAAATGTACAGCTACTTTTTAGTAAAATGGCAAACGCATTAGTTAAATGCAAAATTAATTGCTAGAAAGAAAAAAAAAAAACGGTTGCTTAAACAAAATTGTGCGCAAAAGTTGATGGTTTTCGTTTTTTTCTAAGGCCAGCTGGGAAAATTAATTACAATTTATTAGAAGTAGCAGCAAGAACGAAAGCAACAACAACAACAGCAATGAGCGAGTGGAAGAAGCAGAAGCGTTGCCACAAGCAGCAGCAGCAGCAGCCGCTGTCGGCATAAATTAAGCAAATGTGACCAGAGGCAGAGGCAGGGGCAGGGGCAGTGGCAGAGTCCAAGGGAGTTGGAGAATGCTGGGCATACTTTGCCTCATAAAATTATGAAATGGAACATTAAAGAAAATCATCAGCAACATTTAGCAGAAGCAGCAGCAGCAGCAGCAGCAGCAACTAGGCAAACTAAGCAAGATTTTGAAATGTGAGGGGGCAGTGGGGGCAGTGGGAGTGTGGAAGGGGGCTACACTGTATTACACAGTGGGTATATGTGCGGTCAATTACTTTCGAGCTATGCAACACAAGGCACACAGGTCGATCACAAAGCGAGGGTGCAAATTGTTGATTATGCGCAACATTTAGACCATAATTTGTATGCAAATGAAGTGGAAGTTGCGAGATTGCTCGAGCAATGCCAGCAATGGCAAAACGACGAAACAGAGACAGAGAGAGAGAGAGAGAGAGAGCGAAACGAGATTGGTAAAAGCAACAGCTCTTGAATATTTTAGCCATACGAAAAAGTGGAGCAACGAATTTGAAAGGGTTGAGTAATAAACATGGTTGGTATGCAAGAAGCCCTAAGAGCAAAGGTCAAAGAGAAATTCACAATAAATCAGAAAAACATTAAAATTGTGTTTCGCTCCCTTTTTTTGGGATAGGGGAAAAAACAAAAAAAAAAAAAAGTTTTATGGCTTTAAACCAGAATTCGCACAAGTAATGGAAAATCAAATTAATAAAGCACAAATTGTTCAAATTTCAAATTTAAGACTTCAGCTAGTAGCCTTTGCACAGTAGAAGTCGATAAAAAGTTTTGAAAAAAATCAAAACTTCAATTTAAAGTTCATCAATAACATCAACTTGAATGCACTTTCGAGAACCAACTTTCTCCTCCTCCTCCACTAATACCCAATTTGACGCTGATGAATTGCTTCTGCATTATTTTGTAATTTTTACTCTATTTTCTATATTATTTTTCCTTTGTTTTTAAATGGAGTAAATTTAAGTAGCCTTGATATATATATATATATACTGTGAATGATATTGTCTGTGCTTAATACGTTGGATTTCGGTCCGGTTGCAGTCATCAATCAAGTGCATTTGATTGAAGATAATCGACGCAATATTGCGCGTGGCCCCCCACAGAAAACTTTGAAAGTCACTTGAACATTTTTGGTTCAATAGTTTCATTCTAGCATATTTCCAGGGGGGGGGAGGGAGGTGGTGCTGCCTTATTGGCCATTAGTGCTCGTTAGTGTGCCACACGGCGGTGAGATGTTGATGGTATGCGTGTGGGTGTGTGTGTGTGTAAGGGGTGTGTGTGGGATGGGAGAGGAAATGGGCATTCGTTTCTCGAAAAGTTGGCCAGGCGATGACAGCGACATTCTTCTTGTTCGACACGCCATCTAGCGACAGGCGGCGGCAACATCATCAGTTCGATGCGTGCTGCTTGTTGACAACATTTTGATTGATCGCTTTTTATTGATTGATGTGAGAGAGGGGGGGGGATGGGATCAAGTTAATGTCGGAGTCACGCCCAGCTCAAATACAACATCAACTTTAAAACCATTTCGAATTGGCAACTTTTATTGTTTCTCAACGTGGGATTTAATTATGGGACATTCTGTCCATTTGCATTGCCAACCACCGCATGCTCCGCTCGACATGCTCCTGGGCTTTTCTTTTTTTTTTTCAATGACCACAACTTGACACAATTTGTCATTTTCAATTTGATTGAATTACCATAAAATGCCAGTGACAAACAATTTATATTTATGCTTTTTGGAGGGTTCTGCCCCACATTTTGCTGTAAATGTGGTTATCCGAATTGGTTGCGCTGCTGCTCAATGTTTGTTCCTGTTCCTGTTGCGGTTACTACGAATTAATTTATTGTGAGCAAGTTTTTGTTGGCCAGCACATGATTTACGAGCAAACGATTTTGCACAACGAAATATTATTTCAAATTGTATTTTGAGATTGTTTTTATTGTGTGGGCATCAATGGATTTGGAGTAAAGCTCTTGGAAGAGTAAAGCCCACATTAATGTTGATGGATTTGTTTAAATGTGTTGAACTAAGCCCAAAATAGCAATGTATTGTCATTAATTATAAGAATATTTTCTACTTCTCAGAAAAGCTATTTTTTTCATAATTACTTTGACTAATTAAAATAGTTACCGCTCACAATTATGCTATTTACACAAAATAACCAAGTTAATTCAATTAATTTCAGCTGCGCCTTCTATGGGAGCCCAATAATTTTAGCTGCATTACGTAAGCAAATATCAACAGCAGAAAAAACAACACATTTAATAACAAAAAACGTGCAGTACAAAAAACATATATAAATAATAATAGAAAGCGAAAGAGAGGGGGGGAGAAAGGTGGACACATGCTGCCAATCAGCAAAAGTAAGCCACAAAACAAGCCAACAGGCAAATAAAGGCAGATTGTCCGGGGGAAGGGAGAGAGGGGGAGCGGTCACAGGCAAATAACTTCACACCTACAACTCGCCTCGGAAATTAAGCAATCAAAGTTCAAAAAAAGAATACTCATATGTATGCATATACAAATACATATATATATATATATGTGTGTATATATATATATAAATTTTTTTGTGCTGGGTCAACAGCTGCACAGAGGGGCAAGATAAACAAACACACAAACGCAACGTTGCCACTGATAAAGCCTGACAACCCTGACAATAACACAAATGCCAAAGAAACGCAAATAAAGTCGCGTATTTAATTTACGAGTGTGTGCGTGTGTGTGTGGGGGTGTGTGTGTGTGTGGCAGCTGTAGGGGGCGTGAGGTTGGAGGTGGCAGGTTAGGGTTGACTTCTGCTCTTAATGAACACAAGCATAAATCTTCCGAGTGGTTTTGATGCTGATCCCAATTTGGGGAAAAATCAACATATTCGACGATTGAAAACTTAATGCGGCGACAATAAATCTAAAAATATGCCACAAATATTAACAACACAGTACACCCTCCCACTCCCCCCTCCCCGCCCCTTGGTATTTTTATGTATTTTAAAGTGTTGCGTTTTATATATATTTTTTTTTAATTTTTATTGTTAGTTGCCACCTGCGACAAATTTGGTGGGCGTGACCAATGCATCGCATTGGTTAGTCAACAGAACTGAATCAAAATTTGGTCTACAATAAAGGCCAGGCGAGTGAGCGAGCTAGCAAGAGAAAGAGACGGCAACAGAGCGAGAGGGAAGACGCGCACGAGAATGAGAGATACTTGGCTATTTATATATTGAGTGGCATTTTCCACCGGCCTGCATTTAAAATAATTTATTTGCCAATTATTGAGCACTGAGATATATATATTTTTAATTATGCGGCGAATATTTATGAATATTTATTTATATATTTAATTATTTGAAGTGGCATTTCAGATTTTTATAGCATACTCAAATGAGATGGTCGTGGTTAAATTTGAGTTGTGGCTTGTTATGAAAATTGCGGCAATTAGCTGGTTGAGTTAATCAAATTGGTAGAATTTGCCAGACGAATGGAGAAAGCCAGGGAAATTAAAGTGACTAACTTAATATAATAATAATATTATATTATATATCTAATAAAGTTCAGAACTCTTCCAAAAACATAGGAAAATTCAATTTTGATGCTTGCAAAAATTGAAGAAATGCAGTTTAAATGAAAATGCTTTCACTGCACGAAGACCCTCCCTTCTCCCTCCCTTGGAAGCACAGGGCAGTTGGCAATAATGCTTAAATTCTATTGCTGCGTGTTTTTTTTTGGAAAATACTCAACCAAATTGTGTATGCATTGGAAATTATGTAAATTGCAAAGGCAACCAACAATAGAAAGCAATCTTCAAAATAAAAGTCGATGGCATCATCATGTGAACTGAATGAATATGACTTTTGTACTATATTCAATGCTATATGCAAGGCCAAATTGTAATTGTAATTGCAATTGCAAATTGAAGACGAGATCGAATAAAAAAATAGGGGAAATTTGGAAAATCGAAATTGAAAATTGAGCACAGATGATAATTCATAAATGGCAGAAGCATTTTTCCATAACACACGCGAATGCAATAATTTTTGTTAGTTCGACAGCTTTTTGATCTTTATGGGAATATTTGGCAAATGTATTTTCCATATTTATTTGCAATTAATTGAAAAAAATTTACTTTAAATGCGAGCGAATTTTGGCCATTAGACTGAATAAATCAAGAGTGTAGTGTGTAAAAGGTGTATTGATGAATGGCATATGTATATAAATGTGTTTATATAGATATATATATGTGTTTATAGGTGCATAGTGTGTATTAAAATAGTGGTATAGTTTTGAAATGTACTTACGGCTCTCAAGCACAACAACATTTTCGGGTATAGAAAACAGCGACTTACCTGCAAAGAGAGATGAGAAATGGAAGAGAAGAAAATAATTGTTTAGTCATTTTGCTCAAGTGTTGACAAGTTGGATAAAAAAAAAAATTCAGATATATATATATAGATATATACATATATATATATATATATATATGTGTCTATATATATGTATATATATTTGGACACCATTCAAACAGTGAGTGAGTAGTAAGTACAAGAATTCAATTTGGATAGCCATTCAATGTGTTTAGCGACAAATGTTGTAGTAGTTTGGCGTTGGGAGGAGAGAAGGGTGTTTGGAAAAATCATAATTCATTTTATAATAATAAACACGTTGAGCAAAACTAAGCCAGCAACACACACACACACACAGTGGCAAAACTGCTTGGCTCGACAGCAAAATGTGGCAACACTGCGTGACACAACAGCACGATGTGGCAACGCCTGACATTTGACAGCAGACAACGAGAAAATGTAGAATTTATTTTTTCTGCCAACTCATGTTGTGGAAATAACTTCTTACCATTATGCTGAAAGCCTTCGCCATGATTATAGCCACTATTCATCGACTGACGATTGCGATAAGTGCTTGTCGAACCGATCCCTATATATTGGACAGAGGGGTTGCCGGTGGCCATCATGAGATTGCCGTTGGCCGGATTTTGCATATAGCCATAGTTATTCTTGTTGCCACCGGCAAAACGACGCGAGGGCTGATGCTGCTGCTGTTGCTGTTGTGGCTGCTGCTGCTGCTGTTGCGATGTGCCACTGACCAAAGCTTGCGGCGACGTCTGCTGCTGATGTTGCAGCGGCGATGCTTGCGACTGCGACACCCACATATAGTTCTCCATTATTCAGGTGGATCACTTCAATTCACTGCACAACTAACCAACAGCAGCAAGTTTTTCGCTTTTCCGTTTATTCGTTTTATTTTTTTTTCCTTTTTATTCACTTTTATTGTTCACTTGTCGTTTTCGACTTTGGAAATATTCACACGAGTTAAATTGAGAAAATGTTCTTGATTTAATTTTACGTTTTTATTTATTTTTATTTTTTGACGAGATGACTTAAGTAATGTTTATTCAGAAAGATGTTTCACAGACGAATGAATTATTGCTGCTCAGACGAATTGAAATATGATTTTACACAGCCTGCTTTGTCCCGTAAAATGAGTCGACAAAATTATTATTTCAAAAGCCTGCCAATTGTTATCGCATTATCGAAGTGTTGATTTCAGTAATGATTTCTAATTGATTTATCGGCAATGCAGTTGGTAGAAAAATACTAATAAGCAAACAGATTTATGGCCGCCAAAACATGATATATCATTTTGGGATTTTTAACAGCTTTCTTTTTAATTTGCTCTGTTTGCACAACTTAAAAGTGCTGCGCATACAATTTTCAAAGACTTTTTAAAATTGAATATAAGACATTGAATATATATGTGAATATATACAATTAAGCAAAGCTTATTAACTGTAATTAAAATATTATTTTCCCACTTTTGAGTCACTCATCTACTTAAAATAAACAATCTCATTTACATAATGTCACCCATATTATTTCGCCCCATTTTCTTAGAAGCAAACTTTTGTTTCAACTAATTTTATATGCATTTTTGCTTAAATATTTTACAAAAAAAAATTCACTTTGCCATTTTGACAGAGTTTCGGAGTCAAACAATCGCACACATAAGAGTTTTGGAATCGAGTTCTTAAACAAAAGACAAAATACACTTGGCAGCCAGAAAAAATAAAAGAAATATTGCACATGACAAAGCAAAATTGCAGGATGCTCCAGCTTCTGCTGCTGCTGTTGCTGCTGTTGCTGCTGTTGCCAAAAAGCTTTAACCATGCCCAAATGCGTGTTACCGCCCCTGAAAAGGTCCATGGCATGGAAGAGTGCACAGAAAGAATGTATCGCCGTGTGTGTGTGTGTTGATGTGTGTGTGTGTGTGTGTGTGTGGGTGAGTGTGTGTGACTAGTGGTGTGAGTACCGAACGTGGCCATTGTGGCAAGCACTAAAAATGCCAGGCAGCAGAGAGAGAGGGAAAGATATAGGAGGGGGAAAGCTGGGAAAAGAGTTTTAAAAGCCAACGCATTTGTAAAATGTTGCAAGAAAATTTGCAATGGCCAGAAAAAAAAAAATAAATAAAAAACCGTTGCAAACAACAACAACAACGCGCAACAGAAACAACAACGAGCAACTCGTGAAACTTTAACCACAATTGCAATGTAAAGTTTTATATTTTGTTTCGTAGTTTGTTGAAAATCAACAGCAGGTGACGCAAAAACATCAAAAATGCATTAAATGCCAACACATTACAAGTTATGTAAGCAAAATAAAGCAGAAATGAAAATAACAAACAAAAAACCTCCCCCTTTAATTCTATGCAAAATTAACACAAAAAACAAGGGACAAGTGGAAGTGGCAAGGTTGCCCTGGTTCCAAAAAGGTGTGTGTAATTCTATTATAAAAAAAAAAAACCAAAACAAAAAAACACCAACAAAACACAAAGAAAAAGCACTTAAACAGCATTTTATTCTGGCGTATATGGAAAATTGCTTTTACTTTGAGTTTGTCATTACGCTTCTTGGCGGGGGGTTTTGGACCCTTTTGCCTTTTTTTTTGTTGTTGTTGTCCCTGTGATTTCGTCAAGGCAAACAATTTTCAATACATAAACACAAAGAAAAGCTGGTTTAAAGATGCTAAAAGGGTTGGCCTTGTTTATGTTAAAGTTGTATCATTGTCTGGAATTATTTGGCTTATGCTTAAATTTGTTCATCTTTGAAAAGAAAGCTTTTGGAGTTCTTAGATTTTCGGGCATGGAAATTTTACAGGAAATTAAAGTCATTTATTTTAAGAGTTGCGCTTAAAAAGAATCTATTAATTTTCAACACTACAAAAATGTTTATTTTTGAGTAATCTAACATTTAAATTTTTACGATAAATATTGTCTTGTTTTTTTTTGTCAACAATTTGCAGATAAAAACAAAATAATATAGTAAAAATCCAACAACTTAAAGTGAAGTAAATTCGTTTAAAATCTTCTAACACGACAAATGCTAAACCGAGTCTTTTGTTTGTTTATAAGAAAATCAATATGCACAAATTGCATACACAGCACACCTGTACCCATTGTGCACACACACACACACACACACAAACACAAATACACACCTGCATTCACACACACACACAATTCAAGTGTTATACACCTTTCATGTTTAAATCACAAAATGGCCTGCCTAATGAGAACTAAAATGCATTTCATTAGACGACTACGAAGTGCCAGGCACTTGAAAAAAAACTTCAAAACCAACCCAACCCAACCCACCCACACAGAAACATTCCGCCCAGCCTTCTCTGTGTTGCCACATACTTGACCCAGTTTGTATTTGTCGCTGGAAAGTGCGTTAATTGCTGGCATAGCAAGAGATGCGGGGAGGGGGTGTCGTTGCAAGACGTTAGAGTAGGAGAAGGGGGGGAGGGGTGCAAAGACCTTTAAATGAGTTTGACAACAGTCGACGATTGAAGAGCCTTTTTAATGGGGCTGGTCGGGTGTGGGGGTGTTTTAAAGGGGTTGATGAGGTGGGGATCAAACGACCTCGAACTGAGGCAAGTGTCACATGTTTTTGGGGTAATTTGATGATGAATTATGTAATCTGTTTGCTTCTAGGTGCCCCTGAGCCACATTTTGAACCAGAAATCAACCACCCCCCTCACCAACCACCAAACGAGCTGCTCGCCCAAAAAAATCTCTCAGCTGCCATGCACACAGATCACTTACAAGCCATTAGGCAGACATTGAGCATGGCATGCATATCTGATAGATACAAAGATTCAGATACAGATACAGATACAAAGTGTAGTTTTGTTCACACAATTGTGTCACACATTTGCGCCGCTCAATCAACACCACATTCCTCGCATGTGTGTGTGTGTGTGTGTGTGTGTGTGTAGACACAATAAAAACAAAAAGTATGTTACACAATGGCCAAAAACATATATAAAACATTTTTAATGAAGTGAATCTAATATAGAAATTAATTAAACGGACAGAGCCAAAGACACAAAGCATCTATTCGTGCAGCAGCAGCAGAAGCAGCAGCACACAATGGGAATTTCAAGTTATGTATTTGCCACATGGCCACATGCCACAAGCAGGAGGGGGGAGGGGGGGGAGGGGGGGGGCTGGGTGGTTTTTGTTGTCATTGCCTTTACAGGTGACAGCACAAGTTCAACACGTTGAGCGAAAACAGAAACTCAGCTGGTTGCCCCACTCCTGGTGGTTGCTCTTGCAGCAGCTTCATTCATTATGCTTATTAGATTTGCCTGTCAGTATAAACCAAAAGGAAGCAGAGAGCAGCATACAGGCAGGGGGTGGGGGGGAGCATAGATTATGAATGGACCAATGTTATTTTGGCATGTTTATAGAACGCACATAAAACCCACAAAGCACAAAAACACACACACATAAACATATCTAGAACTGAGCTATTTTGTATAGCCAGAATATTCTAGACGCAATGCTTAAATTTAATTAGTTTAAAATGTTGATTGTCTGCTGCAATTTGGTTTGTCTGGCATTTTTCGCATAGCTTTTTGTACGAGTTTCTTAATTAAACACAGAATATAAATTAAGTACAAAACCCAATTAATGCGCTCATAAAAATAAATATATATTTCGTGTTATGAGTTAGAATTTAATTTATGTTCTTAAAGCGTTTGATAGTTTGTCATGTGCGAATTTAAAGATACAGCTGCAACTGCAACAGCAACAGCATACAAAATGGTGGCTTGCATTGAAAAATGTTATTTGCCCCATTTGAGCGCTGTGTTTGAAAAGCAGCGCATTTTTTTTTTTTTTTTTTATCAAAATTGCCACACAAGCATTCACTTCCCCCTTTGTCCATCAGCAGCGAGAAGTGTGGTTGCCAAAGCAACGGCATTTATGGCCAGCAGCGAAGACATTTATGACCAAGAGCTATCATAGTATTATCATGGCGATATCCCAACAAACCACAATATCCATACACACATGTCTTCACTCCATCTCACTCTCTCTGTGTGTGTGTGTGTGTGTGGGAGGGGAGAGAGGGGTTTGGCTAGGGCAACTTTCGCTGCAACAATGTTTTGATTTTGATTTTTTCCTCTGGTTATTTCTCCGTTTTTTTTCTTCCTTTCTTTTTTTTTTTTTTGGTGTTACGCATATTTCGATTTGAGCTGCTCGCTTGCGAAAAATAAACAAATAAAAGTCATGTTGCGCCCCACGTTTGGTTAGCTGCTTACATAAGACGCTCAATTGGGATATTGAGGTGGGGTGTGTGGGTTGCTATTGCTATTGCTGTTGTTATGGACATTGGCTTTGATGAGCTTGGTTCAATGGCTCCATGGCAGGCAGGCAGGCAACGCACATCACATATATATATAGCCAAAAATTGATTTCGATTTCGTTGGCAATCGACGCCGCCGCTTGCAGCGTTAAACTAAAGTAAAAGCAACAACAACAACAACGAAGAAGAAGTGGAAAACATGTTCAATTGGTGAAAATCACTTTTGGTTTGCTTGCTTGATTGTTGCTTTTATTTGCTGACAGGCATAGCTAGCCAGTGTTAGATTGGAAAACTTGATTTTCCAGTTGCGCAAAAAACGCACTGTGCACGTTTTTTTTTTCTTTATTTTTCCCAGAGTTGTCGTCATTCCTCGTCATCCACATCCACATCCACATCCACTTTTGGTCGCATGTTGCTCTAATTGCATGACAAAATCTTTGCAAAACTTTCACACACTATTTGGCCATTATCTTTGCCAAAGCCTGCTCGCAACTTAGCCCTGACTATAACTGTCACATATCACAAAAAAAAAAAAAAAGTGAAAATCACTGCCAGCCAGGAAATTGTTAATTTGTTAACTACACCAACAACAACAACTACAATAAATGTTATATAACAGCAGATTGTGGTGCAGTACGCAAAAGGAAAAACACTCCAAGAATGAGTTGATTGGTTTCAAAAAAATCTTCTAGATTACATTTGAATAAAATTTAGTTTTTATCTAAATTTTTGATATTATTTCTTTCATTTGTAATTTATTTGCATAAAATCTGTTTGGATATTTATTATGTTATCATTCAATTTCGCACAAGACCGCAGCTAACAAATTGCCAATAAAGCCCGTTAAAAACCACATATGACAGAAAACTAATAAAATAGATTAAGATACCTGATCGAAATAAGTCGCGAACATAAATCTGCTCAAAATTATTTTGCAATCATCTTGTCTGTCACTTAAAATAAATGCATTAATGCATTCCGAAAATACCACGAGAATTGTGGCCAAGAATTGTTGGCTGTTGAAATGTCACCAATAAATGTAATTGTCAAGCAAGAGTATAATAAATATCTACAATATTCTGTACAAGTATATATATATATATATAGAAACTTAGCATACATCATTGCGATTTAAGTGTCTGAATATTTGCTTTGCCCGAGCCGAGCCGCAAGTAAACAAATAGACAAATAAACAAATGGACAAACGGACGGAAAACCTCCTGGCATAATTTGCAAATTTTATTTGTATGAACAATTTCATTGAAATAGCACAATGTGAAAATTAACACAGTGATTCACTAGAAGATACCCTATATTTGAGTCTTAGCTCTCTGTATTATATACGTCAAAAATAATAATCTATTTCTTTATTATTTGGTTTTTAAAAACTATCATTTGTCCATCATAATAATTATTTATTTTCTGCAACAGAAATTAAAAGGAAAATTAAAAGTAAATTTCTTTGGAAAAAATTGATCAGGAACAGAACAAAATCATATATTGAATTTACAAACACGGACGCAAATACTTTGTAATTGAAATTAGCTAAAGATTATATTTATGATATAGATCAGTGGCTAGATCCAAACCAATATATATATATGATACGATTTAACCTGAACTGAGGCCAGACGGCGCGTCAAACTGTTTTCATTAATTGCATTTTCATTTATTTCTTTAATTTTCCATGCCACAGGGGGCAGGCTGCGCACACAAATTGCTTGCACATTGCTCCGCTTGGTAGTAAGGTCAATGTCAGTGGATTATTTTTAGTTTACTCAGCAGAAACGAGCAAAAACTATGCAGAGAACACAATGCAAATAATCAGAAATAAAAGATTTTTGTTCCGGCAAATATTCCCAATTAAAATTTTCAGTAGGAATTTCGAACAGCCTACAAAATGTATAATAGTAATTTCGACACAAAAATATATTTATAGTAAATATTATTCATTCAGCTTTTTGCACATAATTTCAAATCGTTAGATCTTTAATAGAAAATTGTAAATCAGGCATTACGAACAGTGCAAGCAAGAACTGAGAAATCCTCAAATCAATAAGGTGAATAATCTGTGTAATAAATGTAAGAAAATATGTAAAACCCGTTGAAAGTAATAATCGAAGTTTTACGACTACAGTTGTTAAAATGGTCGAACATTGACTCCATTCATATTTGAATTATAATAATTTTGAAACTTTTGAGATAACTTAAATCAAACTACCAACTGCTATCTGGTGCTATTTGGTGCTCTGTCAATATAATGCAGCCCTCGCTCCATTAAGTGTCCATTTTATAGAAAGCCATTTATCAAATGTTCAACCAATGTGGCCCAAAAAAAAAAAGCAAAAGTTGGCAGAACTGAAAGCTGGCCCAGAGAACACATGCCACGTTGCCAAAAGCCACGTTTGTCATAATAAAAGTTACTTAAAAATTGCAACGCGAATATCTCGGCGCACATAAATCAATGAATGTGGCCTGGCGTGCCTTACGCGGCGTATGCTTGATTTATGTCTGCCGAGTGTTGAAAAATTATGAAAAAGTAGAAAATGAAAAAAAAAAACACAGAGAAATGTTTATAAGCGAAGGCAGCAGTGCAGACACCGAAAACTGACTAATTGCGCATATGCCGCAATATCTGTAAGCATTTTAATTAGCCACATTTACCGTTGGCTGCGCCACCAAAAACACTGCAAAATGACTCATTTATTTGTCTTTAGATCCGCAAATGAAGAACTTCTGCGTCGCTTGATAAACATGCGTTGCAAGACAGCGAGTCTGGCTGCTGCTGCTGTTGTGGCACATTCTAGTTTAGGTTTGCTGCATGGAGGCACACCAGCTGTACCAGCTGTTGGTGCCAAGTCAGGGACACACATTTTGTTGCGAGTAGCAAATTTATTGCTGTCCTGCGCCTGCGGGCCATCTCAACTGTGAAACATGTTGGTAACCAACGAATGGCACAATTTTAATACACTTGTTGTTGGCACAGTTGTTGGCCGACATTTATTGAAGTTGTGTTTTATGATATTTGTAAGATAATATTTATTTTTATGTTCCTTCTGTTGTAGCAAAAAAGTTTAAACTGATCTTTTGTTAACTGTTCATTATTCATGTCACTTGACAAAAGGCAAGTGGTTTGTTTAAAGTGTATTCTGAAAATGTCTTAGCTGCACTTTGATATTTAATTTTGTTCTTCTGCTGGATGTCGTCGCTTTGCTTATGAAATATTTTTGTGTCAGTTGCAGCGGCCACGCCTTGTCAGGCCCCAGCCATCCGTTCAGCCACTCAAACCCGCCCCCCAAGCCACTTCTCTTCCAGCGGATGTGTCAGCGATTTTAATAAATGGCAGCGATACCAACTAAACTGAAATCCTTGGAGCATTCAGTGGCACTCATTTCGGTGAGCAAAAAGTCGATAAGCCGCAGTTGGAAAATATACTATTTTATATTTCATATTTTTCCATTTTCATTTTATTGAAATGTTGCCATATTTTGCGCTGTTTTTTTTTTTTTAATTTGTTGATTGCCTCGACAGCAGAGTGGGAGTATTGGCAAGTAAATTGGCGGAAAATGAAGTGATTGCATTTTAAACGCTGCTTTTGGGCTGTTTAATTGACTTTAGCCATGGTAAACCACGTAAATAAAGCGAACAAAATTTGCGAGAAATGGAAAAACAGGAAATCAGCAATCCATACAAAAGTTAACCAGAAACCAAATTATTAAACGCTTCGTTGTTTTTTTTAGCTTAAGTAATATAGGAATTTTGGGCATATCTTTTTATCAAGTTGTAGATTATATGAAATAGACTATAAATTGAAAGAAAATTAGTTGCTAATTTTGAATTAATTTTTTTCTTTCTTGCAACTTAAAGCTTCGCTTCCCATTCTGTTTTTCAATTGGTTTGGTTTTTCGCTACATTACTTCACAAAATATAATTACTTTTTAAGCTCCGCTCAGAACTTAAACTAAATAAAAACAAAAATCAATTCGATTTCTGGATTATAAGGGATTTAGTTGCTTGAAGTCACAAATTGTTGGAAACACCCTAAACAATACACATTCTCCAGTTATTTTATTTGTGCAACTATCTCAAGTAATTTTTATACCCTGAACCAATTGAGAATGGTAGAAAGGGTATAATAAAGTTGTGATAAAGTATGTAACAAGCAGTAGGAAGCATCGAATACCTCATAAATTATATATATTATTGATCCGAATCAAGAGGAGATCCTGTATCTTGAGCAGAACCAATAACCCATAAGATTGTCTATTTATTGCTACTTCCAAAATGTATACATATATTTTATAACTATGCTAGATATTTGAAACACTAATTTATTCCTTATGAACTTCAATTTAAGTCTTTTTCAAATCGTCTTCGTCTTTATCCAGAACATTCTTAATGTTTAAAAGTAAATTTGCCAACATATGTAAACCTATGGAAAATTCTACTAAGCTGCTTGGCAAATTTGTGGCCAAGACTCCAAATAAAAATAATACAGCCAAATAAAGCCAAATAAAATACCAAATACTTTTAGTCTACACACACAGAAAATTTGGCAACGCACTTTCTTAAAATCTCATTATGTAAAGTACGAAAAGCGGAGGACAACGAGCAAATATAGTGAAAAGAGCAGAAGTAAGACTAAAGACAAAGAATGGAGCAAAATGATTACCACTTTTACTTGGCTTGCAGAGCAAATTGAATTGATTTTAATCTGTATGCCGTGGTGGGGGGGATGACATAGGGTGAGGAGGCACAGAAGCTACTTCCTTCCTTGCTGCAGGATACGACTATCGCTGCCTATCGCTGTCTATCGCTGTCTCTTGTGCCAATAAAATTTGCATTCGAAATCGCTTTTCAAAAAAAAAAAAAATTGTGAACGTGAAGAGAAAAAGTTTGTACACGAAGGCGGCACATCTGGGTTTTTGCGTGGTATCCATCGCACATGGTTTTTTTTCTCCTGGTGTGTGTGTGTGTGTGTGAGTGTGAGTGGGTGTGGGTGTATGTGTCTTTTGGGGCGAATTAAATTCCGACCAATAAAAAAGTTAAAAGAAACTCTGCCGGCAACTTTTATGCGTGTGCACAAAACGATAAGAGAAGCCAGCAGAGGGTATTGAGTGTGTGTTGGGGTGTGTTGGGATGTGTTGGGATGTGGGTGTGTGTATAGGGGGGTGGGGGTTTTACTGTTACGCCTCAACACAAATAAACTTAAAAGACATATGAAAATCAGTTTTTGAATATTGGCACAAAGCAAACAAACTTTGCTACCAGCTTTTTGCCAGCTTTCTGGAGCAACACGCTTCACTTGAGAGAACGCGCTGCTGGCATTTGGCCAGAGGGCTAGGGGAACATTGAGGCAAAGCATTCACACTCAAGGGTAGATCATTAAGAAGGGATGGGCGCGTTGATGTGTTTGTTTAGCTAGGAGTCTAGCCAAAAAAAAAAAAAGGAAACGAGATACAAAAGCAAACAGCAAGTGAAATTCATACTTCTGGTTCATTATTAGTTGGCCTACAACTGCTTAAATTAATATTGCTTACTTTTTACAGTTGCTAGATATCCTGTAGGATATATATGTATCTTTATAATTGATATATACAATAAATAATATATCATTTACTGCTCCTAAATGGCATTTTCTCACATTATTCATGCTGCAAAAATGCATTTGAAACGCAATTTCAAAATCCCAAAGAATTCAAGTGTTACTTCAAAGCCTCATTGCTGAAAACATTTTGAAAAACATTTCAAAGCCAAAAAAAAATATAATAAAATAGCAGCCACAGTTCAAAAAATCATTTTCAATGCAAATTGCGCGTGGCCAAAATTGTAAGGCGAATGCGTAACAAACACAATACAAAAACAAAAAAAAAAAAAAAATAACATCAAAAAAGATTAAGTGGTAGTAGAAGGTGGCCAAAATTGAAATGTGTTTGAGTTCAAACAAAAGAGTTTGCAAAAGGCAATTAATTTATGTGGCAGAACAATTCACGTTTAATATTAATTTATTTGAGTGGAAAAATCCAGGCAATTTGCGACCCTTTTCTATTATTGCTTGAACATTTAACCCTGAACACCAATCATCGGTTTTTATTTCGTGGAACTAGTTCTTCGCTCAGCTTCATCAATTAAGAAAACCCTTTCTAACAAAATTGGCGTACTCAATTAATTTTCAAACATCGTTTTCCCAACGCCAACACTTTAGTTTAGAGCTAAAACCAGGACCAAAGTGCCTTCCCCCCTTTCCACCTTTCCAACAAATAACACACACACACCCAACACACACACACACACAGAGAGAGAAAAACCAACACGTTGACAGTGAGTGAAATTTCAATTAATCAAGCTCTGTGCGGATGAGTGGGAAACTGGATGTAGAGCTGCACATTTGGTAAGGGGGGAAAAGGTAAAAAGGAAACGCGTTTTATGGCGGGTCAAAGGTGGCACAAGGTGGGATGTCAGGGGCGAGCAGGAGGGCGTCTAACCCATGTCAACATAGCAACTATACAGCGAAATTGATGGCAGGATATGCGCTTGGGTGAAAGGTTTATTGTAATAAAATGTGGCAAATGGGCCATATTCAAAGGGTAGCCAAAAAGATATTCTTGTGAATATCAATATTTATTTATAATAATTATACATTTTTGATTGAGTTGAGTAAGTCAGTTTAAATTATTAATATATAATGAAATAATTAATGTTGGAATTTAATAAAGTCATGACTAGATCAACTCGTCATTCGATTTTCTCAATCTGCAGGGTATTACAAGAATATAAAATTTCTAAGAATGCTTTTGTATGGGTTGCTGCTGCTGATTCTGTTGCTGCTTCTGTTTTGCAGGTGGTGATTAGTCATTATTTATTTTAAAATCAATTAGTTTGCCTTGACGCTTCCACGCTCTTTGAGTGCGGCAGAAAGGGTAGACGAAAGGGGGGGTGCACGCAGGGTTTGACGCAGACATCGAATTCACGTCTCATTTACACGCCAAAAAGCATTTTTGTACATAATTTTGTTGGCTTTCCTTTGTGGGGGGCGCTGCTGAGCAATTTTTGGCGCGGGCCACAAGAGAATATTTCAACAAATTTCGAGTTTTAGAAAATATCAAATAACTAACTCAACAATTAATTGGCTATTAAAAAAAAAAACATCGGCTTTCAATAAAATGCCATGGATGAAAAACCAAATTAAATTGCACATGCAATAGAAATTCTAAGAAATTTCATTAGAGCTGCGAGAAGAAAATTTGCGAGCGATGTGAGGAAATTAATGCTGCATACGTAATGAAGACGTCATCGTGAAGACAAAAACGTTGCGAATGCAAATGAGAATGTCAAGAACTGAATACTAATACTAAGTAATGCCCCCAAAAATAAAAGACAGCCAATGAAATGTCAACAAGAGGCGATAGAGCAGCAAATCAACAGCTAAAGTGGGAGAGAGACACACACAGAAAGAGAGAGAGAGAGAGGGAGATAGAGAGGGAACGAAAGAGAGAAACGCCCATCAGTTCACGTAGTTGAGGCAAATGAGCAAAAATGTAAATCAGGAAATTAAATTCACAAGAAATTGCACAAAAGCCAAAATAAAACCAGAGAGAGAGACAACTAATCATTTAGAGAGAGAGAGAGATGGAGAAACTGTTGCATTTCATTGTGTTGTGAGGAGGATTCAGCTAGAAATCGTGAATGGAAACGGGGAGAAGGGGGGGGGGGGGTTTATTGCACATTATTGTGGATCAGAGAATTGCTTGTGAAATAGTTGCCAAAATGTTTGCATTGCTTTGACATTTGCCTTGGCCATTTCCAAGCACAAATCACTTTTTTATAAAATCACAAACACAACAAATTTGCTAGTTGCATGCAAATTGCTGTGGATTCAGTTGCATGAAATATGCAACAGGAGAAACAGTTGCACAAGTTGCACAGCTGTTTGTGTTAGAAAAGTGTAAGGAAAAAAAACTATAATATTTAACAACAAAAAAAACCAAAATGAATTACTACAAAATTATTTTGATTTTTCCTGCAAACATTTGACTTTGATTTTAAATTGCGTAGTCTTTCAACTTTTGCAATGCATATCGAAAAATAGATATAGAAGCAACTCATCAGCCGCCGAGCTGAGCAGCAGCTGCTGCATTGATATCAATCACAATAGAACGCATTTTGACCATGAGTCGTTTAGCCAGCAAGTTGATTGCTTTTGCCTGGCCGAGAAATTGCCAGCTCAGTCATTGTCTGACTGCCTCCCATTTTGCCACTGTGTGTATGTGTTCTTTTCATTAGGTTTATCAACTGTTGCAGTGGCAGTTACAACTACATTTAGATGAACCCGAGAACTGTGTGTACCGAAATTGGCCAAAGCGGATATTGAAGATGAGCGCATTGCTCAAGGCTGCAGTACAAAATAGAAGGCAATTAGAAGGCAACATGTGGCAACAAGCTGGTGTGCCTTGCTGGTGTGCCTTGCTGGCAAGCCAGCGAAATTAATCAAATGAGGCACAAGATGCAAGAGGCAAAAGTCAAAAGCTCACTTATGCGATGCATAAATCAGTCTCGACCGGAAATAGTTTTGGTTCACAAACAGTTGCAAGCGGAGAGAAGTCAACAGTGCAACATACATCAACCGGCAACCGACTCCTGGCAGTCATCAGCAGCGTTGCCAGATTGCGCACACAGTCCAATATAATAAAGCACTAATTTGCATGCGGCTAAAGGCGAAACGGCAACAAGGACACCAACTGTACCCCAGAGATAGAGAGTGAGAAAGGGAGAGAAAGGGAGGAGAAAAGGGCTGTATTTAAAACTCATGTCACACATGTCGACAGACTTTATGTGCCACGCCCACGCACAGCATGTGGGCGTGTTGGCCGGCAGCAGCAGCAAATGAAGCGCTTGCTGCGCGCTCTGCAAAATATTATTTTTTAATGAAATTCCATTTAAAACAAAATTTATGCTGCCCCAGTTGGATGTCCCTGCTGTCCAAGCTGGGTTAACCGAACCATCGCCAGCAACTAGCGTAACCCGCTCTTAGAAACCCCCAGCGTAGTAGTTGGTTGCATGCAACATCAGCAGCATCAGCAGTAGCAGCAGCAGCAGTAGCAGCAGCAACAGCATTTGCCACGCAAAAGTTTAATTGAATAACTTTTCAGCACTGCGTGTAAATAAAAAGAGAGAGAGATAGAGAAACAGAGAAATGGGGAAAGAGAGAAAGAGAAAGGGGTAGATTGAAAGGAAAAGTAGCATTTCTTGGTTTTCTTTAGTAATTCTCAGTCAGTGCAAGCAATTAATTTGAGTAGTTTATAAGTGTAACAAGCTAAAACAGAAAGTAAAATTCTGCACGGCTAAGAGTTACCCTGGAGAAGAGCTCTTTTTTTTTTGTACAACTCTCAAATTTTGGATATAACATTTCTGCTGCTACCAATTTTACTGCAATATGTATATAGGTATTAATACTACCCTTTATAGTTCCCACTCTTTTCCTGGGGTACACAAAAAGCCTCACAAAAGTCCATTCAAATTTAGCTTTAAGGTTTTCTTTTTTTTTGGAAGAGGGGGGGTGGGGGGGCAGCATTTTACAGACTTGACTTGATAGCCAAACATTGTAGTATTTTCTTGGGTAGTTAACAATTTTCAGTTTCCCAGCGAGTTAATTGAATTTCCTGGCCATTTGGCATTGTGCTTGGGAGACAAGTCTTGTGTGTCTTGTCTTTTGTTACAGTTACAATGTTCGCAAACAACAACAGACAACAGTCAACAGTCAACAGTTAAACAGTTAAACAGTTTGCATATTGCACAACAATAACAATTGAGTGGGGAAGCAAAGTATCTTTGCTCTTGTTTTTTTTTGTTTTATGTTTTTTTTGTTTATCTAGTTGGGCACTAAAACTGTCGTCGAAATTAAATGCTTAGCTGAAGCTGACAACCGCCAAAGACAGTTGCACAATTTCCGCCACTGTTTGTCAACTGTATTTGTGTGTTTGTGTGTATGTGTGTGTGTGTGCGACTTAAGCGATGTGGCAATGCCAATTTATGTTGCATGCTTCTTTGAACGCTGACAAGTGGCATGTGAAAAACAGCATGCGAAAAGATGCATGAGAAAAGTTTTGCAACTGATTGCTTGGTGGCATGCATCTTGGCGTTTGATATGAATCCAAAGTTGATTTAATAAATGCTCAAAAAGCAGAGTGAAAGAGACAGCTAGAGATGTGGCATATGAAGATGAATGCAGTAATTAGGGAATGTATATAATATAATAATAAGTTAAGAAAATGCTTAAGCATAAAGTTGAAGGCTATTCAGCTTTATAAATTTATCTTAAATTTTAACTATTTAATTTATTTACAATTTATTAATGAATATTTCATACTCAATGTTTAAGAATAAGAATAGTACCGAGATGGAAGCAAGTAAACTTTAAATATGAATAAATAATCACTCGATTAGGTTGTCAGTCATGCAAATCAAAACGATATTTGCTCCAGTTGACAATTTTGACAAAAGACAACGATTTACATAACAACACGCTTTTCCATACAATTGCAAAAAAGTTTCAGAAAACCAAACAAAAACAAAAACAAAAAGCAAACAAAATGTGTACAACAATGTGGACAAATTAGTGGCAATCTGTTGTTGTGCCTGTAAATATGACAAAATGTGTCAAAGTCGCAGCAACTTGAACAATATTCATTTGGAGGAGCAGCAGCAGCAACTGAAGGACATTATCTGTATATATATATATATATTCATATATATCTGTATTGTGTTGGTCAATCACAAAAGTGTCTCGTTCATCTGTCAGTTGTTGAACTGTTGGCACTCAATCAAGTTAGCAAGTGGCATCAGTGCCACTGAAAGCCACACTCAATTTAACGAACTTAACACTCAATGCTACAGGACACAACAGGACACACAGGACATACAGGACACACAGGACAACGATTACGATAACGGGAATTATGATGTTGATGTTGATAATGATAAGCATGTCGATATATGCATGACAATATTGCAAATGGCCGCTTGTCACAGATTGAGATCTCAACGCAATTTCTAAACACAATGCCCCAAAAAGCTGCAAGTGCCAAAATGCGCCAATTATCGCCTGTTCAATAACAAAAGGCAACACAAAAGGCAACACAAAAGGCAAAAAAAAAAAAATAAATAAATAAATAAAGAGAAGAAATAATAAAGCAAAATTATTATCGTTGCTGAACAACAATAATAGCGATGAAGCAGCAGCAGCAGCAGCTGAGCAGAGATTGGGGCACTGACAAAGTGGCAAAGTGGCAGCAGCAGCAACAACAATTTAGCGAAAGCAACACAACAACAACAACAACTGTTGCCAATATTTTGCAATAAAATGCCCAAAAGCGAGATGATGTGCTGATGCCATGGCAACACACACACGCACACACACAGATATACACACACACGTACAACAATAACAACAAATCATCAGATATGGAAGTTGAGAAACTTGACAACAATTTGAGGTATAACAACAGCAGCAACAGCAGCAGCAGCAACAGCCACGCCCACCAGAACAGCCCCTCACCAGTCGCCTACAGCATAGCAATTGGAAAACACTCAACTACTGAAATCGAGCTCAGCTCAAGTAAGTAACTTTTTTAGCTGCAATCGCAACAAGGCAACACAAAAAAGAAAAATCACATGGCAACAAAAAATGCTGACTAACTAATACCCTATATTTATTTGGGTATCAAAATTTAATTTTATATGTACTTAGATATATATATATATATATGAGAATTATTAAAATAGATATGCTCAATTTTATATATTTCAATCAGCTAAAATTGAGCTGCTTTAAAATTAAATGCCAAAGATTTATATAAATTTGAAAGGGGCTGCCGTTAATAGACTGCTGAATATATATATATATATATATATATATATATATATATATATATATATATATATATATATACATAGTTCACATACCAGTCTACAAATATAGCCAAGACATTTCTCGAAAATGACACACCCCACGCACTTTTGACAGCTGCAGGGTATCCAAATTGTATATTGCAACAGCTGCTGCCTGAGCGCAAAAAATGAAACAATTTCTTTATCCATATTTCTAGTTCTTTACTAGTTTCCCATACTTTTTTTCTTCATTTTTTTCTGTTTTTTCCTTTTTTTTTTCTTTTTTTTTTTGGTATGGCTGATAACTTTCAAATGCAATGCCGCAGGCTGTTATGTCCTGGCAATAATGCAAAACACAGCAGCAGAAACTGCAAAGATGAAGCTTAGGACTTTGTGGGGAGTTTGTCTGGGTGTGTGTGTGTGTGTGTGTGTCTGTGTAGGTGTATGAAGATAAAAACTTATGGTTAGTGAAAATGGAAATGTTGAGAAGACGATGACTGCAAACTTGACGTTCAATTTCTCATAAAAGTTTCTTTGGCAACTGAAGCAAACCAGCAGCAGAAGCAGCAGCAGCAGCAGCAGCAGCAGCAAGTGAAAATATCTATCTATATTTGTGTGTGTGTGTGTGTGTGTGTATTTGCCACACGCAATTCAAACTTGAGAATTGCATTTGATGTTGCTGCATTTTTGATAAAGCTCTCCAATCGAAACATGTCTGATAATCTCAAAAAATATGCCAATCAAAATGCAGGCGATTCAAAGACATTTCATAAATTTCCGCAAGTCAGCAGCAGAAGTGACATATTTTCATATATTGACTGATTGAATAACTGTACTGATCAACTTAACGGCACACATGTATAATAAATTTAAATCTTGTTAAATATCCTTGTTTAATTTGATCAACTGCAACTAAGCCAAAGATTTGTTCTCAATGGTTGAAAATATAAAAACGACATTTTCAAGCAGGCATAAATAAAAAATTGTGCAACCCACTTGCATTAAAATTAAAAACATTTCCGAATGTGGCGGAAACAGCTGTAAAAAGTGGCACAATGCAGCGACGCCGTCGACGGCGACGGCGACGTCGCCGTCAGCCCCGTTGGCAACTTCCGGATGCTGGGGTTGGGCTGAAAGAGGGTTTGTTGGCCATTTTGTTTTTACAGGCTGGGATTTGCGAGCCCATTCAGCGAACAGCCCATTGAGTCAGTTGGGTTTTGCAGCCTTAACGCGTTTCGTGCTTGCCCGCTGCCCGCTGCCCGTACTCCGGGACCACCATCCCTCTGGGGAGAGGAGACTACGTTGACAGTTGCAGCTTAAAGGTGTGAATGATAGCTGGGAGTGAAATAGGGATAGAAAGAGACAGGAGAGAGAGATAGAGAGATAGAAAGAGACGCAGAGCAGACGCAGCAATTGTTTGGCATTTTTGATTAGGCACGCAGCCAGAATGAGAAGTGCCAGAAGCGACGCCGCAGGCCATAAATATGTTAATGATAATGGATTGCAATTGAAATTGCGTTGGGCCCTCAGAACATAGTACGCCACTCCCCCCCCCCCCCCCCCCTCCACGAACAGTCAAGGATTATTCCCTTTGCTAAAGCGAAACCAAAACGATAAAAGAATGTTTCCTGCGGCTAAATGTTCGCAGCTTTGCCTTGCTGCATTTTAATGCAGTCTAATTAAGTTTTTGGCAAACTTTACGCATATTAAATGCGCAACGAACAAGAACAAATAAAATTTAATTAACCTTTTTCATGAGCATATGCAAAGAAGAACCACAAAAAATGTAAAAGTTAACATTCAAGCAGATTAAAACGAGAAAAACTTTTTATACTACTAAAAAGCAAAAAAAAAAAAAAAAATATCAAAACAAAAAAAAAAAATTAGAAATTTTAATATCAAAAAAATCACTTTCGCATTTCATTTGCGGGCAACAATAAAAAAAAATGTATATAATATATACAGAAAACTTTGTGGTTAAATTAAAAAATGCTGCAGAAATGTTCTACAGCAAATAATGAGGCGGAGCGCTTTCTGTGGTTAAAAGTGGCTGAGAAAAGGGCCAAAGGCCAACAAATGCAGCCAGCGTCAAATAATAAGTACTACATTGAAATTTATTTGTATAATAACAAAGAAAAACAAAACAAAACAACACAAAACCAAGGCAGATTTACATTTTTTAAGAGCAAAAGCTAAGATGCAAAAAGTGAGAAGTAAGAAACAGCAAGAAGGCAATAAAAACCAACATTTGTTGGCCTAAACAAAGAGAAGCAGCGAGAGACCACAAAAAGTAGACAAGTAGCCAAAAAGCAAAACAAAATAAAAGAAGAAAAATTGTAAATAAAAAAAAAAAAACAAACACACAAAAAATTGTTGCAAGTTTCGAGTAAAGTGAGGGAGGGAAGACACTAAAGTGAGTTCAAAAAGAAACGGATTCACTGGCAAATTAAACACGAAATTGAATTCTGCTCATCATAATTTCCCCAAGGATGCTTATTAGGCCAAGAGTAGTCAGGCCAGGCCAAAAGAAAGCGCCCCGGCACAAACAATGCCCCCAAAGATTTCACTTGACGAGCAGAATCCTCAGAAAGACCTTGCCACATTCTATCGCAGCTGCAGCTGCCTCGACATTGTCGTAAGTGCAACTGAGACCAGAACTTGATATTATTGTCCTGATTAGGCGTGGAAGGAGCAAAAACAAAAAAAAAACAAACAATCGCATCAGCTATGCACAAAGTGATTTGTCAGTTTAAAGAATGTAAAAATAAAAATATTTATGCATTAATGCAACTCGAGTCAAAATGGGTTTTCTACTAAAAATTAGAAAACTTTTAAGCTGTAAAAGTTGAGGAATAAAAACTTTTATATAACAATCTATATTCCAACTAATATCTAAACAACTTAGACAACATATCCTTTACATATGAAATTTACAAAAATTAGTTTTCAACTTCGTTTCCAATTTCATTTTCGGTGTTTGTTTTTTTTTTTACTACAAACGCAATTAAAGTGTTGAGTTTTCTTGTAAGCAATTAAATGTTAACAATCTGCGGGAATTAAGCTGGAAAGCTACACGAAAACATTTAACCCCAGGCAAGTAAAAAAAAACTCCACTGACAGCAAAAAAAAAAAAAAAAAAAAAAACGGCAAAACAAACAACATTGGGAAATGTAAAGCCCGCATTCAATAGATACATTTATTTAAAAAAAACTTAGAAAACTCGCTGTTCAAACAAATCGAAATAGAAAAGACAAGAAAGGGTTGGGTAAATCAATTGAATTTGAGTTTTTTTTTTGGGGGGCGGCGAAACTTTGACCTGAGCCAATTATCACACACAAATACAATCAATGAAGAAAATTTGCTTTCTAAAACTTTTTGGCTTGACTCTACTACTATCTAAAAATCAAGCAAAATAATTCCGCCAAGCAGCAAGCTGAGCAAAAGCAACAAAAACAGGAGCCAAGCAAAAGTTTTCCGCAACTACCCCCGCTGAGAGAGGAAAAGAAGAAAAAGCCCCCACACACAAAAGCAGCAAATACTTGACATGGGGCAGAGCTTTATTCAAGTTCTTCAGATACAAAAAAAAAAAAACTACAGGCTACTAAAGAGAGTTGAAAGATACAGATATTTGTACATAGATATGGCCAGATGGTTTGGCAGAAACCCCACAGCACTAATTAAAACCGACGCCAAGAAGAACTTTAGCTTAACTTTTGCGTAAGCAATGCAATTAAAAGCAGCAGAAACAGCAGCAGCCAAGCCAAGCCAAGCGGCAGTCAGAGATGGATTTTTGCCATAATCTTTTCACATCAAGAAATTCTGGTGTGTCCCCAAAGCGCAAGGAACGGCAACAACCAACCAACAAACAAACAAACAACTAAACAACCAACAAATTCAACCACCGAGAGACAACAGCAGCAGCAAGCAAAAGTTTTCAAAGCAATGCTTTAAAATTATATTTACGCACACAAATTAAAATATCAAGGCTAAGAAAATTATCAACAAACGAACGTTGCGCCTAAAGGCAGCTAACACAACTTTCTAGGCAAAGGGATGGGGGGTTAGGGGGTTTCTTGATGGTGGGGGCGGGCGGGTTTTAGCTTGTGGAGGTTTTTGCGGTTGCCGTTGCCGTTTCTAGTTTATAGTTTTGCGATTTTTAGATAATGCAAAAGTTGAAACTAGGTGAGGCCTCAAGGCGCTGCCTTGGTGCATTTTTTTATTATTATTTTTTCTATTTCTAATATTATTATTATTTCATGGCCTTGGCTCAATGAACAGCAAACCCGACTAAAAATAATATAGCTGCGAACGTTGTGTTTTCTTGAGCCAGCTAACTTTGCTGCGATCAATAAAAATTAGATGCGCAGACTAGTTAGTTTATAAATGTGCTGCGGTAATATGAAAATTGCTAGTTTCTACAAAGTTTAAAGTCAAAATTGAGTCAGCCTGCTTAATCGTTCAACAAAGTTAAGCTTAAAACTTAAGCTAGAAATTTTGGCTTAGATTATTATCCCGGGAATTGGCTAGAATCTTTAAAATAATTCATATCGATTTAAATTATAAAATGAGTGCAGCGCTTTGGTAACTTGCAAGTTGCGCCACAAAAATTGTACAATCATCTTGAATGCAATTGAATTCCAAGTGTATTGGGGCCATAAAAAAATCAATTTCATTTTTAATTCACACGTGCATCGTGCACACACACACACACTCGCACACACACACACAATAATGTATATACATATATATATATACGCTGCAAATCGATTACCACATTTGAGGAAAAAAAAAAATTAGTGGTTGTTGGAAGTTGTTGGCAGACCACAAAGTCAACGAGAAAATTAATACACATGTTCTAGCAATATATACTCACTCTCTCTATCTCTCTCACTCTCTCTCTCTCCTTCTCTCTCACTCTCAGTAACTGCTCTCTCTCTCTCTTTAAGTGGAAAATGTTTATTCTTGCTTTAGGGTTTGGCTTTTCCATTGCCTTGTGTGTTTGACACAATTGGGCACAAGCCAATCGGCAAATACCAGAGACTTGAGGATTGTGAGCGCATTCTGAACTCCCCCTGTGGGCCATCTCTTCCCCCCTCCCGACAAAACAACCCCTACTGTGTTCAAATACTTTCACTTAAGAGTAGTTCTGGGCACTGTCACGTTTAAGCGCCTGTATAAAACGTGTGTGCTTCGATTATCTTTTTCTGTAGACTGAGTTGAATGTTGGATTATCTTATTTTGTTTGAAGTCTGCTCTCTGAACTGGGTCGAGTGCTGTACCAATGTTGATTTGCACAGTTCCAGTTTTTTGGCCAAGTTAATTAGTATAATATTTGGTTAGCTCTTAATTTTTTTTAATTGCGCGCATGTCATCTACACACACACACACACACACACACACGTAGAAACTTTGCTAAAAGAAAAAAAGTAGATAAGGGTCCACAAATTGTAATGATTGCGTATTTTATGAGGGCTTTTTCTTCTCATT
Organism: Drosophila melanosoma; assembly: GCA_035042045.1. Taxonomy (NCBI): domain Eukaryota; kingdom Metazoa; phylum Arthropoda; class Insecta; order Diptera; family Drosophilidae; genus Drosophila; species Drosophila melanosoma. The sequence continues at coordinate 880,113 of JAWNLY010000049.1, forward strand.
CCGACAGAGATACGCTCAAGTGCCAACAATTAGAAAAGTTTACCAGGTAAAAGCAAAAACAAGAAAAAATAAATTACAACTCTGGAAAAGTAGACTTTTCTTCACGAGTTCTGTATTTGACATACTAATGAATTTATGTAGACAATTTGCCAAATGGCATGTTAACTTCTTGAGCAAAAGATGTGGGTCGCTCACAGAAACTAAGTAGAAAGACCAAAGACCAGGTTATTATTAACCTAATTTTAATTTGGCTTGGAAAGAAACTGATTTCCTTGAATATAAATAATTGTAAAAAGCCTAATTGCTTTAGAACATGCTGAAATTACTTAGTAATTACTAAGCAATTACTTAGTAATTAAATAGTTTGTAAATGTTGTCAGTCAGTAATTACAAGTGTTGTATTAACAATAATGATATAGTTTCAACAAATCAAACCAGTTTCAAGTCTTCAGGCAATAAGAATATAACTTCACCTACCTCAATACAAGATCCTACGATCCTACGATCCTACGAGCCTACGCACGTTGCACTAAAGAACCAAACACAAAAACTCAATATACAAAAACGTTTAAAATATATTTGAACTAATCAAAGTCCAACACACACACACACACCACACTGTAGATATTTTTTTTTTTTAGGGGGAAATGGGTAATAAGATAGTCGGTTTTGAGGGGGTAAGTTGGACATATATATAAAAAAAAAAAACGAAAAAAAAATGGAGGAAAAGGGTAGGTACAACATTTGTCAGCTAAACAGAAACTACAAATGAATAGGCGCCTTCTACTCACTGTAGGGCTGAGGGCGTGTACCGTAAAGAGGCTCCTGCAGTAATGGTGAGCGACCATTTCCAATCTCCTTAACTGAAATGAGATAAGAGCAAACGGCAAACAATTTGCGCGTGATAAATGTTTCCACAAATTTGTTGAATTTGTAGGTGGTGGTTGTTGTTGTTGTTGTTGTAGTTGTTCTTATTGTTGTTGTTGTTGTTATTCTTGTTTGGGTTGCTTTGTTGGATTGATTGGTTTTGAATTGTTGTTGTTGTTGTGGTGTGTGTGTCTACAAACGTTTATCTTGTTGTTGTTTTGGTTGATGTTGTTGTTGTTGTTCACTAAAAGCTAACTAAGACAAACTGTTGAAAGTGTTTGCTGTTGTTGTTGTTGTTGTTTGTTAGAGAGTTTCGTAGCACACAAACAAAAATTGGGGAAAAAAAAACACATTTAAAATATGTTAGAAATGTTCTTAAGTTCAAAACCGATACAAAAAAATATAATAAAAAAACTCAATCAAAGAAACAACAGTCAAGTTTCAATTTTATCAGCTGCGAGAGAAAAACATACAGAATCTCTGCAAAAATACAACAGAGATAAAGAGAGAGAGAGGGGGAGAGGAGAGAGCGAGCGGGGGAGAGGGACAGAATGAGAGAATCGATGCATGAATATAAAATATTACGGGTCGTTTGCCCAGTTCAGCTGCTCTTTCGTTATTCATTGCTGTTCGCATGTCAATGATTCATTCATTCATTTCTTTTTTCTTTCATATTTGCCATATTCTAAAGAATAAAATAAGATATAAAAATATACGAGAAAAAAAAACAAGAGGCAACTAATATTATTTGAGTTTTTGCGGCAGGTCAGTAAACAGCCAGCAAAAAAAAAAAAAATGTATAAACAAAATTCACAAATGCGTCGCGCTGAATATTAAATTCTTATATAACCTGATTTCGAAGTGGATTAATTTATGACAGCCGAAACACGCTAAGCCAAATTGAATGAAATCCTAACAATATTTTGTGGTTTATTTTTATGCAATTAGAGCGAACATGAAAATAAATCAGCGCATTTCTTGTTTCTTTTTTTTATAGATAAAAAACAGAGATGAAAGCCAAAATAAATGATGTGATATCAATCAGTTGTCACAATTTGGGGCAGCTGAGTGACACATGGCGACTATCGACAGCAACTGCAGATAGCCAAACAATCGTTAAAGGCCTTTTTCAGTTAACTTATTGCTCACACGCTCCAGCAAGTTGTTTTCAGGGCCAACTGACCGACCAGCTTAGAAAAAATACGAAACAAATCGAAACAAAATCTAATTCGACCCCGATAATTGCAGCTTGTTTTGGTTGGGTCCCCAACGAGTTGTTTATGCTTAGAACCTGTTCTACAAGTGCTTCATTAAAATCAACGACAATTGAAAAAGAAAAAAATTGAAAAATAGATATTTTTTTTTTTTATAGACATTTATGGATAAGTGGGCTAATGTGTCTTGCAATCGAATATTGGCGACTTTTAAGGCAACATAGCCAAAGTTAATCGACTGACTGACAACATAGACAAACATAGTCAAAATTGATAAATCGATAAGCACTATAGAAAATCAGCGAATACAATTACCATGAACCACAAAATGAGATGGTCGTTAAGCAAATGTTGGAGCAAATTTTGTTTAGTTGATATTTAATCAAACACATAATGAATATGATTAATGTGAAGCTGGTTGTTATTATTTAAACAAATGCAAGAAAAATTTTCAAAAATGTATAGGAAACTAGTCGAACTTTTGACTCCTTATTCTAATCGAAAAAAGACAAAACGCTGAAACTGAACAAAACTTGACATTTATATCAATCTTAATTGCTACTATTTACATCACTCTTAAAGTAAATGGTTTTTGCTTAAAATATGCTCCTTTGAGAGAGACAGAGAGAGATAGAGAGAGAGAGAGAGAGAGAGAGAGGGGGCCTTTTGCACTTACAAACTATGTAAATTGGTATTGGTAGGTAGTAGTTATATTTAGTATAGAGTGCTTCAACTGACTCACCTCCGTCACAGTAGTAGTAGCTGTGTGTGTGTGTGATAATTAGCGACGTTCGTCGACGTCGCCGTTTCTCTGGAGAAGCGCGCTCTCTTTTTTGTCTCCACTTTGGGGGAATCAAACGGTGCACAAGAATCAATATCTTTTTTTTTCTTTTCTTTTTTTTTTTTGTGAACCGTTTGAACTACATAATTATCGACCGACTAATACCAACGGGCCGTATACACAACTTCTCTACATGCCCCAAAGATCGATCATTTAGAGCTCATATATAGTCACATAACTTTGAACAGATCCCAATGGTAAATGTTTTTTTTTATTTATATATATATATATAAATATATATATATATATATATATATATCTATATATATATATCTATATATATATATCTATATATATACGAATTTCGATTTTGTCAATACAAAATTGTTAATTAAATAAAATTGAAGCTTGTTTTGAATTTTGTGGTTCATGGTATGATATACAGAACAAAAATTATATATATATATAAGCTATACATTTATATATATTTATATATAGGTAAATAGTTCCAAAACGTATTATTCAATTATTGTTTATCGTTTTTATTTTTTTGTTTTTCTCTCTGGCAAATTGTTATTTTCTGAAGCTAGCTTCAACTCTCGTCGTATTTTTGTTCAACATCAGGCACAGCAACAACCACTATCGGGCAACATTTGATTCCGATAACACGATAACTCGATTAGCGTTGAAAAAAATCGCTTCATTTTTATCATTTTCAGTTTTATGCAAAAAATTCAAAAACTTTTCAGCGTACGGCGCTCAAACAACATTTCAAGGATCTGTTCAAATTGTAGCGACTACTTATTATTGGGGCTGTAGTAGCTGTTGTCGTATTACTAGCAGTTCTGGTAATTGTACAAATCGTTGTAGTTTGTATCATATCCAATAGCGTTTGCAAATCCAAATCCGTATCCATTTTAGATCCCACGATGTGCTCATCAACATCATCATCATCTTTATTATGATCATCATCATCATGATTATAAATATGATCTGTAGTATAAACATGATCAAGTCCAACAACAACAATTCTCGTGAGTCCGTCTGCGTCTGCGTCTGCGTCGCTGCCCGTGCCATGCATCCCTGCACACAGACAAACACAAGCGAGATAGAGATAGATAGTAGAATAGTGTTGGGTTTTTTTTTTGTTTGTTTGTATTTTTTTTTGTTTTTTTTTTTTAAATTGTGATTTTGTGATTTTTGAAAGAGAGAGATATATACTATATATATATATTTAGAGAGAGAGAGAGAAAGATAGAGAGAGAAACAGTGAGAAGACATAGACTGAATTCTTGCAACATTTGATTTGTAGTATATAATTTTTTCTTGTCTGCGAGTTTTGCATTTGTATTTTTCTTTTTTTGTTGTGATGCTTAGTCCTGCCCAGATTTAGAGTTTTGATATATATATATATATAAATATATTGCTTGCATTTTCGTGGTTTGGTTTTTGAATTTTTTGTATAGATTTGCATAAAATTGAATATATATTTTTTTTTTGTATTTTTGACTTTTGCTTAAATTTGGTGCATTTTTCTATAAATATATTTTTTTTTTTAGTTGCATAACTGTTGTTGTTGTAGCTGTTGTTGTAGTAGTAGTAGTAAAAGTAGTAGTAGTTGTTGTTGTTGTTGTTGTATAGATATACTTATTTTATATATTTTTTTTTGGTTTCTTTCTGTTCTGGAACTGACACACACACAACAAAAATAGTAGTAGTAGTTAAAGTTTTACTCTTCTTTTTTTGTTCTTAGTATTTTTGCTGATTTTGATTGGTTTATTGATGGGTTAAGTAAAGCAAGTAGGTTGGTTAGTTGGGTAGTTCAGGCGGGCGGGCAGGCAGGCGGGCGGGCGGTTGTTTTTGTTGTTATGTTTTTTTTTTTTTTAATGGGGGGAAGAGCTACTTGGCTACTTGGCAACGCTGTGGCAATTAGCATATTTATTTGGCTGTTAGTGGGCGCTTATATAAATTAGAGCGAGGATTCAATTTATATTTTAGAGGAGGTTCCGTGTGTTCTTGTTGTTGTAGTAGCTGTTGTTATTGTAGCTGTTGTTGTTGTTGTTGATGTTATTGTTAACTACCTTTTTCAACACTGCCGTGAAAAAAGAAAAACAAATGTGAAAAACATAAAATCAAAATAAATAAAAAAAAATTAAAATTAATTACAAGTTAGCAGTTAGTTTTGTTAGTGATATTTATTTTACTTGTTTGCGCGCAGTTTATTTATTTTAATTTATTTTTATATTTGTTTTTGTTTTTTTTTTTTTTTGTACAGTGCGAGCAAAAAGCTGTTTTCATCGTGGGGTTTTAATGTTGTTGTTGTAGTTGTTATTGTTGTACTTGTTGTTGTTGTTGTATACTTTTGGACTGAGATTTGTTGTAGTTGCTGTTGTTGTTGTTGTTGCTGCTGCTGCACTCAATGGTGGCTGCTGCGTTTTGTTAAACTATTTGCTTAAAAATTCTTTAGGCAGGCATTTTTTGTTGTTGCTTGTTGTTGTTGCTGGCTTGATGTTTGTTGTTGTTGTTGTTGTTGGTGGTGGTTTTGTTGTGGTACTTTGTCATATAATACACAATGTTTCTTTGTATTTGTTGTTTGTTTGCTGTTGTTGTTGTTTTTGTTGTATAATACAGTGTTTTCATTTTTTTTAGTAGTAGCAGTGAAAAATTGTTCATTTTTCAGATATTTTGTTTTTTCAGATTTCTATTTTGGTATTTTTGGGTTAATTGTTTTGTTTTAATTTTAGTAGACGCTTTTGTGTTGTATTGTGTTTTTGTTGTTGTTGTTGTTGTTGTTGTGTGTTGAATGTTGTTGTGGTTGTTGCTGCTGCTGTGGTTGTTCTTGTTGTATTTGTTGTTAAATGAGAGAGTTTTGTGTTTTGTACGTTGAAGTTGAAGCTGCTTTTATTTATATTGTTTCACTAAGAATTGTTGTTCATTTTAAATTTAACAGTTGTTAATTGTATAGTTATTTTTGCGTGTTTTGCTTGAGTTGACAATTTAAACAAAAAAAATATATTGAGATTTGAGGCATATATATATATATTTTCAACAAATTTGGTTTGTGGGATATTAAAAAATATATTTTTGTTTTTCTTTGTCAAAGAGTTTGAGCTGAGAGAGAGTAAAGAGTATATTTTTTTTTTGGCTTATAAAGCTAAACTAAGCTTAAGTATATAAATTTTATTTGCTAGACATTTTGGAAATAGCTTTTTTTTGTGTGTGGGTGAATGATTCAGTGTGCTGTGTGTGTGTGTGAATATTTGTGTGTGTATCTCAATTAAGTTCAGGTTAGTAAAGCCGTAAGAAATATAAACAACAAAAAAAATAAAACAAGCCAAACAAAAAATATCTAAAATAGTTTAAACATTTGTGTTTGTTGACTATTTAAAATGCATGTTTTCAATAATTGTTTGAATTTTTAATCCATTTTATTTGGGCTGCTAAATAGTTGAGAATGTTTCGCAATCAATCAGCAAAAGTTTTGTGATAAAACCAAATTTGAATGTTCTGCTGCATGGCAAAATTGTAAAATCCTGTCATCTGCTCAATTTAACCCACTGATGGGTGACAACCTCAAGAGTTGACAGCACTTTTGATGCGCCACATTAGGTTTGGGTAAAACAAAAAGCATGTTAACCAGATTAGATGATGACCAACTGGGAAAATGGTTGCTCGACAGGGGAGTGGTGAAAGGGGAAGGAGAATGCTATTCCCCAAAAATGTATATACACTGAAGTGTTCGCCACTCACAAAAGAGCCAAAAAGTTGTTTAACTTTCTATGGCACACACACAGACAGACACACACACACACATACACACATACAAAGTGTGTTGGTTGGTCTGTTGTGCTATCATAAAACCAATTTAATTGGATTTAAATGCCAAAGTTGATGGCAACGCGTTGCGTATATGAAAAGCAGTCACAACAATTATAGCAGACAAAATATTATGGCCTAATTCGGGGGAAGGGTTGCCCGTATGGCCGGCCATTATGGCCCGAAAATCAAATAAAACGCCCATAACTAAGTGCGTATAAAAGCAAATTATTCACACTGATTACATGAAGTTTGCCGCCTGACATAAACTAAGCCACGCTGAAAAATAAACCCAAATAATTACGTTGCATTATGTGAGGGAGACGCCTCTGGCTGGGCGGGCGGATGACAACTGGAGTCTGGATTGTGGCATATGGCGAGAGACTGTAGCGAATGTGGCCAAAATGTGCTAGTAAAAACAAATTGAGGATCCAACATAATGCAAAAGGCGCCAGCTTTAGATAAAACGAAAATAATCAGCAGGCAACCAGGCCGAAGGACTCCCAATGAATGCTACACACACACAAACACACACAGAAATTGTGTTGTGTCATAAAAATAAAGTGTCTAAGAAACAGTGAAAATCCTTGGGGGAAGAGACAGATAGAGAAATAGGGGAGACACAGAGAGAGAGAGAGAGAGAGAGAACTTTCGAGCAATGACTACGGCAACACAACATCGTAGGGATGGGTGGAAAGGGGGGGCACAAATAAATGTTGATTTAGGATAGGGCAGACAAGAGTTGCCAGCTGGATGAAAAAACGAACATGTTTCTTATGCCTTTTACATCCTTCGATTGCAATTTAAATAAATAATAAGAAGCAAAACGCAATAAATTTCAAATGCACGACTACAAAATACCATATGAAACCAAAAGAGAAGTTTCAAACGTAATTTGAAATGTTATTTTTTGGCCAAAATGCATTGCTAGCTGTCTGTCTAATGGCCAAGTTCATATTTAGCTTGAGCAAAGAAAGTTATTAGTCTCTGGAGTTTAAACGCTTTTCTGGGCATTTTCCACACCTCTGCACACACACACACACACACACACACACACACACACACACACACACATAGGTTGCATTGGCTACCCCGAAGTGCCTTTAGTTTAAATGACGGTGCCATAATTGAAATCACAGAGGCGCAACACACGCACACCCCGAGAAAGAGGGAGAGAGAGAGTTGCCAACGCAACGCATTAGGGTTGCCATTGTCATTTGCATATACAGAAGTTAGTTGTTGATGTGTGTGTGTGTGTGTTTGTCCCGTATAAATTATTTATACTCATTTAATTCGATAGTCGTGTGCCATCGCCCGCTGGTCACATCATAAAACGTAGAATACCTGCAACAACTGCTCCTTTTTGGCACCCCCATCGGAGTGCTTCCTTCATGGCATGATTTAATCATAGCCGTAAAATAGTTTTGTCATGTTTTATGCCAATCCTTGCTCCTGTCCCTCCTGCTCAGTTCACCCCACTATGCAAATTGTCCTGTTTTGTGGCTTTTTAATGTGTTTCTAGCTTTTTTTTCCCCTTTTTTCTCTATTTTTTTTTTGAATGAGTTTTCTCCGCTTGTTTTATTTTTCCTTCAGTTTTTGATGTCATTTTGGCATTTGGTTTGTTAATGTTATTTGTTGTTTCGGTTTTATACAAATATTTTGGTAACTATATTGTGTTATTATGGCAACCATTATACCCTGTACTCTGTACTTGGGGAGAGTGTATGTAGCATAAATAATTTAAATGCCTTGAATAACAAATGTTATTCGAAATTATAAATTTACATATTCTTAACTTTCAAAACTATATTTATAGCTAAGTCTTATTTAGAGGGTATCTCATCGTCTATCAACTGGCTGATCTGTTGCTTTTTCTGCTAGTTTGTTGTTATTGTTATTGTCATGCATTCATAAATAAATAATGACAGACATTACAATGCAGGTTTTTGTGTGTGTGTGTTTGTTTTGTGGTTCTCTGACAAGGCACAATAAAAGAGGGGAGAGCCAAGCGGAGCTGAGCCAGTTTTGTGGTTAATTATAGCACAGTTTTGGGGGTCGGGCATTATTATTATTTTCTGTTTGTTTGTTTGTTTGTTTGGTTAAATGAAACAATAAAGACACAAAGTGCCGCATTTGTCAGTTGCTATGAAAGAGCGAAAAATACAAATATACAAATTTAATTTAAGCCTAATTAGCTGTGATTTACAAAACTGTAATTACCAACATATTTATATTAATTAAAAGATGTCATTCTTATTCAGAGAATATTCTTTTTAAGCTGGCTTATTCCTTGAACTATTTCCATTGAAGAAAAGTCAGCTAAAAGCAGATTCGATTTCTTTTTTATTTTTGCTATTTAAAGCTTTTATTTAGTCGAAATGGCGAAACTAATTAGGCAGCTGATGGACAGTGGTGGCTAAGAGCCCGGAAAAACGTAGACTGTCAATTTAACAGAGTCAGATAAAGGCACAGACTAAGAGAGAGAAAGAGAGGGAGAAATGAAAGGCGCATTACGTATACGTAGTCTAAATGCATGTCCCTATTTTTGTAGCTTTGTCAAGTGAACCGCAAAAATCGAACGTCCTTGGGCCACAAATGTTAAAGACCAACAAAATGTATACAAAAAAAAAAAAAGGGAAATAGATGGCAAGAAACTGAAGCAACTCAACCGACTAAAAAACAATTTTGCAGTCAAATGTATAAAAAAGGGGAGAAAGCAAGTTGAGCTGAGCTGAGCTCAGCTGAGTTGAGTTGAGTTGAGTTGCCCTCAAGGAAGAAAGGAAAACACATCGCGTGACAGCACGAAAGAAGCCAAAATGCGATGAGCATAAGGATCCCGTCTGCTCCACTCCTGGACAGGACAAAAAGGCGAAAGGAAACGGAAGCGGGGCAGCCGGAGCAGTTGCAGCAAAGTGTAGCAAAACCACAAGAAGCACAGCAAGGTGCGGGTGCCGGGTTGTTGGGTTGCGGGTTGCAACACGGATGCCATGGGAAAATGAGTAGAAAATTAACAAAACGCCAACCGCGCATAGATAAAACACTGCACGTAAAGTGACTTGCGGCTGCACACACACACACAAGCCTTGTACAAACTGAAACTAAACCCCCACTTCAGCCCCCACGTGCAACACCCCTCAACGTAAATATGCAGCTAGCTGTCAGCTTGGGTAGCCAACGGCGACCCTGACGCTTCCCAAATGCAAATATCACACACAAATTTCCTTCTATTTCTATTTTCACGTTTTTTTTTTTTTTTTTTGCTCGTCTCCTGTTTTGCCTCCTGTCTAAAATACTTAATAAAGTTACGTTGCTTGGCCAAAAGTGGGGGTTTTTGGTTCTTGTTTGGTTTTGTGCTGTTTGTGTTTTTTGGGGTTTGTTCTGCGGGCTGGTTGCTTCTGCTGCTTATTGGCTGCCACTTAGTGGCATGCTTCTGTTGCTTACTTCTGCTGTTTACCCAAGGCGCAATGCGGGACAGTTTTGTTCTGCTTCTTGCAGCACTTTCAAATCGATTGTCTGCATTCCCAACTCCCCTCCCCCTCCTGACCGAACCCATGCCAATTGTCTGCAACTTATGCAAATAGTTTGTTTGCATTTTTCACTTGATATCGGTTTTTTTTTCCCCCTCTTTATTTTGCTTATTATCAGTGGTTATCGTTATTGTTGCTAGTCATGCTAGAATTTATGACTGTGCGTCGGTGTGTGTGTGTGTTGTGGGCGTGGGCGTGGCACGGCTGTCACCAGCAGCAACAGCAATTTATAATGAATTCTATTGATTGGCTAGCGAAACAGACCCGTTTATAATATGCCTGTCACATAAGGTCGAAGGTCAACGCAGCTGACTTGGCTTTTCTTGGCTCTTAATTTGAGTTGTGGCACGTTTAGCATATTAACTATATTTAGCAGTCTTAGCTTAGCTCTGTTGTCAAGTGAAAACTAATTAGCAGATTACTTCTTTGAGTTCAGAAAGCAATTAGAACAGGTATTTAATTTAGCAAATTTCAATTGAAACTCGCAAAATTTCATATTAATTCTGTTGCAAGTATTTTAAGCGTAAGCAATCAAGATGAAAATTCTGAGAAAAGTTCTAAAAGCGATGAAAATTCATATTAAAATCTGTGGCTTTGTTACGTTGTTTATTAAAATATGAATAATTTGCATGAAAAAAGATTTCATATTTTAATTAACATTTAATTATAAAACAAGCTAAACAAATAACTGAAATTGAGTTGAGACTCAAGTTAATATTTAGCAAATAATTAAACTGAAATTAAAGTAATGAAATCTTAACAGAATCTCAAATTGAGACATTTATCTGCTTAATGAATACTTAAACTGAAGTAATGAAATCTTAAAAGGAGCTCAAATAAAGTCATTTAGCTGTTTAATGACAATTTAAATAGCTCTGCACGAAAGCATTTAAAATCTATATTTAAACATTAAAGTTGCCCAAGATTAGGAAACGTTGCAATGCATCTGCTTTTTGGGTAGTCCAGTGCCGCCCATAAAGACTCATCAAAGAGTTTGGAAATGCAATTGCAGCCAACCAAGCAGAAAAACACATCAAACCAGACACAAACAGCGAAGCAATAAGCAGAAAAAACACAAACACAACACACACACAACACCCACACACACACACACACACACACACACAGAGAATTATGTGGCGCCACAGTCTATGGCCACTTTTCAAAGCATCATGTTCATTATATGGCCAGTGATATATGGCCCCCTCCTCCACGCCTCTGCCAACCGCCCCGCTCGCTGTCTGTTTATCTGTGTCCAGTCCTAATTTACACGCCCACATAATGTGGCAAACAGATGGCCTGCAACTAGCGACTGGCTGCCGCCGGCGTCAAGTTCATTCATTTTGGCATTCATTGATAGCAAACTTTTGCCTTGCCACAATTCAGGTTGCCTGTGTGGCATAGCAGACTTGCCGGGGCAACGGGGGCTGAGGCATGCAAATGCAAATTCAGTGCAAACAACAGGAAGAACAACAACAACAACAAACCGACAAGTAGATAAGTGCAACAGCCCAAAAGTTGATTCAACAACAACAACAACAACAACAACAACAACAAGAAGAAGAAGAAGAAAATATGACAGTGGACAATTTGGTTGCTGCTGGCTGAGTTATTGTGTCTCCAGCCACACACAGATTGCTGTTGTAGTTCCAGTTGCAGTGCCGTTGACACTTGCAACGTGGCTGTCACAGCAAATCAGTGGCAGCAATGAGAGAGAGAGAGAGAGAGAGAGAGAGAGAGAGAGAGAGAGAGAGAGAGAGTTGTAGGCGAGCTGGTTCAGCTGGCAGATTTTCTGCAGTTTTGCGGCCTTTTGAAGTTTGTCTGCTGCCGCCTCTGTTGTCTGCTGCCTGGTGGCAAATTGCACGACAACATTTGCCGCCTTGCTGTCTGGCAATACAACGCACAACAACAAGCTGCAACAAGCAGCAATAACAACAACAACACAACTCGCAGCGCGCCGCACAACGTTTAATTTCATTTTTATTCAAAGTGAAATATAAAAATTAAAAATGGCATTTAACGCGCAACTTTGTCGACTGTCATAAAAGGCGACATGTGCCATGCAGCATGCAGCATGCCGCACCAGCAAGCAGCCAAAGCGAGTGTGTGCGGGTGTGGCTGGTGTTGCTGTCTCTGTGAGTGCGTGGGAGTGGTAGGGGGGGCGGCGGGGAAGAGGTGCTGCTGCTGCTGTTGCTGTTGCCAGGTGGTGCAGCTTTCATTTGATGTGGCCATTGCGGTGGTTTTGGGGCGTTGCTCTGGCTGGGCGTTGTTGGCTTCTGCTTTGCTGACTCCGAGTATCATTAATGTTTGATGCTTCTTGTTGTTGTTGTTGTTGTTGTTGTTGTTGTTGTTGTTGTTGTTGTTGTTGTTGTTGTTGTTGTTGTTGTTGCTGTTGCTGTTACTGTTACTGTTGTTGTTGTTGCTTGTGGCAGTCTTGTCGCTGGCAATTACGAGCCTGCTGTCAAATGGCATAAGCGAGCCGACTAAGCATTAAGCATACGACACGTAATACGATGTTGGCCTAAAGCCGCCTTTGGCTAAGCAACAATTATCAAGCAGACGGCAAATGGTCTGTGTTTGCTGACAGCTGGCTTAAAGACACAATAGTTTAATCAATGACGGCTTAGACAAGTAATGCGCCAACAGAAATATGGCTCAAAGGCAGCATTCATTTTGAGTGGAAAACGACGCAGCAGGAAAAACCAGGCAAATTTAGATTTACACTAAAATCACTGCACAAACTTTACAATATTTATAAATTTATATATGTATATAAATATGATATATATATAGTTAAATTTTATAGTTTCCTATATTTCCATTAAGATATTACGCCAAGGGGCATTTCAAAGGCCATCATTGCACCTGGGTGTAATTGCGAATTAAATGTTTACGGCATAAATTGAGATATATTTAAAATATATTTTTATAAAACGTAATAAATCAAAATTGACAGGCAAATAAAATACATAGCAAAAATTAAAATTAAAAATCAAATAATTCAAATTAAATGCTGACTGCCTGCATAAATTGTAGAACGCATACGACAAGCATATGTTGAATATTTTGTGGCACCTGCAACACATATATTTATACACAAACACACTCACACATACTCGGACACACACACACTTAATTACCAAGTGGCAAAGCTAAGTCGTTGCTAAGCAAATTAAAAGTGTTTATAAAATGTGTAAAGCAATTGATAAAGTTGAAAACAAATTTTGTGTGTTTTTACACATCAAATAAAAACAAATAAAACTCACTAATTGATAGAACTAAAGTTGTTTTTTTTTTTTTTTTTGGCTAAACATATATGAATATAAATTTGCAAACTCTCTCTCCACATATACATATAAATATATATATATATATATAAATGGGCAATAAAAAGCACGTGTGAGCTTGTGTGTGTGTGTGTGTCGTGTGTGTGTTTCGTGTGTGTAAAAAGTGTAGTTTATGAACAAATGCAAATGTTGTATTGATAGAGATACACACATATATATATATATATATATGTGTGTATATTTATATATATAGACAGTATATTTATTTATGTATGTTTGTATGTGGGGTGCATGGGTAAAAACTTATCGACTAATAAGAAATAGTAGTAATAAAATTTGAACGCACTTGGTTGAATCTCACCTGTGCTCAGGGTATAATCCCAGCTGGTATCTGACTCATTCTTATAAACATTCAACTTCTCCGGCTAGAAATAAACACAAGAAACACACATATAAATATAATGATCATATATATTCATAATCTGAGGCAGACTTACCTTGGCAAAATCAATTTTTAGAGTGCAGCAGCCGGCATAGATGTCGGCTCCATTGAGATTCTCGCGTGCGCGTGTTGCCGAATCGAGATTATCGAATTCGACCATGGCCTGAACGCCATTCTTTTTGAAGATGACAATGCGCATCACTTGGCCATGTGGATTGCAAATTTTATGCAAAACATCCTGGAAAGAGAAAAAGGTGAAAATAATAATAAATTTTAAGCACGAGTTAACAACAAATTGAAATGGCTGAAAATAGCAAAATAAAAGCAAATTACGAGCAATCCCAATTGTCATATGCAGCAGCAGCAGTAAGCCGCAGCCAGCCGCAGCAGCCGCAAGCAAACCATGCAGCAAACTCGACCACAAAAACAATCAGTTTTAACTCTGCCTCCAAAAACCCGAACCGAAATCCCGCATTCTCCTGACTAATTAATAAGCAAGCAGTGCACAATTGGACTCACACACGCATACACACAACAAAAAAATAGCACTGAATGGCATATCACATGCACACATCAACACACACACACACACACACTCACACACACATATGTATAGACAGACAGCCATTTTATGCCTGACCAATTTACAGTCTGGTTTTTTGTACCCTTGCAAAAAAGAGTCATTAAACTTGAGCAGAACATTTGTGTTGAACAACGAAATGTAGCCATATCTATATATATATATATATATATATATATATATATATATATATATTTGTTTTTTTATATATATATATATATATATATATATTTGTTTTTTTTTATATATATATTCCTGTGTAAATTAAGTGTCAGTCTGTAAAACTCTGCCTTTGTGAAGCTTGCCTTTTTCTACATAAGATATCATGTCATATTTTAGCAAATATTTACTTAGCCAACTTTGATTCAGAACAAAGAAAGACAAAAATTTAAGTTTATTTACCAATTGAAAAAAAAAATATTCAAAATTTGGTTGTGGCACACAAATTATAAAGGTGTTGGTAAAAATAAAATAACTTAAAATAAGTAAAAGTCTATCCGATTTCACAAGTCATTAAAATTTGTAATCCATATTAACAGATTCTTCCAAAAAAAAAAACCATAGAATTTCGTATGGAAAAGTTGCGCTTTCGTTTCCGGTGTAGCATCCTGCCTGAACATACACTAAAGATCAACAAAAATTTATTACTTATAATTAATTAACGCGTTAAAGATTTTATTAATGCACAAATTGCCATTTTGGCCACATTGTAA
Source organism: Drosophila melanosoma (assembly GCA_035042045.1). Lineage (NCBI taxonomy): Eukaryota > Metazoa > Arthropoda > Insecta > Diptera > Drosophilidae > Drosophila > Drosophila melanosoma. The sequence continues at coordinate 895,340 of JAWNLY010000049.1, forward strand.
ATAGGCAAAGTAGAATTTCAAGCGTATTTTATCTTCGTCAGAGTTTGGTAGTTAACTGCTTTTTGGCTGCTTTATTGTGGCGCACATAATTGGAATTTTTCGTTTGGTTGGTTTACAGTTTTCCGGCTATCATTTTGTTTTTTTTTTTTTTTTTTTTTGAGGCAACTACCTCCCGCTCTGCTACCTTCTACAACAATCCACAACACTCACCGCGAATACGCTTGCCGAAAAATTGTTGGCATTTCACTGACAGTTGGCGCAGCAAGCAAAACTCATTAGCATAATTTAATAAGCAGTTATTGTCTAGGGCCAAGTGCAAGAATTTCAGACAAGAGCCCAAAGAACATTTTCCAATTAACATTTATAAATTTTCGAAAATTACGTTAATGAGTTTTTCAGTAGCCGCGAGCGAGCAACGTGTCTCAAGTCTCTTAACAATGAAAAACCTACAAAATACATAAATCTATCTATATATATATATATACAAATATATATATATATATATATATGAGAGAGTGAGCGAAATTGTAGGCTCTGCAAATTTATGGCAAATTATAATGAGTTGCGCCTGGCATTAAAATTTATGGTAAATTTAAACTGCGAAAATGGTTTTTCACTGCTTTTCTATTTATTTCTGTATTATATTAGAATGTGAATAGAGGGAGGGAGGGGCTAGGCGAAAATTTAGGCCTGTAATGGGTTAAATGTTCAATTTGTACAAGTTATGCGTCAAGGGGTGTTTTTAGAGTGGGTGGTGGTTGGGTGTTGGCTGGTTTCGCTCATTGTCTTTGGCCAAAGTTGAGGCACGTAAATCTTGTTGAGAGCTGAGGATAAAATATATTATTTTGTTATTCATGAAATTCATCGATAAGTCCGGGCGGCAACAAATTTTGCACTCTTGTTCCAAATATCTTTGCACAGATTTTCCAATAAGCAAGCCAGGGACGGGGGGGCTGTGCTGGAGGCGGTAATTGACAGCGGCTAAGGAATGATTGGGGCTTCAGCGTGGGGGAGAGAGGGGGAGTGCTTGATTAAGTGGCTTATAAAGGCGCTGAAGCTTATAGAATTTTGCTATTTTTTTATGTGAGCTTAGCACAAAGTGAAGATTAAAAACAGCCTTGAAAGCGGACAGAGGATGGTGGTTGCAGGGGAAGGAGGGTGGTGGTGTGTATTCAATTTGATGCTCAACAAATTTGTTGAAATAAGTTTGTATTCAAATTGGGTTGTCTAAAACAGAATTGAAGAGTCTCTGGCTAAGTACATAAATATTAATTTATACTATGCAAAAATATAATCCTCATTTTTCCATAATAAGACTCGTTTTGCATAAACTGAAGTTCATAATAAAGTCGTGCATAAAATTACAAGCAATTTTAATACTAAAGTCTTCAAATTAAGTCATATTTAAATTTTCTTTACTTTGTTAATTTTAATTAATATCGTTTAACATTTCTAACTTTCCAAAATATAATCTTCAGTTTCCCACAATAAGACTGTAAAAACATCAGTTCATAATAAAGTCCTGCATAAAATTGAAAACTTAAACTTAAGTCTTTAAATTAAGTCATACTTCATTTTCGCTTAGGTTGTCGATTAATAATAATTTATTTTCTCTAAAAAAAGTTGTATAACATTTTGAAATTGTAATCTGCAAAGTTGTAGTTTAACACTTAGTTATTTGGCCTGCAACTTTTAAGCTTAACAAGTATTTCATATTCCCATTTCAAAAACTATAACAACTAATCTGCAACTTCAATTAAAATAACAAGGCACAAGAGTTTGTAAACACACACTTCACATAAATGTATCAGTTGTTGAGGCACTTTATCCCAGACATGTACAGAGAGATATGCGCATAGCTAAGCCTTGAAATCACCGAGTCACTTTTGGAGTTGCCTCTTGTTGCAGTTGCCTCACTGGAGTTGGAGTGTTTTGTTGCTATGGCAACTGAAGTTGGCTTATGTGTTAATTAGCGTGGCTTCAACACAGCACAGCACAGTACTGCTGTGTGTGTGTGTGTGTTTGTGAAGTAGTTGAAGTACTTTAGAGTCCTGCATCATCCACTCCAATTTCCAGTCAACATTTCTGGGGGTAAACTGCAAAATCGCTATCCGATTACGAAAAAACTGACGTTGCCTGCCTCCAATCAAGCATTTGCCATCCTTGGTGGGTATCCATTATCAGGCCAAAGGCAAAAGGTCCATCTCTCTTTCACTCTCTATCTCTCTCCCTCTCTCTCTCTCTTTGTCTGACTCTTTCTCACTTAGAGGGTTATTTTGAAGGACGATTCGCATTCATTTGGACAACGGCACGCGCCACATTCATTCACTCATTCCTTCATTTGTTCATTCGTTCATTCGTTCATTCACTCAATGTACTTGTCTCATTAACAAGACTCATTTATTTCTATCTTTTCAGTTTTGCACTTTTTTTTTCCAAATGATTGCGACATTTACAATAATTGCCGACATTTTCAGCGTCATTCGGGACCAGGTCTAGACTTGCACAGCTCCCCCCACCACCACACCATTGCTTGTAATAAATGCAGAATATTATGAATACTTGCCACTAGGCAACGACGTTGCAAGCTTCAAGCCTGCAACTTGCTCTGTTTGCCAAGAAGTGAAATGCATAACTATAAAGCGTACTGTGCACAAAAACTAATTAGAAAAGTTCTGTGGTGCAAGAATGTTAGAGAGAGAAAGAAATAGAAAGAGAGAGAGAGAGAGGTAGAGTAAAGGGGGAAATTGTTTTTCTTGCTATGAAAATGCTGTGGACATCGCCAGCTGTCAAGTGTTTAAGCTGTGTGTGTGTGTTTTTCTGTGTGTTTTTCTGCGCCAAAGAAATGAGCAGCTAAGGCAGCATTATTAATAATTAATGAATAGAACGCACACTCTAAAATGGGTGTGTGTATATGTGTGTAAATGTGGCTCATAAAACAGCGATAAGCTGACACGTAGACCTGGCTATAATATGAACATTTGAAATTTGTCAGCTTCAATCGCTGCTAAATAAAATGTAATATTTTTTGTAAAAAAAACGAAAGCATAAAAAACAAAAATGTTATTAAAACAAGAATTTATCTTTCAATCGTTTGTGCCTATGACAGCTAAATGATTTATAGAATAAACAAAATAAAAAAAAACATAATATTTGGCATAGGAAGAGCTTTAGTTTCGATGAAAGATATTGATAGATATTAGGGAAAACCTTAAAGATCTGTTAAAGCAATAAATTGTAATCAGAAATCGAACGAGTAAAAATTGCTCAACGAAAAGAAAGAGGAAATGCCAAATTGAGAAATCATTTTGATGATTTATTTTTACGTGCCTTAAATTAATCTCGCATATTTTCAGCATTTGCTTATTTATTTCAAACATTCGCCGGTACCTGGTCATAAATGAAGCGCAATTTCGAAATATGAATTCACGGAAAATGGCAAACCATAAAGGGAAATTAAAAGTATTTTCCATAAAACGCGGAAAACAACAACAAAAAATGAAAACAGCACTCAATTTCCAGTTGCTGCACAGTTTTTTTTTTTTTTTTTTTTTTTTTTTGTTGTGGGCCACAAACTTTAGTGACCAATTGTCAAAAGCTGGCTGCAGGCGAAGCAGAATTTTCAACAAGAAGATGAAAAGTTGCTGTTAAAAATTAATAAACAGAAAGGAAAACGAAATAAAAGAAACCATATATAAAAAAAAAGAAAAATAAAACTTGTACAAATGAAAATGAAAATATTAATAACACAGCAGCAAAATATAGATAGATATGCAAGAGGTGGGTGGTGGGAAGAGGGGGACGCGCGCTGCTGGTCAGCGGCAAACACGAAACAGTTATTTCAAAATAAGTGCTGCGGATACAACAATCGTACGTACAATTTTATGAGGCACTATAACTGAGGCAACTGCCCAGCCAGTTGCAATAGCCGCAAGGATATGCCAGCCATACCTCCCACCCCGCCCATCAAACAGTAGTGCAAGGAAAGAATAAACAAAAAAAAACCGCAAAATAAATTAATATTTTATCTAGCGCACAGATTCCCGTGCAATGCCACGCCTCTGCCCCGCACGCTGCCCGCGACCCACATGCATTTTGTTTGGCCATTTTATGGCCATCATCAAAAGCGCATTAAAATTTTAGTAAGGCAGCTTCAGGCGCTACACACCGCCAACCACCCATTACCCCCCTTCCCAACCCCTGGGGGTTTATGCTGTCCAGGCGTGCTAAATATTAAATCAACCACAACAATAATAACAACAGCAGGACAAAAGAGAGTGGGTCAGTTGCGGGTGGTTGGCAGGTAGAGCTGGACGCAATGCAGCCAACTCTGGCAAACAATATAAGCGGCTTTCCGCATTCGTCAAAGAGTCTCCCCCCCCCCCCACAACCATACAATGAGCCACTCCCACAATCCACGTTTCATTGTATGCTGCTGATAAAAACGCAAAGCATATTAAATATTAATAAAATTGTGTTTGCTTAGTTATAATACACAACATTTTAGTGGTCAGTAGGCGTCTCATTTTCCCGTTATTTGATTATCACTTACCAAAACTGTGACGAGCAAATGTCATAAAAATGGCCAAAACCTATCCTCAGAAGAAAGCTAACAAAAGCTGAGGTCTGAGTTTGTTGTAAAAGAAGAGAAACTAAACTCCAAATTGGGGATTTGATGAGTCCATTTACAAATAATAAAAGTTGATAAAATGCATTAAAAGTTAGAAGAATTTCAATGTGATTTTTTAGAGGTTTGAGCTAGTTGTAAAAGGAGCGAAAACTAAAGTTTTCAGATTTGATGAGTTCATTTACAAATAATAAAAGTTGCTATTTTAAAAATGCATTCAAAGTTAGCAGAATTTTAATATGATATTTCAGATGTCCGAGTTAGTTGTAAAAGGAGAGAAAACTTTGAGATTTGATGAGTTCATTTCCAAATAATAAAAGTTGATGAAATGCATTAAATGTTAAAAGAATTTCAATGTGATTTCTCAGAGACTTTAAAAAAATAAAAACAAAGCTGCGAATTTGAGATTTGATAAGTTCATATTCAAAAATGAAAAATTTCAATTTTAAATATGACTTTCAACTAGAGCTAAAAACACTTATGAAAATCAGCTGTGTTTTGACCAACTTAAAGCTGTGAATATGTTGAATAGCCCAATTTAATAAACTTTATAATCAAGCGGCAGTTCAAGCGAATTTAAGAAATCTAAATGTGACATGATTCACATGGCTTAAAGAGCAGTTAAGGATAACAGAAAATGGTAAAGTGAAAGTGAGTTGTTTGGCACGTTTAGTTCAGTCGATAGATACGCTGAATGCTGTCCCGTCCCAGCCAGCGTTCAATGTTCAATGTTGAATGTTGAATGTTCAATGTTCAATGTGTCGTAATGATTTTGGCATGAAAGTGCCTCGAATGCAATACAAACACGAACTTCGCCTTCAGAAACTTGCCATACCAGTTAGCCTGGCTGTCAAGTGCTTGGCTAACAACGACTAACGGCACATGCAGGCAGGCAGAAAAAAAAAATATAAAAAACGTCAGGGAAAATGTGAATAAAAAGAAATACAAAAGAAGAAGGCAATGGCCCAAAACGTGGTAGACGCAGTCAGTCAGCTTTGTGGAGAGGCGACCTTTCTGCCAAAGCAGCTTCTGATTCTGCTTTTGTGGCTGCATTCAGTCGAAAAGTGTTGCAAATTACTCGTAACCGGTTTTTGTTAACAACAAACAAACAAAAAAAAAAAGGGCTTTGAACGTACGAGTTTCAGCGGTTTTGCCCAGCAGAAATGGGTCAATAAGAAATTCAAATGCAGCAAAAAGAAAAGAAATTAAAGTGGCTGCCTCAGCTTCCCTTTAGTCTTTTTTTTTTTTGTGGTTGCGCGAAATTCAACAGTTCATTGACTCCCAAAAATGACAACAACAACAAAATATAAGCAAAAGTATGGTCAACATTTAATCGAAATTAGGGAGAAACAAAATGATTGAGGGAGGAGGAAGGGAGAGAAAGAGCTGCAAACGTGTTTCGCTCAATGCAGCTGGCTAAGACAAATGGCATCAAACATCAAGGCTGAAAAGTGTTTTGGACCCCGTTGACAATGCCAAGCATAGCCTGGCCAAAAAGAGGCAAATGCAAAATGCACACAGCCAAGATTTATGTGAGTATGCAAATATCTTTTGTCTGTCCACGCAGATTAACTGCAGCTCAGCCAGAGTGATAAACTAGTCCAAGATTTCGACTTGACAACTTGCATAAGAAATTCTTAGAGAGATTTAAGATGAAAGCATACAAATTTCTGCCATTTACAATTAGGCTTTTGCAGAGCTGAAGGAGTTCTGTGTTTCCCTGGCAAACCTTACAATCAGAATTGTCATAAGTATTTATGTAACAGAATGTTTTTTGTTAATAAAGTTAATAATTATTATGGAATAAGAGTTATCATCAGGTTATATGTGGTCAAAATAATCATAAACTTAATAATATCTCGAACTTTATGAATGAAGAAAAATATGCATTTAAAACTCCATCAAGACTGCAAATATTATGTATATTTATTTAAAGTTTTTAACTCGACCAGAAAGCATCATTTAAAATCGGATTTTCAAATGAATACTTCAATTCCAAGCTACATTAAGTATATGTCGATAAGAATCATGGAATGATACTGAAATTTATAGATACTTGAACAGAATGTTGAATTGCAGTTCCACTAAAAAATAGATAAATACGCTGTATAAATTATACACAAAAGCAATTCAAAGCAGTCCTAAAACCACAAACATTATCATCGAGATGATATTTATGGCAAACATTTGCTTAAGAGCAGCTTTCACTTGAATTTAAATGGGAGGCATTTGGTCCACTTTGCGCAGACAATTTGTAAGCAGAGATCGCCACAGATATGCGATACATCCATCAATAACGAGCTGATAGCTGCCATTTGAGTATCTATTAGCATTTAATTGAGATATCTGTGACTCGCAACGAGAGTCTCCACTTCGCTCCACTCCACTCCAGTCGACTCTCCTCGACTCCTCTCGACTCCCCTCGAGCGTCGCGACATCAATTAAGTGTTAATGTTGATATTTTATTGCTGTCGGCAAAGTCTTTGCAGCAATTGCGACTCATTTACATTTTGGACACATTTCTCCATCGAGGAAGAGTGCCGGAAATGTCTCAGTTTCCCAGTTTTGCTCTCGCAAAAGACTCTATTTTCTATGACTTTCCCAATGGGCAATGTTGCCACAGCAACACTGTTGCACGAATCGCGTCCGGTCACTTTCTCAGACAAGTGTTTTTTTATCTTTTTCATTTTTCAATTATGTTTTTCCTTATATTTTTTTCTTTTCTTTCTTTCTTGCAACTTATGCACATTTCCGTTTTTTGCATTTTTCGATTTTCATCATTTGCATTATGCTAATTTTTAGTTAGTTGCGTGCTGAATACGAGGCGTGTCTGCACAAGCGAAATGATAGCAAAATACAAATATTTGTTCGCATTATGATTTGTTTGCCCCAAACGTGATTCGTCCGCCTCTTTGGACAAATATTCCATTTCAGTTTATGCAAATTTGTCAATTTACTGAACACGCGCGCTGAACGGAAATCAAAATGAAAATGACAGCATTGCTTTTCACATTTTAATGCAGCGATTTTAAAAAAACAAATTTACATATTTTAAAGAGCGCTAACTGATTTTATATAGTTTACAGATATGCTTTGTACAGAATAATAATATCGAATATAAATATTTGTCACATGCGAAATTAATAAACATATTCTCTTTATTAATTTCTATTTTGCCGGTTTTCCTATTATTTTTACTTATATGTTTTTCCTCATTTTCCTCATTATAATCAAAAGGCCTTTATATTTTGTCGCAAACAGATTTTTTACTGACTAATTGAATAAAGTATTTTATTGCAAGCTCATTATATTTTAGAGGTTTCCGCCTCCGGATTTATATACAAATTTATATATATATAAATTATTTCCTTTCATTTCTTTTCTTTTAATGATTTCCTGCTTGCTTCATTGAATTTCGCTTATCGTCTGAGTTTTGCTTGATTTTTTTCAATTTGTATTTTAATTAAATTTGAAATGCAAATGACTTTCATGTTGCGACACCCTCAACAAAAAACAAAAATCGGTGTATATATGTATGTAAGCCCATAAATATGTGGGGCATAAAGCCCAATGACCCGACGGACATAAAAGAAGAAGAAAAAAAAAACAAACAAACAAACACACACAAAATGAAAGCCAACTCGTTTAATTTGGCAAATACTTTGGCATCCTTATCGCACCTTAACGCAGCTCTTAAGTAGCCAGGCAAAGAGACTGCTAATTTTTTGTAAGGACCACCACCCCGAAACCTTCCACTTTGCGCGAGGTTTTTTACAACCAATAAAAAGAATTTTATGACCACAACATTAAAATGTTCAAATTGAAAATGTGCACAAAACAAAGCAAGCAACATGAAAATAAAAGAAAGAAACTACACAGGACGCAGGACGCAAGCCAGACCAGGATAAGACCTGAACTGGGAGCAAGGCCCAATTAGAGGGGAGTGAGGGCCGCCAGCTCGTTGAGTTCTCAATAGAGAGAGAGAGAGATAGAGAGAGGGAGGAAGTAAGAGGTATAAGATACATTTTAAAGCAAATTTATGTGGCACAAAGGCGCACTGTTGAAAGCATAGGAAACGGAAGTCAGGCTACCAAAAAGGGGAAGTGAAACAGAAGTTGGGCAGGGCCAGGTGTAGAGGTAGGAGCAGTAGCAGGCTGTATCAGCGGCACACACACACACACACACACACACGGAAATGCTCCAAGTCGGTAAAGAGATGGCCCGCTTAATATGTGTGTTTGAAGTTGGCTTAAGCCTGCTTGGCAAAATTGCAGCACAAGAGGCGAATTCGAGCGTGAAAATGTAAACAAGCCAAAGGCAAAAAGAAACCTGTAAATGTGTGTCGCAATCGAATCGACAGAGCAGAAAACAGACTCAAAGAATGCCAAAGAGATGGCGAGTATAAAACAGAAACACAAAGAGAGATGGAGCGAGCGAGAGAGAGAGAGAGAGAAAGAGAGGCGAGAACGGGCAACACGGCAAAATCAACAGTTAGCCAATGAGCCTGAAAGTGGCCAAGTTGAAAGCAGAAGGGCCAAAAACAACACAAGTTACCGTTACTGCTGCTGCTGCTGCTGCTGCTACTGCTGTTGCCACACTGCCAGTTCCTTAACTCGTAAGCAAAAGGTGTGTGTAGCATAAGAGGAAGAGAGATAGTGAGCGAAACTGTGAAAAGGAGACAGCGCATAAGGAATACAGGAATACATAAAGAGCAACAGCTCAAGCAAAATACACCGCCAAAAAATTATAAAAAAAATTTTAAATGTTAAAAAAAAAATTACATTTTTATTAAAGAAATTAATATAAACCAAATAACTTAAAACTAAAAAATAAAAGTACTAATTTTCAGTATTTTAGAATTTAAAGGGCAGCGTTTTTAAAATTCCAAGACGCATTTTTGCAAGTGTAACGATAGATAGAGAAAGAAAATGCGTAGGTTTCTATAACGACTTCTGTGGGTGTCTCATACTTTGGGTGGTTGGTTGGGTTGGGTTGGCGCACATGGTGCACAGGTGCTGGCACCACATAGCACCACTGGGCTGTGAATAACAGCACAACTTGCACAAGACAATTATAAACGTAATGGCAGACCAAGCAGAATCAGAAGCAGAAGCAGAAGCAGAATCAGAAGAAGTAGAAGTAAAACTTGAATAAGAGCAAGAGACAAGAGAGGAATATGAAGAGCAGGAGGAGGGGTAAGTAGATGACAAGAACGCAGCTGCTGAGCGCATAAATAAAGACGAACAATGCGAATGCGATGGACCCCCCCCCCCAGCATAAGGGATAGCAGTGAGATGGAAGTGGGGGTAGGTTGTTGTTGTGAAGTATAGGAGGGGGAGATTAAAGGTGTTGCGTCGGTCGTTAGGCTAAGAAGTTAAGCAGCATGTACACAGCACAATCTACTACATGGCATTAGCAGCAAATGCAAACTAAATGAAAATCGTAGGTAACAAGACAGAGAATCACAAAAAGAAACAGAGATAAAAACAGTTAAAAGAAAAAAAAAACAGAGTTGCAAATGTTGGCAAAATATCCTAAAACGAAGCAAAAGGAACACAAAATTCCCTGGTAAGCATGCAATTTTTTTAAGTTTCTTTTTATGGCGATGTAACCAACTCTAAACCAATATAAATTTAGTTTAATAAAAATTACACATTTCTAAACTTTAACTTGGAAAAAGAAAATAAGTAATTATTAATAAGAGAAATATTAAAAATATAACTGATTTCTAATTGCAATTTTTGCTAGTCTTTTGCGTTAAAATCTTGTAAAATGACAAAATATTTTATAATATATATATATTATATATATTTTATATTTTGTAATTTGATTGATTTTGTATAGCAACTGTTTGGCTAATCTTTGCATAGAATTCTCTGCAATAAAATTAAGGCACAAAAACCCAGACATATTATTGAAACAAACCCCAAAAAAGGGATTAGCAAGTCTTAAATAGATATGCATATCAAATACTTCTAGAACAAATTGAAAGCTTACTTACAACTTGACAACCCTGTGACAGCTCATTCAGCTAACTACTGATGCGTGTGTGGGTGTGTGTGTGAGTGTGCGTGTGCACATTATGCAATTGTGTGTGGGTGTGTGTGTATTATTTGCAGCTTTCAAGTTAAAAGTAACCCCGTTGGCTCGTCGTGCGTGTCTTTGTTGCGTGGGTGAAATTAGCAGGCAAACACGAACTAAAGAAATAAATAAAACGAACGACAAGCAAGAAGAGCAATAAAAAGGATAAGCAGCAGCAGCAACAACAGCAGCAGCAACAACAGCAGCAGCAACAGCAGCAACAGCAACAACAGCAATCGGGCATACTGGCATTTCCTGGCACCAACTGTGCTGGCGGCAACGTGCGGCAAACACTTCTTCTTGAGTAATTCATAGGAAAGGTCGTAAAAGTCGAGTCAAGGTAATTATGCAAGAGACAACAGCCAAAAGAGAGAAGCAAAAAAAATACAAAAAAAAAAAAAACAGAACAAGAAGTAATAACGAAGAAGTAGATGCAAAAAGCAGAAGATGAAGGAAAAAGTCGTGTCAGCAGCAGCAGCAGCAGCAGCACTTGCCACTCGAGGCCGAGTTCCGCAACCGGACTGAGACCCATTAAGATTGTATGCAAGAGTTGTGAACACAAATACAAGCGTCAGCAAACACAAACAGACACACAAACGCACAAACACACACACAGACAAAGCTGCGTTAATTGAGTGGGCGAGCACACGTGTGGGCGTGGCAAAGGCTTTCAGCTCAACGAGAAGTGGCAAACGCCACGCAGTATGCAACAATTTGATGCAGACACAGCAGCATAGAGTGGGCGAGGCCATAAATGAAGCTCAGCAATTACAATTCGCTTTTAATTCACTATAACTAAAAGCCAACAATGAGCCAAGTAATCAGCCAGCAATTGATATAACTTGCCTCAAAGGATGACAGCTGGGGTTAAGTTCAAAACTAACTGAAACTTATAATTAATTTTGGTTTGTATGGATTCAATTTTGCAATAAACCAAAATCATCTGACTAACCTAAGAGAAATATATATTTAAATTTAAAGCTGCAATTTTATTAAAATTTTAATGAAAACCTCAAAAAATTTAGAACTTAAGTTACATAATTTAATAACTGAATAAACTCTTGTAAACTTAGTGAAATATATATTTTATTTGTAAACTCAATTTTTTTTATTAAAAACCTCAAAAATTCTATAACCAAATCTGCACAATTATATTTAATATATTTTATTTCAGAACACGAGACTTAACTAAAATTGCTCAAAAGCATATTAATATTGCAATATTTATTAAATAAATGAAACCAGTAATACAAAACTAATTGGATTTCCTGAGAAATTTAGCATTTCGATTATGGTTTCTATTGAGAGGAGAAAAGGCTCTAATAAGCATTATGGCCACAAATGCGAAATGCGAAAGACCACTTTAGTTTTGATCAAATTAGAGCCAAGGTTCTGCATTGATAAACTCTAAACTCAATTAAATAACAGTATTTGAGGCAAAATCAAATTACAAACATCGATAAATTGCTGCAAAATTTAATTGCAACTGCGGCTTCATTAGGCATTGAGAGTATATTTGTTGCACACTCGATGCAATTAGGCCAACAAAAGGACATTGCCAACTGAGTCAAGCAGCGATATATATATAGATATATATATATACATATATATTAATTTACATATATACATATATAAGTATGTATGCATGTGCATACATGCCACAAGCGATATCAAACGAATATTGACATTAATTGAATGAACCAATATGGACAGCTAGTTGTTTGAAGCAGTCACTGCGATCGATGTGTGACAGAGCGGGTAGCAAAGGGGGTAAGGGTGATGGAACGGGTACAAGCACATCACATTTCCATTGGCTTGGGTGCTGACAAGTTGTGTATGCATTGATTTGCCTTGACACTTGACATTCGAGTGTCGACAAGGGTGCAAAAAAATAAAAAATATAAAAAAAAGTAAAACACAAATCAGACGTGGAAAATCACGAGGCGTGCTTCAAATTTGACATATTGGATTGCTGATGAAAATACTCGAAAAAGAAGTAGAAAAAAAAACCCCCAACAACCACCCCTCCACCACCCCTCCCTCCCACGTATAATCATCGTTGTGTGTGCTTATGCAAATGTGCGTAAAAAGCATGCAAATTTCTGAAGAGCAAAAAAAAATTGTTAAAAAAAAAGGTAAAATTAAAGCGCAGTCATTGAATGTCCTTCGGTTTGGTCCTGCGGTGCGTTGGCCACATCCTGGCCACGATTCATTTCCACGCCGCATACATGAATATAAATGTGGCAGCAATGTGGGGCGGCAAGGCACACTTCTGACTAGTTACTGCGGCGTGATCCAAAAAGCCGCCTCACGCAGATATTGAGTTATAATATGAGCGAAAACATGCTGAGTGCTGCTTCTTCTATCGGGGGGAGGAGAAGCAGGAGGGAGCCAGGTTTATGTTTCCACCTCTGGCAATTTAGTACGATGTTTGCCTCATGGGCGGGCAAATGGACAGTGAGCAACTACAACAATAACAATAACAATAACAACAATAATAACAATAGCAGGAACAGCAAGCAAAAACAGGAGCAACAATGGCGCTAAATAAACTATGCAAGAAATCTATGCAAATTTTATGCAATGCTAAAGCATTTAAAAATGAGTACTTTGCTGTTGTTGTTTTTTATGTGTGTGTGAGTGTGTGTGTGTGTGTGTGTGTTTTATGGGCGTGTCTGTGCAGTCAGCAGGATTTTTTGTGGGTTGTTCCTTAGTAGTTAAGGCAAAAGCTCTGATTGCTTGGCCAAACACTGCTGATGGGGGTAAAGACTCAAAACAAAATAAGAAAAAAGTAGAACAAAGTCCTAAAAAAAATATGATGGAAACTTAAAGTTCGGAAGAAAGGTTGAAATGAGCACAAAGCAAAGAAAAGACTAAAAGTAAGTAGACATTTTAGTAAAAAAAAAAAAACTTGCAAAATAAAAGAAGATTCAAAGTCATTAAGCAAGTTTATCTTGCAAAATAAGACAAGGAATTTGTTAAGATTTAAATAAGACGAAAAAGTGTTAAAAAAAAATTGCAAACAAGACGAGAAAGTTGTTAAATCGAATGGAATTTTCTTTGCGCTTCCAGTAAAGTATATTTATATATATATATTTTTTTTTTGTAAGTAATTAGCAAATGGATTCTTAAATAAAATATTAAATTGATTTAAAAAAGATTGCTATTCACAATGCATTAATTTTAAAGCATTCAGCTCTTAAATTATGTAAATTTAAATTACAATGCTTGCAAATTTCTCTCCCACTTTCTCTAAATTTCTCTGCTCCTTTGACATGTGTCAATTATACAACAAAAACCACATACTTCACGAAACGGCAATGCAGCAACCACAACGTTAACCTTGCAACACAGCGAAGTCTTCATCAACTCTGCATCCACAACCCCCCTCTACTCCCACGTCCCTCCCCAAAACGCCAATTAAGTTGACCATAACAAATGACTTAAACCATTGCAACTATTTCTTTTTTTTTCTCTAATTCTTTTTCTGCATTTGTCTTGGCCTCAATTATTTTGTGTTCTTTGTGCAACGCTTTTAAAGCTGACCAAGTCAAAATATTGCATTGGTCAACTATTTCCAACTGTGGTCAGCCAGACCATCTCTTCCCCCACCCGCTGCATGGAGTGGGTTCTCAGACTGTGTGACGCAAACCACGCTTGATGCTGCGGTTGCAATGCAATTTGTGTTGCATTGTTCAACATTTTTTGGGTTACAAAGACTTGAGTAGAGAAAATTAGTTTTTTTTTTTCGTTCTTTTGATACCCTGTAGAAATGGTTACGAGCAGTGTTTTCAAAAAGTGCTTTAGTATGTAAAAGGAATTATTATTTAGCAGCAGCCATTCTAAAAATTTTTTTTTGTTCAATTTTTATTATATTCTGATTCAATTCAAAATCAGCAAACAACTTTGAAATTGATAACTTTTAGTTGATCACAAAGATTTTTAAACATTTAATTTTCAATTTTTTTTTCAACTCTATTTTCTTTTGTGTCTAAAACAAATGTTGGCTTAATGCTGCGGTCAACTGACGTTGCCAGAACTTGTTTAAGTGAAAAGGAAGAGACAGAGAGAGAAAAGATTAGAAAAAGGGAGAGAGAGAGAGTGCGAGAGAGCAGCGAGTGAATCTTGGCCAGTGCGGATTTCATTTCCGGCTGCCAAGAAAAACTGTCATGCAACTTCCTGCACTCCCTTTTTGGCTAATGTGATTGCAAAATGGCGTCCATCCGGTCGGTCGACTACTATTGCCTGACCCATCAGCAGTGCGAGTTTTGGCCAAAGTTAAAAGGCAATTACCAATTGAATCTTGGAAAGTGCACACGTACCAAAACAAAGACAAATAACCAATTTGTAGTACCAAACTCATTGCGTAAATTATGTGAAACTCCCAGGGGAGTGCTAACTAATGCGTGTTTCTTAGCCAGAATTTGGGCAATAAACATTTCAGAGATTAATTGTTGGCCTAATCAGTTGTTGTGAAGGGATTTTTGGGTGTGGGCTTAACTAGAGGCGAAGCCAACTGATTTACTTGCCGTATGCGCAATATTTATGGCACATTTCCATTTAATTGTGCGTTAGTATGTTTACACACACACACACACACACACACACACACACACACACACACACACACACACACACACACACACACTCGCACACACTTCGAGGGGGGTAGTTCAGCCACAACACTTGAATTATTAGCAGACATTAATTTTTTTTACACCCCCAATAGCAGGCAAAGGCTTAGCAGGCATTAGGCCAACTAGTTTTTTTTTTTTGGGGGGGGGGGGGTGAAAACTAAGCACAATTCCCATTGGAGCAGCCCAAAAACTCCAACTGTGTCTTTGTCATTGATTGACCGTAGCATTTTCGGATGGGCCAGAAGACCAGCTTTGTGGTTTTGCGTATTTATGTTGTGGCCAGTTGGGGCGAACGTTGTTAAGTAGTTGAAATATGGCCAAAAGGCGCGTGTCATAGTCCTTTTGATAAGCAATTGCCACCTTTGGGCAATGACCACAGATAATGGCTAAAGTGCCAAGGCTTAAGCAATGTGTGGCTTATAAATAGGCTAAATTAATCATGGCCCAAACCCATAGCCAAAGTGTGTCTTAAGTTCTTCGTCTTCAACTCAATTGTAATTAAAATAATGCTTGCTTAAAGTCTTTTTCTGTTTCTGTTTAATTCAATTAGAAACTTTGTTCAATTATTATCTTTTTCAAAAAATATTAGTAATATGCATTTCAATTATTGTGTTCGCCTCTCAAAATATTTCAATTACAATCACAATTATAAGCAAATGTATTTTCCAACAAAATATTTGAAATGCCAGCAATTTTAATACATTTTATATACCGCGAAACGGCAGCACAGCAAAAGCTGACCGCAAAGCCTCTTACCAAAATGACCAACACGGCTGGCCCAGACCAGTTGGACTATGTTTGGTTGGCCAAATTAACCAAATCAGCTAAAAAGCACACAATAAATGAGCTTAAAATCGATTCAAGCAATTGGCCTAATTAAAGAGTAAACGTCGAGTGGAAATTGGGGGGCTCTGCAGCAACGTTGTCTCTGATTCAAAATCAGCAAATGAAATCAACTGAAATAAATGAGCAGCACTATTAAATCATTTAACGGGGCGTATGCGCAATGTGGTCAATTCACCGGCTTTTTAGCCTGCCTGCATTTACATTTTGAACCGGTTAATTAACTGCCAGGCGCATAATTAAAATTTGACATTTGTTCGGAGCGGAGCAGAGTAGAGCAAACCAAACCAAGCCCGGCCAGGCAAAAGCAAGGTGCTTTGTTTTTAGCCAGGCCCGCATTGAATCTGAACCGGCGCACACATGTCAGGCTAACAATGAATAATACGCCGGCTAAACCCCCCCCCCCCACCCCCTCCACCACGACCAGGTCTCATTCACATTTGTTGACTGACTTTAGCGTTTGTTATTAGTTGGCCGGGCTCTGGCTCTGGCGACCATTAGAACCAAGTTGGGTGTATATCACATATCGTATATATATATATATATATATATATATATATATATATATATATATATGTGTGTTTGTATGTATGTGTGCGTGTGTGTGTGTTTTTGTGTGTGTGCTTGCACTGTTTGCGGTTTTAATTATGCGGCCGTAATGGACACAATCGCACAATGAATCGTCGCATGTGAGCAGAACAGCAGCTGCAGCTGCAGCAACGGCAAATGATTGAAACAAATGTTGCACAGCCCAAGCCAATAATCAACGCTAATACCCTGTAATATATAACGAGAAGAGGTATATATGCTGAGACTAGGAAAAATACCAAATTGACTCTGAGCAATAAGTAAAAGTTATAAAAATAATTAGATGAAAAACATTTCATATTTTGAAGCAACAAAAAAAAAAACCTTCAACATTTGTTTAATCACCGATTTCCAATTTAAGTATGTAGAAAGATTATTAAAATTCAACACAAAATTAATTCATTTCACTAAAACCTATTTACAGGGTATCTTTATTATAAACAGCCATCACAATGGAATTGCTCAGTTGGATTTGTATTTGGAAAATTTTGGGTAGGCTGATTAATGGAAAAACTGCTTGTGCGTTATTGAAAATGGACGCTGACTGATAACCAAAATGTTAAGCAGAGCGCATAATTTTTTTTTTTTTTTTGATTACAAAACAGGAAACACAAAAGCGTCATTCAACGCATAGCAATTGCCATATTTCAAATATCCGTGCAGACAATGCGAGTTTTGAATAGATGTGAATCAATGAGAATTTCAAATGCAACAAAATTCTTGACCCAAAACTGACAACGATTACTTAAGCAATCAAAGCATATATTTAAATTTAAAATATAATATTTAGATAATTTTTGCAACTTTTCAAGAGTGTATTTCATTTTTTCAGCAAGTGCACATTTTCGCAAGTAACCAACCAGCCCCAAATAGAATCTGTTTAATGCCAATCAGTCAGAAAAACGTGTTTATTTTGACATTTGAATTGTGAGGCGCTGCTGAAGGCCTAGAATAGACTCGACTGGCATCGACTGGCATCGACCCAGTGCCTTCTTTCTGCACAAATCTAATTTAAAAAAACACTCTTATTTTGCTCCTTTTTCCCCCACTGATTTTCAATAATTTTTCATAACAGGCGACTCTTCACATTTCCCCTTCAGCGCTGCTTCTGCTCTCAGAGCACGGCTGTGCCGCCGTCATGTCCATGTCAAATAAATAGAAAAGCGTTGAAGACGAACGAATAAAATAGAGAGAAAAAAAATGGTTGTATTGTGTTGACTTGCATTTGACAACTTAATGAATTTTGCGCACATTTTCCAATGGGTAGCATTTTCTCTCTCTCTCTCTCTCTCTCTCTCTCTCTCGAGCGATGAGCGCGTAAGGCGTGTAATGACATTTTCAAGTAATTCATCAGCATAAATCATTTTTCGAGCGGCAAGTGCCGAGTGGCAAGTGGCAAGTGGCAAGTTGGCGCCCTCTGCAGTGCACTTTGGCAACTCACATAGTTTAACCCTAATACGTGCGATATATTTTCGGTGTGGTTTATGAGAAAAGTTTTTTAAGCACAAAGCGATTTGATAGAAAATTGTCGAAAAAAGAGAGAAAAAAAAAGTTTGCTACGTGCGACAAAAAAAAAAAAAAAAACGAACAACCAAAAGAAAACACATGTCATAAATGTCTGGCAACGCTGGCCAGGCTGAAGCATATATAATTTTGACAATGTTCAAGTTGCCTCCACATGGAATATGCTTGCCGGGAAAAACTTTTATTTTTATGTATTATGTGTTTGGGTGGCACTAACAACAACAACAACAACAACTATAACCATCTGGCATTGTGTGGCAAGTGTGTTTCTGTGTGTGTGTGTATTTGGCAAGTGTGTGTAGCTTTTACTTGTAATTTGCTTTTATGCTTTATCGCTTGCTTGATTTTTATTATGATTTTTATCGTGGGAATTACGCAGCAAGTTTTTTTTCTCTTGTTTTTTTTTTTTGTTGTGGTTTTCTCTCGAGGCTTGTTTGGAGTTGTGCTTTGTATGAAATTTTGTAGTAATTTATTGGGTCAGCGATGAACTTGATGTTTGTTTGTTGATTGTTGTCCCTGTTGTGGTTGTTGTTGTAATGTTTGATGTGCCTTTGATGACTTAAGCCTGACAGATTGTGTAGCTGAGAAGCAACCAAAAAAAAAAGGCAATTGATTGCTTGCCTGCCGCCGACAGTCAATGAGAGTTTCAAGTGCAGCTCAACTAATCTCATCGAAAAGTTAAGAGCTGCTTAACTAATCTCCAGAAAAAGTTAAGAACTGCTTAACAATACACTTCTTAAATCTAAAACTCACGCACAAAATAATAAGCTATGTGAAGACGTCAAACATTTGGTAAACTTACCTAAAACGAGACAAAAGAGAAGAAGGAAGTTAGTAAAAAATTAGTATAAAATAAAACTATATTTAATATATTAAAAATAGTAAAATATAAAACGCATTTTTTATTTATAAACAGTTTACATCTGTATTTAAATTCATCTTAAAATATTTGTATAAACTTAATTTGCAATTGCAGTTTAGACGATGAAAGCGCAGGCATTGATGCTGACTTGGGTTAATTCAAATATGAGGCTAACATTGACACAATCGATTTGTAAACTGATGAAAATCAGGCCACCGATTCTTATGGTTAGTTCCACTATATTCTTCTGCAAAAGAGACTATGAGAAATGGGCAATCGGTAAAAAAAAGAAGCGCAACTAGAAAGAGACAGCCATATTTACCGTTTTTAAAGATTTTAGAATTGGTAATTTTGGAGTTGTCATTTCTGTTGTTGGAGTTGTCATTTCTGTTGTTGGAGTTGTCATTTCTGTTGTTGGAGTTGTCATTTCTGTTGTAGTTGTTGTTTTTGTTACTGTTTCTGTTGTTGTATCTGCTGCATCTGGTAAAGCTTTAGCTGATCTTGCTAAAACGTCTGATGCTGCCAGTGGATTGTCTTTTACAGCTGATATTAAAAAATCGCCAACAGCTAATTTTTCCCGTAATTCTCGTATTACACTTAGCAATTGCAAAATGGTGCTGTCCACTTGCTGTTTGCTGTAGACGGTGCTCAAGGCAATGCAAACAATCAGGCTAAAACGTACAGCGAACATGTCGAATAACTTTGAAGAACTGTGCTGCTTTCGAGACAAACTCCGACCTTTTATGATCGCCAAGCACAAAAAAAAAAAAAAAAAATAAACAAAGAGTTTCGATATTCCTACTGGAACGTGATATTCGATTATAAATGCAATCCTCAACTTTCTCCGACTTATCAGTCAAAGACGTGCCAGGTTTAAGTTTAGTTTATATAATACTCTGCCAACATTTTGCTTATGGTTTGTTGAGTAACTTTGATTAAGTAATTAATTGAGTTAGTTGCACGTTGCTCTTAAAGTCTTTTGTCTCTGTTCGGCTCGATTTTTAAGTTTATTACAAAATGGCATCTAATCGATGTTTGTGTAAACTGCTCTCAGCCCCAAACGACTCAATTTCCATAGTCATCGCTGCAGCAACACAAAGCGTCTAAAAATCCCTTGCTGCAGTTGCAGTTGTTGCGAGGCCAACCACTAAGACCACAAAAGGCACAAAACCGTAAGTAAAACCAAGCCAAAACGACAAAAAAAAAAAAAAACTAGTAAAGCAAAGAGAAGGAGAAAAAAAAAACATAAAACAAAAACTAAACTTTTGCAAGTGCAGAAAGGACGCCATCTAGCGGACGTTGGAGCGTTGTTTAGCAACTGGCAAAGTGCTTCCAGTTCGACGGAAACAGTGTGTTTGCAAAAACAAGTGTGGGTGTGGGTGTGGGTGTGGGTGTGGGTGTGGGTGTGGGTGTGTGTGTGTGTGTGTGTGTGTGTGTGTGTGGGTGTGCTTGGCATGCAAAAAGCAGAGCTAACAATATGAGACAGGACAACTAGTTGTCGTTGCAGTAGGCAGTCAAACACACACACACATACACCCACACACACCCACGCACACACACAAAAGTGTAGGCCTCTAAAGACACACGTGTGTTGACATGTGTGTGCTGCAGGTGTGTGTGTGTGTCACTGTGTGTATGTCACTGTGTGTGTGTGCCACTGTGTGTGTGCCACTGTGTGTATGCGTGTGTGTATTTAACAGCAAAGTCAAGCACTTGTGATATGCACAGCAGAAAATCCAAATTTAATGACCAAGTAAAATAGACACCAAAGTCGATGCGATGTGTATGCTGTGTGTGTGGGTGTGTGTGTGTATGCTTAAGGCGTAGCACTGATGTTAGTTGAATATTTGCCTTTGACTCGACATACGCTTTTGTTATCGACATGCGTTCAGCTTGTTCCTTTTTTTTTTTGATACCCTTGCGAAGTGGAAATTAAAGTCTTATCGTCTACAACCGATTTATATATATATATATATATATATATATATATAAATATATAACTGAGCATTTTGGGCTTACTTAACTCTTCACAACACTCATAAAGTTCTTTAACTTTCTTCTACAGGGTATCTCAATTTCGATCTACCACAACTTGCTGCTTCTTTTTGGTCATTTTTACTTTTTGTTTAGTTATTTTTTTTTTTTTTTAGGGGGGTTTTTTGCAATTGGATATGCCTTTTTGTGGCTCACGGCTCTGCTAATGTTGACAATGCACAGCCAAGGACATGAAACGGGGCGTAAGCAGGAGGCGGGGCAAAAAAAGGTTGGCAACCAATCCTGCCTCCTAACTGGGCTGCTCTGTTCTGTTCTGCCCGGGTCTGCCCTGTCCATGTTGATGGAGTGTTGTCAGAGCGCATCGTTAACTTTGCAACTAAGTTGAAACACACACACACACTCAGTCAGAAACATACACTCGCACACACACACGCACACACACACACACACACACATACACACATACACACAGTTAGCACTTTTGGCCAGTGGCAAAGCCAAATGACATTGACATCGACATCGACATCGCCATCGACATCTCTCGACACGAACATGCAACCATCATCAGCCAGCATCAGCAGCGAAGAGCTGTCGCTTTTCCGCCTCTCCCTCCCCTTTGTGGCTGCCACAGTTCACACACATTATGGCAAATTATGACATTGACAATGCCCCGACAATCCAACCTGGCCATAACGTGTCCTGTTTCACCTGCCTGTTTGCCCTTCCCGCTCGCTTGCCTCAAGGGTGTCACATTTCTTAACATGACCCGTTGCCATTGCCGTTGCCAGTCAGTTTTGCATGCAATTTGTTGCGGCATGCCACAGACACTTCCGTAACACTTTAAATGAATATTTCATGAGTCCAATTTTTAAGGCAAAAAAACCCAACCTTTGTTCAGTTTTGTACTTGCTAGGAAAGGATTAGAATAACGACAGCAACCCAAATCGAGCCTTTTTTTTTAGCAATTTTTCTTGGAGTAAACAAACAGTTTCAAGCTACGCTGACAGGTAAAAACACAAAAAAAAACACATGCGCTAAACTAGTTTATCAAATCTTACATTTGGCTAAAATCGTGAGCCATTTGTATACAAGATGTGCCTCAGCCTGCCCTGCTCCGCAACCTCTCGTTGCATGTGAAAGGAAGGCTGCAAAGTGTTAAAAAGCGCTGCATACTTATCAGCGTCTGCCACTTGTCCTTGCCACGGCAACGGCAACGGCAGCTGCAACTGCAACTGCAACTGCAGCCTTCTCTTTTAGCTGCAGTTGTTAAATTTTATTTTCATTACAAATGCGTTTGTTGCTTACAACAACTAAAACAAAAACAAAATAACTTAAAATAAGTATGCAAAAAAAAATAAAGCTCAAGTCGAAAAGTTAAGCAGATTTTACTATATATTTTTGTTGGAGGCAAAGTTTTATTTTGTTTGTTGGTTTTGTTTTTGTTTTTGTAGTTTTATTTTGTAGTTCAGTTGCGCTTTCGCTTTGTATTGTTTATGTTTTGCATTACAAATGACTTTTTATACATTTTCCTATTTTGCTGAGTGTGTTTTTCGTGCGAGCATTTGAACATTTGAACATTTCAACATTTCAACATTTGAGCATTTTCATTGCGCCTCAGCTGAATGAAATTTATGTGCATATATATTTTTTTTAGATTCCTGGGGCGCTCAATGTATTCATGCGTTTCGCGATCCAGTTCAACAGCACCCAACAAACCCCAATCATTGCCACACGTTGCAAGCAGCGCATTTTGATATTGTGATTCATGCATAATTACGAGTATTCTGAGTGTATTTCTATATATGTATTCATGGAACGCATTTCGCATTCGAGTCGCACATAAATCAAAATGTAATATGGCTGAAACAAACACAAATGTCAAAACAAATCCAGCAATCTGCTCCATATCCTAACTCCATGTTTAGCGGATTATATGACTATATTTATTTACTTTCATATATAATTCTTACAGTGTATATTTAGCATGTATAATTGACGAGTTTTTCTGCTCTGCAGAAGGTTAAATTTTTAGCATACTTTTGGGTGCACTAATAGAAACTTTTTAGCTTTTTTACTTAAGAATTCATTTTCTCAAGTTGTTAAAAATATCAAAATGATTCACTTATTTAATATTCAAATTATATTTTATTTCACTTTGTTGAATGCTTCATAATCTCTTGATTTTTAATCTCTCAAAGATTGCATAACACATTTTTAGTGGCCATTCAGCAGCTTAGAGCAATTTTTAGTCAGTTCTTTAATTCTATTAGCCAACTTTCGGTTCACTTTACAGGACATCTTTTTTGGCCGAAAAACTTTGAACATTAAAAGCGACCATTTACCGCAATTCCCACACTCCTCTTCACTCTTAATGCGTAAAGTGTAAAGCGGTCAAAATTCAATTAAATTTAAATGTGTGTCAAAGCTATTGTTGCGTAAATTGTGTGTCCAAAAAGTTTTTGCAGGGACAGCGTTTTTGTTCAATTGCAAAGCAATTACAAATATTCAGTCAAATGTGCGAATAATGACCAAAAATTGTGGCAACAAATGCAAAAAAAATGTAATCGCAAACAAAAAGTTATTTCATGGATTAGGATACGAAATGAGATTTGGCTTAAGCAACAACATTTAATCCCTTAGCTTTGGTGCTTAACTTGAAAGTCACGTGGCGAAAAACTTTGCAAGGAGTTTTTTTTCTCGGCAAACATAACATTTTCTTGTTATTGCAACTGTTGTTTGTTGTTGTTGTTGTTGTTGTTGTTGTTGTTGTTGTTGTTGTTCAATGTTGCTACATCTTCGCATCGAGTTGTGTTTTGTTATTATTATTGCTCGAATTTGAGTCGTGAGAAATTGTTATTATTATTTTGTGCAACTTTCAACTTTATGTTGCATACTTTATTGGGCAGCGGATGGAGCGAGTTGCCTGTTGAACTAAAACGTACACAAAATGGCTGCCTGTGCACATAATACAAAATGGCTGCCGGCCAACAGCTAACAAAAGCAATTGCAGCACACAAAGTGGAACGCTGCTTCGGATGCGGGGTGTGGGTGTGGGTGTAGGGTGGAGGGGTGTCGCAACAAGCAATCATTGCGTGGATACTACAAGCGAATATACGTTATGTGAAGTAAGAGTAATTAATAGCTGAGCAGAGCAGCGCACACACAAAAGCGCCTAAGCACACACACACACCGACACACACACACACACGGAAACTCACACACACACACACATTAAAGTGTATTGTTATAGCTATTGTTGTTGGTTTGGTCCAGTAATTAAAAGATTAATTTTTAATGTGCGCTTAGCGCGTGCAGCACTAAACAGAATCCGAATTTGCTGCGTCGCGACACATTCAAATAAAACAAGCAAATTCATTGTAATTGAGGCAATCAGACTAGCAGATACCCTGTTATGAAGTGCCTCTCTTTAAATGATTTTTGCCATTTTTTAGCTCTATTTTTACTCTTTACTTTCAGCCTGATTTTTACTTTGCTTAGGTATTATATCATTATTAACTTTCATGAAATTAAGTATAGAAACGATAATTTATATATCAAATTTGAGATCGGTTGATTTGTAGAAACAGGACAAACAGATATGTCAAAATCAACTCTGTTGTTGACACTGCTCAGAAATAAACATATTTCGCATATTTTACCTATTTTACATATTTAACATATATTACATATTTCAAATATTTTACTTATTTTATACATAAAAATACATATTTCGGCGATGTTTTCCTCTGCCTGTTAAATATTTTAATATGCCCTTTTTATCCATTTAAAGTGTGTTTGAGGAGTGTATAAAAGAGGATTTAGCTAATGGCCATTTCGACTTCTATATACACAAACACACACGCACACACACGCACACACACGCATACAAACACACACATACACTTCTAAAAGCGCACATTGTAAGTTATGCTCCATAAACAGATTTTTTCATCAGCCAACCCCGAAAAACTGCAACTTTATGAGCCAATTGTTATTCTAGTGCCAGCTCCTTCTAACACTCACTAACTCTATCCGTCTCTCTCTCTCTTTTTCTCTTCCTCTCTCTCTGTCGCCCTGTATTGTTATCTGGTTTGTTGTTAAATTTTTCATCACAACGCGTTCGACTTTTCCGCCGTTTTTTATTTATATTTTTCGCTGCTCTCTTTTTTTTTTTTGTTTGTTTTTCTGCTACAAATGAAATGTGCAAAAGTTTAAATTTTTAATAAAGTTTCCTCTTTTTACTTTTATTTTTATTTTTCATCACTTGATTAAAAAACCAATTAAATATTCAACTATCAAATAAATAACCTCGAAAATCAAATATTATTTGTTCATCGGAAACGCAGCTCGTCGAGAAACTTATTATTATAAATAATTGGTTAGTTTTCTCAATTGATTTGTGATTATCGTTTGAGCCAATTAAATGAAAGTGAAACACGTCAGTCAACAACAAATATTTATTGAATTACAAAGCTCAACAAATGAAAAGGTAAATTTGAGCTGCAAAAGGGATTAAATTGAAATATTTATGCTTATGCAACACCAAAATGGAATTTAACTAAAAATAGTTATGCAATTCATTAAGCATCAAATTCAATTAAATTTATATAACTAAGAGTAAAAACATTTCTTAACTTTAATTTCTATATTCCCAGAAAATTCTACATTTTCTAATAAGCCGCAAAGCGTGATTTTGGTTAGGCAAACTTTTGCAATTTAGCTGAGTAAATAAAGAATAAGCCACCGAACCACAAAAACCACCAAGTTTTGGACTACTCCACATAACTTTTTGGAAAAACATTAATCGTCATTCTGTAGTCGTTTCTCTGGCGCTTATCGCCCGCCTGCTGCCTGCCAGCACTTCTCCTCCCCTCTCATCCTGCATCCTTTTGTTATCCTTATCGGTGTCAACAGTAGCAGCAGCTTTGCTGCTCTGCACCAACATTAATTCATTGAAGATGGCCAAAAGTGGCCAACACGTTTTATTTATTGTTTGTGTTTACCCAAAAGAGTATAAATGAAATAAAATAAACGCAGCCAGAGAGAAAAGTGCGCATAATTAGCAGAAGTACACAAAACAAATAAACAGCAAGTTGGACAGCCAATTAACAACAGTCAAAAGTAACAGCAGGAAGAGAGAGAGAGAGAGGGGAGAAAGGGAGGAAGTGGGAGTCTTACAAATGTCACTCAACCAAATAAACACAACAAATTATACGCTCCGTTTATTGTTGCGCCAACCCCAAAAAAAAAAAAAAATAGACCCACACAAAATGAGGCAAATGTTAAATGGTAAATTGATATACACAACAAAAAGCAACAATTACAGTTAGCCCAAATGCCCAAAAGCCAACTGCAATTGTTGCAAGTTTGTTGCTGCATAAAAACTCAAATTTACAATTAAAAGTGTCGATCGAAATGAGTCGCTTGCATTTTGTGTTTATTTATTATTATTGTCATTGTTGGTAAATTAACCAAGCGTGTGAGAAACGAGCTCAACCTTAAAATAAATATTTATATATATATATATATATATATATATATATATATATATATATATATATATATATATATTTTAGCCTGAACTAATAACAGCTAAATGTCTAAAAAGCTGTTTAAGCTGCGGTTAATGAGCCAAGTTAAGTCAGTAGACGAATTAGACAAGCGCTCAACGAGAGATAAATGCTGACTTGGCTTGCCTCCTCCAGTTACAGTTGCTTATGTGGCATATCAGTTGTCGCAAGGTGTTGCACAAGTCGCTTTGTGGTGTTGCTGCCGCTGCGACAAGTTCAACCGCAAAACACTGACAAGGTGGAACAGCTGGATTTGGTTAAGGACAAGTTCAGCAACGGATCAAAGTTATTGGCAATGAATTGTGGTTGCAACAGAGCTGACAACAGTTGCAACTGACGTCAGCACGACAGGTATTCAATTGATTTAAAGCTAATCGAAAATAACAAATTGCTTTTAATTTCAGTGAAAAATAAATAAATAAAAAAACAGAAGTTTTTCAAATCATTTGCATTAATTGTCATTAATAAAATTGTAAAAATTTGTCGTTTTTAATTTCCAGGCAAACGGTAAAGTTAAAACCCAAAGCCAAAAGCCAAAATTATAAACAGTTATTTTAGATGACAACCAACTCAAAATGCCAGCAAGATTTGGCCACAAATCAATATCTTAAAGAGGCCAAAAGTCTGTCCAAAATTAAGCAAAAGGAGCATAAAAAGAAACTGGAAACTGGCAAATATCTGTCACCAGCTGCCCATTGGCTGCCCACAGAACATAGCGATGGCATTGCGGACCAGGGTAGTCCTTATGTGCTGCTATCGATGAGCGATGCACCCATTTGCAGCTGCAAGAAACGTCGTTTGCCCACCTGCCACAATGTGTTGCATGAGCCGTGTTTACGTTTGGACACACCGGACATGCTAGTGATGGATCCGCTGTTGCGTGGCATACGGATTAGCATTTGTGTGGAGCACACACGTTTCCCGCTAATCGGCAAGGTGGCCAAGGGGATGGGCCACAGCCACGTGCCCGAGCATCGACTGTGGAACGTGCAGTGGTGCGACAATACACCACATTTTGATCTGCTCAAGAGCATGAAGCGTTTCCAGCAAATCAATCATTTTCCCGGCATGAGCGAAATCTGTCGCAAGGATTTGCTCTCCCGCAATCTGAATCGCATGCTCAAAATGTATCCCGCTGATTATTGCATCTTTCCCAAGACTTGGCTCCTGCCCACCGAGTGAGTTTGAGTTAGAGATTTGACAGATCTATTATATATATATATATATACGATATATATATAGTGCCTATGATGTGGCTGTTTATGCCAGCAAACACAAGCGAACCTTTATCCTCAAGCCGTATTCATCGGGTCAGGGGCGTGGCATTTGGCTGACCAACAATCTGCAAAGTGTGGGCAGGCAGGAGAAGCTCATTTGTCAGACTTACATTGATAGGGTGAGTGATGAGCTTGGATGACTTGGTGCATAATCAACTGTCTCCTTCATTCCCCCACAGCCTTTGCTCATCGATGACTTCAAATTTGATTTGCGTGTGTACACGCTGGTCACCTCAGTGGATCCACTGCGCATCTTTGTCTACAACGAGGGATTAGCCCGGTTTGCCACCCACAAGTACATGCAACCGGCGCTGGGCAACAGCAACAACATGTTTATGCATTTGACCAACTATTGTGTGAATCGACGTAATTCCAATTATAATGCAGGATGTGGCATTGGAGGTGGCTTCAAGCGTAAGTTGAGCGACTTCAATCGTTGGCTGCTCGACCACAATTACAGCGTGGATGAGTTTTGGGCATCTGTGGATGATGCCATTATCAAGACATTAATTAGTGCCTGGCCGGTGTTGCGGCACAATTACCAATTGTGCTTCCCCAATCACAACAAGATTCAGGCTTGCTTTCAACTGCTCGGCTTCGACATTCTGGTCGATTGGAAACTCAAGCCATACATCCTGGAGGTCAACCATACGCCGAGTCTGTTTGGCGGTGAATCTGTGGATGTGGAGGTGAAGCGACCGTTGATTAAGGACACCTTGAATCTGATAAGCACACCGCTTGTGGACAAGGAAGAGATTATCCGAGAGGATCGCGCATTGATCAGGGATCATTTGATGCGGCAAGCGAATCGCAAACGTCTCGAGACGCCACCCAAAAGAACGCCAGCGGAGCCGCCCCGAGCCGCTGGTGGTGCTGATGACACTAATCCGGCCTGTTCCCTGGGCGCTTTGTCCCAACAGATTGCCTGGGAGGAGAGTCACATGGGCAATTATCGACGCATTATGCCACCGGCGGATGTCAAACGTCACAATTACTATTTCAAGTTCTACAATCAGTTCAAGCAGGTGTCCCCCTTCAAGGAGACGATCTCAAAACAAAGTCAGCGGCTGAGGCAGCAAAAGCTGCAGGAGCAGCTCCAAGAGAAACAGGAGCAGCTGCAGCGGCAACGGAAAAAACAGCTGGTTGCACAGCACAAACTGCAGCAGCAGAGATCGAAGGAGCGAGCAGTGGGCATTTGGCAAATGCTCAACAAACGCCAATTGGTATTAAAACGCATCGAAGCAGTAAAGGTGGCAACTGAGGGGCAAAGGCCAGAAAAGTGCACAACAAATGTGGCAGTCAACGGTAGCAACAACAAGTTGCAGCGTTGCAGCCTGGTTAGTATCAGCGCGCGACGTCAGCGTCAGCTGCACTGCCAGCAGCGGCGTGCTCGACTCCTGGAGAGGGAATCTCGCCAGGATGCCGAGTTTCTCGTCGAGCACAGCAGCATTGCTGCGGGCAACCCAAATGTTTTCGAAGCCACAAACAAGAATAACAAACAAAAGTTGCCAATTGCCAAAGGCATGTTGCACAAGCATTGGTTGCCCGAGTCCATCGATGAGGCGGATAAACAGTTGGAGGCCACTTGGCGCTCAGAAAGAACAACAGCTGTTAATGTTAGCCAACTCCAGGAGCTGGTGAGTTAAAAAATTTAACCATTTTGCAAACCAAATTCTTAATAAAAAAAATGAACTTAAAAATAAATATATTTATTTTCTATTTGTTTTGGCAATTCTTCCACTTTGAGTACATTTTTTAAACTGCTTTCTGGTTTTTTACTAATAAAAAAAAACGAACTAAAAAATAAATATATTTATTTTCTTTTAATTTTGTGGAATTCTTCAACTTTGAGTAACTTTTTCAAATTGCTTTCTAGGTTTTTCAGGCAATGTTTGCGCGTGGCAATCTCACCAAAAATGATATCAATCGCTACCCAAATCTTCTGTTTCGCCTACTAAAAATTAATCGAGTAAATCCAAGTGTAAAATGATAAAACTTTTATTGTAATATTTATTTGCAGAGCAAAATGTATTTATTTATTAGAGAATAAACAGATTTCATTAAATATAAAAATTCTAAATTTGTTGTGCATATTTCAAAAAAATTAATTAGAAATTAATTTCTAAAAATTAATGTCTACAAATCCAAGTTGATAACTCTGCAAAACTAATCAAAATTAAACAAATTAACAATTTATTTGCAATTTTCATAGAACTTTTGTTAGCCGTTCCGTCTTTAAACTCAAACCTCCTCCGACAACAGCCTTGTAAACTGATTCCTATCCTTGCAAAGATATTTATAGATATTTTTTTGTACCCAAACCCATAAAACATGTTCTTTCTGCCGACCTGGCAAAGGCCATTATAAAAAAAAAGAAGCTGGGAAAAAAGCATCGATTTGTCAAAGGCACAGCCGGCGTGGGAGTGGAGTGGGAGTGGGGCATGGCCCTCCAACTTCGTCGCCAACAGCAACCCCAACAAATACTTATAACCCCCCCACACACACACACATCTACACACACACACAAACAATGAGGCACAAAGCTAAGCCACTAACATCTTGCGCTTTGATGGCATCGCATGCATAAACAAAATGCAACACACAATACGCGGCAACTGGCAGCTGCCTGCCTCATCGGAGTGGGGCAAGGTTTGAGTTGGGTTTTAGTCTTCAAACTTGCATTATTGAAAACTGTAGAGTCGGTTCTATCGCATATATATATATATATATATATATATACATATACCATATGCAAAGTAGTACCGCAATCAACTCCCTCCCCATTCCCCCTCAATGCTCCACTCTTTGTCTGCCAAATCGCGGTTACTGTTGAAGGACCTGCCTGTTACACTTAGAGAAAAAAAATAGACGCGAATTTCTTAGAAGAATTTATATTTTTTTCTTGTTTATATTATTAATATAGAAAATATTTGAAATATTTATAATGTTTAAGCTAAAAAAAAACTATTCGATTTCATTACTTGTTTTTGTATTATAGAAAATATTTTTCTCAAAAATTTTTATTTTAAGAAATGCATTTCTGGATAATGAAAAATAGTCAGCAATAAACATATTTTTTTTAATAAGCCTTTTTAATTTGCAGACATATTTTCTGTGATTCTTAGAAATTGTTTCCTAGTTTTCAGTTTGATTCTTTTCGCTGAGTGTACGCTTGTCTATAGTCTATGCTTTCTGGTCTATGGCTTTTGCTTTTACTTTGGCTTTGGTTATGGCTTTGGCTTTGGCTTTAGACGTCAACGCATGTCCTGCTTGCATTTCAGCAGCTTTTTGTGCTGCTCCTCGTTTGCTGCTGCTGCTGCCCTTTTTGCCTGCTGCTCGCTCGCTGCTCGGTTGCAGTTGGCTGTTTTGCACATGTGTCACACACATATTGAAAATTGTGCAGCGGCAGCCGACGTTGCATAGCATCGGTTTTTCTTTTGGCTTATGGTTGGCTGACTGGCTGACTGGTTGTGCCAGGCTGCCTTCGGGCCAACAAAAGTAGTCTCGGGGAATACATAACTGCTCTGATAAGCCATTTCAAAGCGGGGTTTTACATATGCCAACCCCTTTTCAGCTGCTGCTGTTGTTGCTGCTGCTGCTGCTTTTGTGGCACATGGGGCACGCTTAATATTTGATTGAACATTGTTGCGCCTGCTGCTGCTAATACTTTTATTGCATTCCCCCTACACATCCTCTCCCTCCTCGTCTCTTCTATGCTTTATTTTCCTTGCACTTTGCTATTGTTGTGGCTCAGCTTAAAGTTGAAGTTGGGGCAAAGTTTTCGCTTTTCGCCTGCACTTTCCACATATGCAGCACAAAAAATTTTCCTTTTGATGCTTTTAGTGTCGTCTTATTAAAAACTTTTTAATCTTATCTCCGCCTGTGTTTCCATAATCCTTCCCCCCCCCCCCCTCCCCACACACTCCAGTTTTACTGTCTTTTGTTCTCATAAAATATCTACCAGCTCATCCGGCTCATCTGGCCATCCCCTCGCCCCCTCTTTCTTGCCACAATCTTCATCATCATCATCATCATTTAACAAAGCTGCGGAAATGAATGAAGCATTGCAATGGCAAAACTTTTTCCTCATAGAACACTTTACTTTCCATTTTTTTTTTATTTTTTTGCAGTTTCGCATATTTGTTGGTTGTCTAAAAATGCATGTAAGTGTGTGTGGGTGTGTGTGGGTGTGTGTGTGTGTGTGTGCGAAGTGTCTACATTGTTGACAAAAGTTCGGGCTGCTATTAGGGGTCGTTTAGTCTGCGATTAGTTGAGCTAAGTCAGTCGATGTCAGAGTCGAACTCGCAACTTGCAACTTGCTACTTGCAACTTGCTACTTGCTCTGATCGCCTACTCTTTGCCAACTTTGCCAAAAGTTACTCAAAATTGGGCAACGGCTCAATTTGGGAAAAATGCAACAAACTTGACACAAATTGAGACACAATTGAGAATTAAGCAATTTGCCTTTGTATTCTGCATTTTATTAGTAGTTGAAACGGAAACAAAAGAATAACTTTAACGAAAGGAAAAATTTACATTTTTTAGAAGAGAAAATATAATAAAAACTCAGTTGAAATTGGAGAAATAAATATTGTTTGGCTTATGCGATAAGAAAGCACATTAAATACACATAACAAACACAGATCGAAAAAAAAACCAGATTGCAGCTTGCTTTAAATATTTTCACACATTTTCATGCAGCTCGCAAATACTCAAGTCGTAAACATTTTAATGCAGATATTATTATATATATGTATGTATATATATATATATATATATATATTGAGGTGTTTGCACTACTCAAACATGTGTGTGTATATTGTGCATTACACGCATTTCCTTATGCACTTTTCAACTTATCAGTCAGCAAGCAAAATCTGCTCTTAATCTTCAGTTTCATAATAACAGCAGAGCAAAATTCAGAAAAAAGAGTGCAAAAATGCAGACCAATTCGCAAGTGTTGAAATTTCAGCTGCTGCAAAAGAAGCCTTTTAATTTGTGCCATAAAGTCAGCAAAGGAATTGCTTAATTCCATGACAAACACTCGGCAGCAACAAAGGCAGCAGTTGCAGCAGGAGCAGGATAAGTGCATCCAAAGGATATGCGTGGCGGCATCCAGTCAGAGCCGAGCATCCAAAATCCTACGGCGATGACTTAAATCAACAAAAGATTTATGCCAGACACAGCCAACGATTGAGGGGTGTAAGGCAAAAATCCAACAAACAAACCAGACATATATATGCCCATATGTATATATATATATATCCAGCAAGTTGGACTTAATGCCGCACTGAATACAGACAGCAAGTGCAACAACAGCAACACCAACGAAAAAAAATAAAATGCTCAGCTAAATGTCAGTCAGTCAGTCAGTCAGAAAAGGCAGATTCGAAGAGTTGGCAAAGAGTGGGTTTTTGGGTGGTGTGTGTACTCCCTACGTCCCCCTTACTCCCCCTTACGTTGAAGTTGCACATGGTTTCTGCCATTTTTTGTTGTATATGCGAATTAACATGTCTGCTGCGAGAGTGAAGCCAGTGCTTTATATCCCTGGCCATATCCCATGGCTATATAGCACAGTCCTCTCTATATACATATGTCAAACAGTATATACATCTATATATATATATATATATATATACACACATATATATATATATATATATACACACACATATATATATATCACACTGATGTGTGGACTGTGTGGCACAAATAATTTGCAGTTTTACAGTTTTTCACCGCTTTTATGCTGCATGTTTTCCACTTCACAGGATTTTATGTGCCACTATGCTCGACTCAAGTGTTGGAAAATACAATTGCTAGCACACATGGCACACACACACACACATGCACTGTACGAAAAAAAAACATTTCCGCATTTGTTTTGTTGTTAGTTTTTTTTTTCTTTTTTTTTTTTTGTTTGTGTTGTGCCGCCAAATGTTTTGCCTTTGCTAAAAAGACAATAAACTGTGTCAGTGCAGGCCAACAAAAGTGTGAATATGATGCGTATTTTGAGATACCCTGTAAAAACAACTATGCTAAAAATGGGGCATATCACTTAAGTAGATTATCATAACTGTGAATGCCAAGTAGCTTAAGTAGATATTAAAATATGTTTTTTCTAAGCTTTTCTCAAACGATATTGATGAAATCTTGACAAAGAATAATTTAGAAAAATCTAACTTTTAAATTATGACTGCTATTCGAGAATATATATTCCAGTTAAAGCTAGACTCAACTTTCAATGCTGATCAGGAAAATATATATATATACAATATGTGCTCGTAAAAGCTTCCCTTTGCCGTGTTACATTCTTGCCACAACTTCATTTTCATTTTCATTTCACTTTTACCACTTTTAGTGGGTTATATAAAAAGTGGAAATTTACTTTAAAACTTTTCTCGTTTTTCGCATCACAGAAAATATATGTTAATTATGTGCACAAAAGTACGCTAAAAGTGTTTTTGCAGCAGTCTTATTTAAATATTCAAAATATTTGGCTACTTATCAAGCTAAAGTTGGGCGAACAACTTCTGTTGGCATAGGAAGTGCATTTATAGGGTATTATAAATTCAAACTAAATATGTTTAAATATATCTCTAACTGTATTTGTTTTGCTTGCTGCATTTTTGTATCTATATCTCTGTCTGCGTCTCGCTTTTAAGCAGCATGACAAATCCTTGAGTACTTTATGCATTTTGTATGCATTTTTGTTGCATTGTTTTTTTTTATAATTGTTGTTGATTTTTCTGCTGTTGTTGCTGCTGCTGCAGGTTGTTGCACGTCTAACAACAATGCAAGCTGACTAAACACTTAGCTTAAATATACACACACACACACACACACTCATGACTTATCCGTATTACATATTTGTTGCTGCTTTAAAATGTCTCACAATTTTCCGGCCAGTTTGTAGCTAAAAAGTAACACATATTTGCCCCCCAAAACTATCCACAAAAGGCAAACACACATGCTACGTGCCCCTCGCCACGACTTGCCCCTTTGCCACAGCCATTCAAAATCGCATACAGTAAAAACATAAACAGCATCAACACAACTAACCCAAAAGCTTCTTTCAGCTGCCAGCTTTAGCTGCCACTTCAGCACCGGCAACAGTGTGGCAAATAACTGTTGTCACACCATAGACTACTCACACACACACACACATACACAAACATTATAGATATATCTTTATATATATATACAGATATAGATATATTGTATGTTTGCATATATTCTGCTTGTTGAGCTGTGCTCAACTGTGCGACAAGTTTTTGCAGCCACTCACAACAAATTGCCATGGATTTTCCGTTTTTCATCGCCTTTGCCAAAAAAAAAAAAAAAAAGAAAAAAGGGAAAAACTTTACGACAAAGTAGCTTTAAACTGCTACTAGTAAAAAACAACTATGCTTGACTGAGAAATACCCCCATTTTGTGATTTGACAAGCTGCCCGAATATGTTTTTCTAATCAAATTTGATAAGTGAAAAGTCGAAAAATATTTATACTAAATATGAATATCTTATATATAGATAAATATATCTCGGATTGAAGTCATTACTAGCTGTCAATTGGCTCAGCTCATTGCCTATTTTAGCTCCATTACAGGGTATATAAATATGCTTGTGCGATTTATGGCTCAGACTAAAGCTGCTTCAACAACAAATAATGATGACAGCATAAAGTTCATATATATATATAGCTCATATATATATATATATATATGTATGTATATAGTAAAGTATAGGATAGTAAAATATATATTTATTTTTGGTGTGTACTTACAACTGTGATGGGATAGAAGGGATTTATGATAGTGAAGAGTAGAATGTGATTTGGCCGTGTAGTCTCAGGACGCTTTCTCCTTAGGTCGTCATTTGACTTGTTCAGTAGTGCTTGCTGCTGATTCTGATTTTGTGTGGACTGTAAAGAGTTCAGATATATAGACATATATAAGTATTAATTGTATTTCATTTTTCATTGTGCATATGTGTGTAATAGTTATAAATATTAACATTAAGTTCAAAGTTTACATTAATCTGCAACAATTAAACAATTGAGTCCACCATGAAGTGCCTCAAATTTTCTCGACAGATAGCGGCCCCATGAGGAAAAAATTTAAATACCATGCCACAGAATTTCTCATTTTGTTGCAAATAGTAACCAATTGTTCGCCACCGTTTCCAACAGTAAATCATGTTGCAATAGTTTGTTTGTTAAAGAAAACTGCTTAAGTATTTTTTTTTTAAGCATGTTTTAAAAGCTATTTGAATATTGGCAACGGTTTCAGTTGTGTTCTCAATCGTTTAATTTGAGTTATTAATTTCGTTTTCTGTTTTTATATAATTAATTTCGATTCCAGAAAAATACACTTTCATTATTATATCCCCCTATATTCTTACATTTCCCTCAATCATATCTCCCTAGCCCATTATATCTCTTTATATCTTATTATATATATATCTATCTTATATCTTTTTCTATATCTTCTATGTCCATCTATCTCCCTCTACCTTCCACCATCGTCTATATACCCCTATTAAATCATTCATTCCTATCAATTCATATTCTCTAAAGCTTCATCTCTCTCTATCTACTTTCATTTCTCTCTCTCTATTTACATCTATATCTATGTTTCTATATTTGTCTCTAGCTGCTCAACTCTACATCTGGTTATTTCCACCTTCTTCTCTCTAAAAGAAAAAAATCTATACTTTTCTTTCTTGCTAAATACATGAAATCAATGCATTAATAGTCTTTTAGCCATTAGTTGTTAGACGGCACGTCAAATCATGCTGCCTGTCAAAATGCACACACATGTTCTCAATGGCCCAAACTGCAAGTTGAGCACAGCTAAAACGAATTGATTTTCAGGTTAATGTCGTTATTTATCTGCGTAGTGCGCTACACGCATAAATGCCAAAAAAAAAAAAAAAAAAAATTCAAGTCAAAACACAAAGTTTTTGCATAAGTTTTTCACGTTAATTGACGCTGTCAGCAAAATGTTTAAATAAATAAATACAAAAACAATTTATAAGAAAATATGTTAATGTTGTCGTTGTTGTTGCTGTTGTTTGTATTGCTTTAATGTATTCGAAAACTCTATAAATAATTGCAGAATTTAGGTAAAACATGTTCATGTCACGTTCAAATGTCAATCAATGTTGAGGAGGAATGAGCCTTGTTGGCCGCTCGGCTGGGGAATATATGTATTCAATTTGGGCGCACTTGCAGGTAAGACAAATTTATGCAACAACAAAAGTTTGTGTGAGAGAGACAGAGAGAGAGAGAGAGACAGAGAGAGAGAGAGAGCAATAGTGAGTGAAAGAGATGGCGTAGCTAAGTACATGTGTAGTAGTCGGAAGCAGCTTGTTTTATGGCCCCATAGACTTGACACCAAAATGTCAGAAATGCGCCGATATTTGCGCTAATCAACTGGGGAATTTGACGTGAGAATGTGCATATTTATCGCAAAGTGTCACATTTTTCTCACACAAACAAAGAATTTATAGTAAAAATAGAAAACAAAGTCGTATTTCTGTGTTCCGTCTTCGTATTCCATATAAGCTTGTTAATAAATATA
This sequence comes from Drosophila melanosoma, assembly GCA_035042045.1. Classification (NCBI taxonomy): domain Eukaryota; kingdom Metazoa; phylum Arthropoda; class Insecta; order Diptera; family Drosophilidae; genus Drosophila; species Drosophila melanosoma. Next base: position 932,926 of record JAWNLY010000049.1, read on the forward strand.
TTAGTCTATTTTTTTTTTAAATTGTTTTTTGGTTTTAATTTTCGCTTTGATAATAAACTAATATTGCAAATCTAATTTTAGCATCTGTTTGTACAGATTACCAGTGCCATATATATTCTTAATATATAGCTAAAAGTCCAACTCTTAAAAAATTAAAACACCTATCAAATAATTTCGTTATCTTTTTAGTTATTTTTTATCTTCTATTTGATATGATATCTTTTTGAAGATGTTAAATTTTTGCATTAAATTAATTATTATACCATCGAACGCAGAACACAAAGTTTCTGTTAATAACACAGAGTATTTTTTATAGTACTCATTTCTGCTCATTTGGTGAGTGTTTCTTTTAGCAACTATTGCATAACTTTTCATTTACTTACTGGAATTCATTAACTAATTAACATTTGTTGTGAGCAACTCACTTTCTTCCCAATATTCTTCAGTTCTTCGCTGTGTTTCTTCAGTTTCCGCTGCTGCTGTTTCTTTAATTTTTCGCGGAACTTTCACGTGTTTTTTTATCAACTTTTATTTTTATTTTAATTTGCTGCATTTTTCTCTACATTTAAACAACAACAAAACAAAAGTTGGAGTCAAGCACAATTAACCTTGTTTTTTTATATTATTCCATTTTTATTCGCTGCTCTCAAATTGCTTCATCTCCGAAGCGCTGTTGTCTTTACCTGACTTTGTAATTAGGTTAATGGATCTCTCTTTCCCCTCTCTTTCGCACTCTCCCTCTTTTTCAATCTCCCTCTCTGTATTCCCCCCCACGCTGATGTTTTGCTGCTGCTGCATTTTTAGCACCCGTTGCTGCTGCAGCTTTAATGGGCTAAAAGGTTTGCAATCTTTTTTAGATAATAACTTAGCAGCTAAACAATTCTAGAATTTATTCACATTTCAAGAACTGTGACTCAAAAATTACTTCTTCTTGCTTGTTTTATTGTTGCGATTTAAAAATCAGGTGTCTCGGCTTCTGAATATAAACATTATTATAAACATTATGTATTTCCTTATATTAAGATAATTTCTCAAAATTCTTGTCGTCTCTGAGATTGGCTCATTTTTACAGACTGGTAGGCAAAAAGAAAATTAATCAAGAATATATTTACAAATATTTATATGCACAACTTTCTTAAATTCCATTTACCCACTTCAGCGTTTCCAAATCAAATGTTTTTCATTCCCTATAATAATATTTTTATCTGTATTCACTTTAAATTTGTATCTACACTATTTTTAAACATAAAGTGTTCCAAAAATATGCTTACAAATTTAACATCTCTATTAATAATATCAAGTACAAACAGTATTAACATGTTGTGCACAACATTATCATTTTTCAATAATTCCCCACACACAACACACAAAATGCGAGTGTCGACAAATGTTTATTTACCTTGTAACATAATCTGGCGGAGCTCAGATCACTTGCAAAGGGTTTCAATCAAAATCAAAAATAAGAATCTCAACAGCAAAATATGTATATAAAAAAAAAGAAGTAGCAGGAAAAACGAAAAGAAAAAAAAGAAAAGAAAACGCAAGTCGGGGAAAAGAAAACATTTGTTTTCTGTCAAATTTGCCTTTAATAATAATAAATATGATATATTTTCCGCCCACCCGCCAAGGAAAATAATAGTCAACAAGTCGACATTGGAAACTGTTGATTAAATTACAACCTTCAAAAAATGTGTGTGTGTGTGTGTGTGTGTGTATGTGGGTGTGTGTATAACAAAGTGGAGAGTGTAAGTGAAATGATTGATCGATGTATGCTTGACAGGGGTTTGTTGTTTGCGACCTGGCAACAAAAAAAAAAAAAAAAAAACAACAAAATAAAAGCGATTTCAATTTTATTTTATTTATTTTGTTCACTTAGTTTTTTTTTGCTGTTTTTTTTTTTTTTGAAATCATTTGAAACATTTCTGGCACAACGGCGCGAACGATTTGAAAATAGCCGCCGACGGCAAGGCTTTGGGGCAAGCGGGGTGTGTGTTGTATCGATGGTGGCTGCATACCACGACGCATTTCAACTCGAACCGCAACGAAATGAAGATGAATTACCCACAAAACTATTCGTCGCTAGGGATACGCGAGCAGATCGCAAGCTGAGTGGAATAGTGAAGAGCAGCAGCATCAGCAGAGGCGTGGTGGATCTCTGTGTGTGGATGCAACGATGCAGCAACAAGCAAAGGCAGGCGGCAGGCAGCAGGCAGCAAATGACAAAATAAGTTTTTGCACACAGTTTGATCAAATGGTCAAAGCACACTATAAAACTGAGACCGACATATCCCAAAACGGATACAGATACAGCTACAAATATCAGCTACAACTCACACAATATGCTTAAATGCGTCTTTGCCAAGAAATGTACGCAAAATACAAAAAAAAAAAAAAAAAACGATATTCAAGAAAACGCATCGCAAAGTTGAACTGCACTGCAAATTCGCAGATAAAGCATTGAGGTAATAAAAATAGCCGTTATATATATATATAGATATAGAAAATGTACGTCTTTCATTCCATCCGTCGACGTCCGACGTACGCTTGATGTATTGACATTCATCAAACTGACTTGAGCACATGCAGATCTATTATAGCCTCAATTGTATGAATCGAAGACTGATAATTGCCAGTGTCAGAAATGGATTTGGCTCTTGGGCAATCGTTGAAAACCAGCAGGAAATCACTTAAATGTAAACACAAACTGCAAATTGAGTTATACGAAATGAAAAATGATTTTTTATTTTAAATTATACAAATTGAATTTTGCAAGTCGGAAATGTGAAACTGATTGCTAATGAATGAATCGAAAATACAATATTAAACTGAACCAATTAAAAATATAAATAATTAAAAATGAATTTTTTTGAGAGCTTGGCAATGTTAAAATGTATTAAATTATGAGCATTTATCTCGAGTCATACAATAGAAAATGCAAACCATTAGAAATCTATATGCAGTTCCCCAGAGACACAGCAGCCTTACATGGTATCAATGACTGATGGACTGACTGACTGACTGACTGACAGTGTGTTTGACTGAGTTTGAGTGAGGCACGTTGGCTCTGTCGCTGTGCCTGTTCCCTGGGCACATGTTGCTGCCCTTCATTTTGATAGGCAAACGCAGAAGGAGCCCGAAAAAACTGTTCAAATGCACAATTTGTATATTTTTTTCAAAATGGCAATTTTTTTTTTGTTTTTTTTTTTTGTTTTTTTGTCAAATTTTGGCTGCGACAGCAACACGAGGCGGCATTTGTTACTCGCAATTAGTTACACTGTACAGACGCAGATGCAAACCGTTCCTGCCCCCCCGTTGGCCCTCCTTGGCGATGACGACGACGGGGAAAATGTGTCGAACGAGAATTGCACATGAAATGCAATTTACAAAATGTTTTCTTCAACGTTTGCAATGCAAAATTTAATTAAAACAGCAGCATCAGCCGCAGCAACAGCAGCAGCCGCAACAACTGCCACAACAACAACAACAACAACAACAATGTATATTAAATGCTGCAGTTGAGTGAGCGACAAGAGCGCCTGTCTTTTGGGGTCTGCTCTCGAGTTCGTCTGGGTTGGGTAACTGTATTTTGGCCAAAGTCTTCTTCTTCTATTTTCTGTTGTTGTTGTCGCGTTTTTGGGCGGCCCAAGTAAAAACATCAAAAAAAAAACCATTCAAGTCAAGTGGCAGCAGGCCAGCCACCCAGACACAAGCCCTACCGCCGCCCCCCTCAACACCCCCAGTCACACCCACCACCCTTGACTACAAATATCATCATTTCTACAAAATAATGAAGCAATGTGTAAGTTGTGTAAACGCATTTTGGCTTTCTTTGCCACACACACAGCAGCATCAATGACATATACACAAATACAATGCCCACTAGTCGCTGCAATCAATCATATATACATATGTATTTATATATATATAGATATAGAGTGGAGCGGTGGCGATTCAAGAAACGTTAAACCTTTTAAGCGAATCCCATTTCGACAGAAGCGAACACATTTTATTGGCATTGCTCATCCGCCACTTGGTAAAATACATATGCAAACTGTCATCTCTTGTTTTGTGGCATAGAATAATAACTAAAAAAGTACTAGCCGATAGAGCTCGACTACGATATACCCTGAACACAGTTGTTCTAATTCTATTGGTAAATTTCCCTTTAAAAAGTTTCATAGTACCCAACTGAAAGTAAATAAAACGAATGACGATCCGAACTGATCCCTAATTGGCTGGCTACAAACACGTGCATACACATACGCACATACAAAAGTACACGCAATCGAACCTAACGGTGTTATTCAGAATAAACACAAAAGCTAATCGACACTAGCACCGATTATCATGCCATCTCTTTCTCTCACATGTGCGTTTCATATTTCTGCACGCAGAAAATACTTGCGGCTGCTGATAGAAATGAGATCAATATTAAATTAAATTTTTGATCATAGCTCGACTGTTTCTTATCTGATATTGATGAAATTTTAATAGTTTATTTATTATATGCATATGTAAAATCGGTTTTTTCAAATTTCAAAACTCTAGCTCTTTAAGTCTCTGGAATCCGCATGTTCAGGGTTAAATCGCCTTGCTTAGCTAATTCTTTGCGTCATGTCAAAATATAAATACCCCTTTTGAATAGCAATGGACTTTTCATATGATCAATCAATCTATTTTTAAGACATCTTCTTCCCATTTAGAGCATATTTCATGTATCAATAGTTCTTGTTTTTAGACAACTTCTTCAACATAATCATGAAACCCCCCTGCCAACTAGGGCATAAGACACACGTCAGAACGAATTGGTCGGCGGTCTCATCAATGACATAAGTACAATATACAGTCATGCAAAAGCACATACCTATATATATATAAATATATATGTACATAAATATATATATATATATCTATCAGTCTATCTATATCATGTGTACTAACCAAAAAGTATCTACAATGTGTATTTGTTTCTGTATCTTTTTGTTTTTGCGCGCCATTTGGCACAAATCTCTTTGGTGCTACTTGGTAACAAATGTCAATTCTCCTACCCGCACCACCCGCACCATAACTAGGCCGGCAGTCAGCAGCAGTAGTTCGTTTCTTATCTAAGTCGGCAATGCTCATTAGTCACAGTATGGGACAGACAGAGGGGGCAGCACGGGCGGGGGCGGTGTGTGTGTGTGGCCGAGGGGGGGCACGCGTGAAGCATTGAAAATTGTCATTAGTTCAACGTTTGATTTGGTTCTATTTTTCTTCTATTTTTTGCAACTCGTGTCGCAGTTGTTGTCCTACTCTCTCTGTCTATCTTGCTCGCTCTCTGTGGGGCATCAAGGAGTGTGTATACGCCTGTGTGTGTGTGTGCCTGTGTGTGTTTGTTGTCAGTGCTTTGCTTTTCAATTAGAAAAGTTCACAGATTGCCGATACTTTTTCTTATAAGCGAGCGGATTTAGATTGTCTTCTACTTTGCCACAGATTGGGATTTATTATGTGGCAGCTTAAGCGACAGCAATCAGTGATGTAGCAAGAGAGAGAGAGAGAGAGAGCATTGTGGCAAAATGCTTAAAAAGGGATTTTAAATTGGTAAATATTTTAGCACTGCAAAAACCATTATTAGAAAAATAATAAAAAGTGTAAATTACATTAGAATGGATGGCGAGAAAAGGTTTAACCCAAGATCCGGCAAATATTTGGCCAGACGTTTTTTATAGCAAGAATAATAAAAAAAAAACAACAAAAACAAGCTTAAAACATGTTAAGAAATTTGGCCATCTAATCAAACACAGCTTTAACCGCAAAGTAAAACACAAGTAAAAAACAACAGCTACACACACACAACAAACACACACACAGAGAGAGTGAAAAGGATGCCCTTTAATCAAAGATAACCAAAAGCAAAGCCTGTTCAAGTAAGAGAAAATTGTTAATGCAAGCGCAACACACTTATCGACACGTGACCCACCAGTAGTATGCCAGCCATGCCACACTTGCCTCTTAACCTCTTCAACTCATTAATATATAAACAATGGCGACCCTTTTGCCCGAAAAGGTCACTCAATTATAGGCCCGGCATAACTTAACCCATTCACCACAGGGTCATCAGCTCCACAAAAGACCAACAGCGAACAACTAACGAAAGCAAGAAAAAGTAGATAAAATAAAAAAAAGAATATTTCGAGCTGGTCTCGACGCGCTGCAGACAAGCCCAAGCCACCCAATCAACCACCCACCATCCACTTAACCCATCCGGCGGCCAACAAGCAAACCACAGTCAAACCCAACAACAGCCACAAATCCATCCATCTTTTCAACAAAGTTGCCGGCTGAAATATATAATAATTTTTTGTATATTTTTTTTTATTGTTGTTTGCTGTTGATTTGTGTTTTCGTCATTTTGATGTCAGTTCACTTGACGGACGCCCAGAAGCACAACTAGCCGTCGAAGAAGCGTCCAGTGAATACACTGACAGAAAAAACGCACTACTTAAAATTCATTTAAGGTATTCATTTATAACTAATTTTAAATTTGAGTTGTCCATAAACTCTATTTTTTATAATTTTATTTAGATTAATTGAGGAACACGCTACTCTCAAAAATTAATTAAATCAAAGTAAACAAAATTTTTAATTTAAATTAGTTTAATTCAATTTTTTGTTGGGTGTATTTTTTGTGTCGACTGGTTGATATTTAATGAATAAATAAATAAATTCTTCGCATAATTGAAAAATCTTTTGCAAAGCCGACTTATTTTATGCAGACACTCGGATTAATTTAAGAGCTTTGCCAGTTAAAATATAATAAATAAATTAAATAAAAAAAAAAATACTTATTCCAAGCATTTTATACAAATTTCGCATTAATAATATTAACAAAACCATCGAGAATCAATTAGAGAACAGTAATTTTCCAACAAGAAATATTTGCTTCAATTTGTAAGTGATTTCTGCTTAATTTGAGTACAAATTTGTTGAACATTTTTTCGCCACTGTATTGTTTGTTGAGCTCTTTACGGACAACAGGCCTAAGGCAACCCGTTGATCACTTATGACAACAGTCCACTATACCTCTCTCTCTCTCGCTCTCTATTAAACTGTTGCTATCTCTTTCTATTTGCCGTCTACTCTTGTAATTTATGTGGAAAGTTCTGTTTGTGGCGCACGGCGCAACATAAAACAATTTTCATTTTCATTTCGTACATATTCCTCACATGTCTACCTCGCCGCATCCCTCTTCCATCCAGCTTGTAGGCATTTTCTTTACGCCTCGCTTTTCATGTGAAAATCTTTACTAATTCGTCTGCTGTTTGCTTTTATTTCTGTTCTCGTCTGTATATTTTTATATACACATAATTTTGATATTTATGGAAAATGCTTTTAAAATACAAACAGGCGTCATTTCGATTTGGCTGTGGTGTGTGTAAATTGATTTGCTACGTAAGAAGAATGTGCAAGATATACAAAATACTATAATTAAGCCACAAATCGTTTAATTAAATTAAACTAAGCGAACTACACATAAATTATAAATGCACAAAGACTTGAGACTTGAGGGGAAACGGTGGAAAAACAAGGAAAATTATAGTGAAAAGCCACCGCAACAAATCTACACAAATTTTCACACAATCTGTGACTTTCATGTGTTGTGGCCGGAAGAGTTGGAAATGCTAACCGAGCGAGCAGCACGAAGGTCGAAGGAGAGGGCGGGGGCGGGGTTACGTGACCTCCGGTGGCCAAAACGTAAGAGTCGACGGCACAATTGAAATTTAGCTGTGAGATATATATTTTCTCTTGAATGAATTATTGTTGTTGCCACTGCTGCTGCTGGTGGTGCTGCTGCTGCTGTTGAACTCGAACTCGAAGGTATTTCAATATCTTTGTAGCAACAAGATAAATTTTCTTTTCCTTTTTCTATTTATTTTTATATATTTTCCTTTCGTTGGCATTACTACGTCAATGCGTGAAATATGTGGTCTATTTCGTTGACAATTGGCAGAAATATGAAAAGCGAGCATGGAACAAAACTAATCATATACGTAATTGAACCACCTCAAGCAACTTGTTTTTGAAGAAAACACATTTTTGACAGAATTTTTCGGCGTTAAGCATTATGTTCAAGTGTCTTATATAAATCTTGGGCACGTGTCTTGCCACAAACTAAAAGATTTATTTGTAGGCATATTTGTTTAGACTGCAAAACATATAAATTACCGCATTTTTTTGTATTGAAATTGAGAATTGGAAGCGAAATTTAACATTTGCTGTTAACAAATAGCAAAAGAGGTTTGAAAACAATTCAATAAAATACTACAAATATTTCGACATATATCTAATAAAATTATTTCAACGTCTGGATATAAATATTGCATTTATTTATAACGTTTCAATATGCATTTTGCTTTCTATACTTTGGCTACAACGCTTAACTACAGAAGCCCAACATAAATACACTTTTAGCCTGTTATGGTCTTATAATCTAGGCCCATTGCCAATTTCTAAATATAGTAGAGCAATATATATATGTTATTTTATGGATATGTAAGCAACTATTTGTGGCAATTGAAATGCATTTAGTTAAATTAATAGGTTGAGTTGAAATTTAATATATACTTTATAAGTGTTTTTTAGCCATTTCGTAAATCGTCTATATTATTGCTTTTACAAATTCCCGTAATACACACAGATTAATTTAATGTCTCTGTAATCTGTTCGTGTCTCGTTAAACATCCATTTCAGAAAGCCCCCTTTGGAATATCTGCATTTAATGCGTTGCTTTCTTTATTTTAAAGTTGATCATCTGCATTGCCCACTTGGCAACTTAAACAACCACTAAACCACACACTTGTCAGCGAGCATGGCCATAAAGACGCACTCCGCCGCCCCACACACACCGCAAACACACCCAACGCACACACCACGCACTTTCCGGCCAAGATGCGAGCGCTGAAAATACATTTTGGCCGAGACAAGACTGAAGAAAAACTACCAGGAAAAAGAAAGATAAAGAAAATTACTTCATGCTGCTGTGCTGTGTAATGAAAATTTATAACAAAAGCAATTGCAGCGCTATAAAAAATTACATTTAGAGCCTGCTGAGCACCCCACCCTCCAAATCATGGTAATAATCAACACCACCTGCCACAATGGACACGTTGGTCTGCGGACTATGCAAACAAAACAGCAACAGTTTCCTTCAGTTTCTTGCTTCGCCTACCACCAAAATTTAATGGCCTAAAAGTGGAAAACGCTTGCTGGCCCCCAGGTGCCCCAGGAATTTTGGGGTTGGGCCGAAGAATACCTAACGAGTGCCTCGAGAGGCGACCACACTAAGCGCAATAAGTAGTCAGAGCTACACTGGGAAATAACAAGAAGTTAGTTGATTAATAAATTAGGAGATATTAGCAGATTGTTTTTTATAAAAATTATTAATGATAAGTCATGGTTCTTAACAATATTTTATTGCTATCGTTTAATAATTTTTTTTATATTCATATCCAGACGAAAAACTCTCAAATTTTCTGCTACTCATACTTCAACTCAACGCAAATTTTATTTTTCTCTCAGTGCACTTATTGCTTCACAAATATTTACATTTGTAGGGCAGTCACTAAATTGGGTGCACACAAAACTCTACTGAAACTGAAAAGCCCTGAAAAGAGAGCAAACTTTAAAATGTGTTAATCATCAAATGGAAAGAAGCAGACTGAGGAGAGTGAGAGCAAAGTGCAGACAGCAATACACCACCCAAATAAAAAAAAAAAACACCACCACAAACAGCAGCCAAAAACAAACAGTGAAACACCTGAGAACCGTTAACTCAACTCGACACGATGTGCATTAAATATTTGTCAGCAGTTTACCGCAAAGCTTTGCACAACTTCAACTTCACCACTGCCCCATTCACACCAGCACCCACACCAGGCAATTACCTCTTCCCCCTTTCATACCTAGCAGCACCCGTCAGCGTACTACAAATTAACACATGTCTCTGTTTGTACTGTTTTTTTATTTTTATTTGCTTTTGTTTTTATTTTTGTTTAACTCTTGCTTTTGCTTTCTTTTTGCAATATTGTTGAAGCTGTTGTCGTTGACTTTGTTGCTGCTGTTGTTGTTGTATTTATTAGTATCTGTTGTCTGTTTGTCTCTTTTGCTATTGTTTTTGATCAATGTTTTAACTCGATTATGCCGCTAAGAAGTAATAATTTATATTGAAGAATATTTTTTATTATGTAGTTGGAGCAAAAACATGTATTCTAAATGCGTTCAGATTATATTCAAAATTTAAGGCTACTTTCTGCTGATAAGGAATAAATATACTTTAAATAACTTACTTTTTTTTTGTTTGTTATTTACAAAGATATTCCAAAAGCTATTTGGCCTAACAAGCTAATCAATTGCATTCTTTGTTTAGAGAGCATTCCACGGAATCCATTTACACCCCTTTCCCCGCACCAACACACACCACCGCAAACTGAAATATTTAACACAACTATTTGAACCATTCCACTTTAGTACAGACTGAGAACATTTCATAGACGACTCTTAGCCAGGCCCACATATTTGGCATAAGCACAAATACATGCATATCTTTATATATATATATATTTAGATTATTGTTTTCATAGGTGTTGGCTCTGCGTGCCACTCGCAGCGCTGTTGTTGTGAAATATGCTCTGATAGCACACATTGTGAAGCAGTCGCACAATTTACATTTATTTTACAATGCACAGCAGAAAAAAAAAATATAATTTAATTACGGTTTGCTTCTTAACGGTGTGAACGAACTGTCAAACGTTTCTGGCAAAAGTGCGCTAGATAAATATATATCTATATATATCAATATATGCATATATATATATATATTTTGTGCATGGTAACGTTTATCTGTTTTATCTGCATAAATGGCGAACACGCCAAAAAAAAAGATTCAAAATGTTGCACTTGCAACGAACCGACGGCGATATACTCTGTGCGTAAGTCTGCCGAGTAACTGATCTATTAATTAATAAATTCCGAATTATTACTAAATGTAGTTTGAAAATATAAATGTTCTTTGGGGTTGGTTACTGGCTTCTCCTTTGAAAAAGGTGCCTTTCCAAGACTATGAAAGATATATACATGTATCGCTATATACATACATACAATTGTGCCGATCTTTAAGGAACTTTCCCAGCAGTTAAAGTGCCTACTTGGTTGACTACAGCTTTCACTTTGTTTTGATATCGATTTACTATATGAAAGAGTTTGATTTGAATCCAATCTTATCCGTTCATATATATATATATATATATATATATTTTTTTTTTAATTACCAAGAATCTAAGCCTATATACTCTATCAGCTTCAGTATCAGTGTATACAAAAACCAATTGTTATGGTTCGCTGCTTTAAATGCAATCAGCAATGCCAAATGGGGTTAACGTTACAGTTATTATATAGGTATATATACATATATATATATATATATATATAAAATAGTATGGCATATCGCAAAGTATTTAAACATATGTCTGATATTTTTGTCAGTAGAAAACGTGAGTTTCAACAAATTCAACAATCGCTTCCGGTTTAAATACGCATTCCCAAAGCACCTGCCAACAATTGATAAAGACGACAAAATAAAATGCCACAGCTTGAAATTGTTTAGCCAAATATCTCAGAACTTAACTATATTCATATTTCATAGAGAGAAAGAGAGGGGGCTATAAATAATTTACTGTCTTTTCGTTGATGTGGCAGGTTCATTGGATTTCATTCAATTTTGAAGGATGGAAATTAATGATTGATTGAGTGAATAGCATAGGATTTTCTAAAGACATTTATTATTTATTTATAATCTCAAGTAAGATGTAAACAGATGTTTTTGTCGATTAGCTGTACAAGCTTGAGAAAGGTGCACTTTAAAAACATTTCAAAAAACAACACCAAGTTTTCCCCACCTCCAATGGAAGTCAAGTTGATTGCCTGAGTTTGAAAGAATTATGAATTTATATCATCTCCACACGGATTAACGTTTCCAGCTCTTGAAATATATATATGAAATTAAATATGAAAGGCAGGTCTGAATTCAATAATTAATGTATTGAATGCAACTCTTTTGAATACCACTCAATTAAGCCACAAATTGCAGAAAAATTCAGTGAGTCCATTAAAAGCATATAAAACCGTATTCATAATTTATGAAAAAGTACTTAAATACATATTTTTTACAACATACCAAAAATGAATTAATAAACATCAAGCGACAGCATTGAAAAACTTACCTATAAAGAGAAAAAAGAGTAAAGAAAATTAGTATAAATGGTATATATTATTTTTGGCTTAAATTGTTGTTAAAAATGTTAAACATTTAAAGCGTATTTAAGTTTATTAGTGCTTCAATCAGTGTTCAACTAATTGAAATATTACTAAATCCCATTATAAAGTCTGACAAAAAATATTTTAAAAAACAAAACAAATAATTAAAATTAACACTAAATTAAAAAAAAAAAACCCTTCCCGTTGACCTCAAGAGGTAATCAACTTTTTATATTTAGTTCAACATTTGGATTAAAATAATTTATGTGTGGCATATTTGAAGAATTTATGTATGAATGTGTCTATATGTGCGTGTGTGTGTGTGCTTTTCAATCGCTGATGACATTAATAACTTGATTAAGTAAGCGTCCATCTGACTTGCATTTCCAATCTCTCTCCCCCCTCAACACATGCCCTATCAACTGTAATTAATTGCATTCGCTATGGATTGCAATTGCAGCCAGACCAAAAATAAGTCCATGCGAAAAAAAATAATATCCACCTTTATATAAATCAATGTTTTTTTTTTTCATTTTTTTTGCACTGGCCATGAACAATATTTTTTCTGCCAATGCAGCACTAAAAATTAAAATAAAATGCTAACAAAAAAGGAAAAAAGGAAATGCAAAGAATATTGCATTAAAATTAAAATAATAAAAAAACCAAATGTGTATGAAAAACGCTTTGACTGGAAGAGGGAGTTGATCTTGTTTTTTTTTTTTAATATATTGCTACGGAAAAAATAAAAAGAACACTAAACCGATATTTTTTAAATTATATAAGTTTATTATTTTTTTTAGGCTATTGTTATTTTAATATATTATAATATAATATTTTTTTTTTCAATTATGACACCCAGCTTATCCAGATTTTCAACTACAGGGTATGAAAATTAAGCATGGCGCTTTCCACGTGTTCGCTTCTGAGTTTACATATTTATATATATATAAGATATATATACATATTTATATATATAAGATATATTATATGTATCTCTGTATGTATGTAAACAGTTTATTGACTTTTAATTTAATGCCGCTGCAGCAAAAATGAAGCACAAGAAGACAAAGGCATAAATTTGATAATTCAATTTTGCAAAAGGCAAAAGTTGACAAATGTAAATTGAATTTTGATTTGCTTCTCGCAAACTGTAATTTGTAATTGTAATCTTGCAACAATTAAATTAAATAATTGTGTAGCAAGTATTAATTATGAAATTGCCTTTAGGGAAAACTGCTCAGTATTTTAATTGAATTTACCGTAGATATATTTAAAATTTTTGTGTGACATTTCTATCTTTCAATTAATTTGCGGTTAGTTTATTTATTTCAAATATGGATTTTCATGCAAATGGATTTGCAGCGCAATTCAATAAACGAGTAAAACCCAATATATTTATATATATATATATAATATATATATTTTGCAAGCAAAATTCGGTTCGATTCGAATTGGGTCAATACATTTAAAAAGCAGGCAGCCAAAAATCGAGGAAATAAAAAACGTGCAACTCGATTCGAAACAAAGCAACAACAAAAACGTTGCCAAATAAAAATGCAAGAATCCAAAAAAAAAAATCACATTGTTTGAGGAATGAAATGTGGAGGGAAGAAAGTAAAGAAGGAAAATACGAAGCAAAGGGGATACCGCAAAACGGGTGCAGCAGATGCGAATGCCAGCAGCAACAAGACAAACAGAGGGAGTAAAAGAGAGAGACAGTAGTAAAGGGAGACAGAAGAATATGAGGGAACACATAACTTAACCCCATAAGTATTCCAGTTTGTGGAATTCGCTATTTAAGATTCTGTAGTCTTTAATGGAATATAAATGTTATTGCTAATTGAAAATTATGTTATTTGAGTATCTTTGTGTTATAAGTGCAATTTGGAATATTTATTCAACATATTCGAGCTAAAAGATATAAAACTCAAGTTTCGCACTCTCAATTCACATTGCAAAACTACAACAACAAAATATTCTTGAAGAAAAACAATTTAATTTTCACAGCTTGGGCAGTTAACGGGTTAAGCGCTGCGTCAGGCCATATTGCATTTCATTGGCATTTTTCGCAAAAGCGCAGCTCCAAAAACATGTTTATATGCACACGCACGCACTTACACACACGCAAACACACATACGTACAGCAGGCGCAGACACAGTCGTTTTATAAATAAAGCCCCGGCACCGTTAGCAACATCAAAAATAAAGACAGCAAAAAAGAACCAACAAAGAATCGTTTGCCGTAAGAAAGAAGAAGAAGAAGCAGAAGCAACAGCAGTGCCAACAGTACCGAAAAAAATGAATAAAACCGTAAACGGCATTGTTGCTGCTATTGCCAAAATGCAGTCACCGTCGCCGCTGCCATCGCCGTTACCGTCGCCGTTGCCTTCATGCACATGGCACAGTCTTCAAAGCCTGCACTATGCTGCACTCTGCGCTCACGCGTCGAGTTGAGCGCAGTTTTGCTTTTCTGAGAGAGTTGACGCGCTGCATTAACGAATGATGCGATGCGACGCCGCAGCCGGCTCTCAGTCTCTGCTTCTTGTTGTTTGTTGACAATTGTTGCTGCTGCTTTTTATCTTTTGAACTTCGCACGATCCCACACACACACACACACACACACACAAATACACACAAAACACTCACATTTAATTATATTTAGCGCATTTTCGCTGTTTACTGTTGTTATTACTACTTTTTTTTTAGTAGGTCAGCGAAATTGTATTTCATGTGCTGCTGCTGTGGCGTCAGCATCGCAGTCGCAGTCGCAGTCGCTGCGGTCAGTCGCTGCAGCTGCGCAAAACTGGATTTCAAAAGCAGCAACAACAACAACGAGAGGATTGCATTGAAGGTAAACCGGCGCATAAAAACCGAAGAAGAAGCAGAGACAGAAAACTGCATTAATTTTTATTTGTGATTTGAAGTTGTTGCATTCGCAAAACCAAAAAAAAAAACGAAACGGCTAAAAAACGTGTTTCGAACTGCAGCGCAGAATACACAACGAGCAAAAGCAAGCAACAATAAGAAAAAAATAAATGTTCAAGAAAAATTTCCATAAAAAGAGCGTAAAATAGCGCTCCGAAGAAGTCGACCACAAAGTTCAAGCACCTGCCCAAAAAAAACCTACAACATATATATGTATAACAAAAATAAAAAAAAGGCAACGAGCGTACGTAGAATAAAGAAACAAATGTGCAAATCAACAGCGAGCAAAAATGCGGCTACCAAAACAATTCCATATATTTTATCTACGTACTTAACTGAGAAATGCCGCTACAACTGCGACGCTAACGCTGACGGCAACGTTTGCGGCGCTGCCGGTGGCGTATGAGTAATTGGGTAATTACAATCGACAGCACGGCACGCAGCAGTACCGGCAGCAGAGAAAACAAAAACCAACTCCACCTTTACTATACACACACCCCACAAGAAAATAAAAGACAATAACAAATGCAGGGCCTATAAATAGCAGTGCGAAGAACGCAGCAATATATGTTGTTATTATTATTCGTAAGAGATCCAAAGCAATTAAAAGTTATGATAAACAAATTGTTGCTCCATTGCCGCACGCACGCAACACCAAAGAGAGCGACAGAAAATGAGAGAGCTGACGAGTGAGTGAGCGTGTCAAAGCTCCCGCTAGAGAGCCAACACGCGCAAATAAAGAGAGCGAACACTATAAAGAGAGTGAGAGAGCGAAAGAGCGATCGTGAGCGTAAGCATAGAAAGCCAAGCGAGCGTGGCGAAAGAAAGCAGCAAGCACATTCGAACGAAAATCATTCTGCCAGTGACGAATTATGCAAAGGGGCATGACTTGAAGCTGCGACGTCAGCGTCGCTGTCAACGCTGCTGCTGCTTCTGCTGCTGTCAAGCGATGAGTCAAAATTGACTAAAATTGCGCGCCAAAAATAATTTTTGGCATTAACAAATTGCTTAGCAATGCAATACCAATTGTAATAGTCATTCAAGAAAGTTAAAGGGGCGTGGGGCTGGGGGTGGCAGGGGATTAATTGTCCTTGAAGAAATGACTGAAATAAACTACAAAGAGCAAATAAATTAAATGCATTTCTAAAATACAAATCACGTGAAATACAAATTATTCTAATTTTAAAATTTGTTTTCAATTTCAAAGAAGCAAAATTAGCTGAATTTTTACAAAATTTAAATACAGTAAATAATTAAAGAAACACTAAGAATATTTTATTTTTTGAAGGGTATCAAATGCACCATTAGAAAAGTATCTAAAAAATAGTTTGTGGTTCACGGGAAAAATGAACTTTGCAGACTAAAATTCAAGCCGGAACTGGTAGCACAATTTAACGTTTGTTTAAGAACCAGTTACAGAAATCGATTATCAACATATATTGGAACTAATCAAGTAGAGTTTATAACTGAAGCTTTGTAATTTAGTGGCTAAAACTGAAGGATTATATTTAAGAGGGTATACCTGAACTATATAAAGTAGAATTTAGTTTAGTTGGCTTACTTTAACCAACATATTCTGTTAAATTTATAGCCACTTTAATTAAAATTCTCTTTGACACATTAACTTCAAGTTGTATTTGTATCTTTTAGTTATTTGTATCTTTTTCACTCTTGGTCTCAACACATTCTTGGCATATAACTTAAAATGACGACTTCTTGCATACATTGGACAGCATACACACTCACACACACGCACACACACACAGATAGAGATAGACATTCTGAAATGTATCTACCAGATACACAAGCTAAAAATCTACAGATACTTTTGCTACTTACTTACCTGTAACGTGTGCAATTGCCAACTAGAACAACACGTTCACCTGTGACAAAAAGCGCACGAACAGGTAAATAAAAGGTAGACCAAGATAGATAGGTAGAAAGAGAGAGATAGAGACAGGGATAGAGCAGAGGGGTGAGAGGTGAGGCTGGCAAAATAGTGCTTCAAAGGGGGGGTTTGGGGAGGTGATTACGATAAAGTAAAAACGTGTTTTATATTGCAACCATCGCAACAGCATTCGCAGCAGCAGCAGCAGCAGCAGCAGCAGCAGCAGAGTTTTTTACGCTATTTATCGAGCTGTCCCCACCGTACACACCTGCCCCTGCCATTGCCAGACACAGTCCACATCCCCCCCCACCACTCTCTTTTTATATCTCTCTTTAACTGAGCAGAAAACGTGCTTTTTAGAATGGCATACCACAGCCAACTGGAAATTGTATCTAATTAGTCTACCGGTCTACAACAACAACAACAACAAATAGTGAAAAAATGTGCCCTGCCCCTCCCCCCCCCCCAGCAACAGCCACTGTTTAGCAGTTGCCACTAGTGCCCCCGATTTTGTTTTCTTTTTATTCGAAGGGGAGAGAGGATTAAAAATTTGTACGCCCCCATTTAACGTTTGCCGCACACAGTTCTCTATGCTGGGGCAAGCAGCAGTCAGAAGGCAACCAAGCCAATAAATAAATTTCAAATGAGAATGCGACAACAGTTTATAGTCTCATAAACATTTTCACACCCACAACAGCAGCAGCAACAACAACAACAACAAGCACAACAAAAACAGGTTGTCAAACTTGTCACAGCAAAATGGCATTCGAAAATTGTTTTGTCTTCCAAAATTATGTTCACCAATTATGCAGTTTTACAAGTTTCTGTTGTCGCTGCTAAATTATTTATTTATATTTAATGTGCACTTGATTATTTTAATAGTCTTGTTAGCGTCACAACTAATTTCAACAAATCTAATTTAAGTATTAATAAATCATTTATGCCTTTGTTGAGTTCATTTTACAACTATTTAATTGGCTTTTTATTTATTTTTGAATAATAATAGGTTTATATTCTGAATATATATAATATATTTCATTGACAATTATAGCTTGCAGTCTAAATTAAACTAATTTAATTTGTAGAATATTTTTTACCATATTTGTCAGTTCATTTTTAAGCAGATTAAATGTTGATTATTTAGTTATTATTTATTAAATATATCACACATGATTATAAAGTCTAAGCAATGTATTATTTATGCTTAATAAATTCATTATTGATAGACTTTTCTACCATTTCATATACATTCTTGATCAGCATCTTTAGCCTCTTTGCTAACTTGACCCTCAGTTTTTGATAAAACTTGGCATATTTATTTATTTTTTGCTGCAGTCAGAATCGGCTCAGTATATTATATGATTGTCATCGGTACAATCGGGCAGTTTTAAAATTTATGTAACTTAATGTTGTCAATTTATCTCTGATTTTTACCTGCTTAAACATATGTTAAATTTCTTACTTATTCTTCATCTTTAAGCCAAGAACACAACTACCAAAAAGAGAAAAAGATAATTTTCTATGCACTTCTCGCTTTTTCACACTTTCACACATGTTCTCTCTCTCTCTCTCTATTTAAATATCTCTCTGGTGATTCCTGTGCATTGAGCAATAAGTTGAGGCATTATTTGTGGAGATCGTTTTGTTGGCAGCCTGGTTGCTTAAGGCCATGTTCATTAACGTGACGACTCCACTTAGACACACGCAATTGCTGCAGCATGCTCTGCAGATACAATAAAACACACACAGACACACACACAGAAACACACACATGTACACCTTACACACACACATACAATTTACACACACACACACATACACTTTACACACATTACAATTGACTAACGTCAAAGCGAGCATTAAAACGGCCAAGCGCAAAGACAGAAAAAAATAAGCCCAAAAACCGGGCATAAAATTAAGTGAGCGAAGCAGAAAGGGGGGAGGTGTGGGGCGCCCACAAAACACGTCACTTGACGACGCTCAAGTTCAATAACCTGGCCAACAGTTACACTCGCACACACACACACACACACACACACACACACACACACAGACGCAGACAATTACCAAATAATGTGCCACAAGCACATGTAGCCAAAAACGCCGGCAAGGAAAACCAAAAACCAAAAACCGAAAACAACAACAATAAAATCTCAACTGAAACTGAACAAAAAAATAAATAAATTGAAGAGGAAAAAGAAGCAGGAGAAGAAAAAAAAAATAAAGTAAATTGAAACGGAATATGCGACGATTGCTTGCTTGCTTACATAACAGCAAATAATGTTAAAGCAGCGGTAAAGCAAAGCACAAAGAATGAGACGGGGCGCGCGAGAGGGAGACGGAAGAGAGCGAGAGGCAAATCGAGCGGAGAGAAGTAAGCACAAATAATGGAAAACAACAAGAAAACAACACAAAACGAACGCAATCCAAATTACATTCGAAAAGGGGCAAAGCCAAAATCACAAAAACAAATCTGAAAATATAAAAAAAAAACAACAACTGAAAAAGTGATCTGAATTTGATTTTGTACAAACACAGATACAGATAAAGCAACAGCTACAGATACAAATACTGAGAGTTACTCACAGATTGTTTTGGCATTTGGAAATTGTGCAAGATAATTGTGTGTTTTTTATTTAGATGTTAAGGAAGTGAAACGCTTTAAGCCAAAAACCTAGCTGACAGAAACAGCGTAAATCACTTTAATACAAACAAAAATTAATGGCAAATTACAAAAGAATCTTACAAATCAAAATGTATATTACAGATACAAAAGTATCTTCAAATCAATAAAGTGGAAAATTACAATTAAAATGAACTTGGTAACAAAAGTGTTTTCATGTTAACAAAAATGGCATCTTACAGTTTCAAAAGTATCTTACACATATGAAAGTAACTCAAGTGAAAACGTCGCAAATTACAAACTATCAAACTGCTACAAAAGTAGCACAAAATGGGCTCAAAATGCAACTAAATGCAACATATAAGACAAAAAAAAGTATCTGACAGCTGCACAAGCTTTATTTTAACAACGGAGATTTGGCTGCACTTGACAATGCTGAACTTTACCTAATATGTGGCTGCAGTTGTTGCAGTAGCTAACAGATGCAAAAGTTTTCTTTGCGACTAAGGTGTGGCATAAAAGTTCGTGATTAGACCGCCTCCCTGGGGGGGGGGGGGGTTGCCTGAGTTGCTAAAGTAGCTCATTGTTGCAAGTGTTGCCAAGACAGTTTAAACACACATACAAAAACTTGCCAGCTAAAAACGTGTTGGCCAAAAATTTCATTAGAAATGTGTAATTAAAAATTTAACGCAGCTAATCAAATTGTACGAAAAGATGCCGCTTGGCTTAAATAAACTAGAAAATACTTTCTGAGAACTGTAGAACTCTCAACATTCAAACCAAACTTTTTGCAACGCCCACCCAACCCACCGCCAAGAAAGCGGCTTCTCTTATTAACTGGATATATTTCATGGTATTTTACTCACGAAGTTCATTTCGACATAGGCAAAAATATTAGAATTCTTTGAGCGTAGCCGCAAAACAACAACCGAAACAGAAATGAAGTCAAATAAAGAAAGCCAAGTAGAAGAAGAAAATGTGGCACGGCCAATAATCATAATAATAATAAAAACAAAAACACATGAACCCGAAAAATGCTGTAATGGCTCAAAGTGAATATAAACTAGGCAAGACGAAGAAGGCATTGGCTAGAAGCAAGGCAAGGAAAAGGCAACGAAATAAGCATGGCAAATGAAAAACTAATTGTAGCGTAGCGAATTAGGCAAGCATCAAAGTTGGGCAGCAAAAGGAAAGAGAAGGAGGAGGAGAAGAGAGAGAGAACCATGACGACAACCAAAATAAGACAATAACACACAAAAAAAAAAGTACATTTCTATGCAAGTCACGGCTTATCCACAGAGCTAACCCCCACTTCCCCAGCACAGAACACCCCCACCACTTCTTAACACACTCGCTTGTTTCAAAACAAGTGATGCAGCGACAAGTAGTGCGGCGAAGGGGAGCAGGAGGAAGCGACGACTGTGTGCGTAGCATATTGAAATCAAAAGGCAAAGAGACAAGAGAAAAGAGTCATTCAGTCCGTCTGCATATGCAGAAGGCGCGGCAGGTAATAGAAAAACCGTTAGCATTCGCTCGTAATTGGCATTTAAAAGTATGTCGCACACCAAAAAAACAAAAAACAAAATCGAAAAACGAAAGAAGAGAACGGAAAAGAGAAAAGAGAGAGAGAGAGACGGGGAAAAGAAACCAATAAGCCATGCATGTGAATGGCATAAAATGGACATGAAGGTGTCAAGGCAGCCAATAGGGGCAAATAGCTGGGGCGGAAAATGTAAATGGAACAGCATACGAGGGTTGGGGGTAGTGTTTAACTAATGGTTACCTCAAGGAGGGAGGGGTGCAAAGAACAGTAGTCAAATATTGAAAAATACTCTTAAGTGAGTGAACTTCATAAGCAAAAAGTAAAAAGAACTCGACTATGAAATACCCTGATGCAGGCAAATAAAATAATTGCTGACTTTATTTTATTAAAATGTATATAATAAATTTCAGTTAACAAAAGGTCGATTTCTTTTGAGATTAGTAATATAATAATAATAATAATAATAACATAATAAATGGGCATCATATCATATCATATATAATTGTGGTTTTTATTGATAACGTCAAGCAATAAATATCGATATTCGGAAAACGAGCGCATTTATCGCTAAACTAAAATAAATTTATCTTATGGATTCTACTGTTTGTTACATACAATTGCACAAATTCAGAGCAATATTATTAGTAAGAACTTGAATTCCTCATAATATACTTAATTGTCAAATACTGCTTAAGAAACTATACTAAAACTACGCTTTAATTATTTGATTAAAGTGTAATAAAGTTAATGATACAAATCTGGTATTTAATTAAATGCTGAGTCATCTCATCTTTAACTAGTTAAACTTATATGCCGCACAAATGACATAATCAAAAGGTATTCATATTTATTCATATGTCCAACACTCATCAGTCAAGCTCAGCTGAAACAAACACACAATCAAAAGTTACATTTAGCAAAAATGGATGCAATTTAATGCATCTGAACTTGATTTGTCTGTCGGCCAGTCCGATCTGATTATCTGTCTAAACTTGAACAAAATGATGATTGCAATGCTTGAGAAAGAGAGAGAGAGAGAGTGAACGAGCGAGAGAGAAGGAGAGGTGATTTTTGCATATGAATTTAAGCACTCATCAAAGCATAATTCAAGCAGTTGCAAGCTGACTTCTTGCAACTACACTTACCACAAACATACACACACTCTCTATCTCTCTCTCCCTTTGTCTGTCTCTGTCTCGCTATCTCAGTTGGTCTGCTGTAGAAATTATTGCTTCATTAATGCAAGCAAGTCGACCTCGTTCAACTTGTTCCATTTCACAAGCAATTCGCCAGCATCTCAAATCCGAAGCTTTTTGCACACTTTCCATTTGAACATATTTCCATGACAGTTGCAACTACAGCGTTGTTGCAAGCGCGAAAAAAACAAAATACATACATATTTGAACAAGTGTGTATATATTTGCCACATGAGATGAGATGGCAAAATGCGACAATACGCCATATATCAAATTATATAAAAGTCGTGTACTTAAAAACCAAAAACAAAAACAAAAAAAAAATACACACACAAAACTACACATCCGACCTTCGAGAGAGAACCCAGCATGACATCCGGGCCAAATACATATATATCTATATTGTATCTGACTCGACGTGTGTGCATGTATGCGTACGTGTGTGTGTGTGTGTGTGTGTGTTGTATGTAAGCCTGCGTATTTGCCTTGTAAGTAAATGACAAGAAAAATATAAAATACAACAAGAAAAAAACAGCAGAAGATATATGTAAGAAAAAAGAACAAAGCATAAAGAAAGCAAGCGTCATAGGGCAGTGCGTGGAGGAAGGGTGTAGTCAGGGCAGAGGAGAGGTGGAAGCAGTGCATAACACAGCGCGACATAAATTGAACTGTTTTTTTTTTTTGGTTTTTTTTTTTGCTGGAACTTGTCGCGAACACAAAACGAAAGACAATTTGAACAAGCAGCAAAAGTTGAGTGCACAGAACGACAGAGCGAGAGTGAGAGTGGGGGAGGGGGTACTAAGAGAGGAAGTTGACAGACATAAGAGAGTTATCCCTCCACGCTCGCTCTCTTACCACCCACCGTTCGCTTGATCAGTTGTGCGTCGCACTTGAGACACGAATCATAATTTGTTGTAATTGAAGTTTAAATCGTCATTTCCAGCCGCCCGCAACGGAAAACCGGGAAAACTTGGCAGCTGCCTATATATTTTTGTGTGTGTTTGATTATTGGCCTGCTTCGAACAAAGGCTTGGAATTTTGAGAGTAAAGAGTAAATGAAAGGGAAATAAGAACAATTTTTGATGACACACAAAAAAGAGCGCAAAATGATTGATAATTTAAATTAGAAATTTAAGATTATAATAAAATTGTGTCAACTTTACCAATTGAAATTTAGAAACTGAATCGAAATTGAACATTTTTTTTTATTTTTATTCATTTCTGATTTGCACCTCAAAAGCAACAACAACAAAAGCAGCAAAGAACTTACTTAAAATTCAAGCAGAATTTTCTGTCAACAACATAAATAAAAAAAAAAAAAAACTTAAGCAAACAAAAACAATTTAACAATTTCTACGCTGCGTGTCTAATAATTTTGTGGGTCAAATTTCAATAATATAACTATTCTTAGCTGCAGCTGTGCATATGAATATTGCTGACCGAAATATGAATGAAAATTAATATTGTTAACAAGAAAAAAAGAAGTCTACAATTTGTTGACCAATATGGAAAGCAGCAGCTGGTCATTTTGTATGCCAGTCAGGCATGAAATTCATTTGCCTTGTGCCACAAGTGTGACTAACACTCACAAGAAGAAAATGCAATCAGAGACAACAGCAAAAAATAAATACAACAAGAGAAAACACAACAATCAGTTTGCCATTTCTACAATTGGCAACAAAAGTAGTTCATTTTGATTTTTTGTTTGTTGTTGCCACAACGAAATCACAACACAAAACAAGACACAAATTACATGCAACTTTAACTGGCCAACACTTTCATTATATGCCACACAGACACACCCCTTTTCTTCTTACCACCCACACAATCAATATCAATATTTGGCGCAATTCCTCCACTTGGCTCAGAACTTGGCCTTAACACAAAAGGGGGTTGAAACTTTTGGACTAACTTCGCTTTTACTTGAGCCCACAAAATCTGCTGAGTTGTCAACTTAAGCTATTTTGCCAAATCATTCATAACTAAGCCGACACGGCAGATGAACACCCTTTATCATTATCATCATTATCATCATTAGCATTATCATCATTAGCATTAGCAGCAACAGAAGCAAATTTCAATTAGTTCAATTACAACTGCTAAAAGGGTGCAATTCACATAAATACATAATATGTACATATACACATACATATACATACACATATACATATACATATACATATACATATATATATATATATATATATATATAAATATATATATATAGATAGACAATAAAAACCAACCCTTAGCGACTCGACAAACTTTTTGGCAATTAAAACTTTGAAAATGAAAAGACAATAAAAATCAATTATTGTTAATAACAAGCAACAAAAACGCAGCACAGCAACAACAAAAAGAAAAGCAATTCGACAACAAAATATAACTGTAAATTGCAGGGAAAAAAACAGGTGGCAAAGCTTAAAATACTCCAGGAAAAAAAATCAGGGTTTGAGTTTAGAATTGCAGACCCTTGCTGAGGGTAGAATTTATAATATATGTAAAGGTTCTTAAGGGAGAAAGTTAGAAATCGCCAGATGTATTCCGGATATATAATATTCTATGTGCTTTCGCGTTGTTTTAAATTTTTAAATAAACTTTTTTAAGCAGTCTGTTTTCAAAACTATGTAAAAAGACATTGTTTTTTAAGAAAAAGATTTACATCTCAAAGGGAATCTTTAGATAATTTATTCAAAACCAAAAAGCGTTTTCAAATTATCTTGCAGAATGGTTTTTAGCAGCAAACGCATTAAAAATAAATTACTTTTAAAAATCGCCATACTTTTGTCAGAGTTTTTCAACATTTAAACATTATTTTTGACAAATGGCTTTTCTAGAACTGCCTTCAAAACCAGTTAAAACTCACGTAATGCCCAAAATAAATTTGGAGTCTTGCATACACAAGAATTTTGATTAATTAAAATAATCAACGAAACAACCCTCGGTGAATGGTGAATGCAACCCTTTTTCTGTATCTGCATTGAATGATGGTCAAAAAAACAAGAGGAATAATGTGAAATGCATTACGAACTTTGCCCAGACGAATGCATTTAATTAACACGCAACAAAAAAAAAAAGAGTTGAAAAGCCTGCCAAGGGAGGGGTGAAGAGAGAGTGAGGAAGAGAAAGAGAGATAGAAAAAGAGAAAGCGAGAAGGGTTAAAGCAGGCAGATGAGGAGATTCAAATAACTGAATGCATTTTCTGGCTACTCGAGAGATGACGACGCAAAGGCCTTGCAAAAGACCTTGTGGCAATGAGTGGTTGGATGGATGAGTGGTTTGGGTGGTTGGGTGGTTGGGTGGTGCAGTCACAGGTAAGCAGCAAAATGCATACAGCCTAAATATGTGCGGGGAAATGAATGAAAATGTTGCAAGAGATGTGCAATGAGAGAGAGATGGTGTTGCAAATGGTTTTTGGCCTCCAGACGCACCACCGAAAAATGCACATGATAACTACATAGACATGGGGGGCTGTGTGGTAGCTGGAGGGTATGGGGTAGCTGCCCAAAGGGGAGCTGCTGCTGCAGCTGCTGACTAAGCTCAGTGCTAAAATGCTTGTTGATGCCACAGTCTGCCTCGGATCGGTCAGACGAATATGCAATCTATTTTTAACTGTCTGGCTGGTGTGGGTGTGTGGCTTGACTATGAGTGGGGGGAAGGGGTGGTGGTTGCTGTATTGGCTGAGATAGCATGCAAAATTTATTTGCCATGGCTGTTGATGCCACCGCTTCGTGCGTCACGCAGCCAGACGCAATGGCGTCGCTGCTTCAATATGCACTGGAATTGTGAGTGAATGTGTGTGTGTGTGTGTGTGTGTTGTTAGTGTTGCAGGAATGGAATCTACACAGCAGCAAATTGCAAGCTGCGGCCAAAAATTGTTTGCACTTTGGCAAGCCAAAGTTGCAGCAAGCAAACTGAAGTCAATTGAAGCATTCACAACATGAAAACATACTCAAAAACCAGTCAAAAGCAAATTAATTTGAGTGCAAATTATGAATATGTATATATATATATATAGTATATATATAATATATATATAAAATATATATGCTTTTATGTTGACAAGCTTTCAATTTGTAGCTAATAAATGGCAAAAACCATTTCTGCTTGGCACAATTTATAAATTTAAATACAAATTGATTTATGTATGAACTATTTAAAATATTTATGGCATTTTTCACTAATTGCCACACTATAAATATTATTTATTATTTGAATTAGTCGCATTACGAAAACTTTCTGAGTGCATTAATCAAAATTGTCAATTTTCATCCCACAAATTGGGATGTATAAGGAATATTAAACTAAATCTTTTGGAGAGAAGATTCTCTACATGAGAATAAATGAGCAGAATGAGACTTGTTAGCTAAATAAAAAATGCGATATTCTAGGAAAATATCTTATCTATTCAAAAATTAGATTTAAAATGGGATAATGCCAACATAGAACTGAAAATCTTAAGCTACGAAACTACTCTTTATAATAGTATGTAATAATAATAAATACATACTATATAAATTACTAAAAATATTAAATTTATTGTTACTTTTACAATTTTTTTATATTCGTTGCCTCAAACCGAAACCGCAACCTTTTTATTTACCTTACCGATTGACATTAAATATCAAATTACAATTCGCTGACAACTTGCTTGATTCTATTCAGATTCTATCGAAAAAAATGAGCTGAGACTGTTCCTAGTCTTAGTCTAATTGTGCTTTGGTTGTTTTCTGTCCAAGTAATCTTCTCCAAAGTTCCTAGTTCTAATTGTAATCTCGTCACTTGCGCTAAAAGATCACAAATTGTGTGTGTGTGTGTGTTTTAAGCCGTGTATTAAAACGTTTAGCTTGGCTGCAAGTGTCGTTAAGAGCGTGTTGCATAAGATTTCGTTGGCAGCGCATCCGACGCACTGCAAGTGCACTCAATCACAGCAGATGTGGGGGATAGGGATGTGGATGTGGGCCTGGTGCTGGTGCTGGCCAAGTCTGAGAGAGGTTGGCAGTTAGTCAGTTAGCCAGGTGCTGTTAGAACCTGTGAGCACGTTTAGGAGCCGCGTGCTGTTGCAAGGCACGTACGCAGCTCGCAGGCAAAAGACAGGCAAAGCTTAAACGATGCCAAGTGGCAAGCGAAGGCGATGATGTTGGCCTGGTCTGGTCTGGCTTGGCCTGGCCTGGCCTAAACTCAACTGAACAGTGAACAGTGAACAGTGCACTGTGAACACTGGCAGCGTAAAGAGGCAAACAGGGCCAAAGAGCGACATGGCCAAAACTCTTCAAATGATGAGAAGATGCTGCTTCATGTGCTAATTGCGCTGTCAAGTCAAGTGTGCGAGTGTGTGTGTGTGTGTGTGTCTGTGTCTGTGTGTGCATTGCTGAGCGCAGACGGAAGCAACAGCTCAAATGCCACACACACAAGCAACACACACACACACACACACACTAACATGTAGCACTAATGACGTAAAGAGAAAATTTGTTGCCTACTTTTGCACGCTCTCCAAGCAAAAAATAACAATAAAAACCAAACCAAGTACTATACAAATATATATATATATATATTTTTATATATATATTTATAGTATTACATTTGCCATTTTCAGTTTTTATGTTTCTTGTCTGCTCAATAAAGTTTTTATTTTGCTGGATTTTCTAGCCAATTTTTGCATACTGACAATGTAAATAAAAACAAACAAACAACGTGGAAATTTTATCGGCAAACGGCAAGAGATAAAAATGCGCCGGCAAAAAAAAAAAAAAAAGCAGACGCCAACAAAAACAACAGTAACAACAACAACAACAAACAATATTTTGGCTCGCTGCTGGCAATGGCCAAAATCGATTTTTCCAACCCTCAACATGTGGCAGTGGCAAAAGGCAGTCGAGAGCCGGCTCTCGACTCTGCGAGACTCAACGCAACGTAAAGCGACGCGACTCGACTCTCCCCCGTCTCTGCTACTCTGCCACTCTGCCACACTCTCCAAAAAAACATTGTGTGTCTAGTCGCCGTTCTGCTCAGCTCAACTCAGTTTCAGCTCTGCTCTGCGGTTTTTGGCCTCTGATTTTTCTTATTTTATTTTCTTTTTCATTTTTTTTTTTGGCAAGAGTTACTAAAGTTTTGGCCAGAGACAGCCGGAAAAAGAAACCAGCCAACTGAGTGCAGTGCATCAATCTTATCTAATTGGTGTTTATATTACATTGCTTTTTATTCATATGTATATATATATTATATATAATATCATATTTAATATATATTCTCCACAAGTTTATAAATTCTTTTTTATTTTTTGCTCTACTTATAAATGAAATATTTCAAAGTAGTTGCTAAATAAACCTACAAATATTTCGATTCAAACTGATTACTTTAAAAAGTTCTTGAACAGTTTCAATCAGCGTTCTTGGTAAAATTCAAGTCCGAAATCTAAAAATGACACTGGAACAGTTAGACAGTGTCTCAAAAAAGTGTTCGCCGCCTGATAACCTCAAGTTTCAGCCAGCTCTTGCAGCACAGGCTGCACTTCAACCCCAAAAAAGAAGGAAGGAAAAAAAAAAAAACTTTATCACGAATATTTCAATTCTGGTTATGTTTCTGTTTGCGGGTCGCCATCCCCTTTTTTGTTATCAGGGTGCTGAGTTTGGGTTTGGGTTGAAAGCCTATAGTTCGCCAACTCCCCCAACCCCAAATTGATTGAATAGACCAACAACAACAACTAAACCAATATATATGAAAATGTGTGTGTTGCGTGTGTGCTTGTCAATCTAACTGCCTGTTTCTGATAGGGGTGGTTATTCTAGTGGAGCCATGCACGAACATCTCTATATATCTTTATATATATTTATATATTGAGAATTTTCCGCAGGTAATTATTACTGAATATTTGGGGGTTGTTGGACAACTTCTCAGAAATATAATTGTTGTTGACATTCTAAAGACTACTTCAAATTTATTTAGTTGAACAAGAAAGAACACTTTAAAGATTACAGTCAATAGCAGACAGGACTGAATCTGGCGAAATCTGTATCTAAAATTTCGATAACTTAGATTTTCCACTTAAAAAACCGGAGCTTCTATTGAGATATATATACTATAATATTTAACACAGTAGTCTGATAATAATAACTATTTCGGAATGACTTACAAACAGAATAAAACTAATAAGTAGTGAGTTAAGGTAAACAATCAAGTTAGAATGCAATAGTCGAGAGAGCTCGATAAGGCTTGTTTCTTAGTAGACTTACTGATTTTAGTTTGTTCTATGATTTTTATATGATCCAAATGTAGTTGGTCAATAATACGTCCCGGTTAGTTATTATATTTCCTTTTGAAAGCTATAAACTAACAATCCAAAAACGATTTGTAGTAGTAGTAGTAGTATCGATATTAGTATAATAATGTAAGAATCATGATATGTGCACGATCTACCAGAATTTATAATTAAAAATAAGGGAAATATTCCAGGGCTTATACACTCTAAGATGGACGGGTAAATGCCGATGGATAAACTATCGTATATATATAGACTCGCCTAACAATGCTGATCAATAATATATAACTTGTTAAACAGTTGTAGCAGTTGCTCTTTTTCTTGCCCTCTCTCACTATTTGGCATATTTTTTGTTAAATAAATTGATGTATGAAAATTATAAATATTAATCGATGTTATCGATATTATCGATACTCACCCTAGCATGCATGTTGACGTCGTTTTCGCCGGGCTGTTGAACGCCGGTGCGTATCTTTTTATTCTGGGGTCCCTCGCTGACGACGATGGTGGCCCCGCCACCGCTAACGCTGCTGCTTGAGACAGCACCACCGACACCACCGCTGCCGTTGCTCGCACCGTTATAGGGCATTGTGGTCGGCGTGTTGAATGTGAGCGAAGCCTCCGTCGTGCTAAGCAGTGTTTTTTTCGATAGAATCTTGACGATTACTTTGGGCCGCAGCCGACGCTTCTTTATTCAACTGCACAGTTAACAGAGATATCAATAATAAGTTTGTTTTTGTGTGTGTGTTGGTTTGGTTTCTTTGTTGTGGCTCTGTGTGTATGTGTGTGTTATTGGTGTTGCTTGTTTGAGTGAGTGTGTAAAAGTGTTTTCAGTTTGTTGTGTGTGTTGTCAGCACTCACTCGAAGACCGCAGTACGAACACGAGAAAATCGTTTGTTTTTAAAATGTTGATTTAAAACGCGCGCGATTTTTTTTCTTCTAATAACTTCTCTCAATTGATTCTCGAAGAAGTTGTTAATAATTTGTTATATATATTTATTTATATATATTTACTAAATGTTTCCTTTGATTCCTTTCTTATTTTTTTATTTTTTATCTTTTTGTTTCAAACACACTTTTTCTTTTATTAATTGGCCACTTTCAACCGCATTTGACGTTTTCTTCTTCTTATTGCACTTTCAATTTGCGTGTTGAACGTAATTTTTTTATTTATCGCCTTTCTGTGTTTGTAGAATCAGCTGTAAAGCCAAGAAAAAAAAGAAGGAGAAATGGGTTATTAAAGCATGTGATTTAAGATAATAACAATAATAATTTTACACCTGAGTTGAGTGAAAATTCTCGTTGCAATTTGCAAATATGAATGTGGACTAAAAAAAAAAGACTTTCTAATAATGCAATCAGAGTTATTAACTTATAAGTATTTAAGCAATGTTTTTTAATGAGACATCAACTCGAAGAAATGTTGCATAAAATTCAAATAAGTGTGAATAAAATTCTAAAAAATTATAAGGCATAAAATAAAAACTACCTTTTTAATGCTTTATAAAGTAAATGACACAAATAAACTTTCAAATTCAGTATATTTGTAATTTAAATGGACTTAATTAAGCTTAAAATTGTATATTTTTTATAAGCATGCAAAACAGTTTAAGCTCATTCGCTCTAAATAAAGTGCTCAACAAAGAATACAATAATTTTTTATTTTACCAATTTGGACATAAATATATATAGATATCTTTATATATAGAGCACATAGTTATCTGTTTATACATTTTATCGTGCAACTGTTGCTCAATTAGACACTAAATTATCAACAATCATATCAATCATATCGATTGCCTTTAAATAGGCACATTTGGCGCTTTATCAGTAAAATGGTAAAAATGGAAGACAAAAATAATGGCATAAATTTTGTAACATATGCATAAAAATTGACATAGTTGGAAATAGATATAGCATATATAAGTAAAGTAAATAGTTGAGCAAAGAGTTCTAATCAAATGTGAGGGAGATTTTTACAAACATCATGAATATTATCAAAGTTTAGACATTAAATTATTGATTGAGGATTCGCCAATAATTTTAAGTGGAAAAGTATTTGGAAGGATTTTCTTTACTTTAATATAAAGAATTTTGCAGCAGTTGCTTAATAAACTCAATTCAAATAACAACACAAATTCCAAGCTATTAACTTAATTCTTTACCAAAATAATTACCTATCTATAAATGGATATTATAACAACAAAGTAAATTGACATAAAAATACAATAAGTGCAACATTTTGGCTTGAATAAAACATTATATAAAAGAAACGCCAGCATTTCACAACAATATAATGCAATATCATATCATAAATAAATATGTATATATATGTATATATATATATTTTTTGTGTTCCACATTTTGTGGCTAGGTTTTTTTTTTGTGTCTGCAAATTATGATATGTTGCAACAATGGGGAATTCGTTCTAATTGGAGTTCCGAGCGCATAAATCAGCAACAACAACAGACCAAAAACACAATGCACACCAAACACACAGACGCACAATAAGCACTTACACACACAGACACGCACAGAAATTGCAGAAACAACCCTCGTAAAAGAAGCTGCAAGCAGCCAAAAATATAAAATAAAGCGCCGGCAAAACAGCAACAAAAAAAAAAGGAACATGGCCGAAATGTCAAAATAAGTGTAAAAGGACAACGACAGCAAAAAGCAGACAGACGGACAAGTGGCAAGGGGATAACAGCAAGAAAGCAACAGCAAAAGCGAACTGGCCAAAACGAAACGAGAATGAAACATGGCCGAACTTTTAAGCAACGGAAAATCCGCGTGCAGAGTAAACTTGAAAAAAAGTTGTGTTTTATTTTCATTGTTGTTGTTGCAACCCTTAAGGGGGGAAAAACGGGAAAGCTAGAAAAATAATGGGAAAGCGGACAACGCGATTGCCGTTTGCTTGCCGCTGTTGCTGCTGGCTTGCTTTCTTTTGGGCAGAAGGGGAGGCCCAAAAAAAGCAGGAAAAATGCCGGGGTTGATTTTTCATTAATGAAACACACAACACACTCAGAAAAGCCGCGCGCGGAAAAGCGAACGAACTTTTCTCGCTTGGGTTTCTTTTTTTT
Organism: Drosophila melanosoma; assembly: GCA_035042045.1. Classification (NCBI taxonomy): domain Eukaryota; kingdom Metazoa; phylum Arthropoda; class Insecta; order Diptera; family Drosophilidae; genus Drosophila; species Drosophila melanosoma. Next base: position 965,736 of record JAWNLY010000049.1, read on the forward strand.
TTGTTTTTATATTTGATTTCACAGCTTTTCACAATTTTTTTTGCATACCACGTTTTAAGATGGCCGCCAATGAACAATTTTACTTTTGATAAACTGTTGATTTTATTGCTTCAAATATTGCCACTTATTCACAGCTACAATTTGTATTGTTTTCGGTTTTTTATTGTTTTTTTTTTTTTGCTGAATTTTTGAAATGCACTAAATGTTGGTATTTGTTTTTGAGTAATAATTTTTTTTTTGCTGCGAAAATTAAAACTGCACTCTAGAAATTTCAAGCTGTCAATGGACGATTTGGCTTGGTGTTGCTGTGTTTTTGCATTTGACAGCGCCTACTTACATTTTTTTTTTTTGACAATTGACAAATGTTGTTGCTGTTGTTGCTCTCTCTCTTTCTCTCGCATACACGCACATACACATATACACGACGGCGAAGGCAAGCAAAAGAAAGCAAGGTGAACGAAATGTGATTTGATATATATTTTTATTTGTTATGTGTGAAGTTGTATTTGAGTTGAATTGAATTTTTCATCCGTTATATTGAAGACTTCTGCTGTTGTACACTTCGGCGCCGCGCTGGCGAATGACGGTCAAATAAGAACTGAAAACCTGTGAGAGCGTTTTCATCAAACGTCAGCGTCGGCTCTGGTTGCCAGTCTTTTTTTCTGCTTCGCGTCGTGCACACAACACGACGCGCGTCGGCGAGACCAAAAAAAGAGAGAGCGGGGCGAGAGAGAGAGCACGCACAGGTAGCTTAACAGCTCTTTAGCTCCGACAGCAGCTGCACGCGTCGTCGATAGGGGTTGCAATGCCTTACAAAGAAAGAGCGAGAGAGCGCACATATATATGTATACAGCGTATGAAAGATAGCCAAAGAAAGAGAGAGCGAACGAACGAGAGTTTGACTAGTGACAGCGTTGTTGGTTAAGTAAGAGTAAAAGTACCTTTTTGGTACTTTTTACTGCCCTTTTTGTTTGGCTATTTCGTGGGTGGCAGAGCAGCACCTACCGGTTACGTTCTGTTGTTGTCGTTGTTGTTGTGGTTGCTGCTGGTGCGAAGCAAAACAGTAAAGCAAACGAGGCGCTTAGAAAACTGTTTTTATACTTTCTTAATACAATTTCGCCAAGATTTTCACAGACACAGACACAAAAACATATATTGCGGTTATTAAACAGTTGCATTTGTATGCATGTTGTAAGTGAAACGGTAAATTAACACTTTCACCCGTTTTGCGAGGAGGCGTCGGCTTTTTTCTGCTTACCTTTTGAATAGATATTTGAGAGATGATTGTTTTTTATTTTGTTTTTGTAGTTGTTTCTTTTGTTGCTGCACTTTCAATTAATCGCAAATATTGTTATTATTATTATTATTGTTGTCTAACTTTGCGTGGCAGGCGATATTTATATTTTGCTGCTGCGATAATCGCGTGTCTGCTGCTGCTTATTTCTCCAGCGGCCCTTTTTTTTTTGATACACAAACAAAACGACGGCTGGGGCAGACAGAGATAGGAGAACAGTCAGTCAGGCAGCGAATGACACAAACAGTGGCTGACAGAGAGAGACAGAGAACACACACACAGCGACGAGAGCGTAATGCGAGAGCGTATTGCAAGAGAGAGAGAGAGCGCGCAGGGAATCGCACAATCGAGTTTGAGAGATTGTTTGCGTATTTGTGTTGTGTATGTGTGTCTGTTGTGCACGTGTATGTGTCTGTATGTGTGTGTGACGTCGACGTCAATGCGGCGATTCGAAAGAGAGCGAATATAGCGCACGCAATGGAAAAACTGGCGCGGCGACAACAGCAACAACACAAATAACGACGACAACGACGACGCGCGGAAGTATTTAATTAAGCCCAAAAACAGTATTTAATTTAAATTGATGGGTGGTGGTATGTTACCGTATGCGAAATGCACACTCACACGTAAATACGCGTTAAATTCACAATACACAATTGCCGTTGTCTCTCTCGTTGTGGTGTGCGTGCGTCTGTGTATTTGTTGGTGTGTGTGTGCTTGTGTTTGTTTGTATTTGTTTCTGTGTGTGCACTTTTCTGCTGCTACTGAAAGGTTTTCAACCGTGCGCCACAGTGTCTCAATTCGTACTGAGAAAATGAGCGGCACGCTCAACGATCAAAAACACATTTGACCACATTGTGTGCGAGTAGTGCGGCATACTCGTGCTCGTGCTCATTCTCGTGCTCGTGTAATCCCTGTAATCCCGCACACAGCAACAGCAGTCAAACAGCGAGCAGCGTACAAGCAGCAGACGAAACTCACGCAAGTGTGCTGAGAGAGTAACCAGAGCGCGCACAAGTGAAATGTGTTTCTCGCTCTCACGCTCCCACTCATTCTTGTAATAAAAACGAGAGAGAGCGCCAGAGCATAAACATGCATAGATACTTAACCATACATATATACGTATATGAGTTTCATGGGAATGCTTGCATGTGTGTGCGCCATGCTTCGCTTTGCTTTGGCTGTGAGACGCGCGCCTTGTTTTTGTTGCTTGTGACTGGCGAAAAAAAATTGGACACAGTGGGACAATAGCTGGCAAGCATGTGGCATGTCTATCGAAAACAATCTGATTATTAAATATTTTTATGTGTGTGCGTAAATTATTTTTTGCAGTTATCAGAAAATAACATGTTTTTTTTTTGCAAGATCCTTTTTTGAGTATTCCAATATAATTTATTTCATTATATATATATTATGAAAGCTAACATATTGAGTTGCATCATTTTCATATTTTATTTTTTTTTAGCGATAAGCATTTATTATCGATAAGTACTCTGATTGGCCTCTCTCATATTTTACACACAGACAGTTAAGAGCGAATGATTTTGCTTTTTCTCTTCTTCAACACACTACGCTACTCTTCCACTCTTTGCGCTCTCGTTCACCCACGCAACAACAACAATAACAACAGCAACACCAACAAACTGCCTACGACCTGCTCTCCACTCTCGCTGCATTTCCATGCAATCATTCTTTTAACAGTTGCTTTCAACAGCGAACTGTTGTTTAACAGATAAACTGGATAACAGCATTTGAGTATTAACACTAACGGCGATTAACAGGCATGTTAATGAAATTTATCGGTTTTTTAAATATATTTTTGAAATGCAAATGTTAAAATGCTTTTCCTTATTTCATTTTTTATATCTAAAACTATTAGAAACTTAATGAATTGAGTTAAAGGCTTATTATAATTAAGTTCAAAATGTCACATTTAATGTGATATAATTATTTATTATTGTATGTTAAATAACTCCCCTTTTGCCTTTATGTTTTCATTGCACTGGCTCCCACACTTTTCTTATCTTAGTTGAACACACTCCTCAAACAAAAAGTGTAAGAATACAAAGTGCATTGTTTTTTATTAGATTTTACGATGATGGTCTGTGGATTGTTCCTTGCAGGACAACAATGGTAACCAGGGCAGTCAAATAGCAGGAAATCATCCCCCACTCCCTCCCACCACCCACACAGCATATCCCTTCCCTTCTATGTGCACACCTAAGTCGCATATACTGCACATGAATGCTGCTCGATGGTTACGTGTTTTCCACATCACTCCACCCACTCAGCACGCCCCTTGCTCCTCGACAACAGCCACCTCTTGGCATTGGCATCCTTTCGCTCGTTGGTCGTCCAAGGCTCAGCGTTCTGCTTAATGCCAAAGTGCAGGACAACAACAACAACAACAACAACAGCAAATGCAGCAAGCTGCCTGGTAAACAACATAAACTATTTAGTCTATGCATCTATGTGTTCGTGTGTGTGTGTGTGTGTGGGCGTGACCTGCCACAAGCTCCTGGCCAATACCCTAGCTCCCATTGTGCAGCATGTGTAACAAGCAGAAAGTTGAAAGCATTCCCAATTTTTAATCTAATTAACAAATTTATTTTACATCAAAATTTCTAAAATTCACTTTTAATAAATATTATTTATTTATCAGACATTTTTTGCTCTGTGTTTTCTTTCAATTTAATTTAATTTGTAATTGCTGTCATTAAAATTACTACAAACTTTTTAATTGTGTAGCAAATGATAAGTTGACAAAGGTTTTTTTTATGAATATTATCTATCATTAAATAAAAATAAAAATCTTAAAATCTTAAAATAAAAATCTGATTTGCAGCCAATTTTTTTAAGTTTCTGAAAGAAGACTTTGACTTCACTATGCCAATTATTGTATTCAAATAAAAAGACAGCAAAAGAGTGAAAATTACTGTTGAAAATTACTTCTGGAGCTAAACATAGAAAGAACCGCTAAAAAGAGAATTTGAGAGCTTTGAGATGGGGTTGTCATTATTCCAAGAAACATTTCGAAAGATTTCCCAGCAAAAGACAGACTTAGACTCAGCTAAAATTCTTCTAAATTCTCAAAAAAAAAAAGTATTAAAAAATATTAAAATGACTTTAAAAATAACAATAATAATAACAAAACTATTAAGTGAGTTTTCAAGCTTAACTCTAACATTATCCATCCAATACTTAACTTTTTTTAGAATTCATATTTAATATACCACTTTTCGAAACTTTTAATAATCAAAAGACGCAAGAAATAATGCTAAATTCTTACCAAAAAAAAGGAAGAAACAAAAAGATTTTCAACTGCTTAAAAATTTAAAGGATATCTTCAAGTTTATCTTAAGATGGTTTTTAGTCTGGCCTTTGGCAACTGGAGCGAAACTCTTTGCCAATGTTTGCACCATAAAATATGGATTTAGTCGAGAGTACTCGAGTGTATGTGTGTGTGTGTGTGTGTGGGTGTGTGCAACGCTCGAACATACTTATCGATAAGAATGCTGCTGTTATTGTTGTTGCCATGGTTGCAACACTTGTTGCAGAGATTGCATTCCTTTTCCTCTACTTGTTTTTCTTCTTCAACATGCGGGTTTTTTTTTTCATAAAATACAAAAGTTATACAAAATATGTGCTTTAATCTGATTTTTAAATCACGCAAAACATATGGCGCAATTGCATAGCAAACAGCTTTAAGTCGTGTTGCAGATTAGAATAATTTTCAATATTTTATGGATATTAACAGAATCAGCAATTGCATAGCAATCAGCTTTAAGTCGTGTGAAGAAAATTATTGAAAGAAATTATTCGAATAGTAAAATTTGGAATTTATTTGGATTTATAGAAATCGAATTTGACCTTGTGCATATGAATATTTTATATATATCTAAAGGCTCTTAGAATATTTTAGTTAGTAATTTGTTAAGTTTAATATATATTATTAAATAAATATATATTCTACATATTTTTGAAGATTCTTTTAATATAAAAATAAAGAATTCATTAAGATTAATCGAAATTAAATAAAGTCGACTATGTGAAAATATGCATTTGAGTTTAAGGATATCTAATATTTGAGTTATTTCAAAAGATTCTTAGAAAATTCTTAGAAATTTCCATTGATGAGTTTATTTAGATTAACAGAAATAAATTCAAAACTTTGAGTGTATGAATATTCTTTATATATCTTAATAAGACATGCTTGGACAAAATTTAAAGTTTCTTAAATCAAATAAAGCATTTTTCTAGGAGTCAAAATATGATAAAAAATGTAATTTCTAATAAAATTCGCTTTAGGTTTGACTTAGTTATGAAAGAGTAAAATTTTGTCTTTTTGGTTTACTGTATTATTAAATAAAAATCTTGTTTTCAGAATATAGTTTTTTTGTAATCTTATTCAAAATCGGTTCACACCTGGGAAAATCTTATAGATTGTTTCACTGTGTGCACTCAGTTTCAGCATAAGATAATAAACTCAAGTTAAGCGAGTGCTTTTCTCAGCTTTCACTGCCACTTCTCTACAGCTCTTTCACTCTCTTCCCCCCTCTCCAGCACCCTCCTCACTCTCCTCACTCTCATATGCAATATACAAAACCCAAATGCGCCTTTAAAAGGATGAATAAAAGCAGAGTTGGGTTTTGAGTGAATATGCAATCTGAGCGCTACACTGTGAGAAAAATTGCATAAGCATCACATAAAATTGCAGTTTTTTATCTCTTCTTAAATGAAATATTATTAAGTGATAAATTTTTAAATTGAGCTCTGTAAACTCAGCTCTAAAATCTCAATTAATGTTATGCTAAAAATTCCGACAGAAAATAAAAGTTTTTGTTTTAGTTATTTCATTTTAGCTGAATTTTATTCTTAGTATATTTTTTTTTGATTTTATAACTGAATGAAGAATTATAATTGTTCTTGATTTTATATATGTTTCTCTCCCTCTCTCTGTCTCTCTCTCTTCTTTTTTGTCTCTTTCTCTCTTTCGCTGTCTCTCTATGTATTTAGCTGTAGTTGCTTAGCACTTCAACATGCTGACAAGTCCCACTTCTCTCCTCCTCCCCCACCCATCGTGGCTGTTTCTCTAGCTGATAAGACGTTGCTATCAACGCCTTACACTTGCTGCCACACTTGCCTCGTCCCCCTTATCACGACCCCTTCCCCCAACAAGCAGCACATCAGCGCAGAGCGCAGCATCCGTTTCCGCTGCGCTGCAGCGTCAGCTTAGTATCCTGTTTTGGCCAGATTTACAGCTAAAACTCCTTGCGTGTGTATGAGTGTGTGTGCGTGTGTGTGTCTGTGTGTGTGTGTGTGTGTGCGTGTGTGTGTGCGTGTTTATCTATGCCGTTGCCGGAAAGTGAAACGCTTATGAAAACGTCCGGCAAGGCGTTTCACAAATCCTGCCAGTGCCACCCACCAGTGCCACCCCACACTTTCACCTCCCCATTGCCAACCCCCCCGCCCCTCATTTGTTGAATGACCTTCTTTGAATAGTGGGCTATGCTAAATTTAATATTAACTTTCATCTGCTAATTTCGCACAGTTGAACAATGCTTCAAGAATTTAATATCCTTGCCGCCTCAAATGACCAGCAGCTGGTTGCTTCAATGGATATGCGAATGCTTAGGCACCAAATCCATTTTCTAACTCTCTCTCACTCTGTCATTCTCTCTCTCTCTTTCTCTGTAACTGGCCCTTGTCCCAAGATAAACAATAAAGTCTTGACCCAATTCCATGTTACTCGTTTGCCTTGCCCTTTGTCATCATCATCGTCAGCAGCAGCAACAGCTTTGATATGAACAAGACACTAACAAAAAATGAAGGAAAACAAAGGATCTGGTTAAAGTTGAGAGAGATCTCGACTTGGGAGATACCATTTACCTATCATTAGTCGAAAAAATCATATTTATATATTTATTTATTTGATTTCGCAAATGTTTTTTCTGGTTTCTTCAGAGATCTTGATAAAAATTGAAAAGTAAAGGTAAAGCATTTTATTGGTATCGTTAATCGTTAAGATAAAGCATTTTATTGGTATCGTTAATCGATTTATTATCGAAGTTAGTGAAATAGAGTATCTTTGAGAACAGCTTGTTATATATACATATATAATTTTGTTTATTATATTATATTATTTTTTTTCTTCTAAAAATATTAATTTTATTCTTTAAAAATCAATTAAATTTTGTTAATATTCCCATTATTATTTTTACGATTAATCTGCTTGTATAAATTGAAAATTAACTATATAAATTTATATATATATTTTCAATAACATATTTCTTTGTTTTTCTAACAATTTTAATCACTTTATTAATATACAATTCAAGCGTTAAATGTCGAAACAAATTGCATTCAAGCCAAATCGAATGTAATTAGAGTAAAAAAATATATAGAAATATATATAAAATATTGCTCTTCTGGATCAGTTTGTAGTCTTTCATGTTGCACAATGCAGGCACTTTCTGTGTTGCTAATATTTTGTATAATTGCTAAAGTTTGGGGCATCAACTGTCCTCCAAATTCAAAGCAGCTGGGAATGATTTGTTTAGACCGAATAACGCGAAATCCAATAACTCGACTGACTCCAATAAAGAAAAATTGAAGATGATTAAATCAATTTTAACTGATAAGAAAAATTGTAAATTATCAAGTGAAAATAAATAAAAATGAATAATTGAACTTTGATATGCGGAAATTTGAATAAAAATGGAAACGAGAATTCAGAGCAGGCAGCTAGAGTTGCCAGACTGTTGCAGAAGAGTCGGAAGCGAGCAAAGTTGCCACCTGCTGAAGCATTAGACTAGATCGTTTATAATTCCCAAGAATAACATATTTATATGCATATATACCTTATTTTGAGTATACCCCTTTTCATTTCCTTGCAGGGTATAATAAAAAATAAAAGTGTTCAAGAATAGGGCAAAAAATGCGTCAACTTTACATGCAGAATTGTGTGCTAACCCAAAAAATTGAGAATGCTTTGCCCCACTTCACACATACACACACACACATACATGTAGATATAAAAAAAAATTTATTTTTTGAGTGTATTTTTTTTTATTTTTTGTTACATTATTTTTGAGGGGGTGCTAAAGCTAAAGTGCAGCGGAACAGTCATTGGATCATTTGTCTTGGAAAATGTTGCCCTTTTCAGATTCTGCTTTTCGCTTAGTTCTCTTGTTTTATTGCTGTTGCTGCTGCTGCTGCTGCTGGTACTGCTGCATGTTGCAAGTTCCGGCAACGTAATGCTGCAATGGGGCTTATGGGTTTAGGCAGCTTATATGACAGTCAAGTTGGCAAAAGCCAAAGCGTGCGCAGAGAAAAATGAAAGTATGCAGAATAATACTTATCAGTTTGGTAAGTTTTAAAGCGAGTTAAGCAAACGAAGTTGATAAAAGACACAAAATGCAACAGGAAGAAAGTAAATAAAATTTACGAAACGTTTACTGATTGCACAGAAACGAATAGAAAATAAAAGCAAACTGAGCGAAATGTGAGCAAAAGTTTTTTAAACTGGCAAAGTATTTGCAAACTGAAATAAAATATTCAAATAAAATATATTTAAATTTAATAGCTTTTCTTTCTTATTCTTTTATTGTTATTAGTTAAAAATTATAATATATAAAGAGCTGTATTAAAGTCAATATTCAGTAAATTAGTAATAATATCAAATTATAAATAAATAGATACATTTAAATATTAATTAAAACTTTTATGAGTATATTTTCTATATAAATGTCAAATTGAAACGTATTTTAGACTCGACATTTAAGGCATAATAAAGCTTGTAAATTGATTCCATATTTGTTATTGCTTTTTAGTTCCGTTTTTAATAAGTTCTTTATAATAATTGTATTAAAAATAGTTTTTAACTTCGGTTTTATTTTCCTTTTGAAATCATGTAAAAATACCAATTAAATTAAGATTTACAGTATTTAGATCATTTTCTAGGGCAGCATAAAATCAGCGCAAGATGCAGCACAAAACTTTAAAATTTCAAAGAACTAAGAAAAAAACACTACACAAAATACATACACATTTATATATATATGTACATATAACTTTAGCAACGATACGAGACAAGAGCAAAAAAAAAAAAAAAAAATAGTGAAAAGGGCCACAGAATCACTGGCCTGACGCGGACTCCGTTTCCAGCTGAATGTCAGTAGCAAATGAAGGTGTCAAAATGACAAGCAGACACGAGAAAAAAACTAAAAAAAAAAGGCCTTACACAAACACACACACTTGTACACACACGCACACTCGCACACACACACACACTCGCACACACACACACACACACACATACAGATAGATAGCTGCCATTCTGGCTGGACGTGCAGTGGATGGCGATGGATGGCCATACTGAATAGAATTGCCTGGTGCTGTGCCTGGTACTGGGACTGGGTATGGGCCTGGTTCTCCTGCTGCTGCTGCTGGCCAGGCTGTCTGTCTGTCTATCTGCCTGTTTGTCCTGTGCTGGCTAACTGTATAAACGCCAAAACGACAGCAGCATTTTTCTAACTTGCACCATCAACAACAGGCAGCAGCAACAGCAGCAGCAGCAACACTAACAGTTAAAAAAGAAACAATAACAAACCCTCGTCGCACAGTGCCGACTACATAATTGTATGTGTATCTATGTATCTATGTATCTTTGTATCTTTTGTATCTTTGCATCTACAGGCTGACCCGCTGCATTGTATTGCAGTTACGTGCTCGATGGTCCAGCAAAATGGCGGAACACAAAATCAACAAAACAAGAAAACAAACAAAAAAAAACAACAGAAAACCCAATAGCAAATGTACAGCAAAACGATGGCTAAAGATGACATTTCTATTGACATCCCGAAAGACAAAAACTGCACGAATAGTTGGCATTTAAGAAAATATTGAATTTGTTGGATTTTTTTGATTTAAATTTACCTAATATTTAAAATAAAAACACTACGAAAATTAAAAGGTTCCGCCAATTTCTGATATATCGATTGCAGAATTTCCACATTTATTTAAAGCTTTAAAAATGCTTAGCAAATCATTTCAAGCCAATATATAAATTTCCTGTTTTTTAAATTAGGCACTATATCTATTTTAGAGTATTCCAGCAGCACATAAATCTAACCGACCCATGTAACAAAAAAAAAAAAAAAAACTCGTCTAAAGCTGCATAAATTTATTTACCTTAGTAACTAAAAATATTTTGTGCAATAACCTCAACCGGCCCATCAATCTTTGTGTCTAGCCACCCCCCCAAAAATGGGGTATGCTGAAAATGGCAACAAAAAAAAAACACACACACAAAAAAAAAACAATATAAAACGCTTAAAGAATTTGGCGATGGCCAACTACTGACATGATGGCCAAATGCCAAAGCGGATTTAAGTTGTGTCAGAACTTTAAATGAGTTCAAGATTGTCGATTTAGTTTGAGGGGTTGAACACAACACCCTCATTATCACACCCAAATGCCACGCCCACTTTTCCTTTTCTGTTTTTTTTTTTTTTTTTTTGATGGTCGTGCTGATGAAGCGTAATGATGATGACTTAGTGGGATTGATTGATGGCACACAGAGGCAGCAGACAGCAAGACGGATCCAGCTTTTGAGGAGCGGCCAGCAAACCAAATTTATAATTTACAATTTACACTTTACACATTACCAAATTAATTGAAGAAAATTTCAAACAAGAATGCTGTAGTGGAGAGAGCTCGACTAGGAGTTCACCCTATTGCGAAGTCTCTCTGATTATATATAGATTTAAAGGATGTTGTTAACTATCGATTATTTTATAGTCTCCAAGATCAGCTTGTTCCTAGAAAGACTGTCAAAAATATCCATATATATATACTATAATTAACTATTACATCCATTTCACAGAAACTCATTATACCCGTTTTCATTTCATTAATTTTTTGTGATTCATAAAATAAGTGAAAAACCAAAAATATTGCTCATACGCCGCATTGGTTGCATTTATTTTAAAAATAGCACAAGTGAAACGCATCTGACGCTGAATATGACCAATTAAATATTTGTGGCATTTTTTTATGTCAGTTTCATTGAGACGGAAACGCCATCGGTTTGTTGTTGGCCAACAGCAGCAGCAGCAGAAGCCGCAGCATTTTTGTCATAGAACTTGGCCCAGTCAGTCAGTCAGAATGGATCAGTGGACAGGCGTGCATCGAGCGTTCATCATACGTGCCTATTATCGGAATAATGACTCCATAAGCAGCGCCCAGCGATTATTCAAGAAACAGTATTGCATTTATCAAATACCACCAACAAATGTGATTAAATCCTGGCTGCGACATTTCGAGGGCACCGGCTCATCCCAAGCCGGCGGAGCGAAACGTACCTCAATTCCAGTAAGAATTTAATTGTGCAATTTTCTATATCTAATTCTATAAATATATATATATATATATACATTTTTTTTTTTTGTTACAGCAAATATTTTGCACCATTTGCAATCAGTGTTTGAGCAATGAGAAGAATTTCACCAGCATCGCAAAGTGATAAAATAAGTTTTTTTTTTTTATAAAGTAGTTTTTCTAAGCAATTTCTTTTTAAATATAGATTATGTAAAATTCCTTTAACCTAGTCATAGTCATTTTGATATATATACATATATATATATATATATATATAATGAATATAAATGTGCTTTTATTTGTTTTTGCTAATTGACAACCTTGTTGGACATTTCAAACTGAGCAATGTTTTTGGGTGCCAAGCATTTGACAAACACGCCCGACATTTGTCTCATTTCGAGATTTCGAGCGGTTCTCGAACATTTGTTTTGCATGCTTGGCTAAACGATTCGCTTGGCTTCTCACACAATGTAAAAAACAGCAAAATTCTTTTGTTGAAATTACAAGTGAACTGAACGAACACAAATGAATAACATATAACGTATTTGTATACATTATTGTCGTATTCAAATATGTAGTTTTTTGTAGAAAATAATAAATTAATTAAATTGAAAAAAAAGCCTTATCAACAGTGAAACACAGAGTTCAAATGGAAACTTTCAATTTATCTTTAGACTGTGGCTATTTTCTTTCTATACTATTTTTCTATAGTTGAGCCTTAAATTTATTCATCGTTTCAGCTAGTTTCTAATTAGAAATTGATTAACTCTAAATATAACTTTAGCAATTGCTTTAAATATTCCTTCCAAGGCAAATATATCCCCGCAACTTTCTTAAACTTGGGATTAAGTTTTATCTTTTATCCCCAAAGCCAATTTCTGTGGAGGCTAGCTGAGACTAGTCTGTCAATGCTATTCTATTTATAGATTTTCTTGTGGCACATTCTCGCACATGTTGCACAGACAAATCCACTCGGCCGCTGTCAGGTTTGAAGTCAAGTAAATTCACATATTAACTTTTACTTTTACTACTGATTTTTTTCACTTGACAAGCTTTTGAGGCTGTTGTCACCTTTTTCAAAAATATAAATAAATAAAAAAAAAAAATTGTCATCAACGCCTGTCATCAAATGTCAAATCATATCTGTGGGCGCAGGGCAGCGGAGGGGGGAAGAGCGTTCTAAACTACCCCAGGCTCTAACGCGTATTAACGGTTAAGTATAACGGTTTACAGATTACAATCGGAAAATGCGCATAAGGTTTTTACGATACGCTGCCGATGCTGCTCTGAGTCTGTTTTGGTGCGGCATTAGTTTGAATTATATGTGTGGCACACAGACATATTTCGCAAGGCAAATAAAATTAGGTGCACCCCACAGATTGCCACATAAAAAAATACCCAACGCACAACGGAAAGGAACGTCAACGGCAGCGGCAACGTGCTGCTGGTATCATAATTTCGAAATGACAGGTAATTTGGGGCAACAACAGGAACCATCGTAATGGTATTTGGCAGGCGTGGCAGGCAGGAAAGCAAAAAAAATAAAAAAAAAATAAATGAAATACAACAAAAATGAAGTGCGAGCACCAAATGGGAAAATGATGCGAGCTTATTAAGTACCGTTACAAAATCCACCAGAAATTTATGATGCTCCATTTCCAAAATAAAAAATCGAGCAGAAAAAAAAGCGAAAACTCAACAAATTTATATTGTAAAAATGTATATATGAAGTGCTGAAGTCCTTAGCCCGCTGTGCTATCTCTAAATGATTTAAGCACACGAACATGCAACTAATGAGTGTAGTCTTAGAGTACACCTCACTAGCCCCCCCCCCCCCCCCCACCTTTCCACACTCTACACTAGTCTGCCCCATAAACTCAACTCAGGTGTGTGCCTGTGAAGAGCTTTAAACTGCAATTGAAATTTAGTGCGGTGAAACGTGCCACCAGCAAAAAAAATACTCGAAAATTGTCTAGAATATTTCATGTGCTTGCAACTACTGAAATTGATCAAATGTCGCCTGTTTGGCTTGCTTTCTGCCAAAGGGGCAAATTGGCCGTGTCTGAATCTGACAAGTTTATTGTCAAAAGCTTAAGCAATTTGAGGCTCAGATTTGATTGATTGAAATTAATTTGTGATATGACAGTTTAAAGTGGGGTGGGGGGGGGGGGGATTATAAGTTGAAATTGAAACAAGTTTGGTGAATATTCTACGGCACAGCGAAAATAACATTAATTTTGTGAAATGATTTGCACGTGGCAACATTTAAGCTTAACTGTAATAATATATAATAAAAATTATATTAAATTAATTAATATAAAATACCCATTATTTATATTTTGGGAAAAGTAGTTTGATGTTTATGTCATTTGCATCTTAAGAAAGCAAAAAGCTATTTTTAGACAAGATCTCAACATTCGAGTGATAATATAGTAATCCGATCGATTTCAATATGGTAAGTTAGACGAAGAAGATCTGCAGCAAGTTCTAAAAATTAATAACTAATTTAACTAAATAAATATTCTTTCATATTCCAAATACTTATAAAGTTTAAATTATTATCATACAAAATAAAATCACTCAAACATCAGTTTTATTTTTTAAAAACATTATTATCTTTTATTTGTTTTTTTTTAAATTTAGTAACTAGAAAATTTTAAAATGATATTGTTTGCTAATAACAGTGAAATGCACTCAACTATTCCATTGCTTTTACGTGCATTTCCTTTTTAACCGGATCCGAATAACTTTCGCTGCATTGACTTCTGCACATCTACAAAGCAAAAGAAGAATCAAATTTAAATGCCAACGAATTGTGTAACTTGGTTGTTGTCGTTTTTTTTTTTATTTGTTTTTTTTTGACTCGATATTACCTGGCAGTGCAGGTGGATAGCCATCCTCTTCACCAATCTCTCTTGGTATTTTGTTTTTGTAACTTTTACTTGTCCACATTGCTGTTTCCGTGTTTCTTGCCGTGTTTCTGTTGCTGTTGCTGCTGCTGCTGCTGCTGTGCTGGCATTTCATTTAGCGCACAACTTCACATTTGCGTTGTCTGCAATTGCCATTTCCGCTTCCTGAAATTTGCCACTCGTTACACACACACACACACACAAACACACACGTGGAGAGAGAGTGAAAGAGACAGCGCAGCAATCTACCAGGCAACCGACATTTTCATTTCCATGCTTGGGCGCTTCGCACGAATCAATTATTCATCATCATCGATTAAGTAAGAACAGCTACCATCTCCCCTCACCTACCCCACCAACCACCCCTCAGCCATCAGCCACCGACCCCCTTTTGCAGGCTGTCTCGCTTTTATTGTTATGATTTTTGCCGCCTCTGTTATGGCCTGCTCATGAAGAGGACTTTGGCCAGAATTGCGCTCGGCGCGAAATACAGTTTAATGATACCAACTAAAAGCACCAGATTTGTACATATATATAAAGAGCATATATATATATATATATATGTATATATATAGAGAGAGTGTATATAGAGTATATATGACATATGTGCAGTTCATAACAGAAAAAGTTACAATACAACCAAGTGAGGACATCAGTATATAGATATATATATATATAGATATATGTGTATATATATATATATATATATATATATATATATGTTATATAGGCAAGTCCTGTTTTACTCTGTTGGGTCGGCTTTGCTTATTTTCCGCCGTTATCCATTAAATATTTATGAAAATTGCTTTTGCTGCAGTTTTATTCACTTGATTGTCCTTTTGCTGAGCAGCTCCTTGCTTTGCATGCGCTCCTCATTTTTCCTTCGGGTGTGTGTTTTTTTTTTCTTCTCTTCTCTTTTTTTTTTTTTTTTTTTTGGCAAGGCCAGTAAAACAATAAAGCTTAAGAATTCAATTTCCTAAGAGCTTAAAGCTGCCACTTCCTGTTCATCTAAATGTGTATGTGTGTGTGTGTGTGTTGATGTGTGCGTGTGTATTTGATTCTTGACACACATAAATCGTGGCACAAGACATGTGCCTAGGATAATCTCACATTATGAAAAGATATGTTACAATAAAATATTTTCGCATCAATGGCAAATATTTTTAATAGCCAATGTTCAACAACAGAGGAAAACCATGATATATGGCCGGGGTTAGCATTGGGGTTTAAGATTGGAAGTGGGGGAAAATGGGGGAAGTGCTAGCGGTTTCAGATAACACTTGAGCTCAACCGTAATTAAGGCTGAAGATAAAGAGTGAAAGCGGGTAAGGAAAATGCAGTAAAATATTAATTTCAATATAAGAAAAGATTACCTATATTAGAAAAGAGTTTCCTATATTAAAACAGAATTTCTTACCTTAAACAGAATTTTTCAAATGTATGTTTGATAAAGAAAATAAAAGACTTTAATCTAATTATAGGTTCGAAAGAGTTAAAATCAAAATATAAGTTAGATATTTAGCTGAGTTTAAGATTATATTATGAAAGCAGTTGCAGGGGAAACGGGCAAATTTAGATTTCTATGAAAACAAATAGTAGAAATCAGTTTATAATTATTCTATTATTAGGGTCGATCTATGGAGAAGATTTGCAATCCACTTAACACTTGATCTGACACTCTTCAGCTCTTTTTAGAAGAAGACTTTAGACTAGGTTTCAGTGTACAGATTTACTAAATATATATAATAATTAAAGTAATTTTATATTAAAGTAATGTGAGTAAAATTCGTTGAGTTAGTAGAATTAATCAAAACTGTTACCACTAAATACTTAACCCATTGCATGCTCTAAAGTTAAGTTAAGAACTTTTGCATATTCTCAATTATATAAACTCAACTTTTTTAAGTGTTGCTCGATTCACAACTCAAAACAACTTAATTAAGGGCAATTTCTGTAGTAGTTGAAACTACAAGTTGTGCTCGAAGTGCTGTAGGCTTTTTCTAATCATTTCAACAGCAATGGCTGGCTATCTATGGGGGATTATCAAAATAGATGTGTTTTGGGAACTATTTCAGTTAGCCACAAACTGCTCCATAATATGCCATTAATTTGTGCACACACACACACACACACACACACACACACAGGCAGAGAGTGAAATTAGGCAGCCAAACTGCAACTCGAGTCAATTTCAATGGACAAGAACTATGCATTTGGGTTGAGCTAATGGAAGTCAGAAGCCTGGCATGGCGACAGATTACAAGCAAGCGGGGTGACGCCGGGTGGGAAGGGAGGTAGGGAGGTAGGGTTGTTGAAGTGTTTTGGGGTACATTGCATTGCATGAAGATAGATGGCATAGATATGCCGAGAAGCGTTGCTAATAATACGCATTTCGCTTTAACGGCACATTGGGGCCAAATCTGGCATTCAACGTTTTGTTGCAGTTGCCGCAGTTGTTGCAGTTGTTGCAGTCTCTGTTGTCTGTTGTTGTGGAAAGGACAACAGCAACATTGCTGACTTGCCTGCCTGCCTGCATTCGCTTAAAATAAATTACAATTTTATCGCGAATAATTCAATTAAATGATTTTTGGTTGTTTTCTTTTCGAATTCGTCTGTCTGCTGACATTTTTGGGCTGTCTGCTTTTATTTTCTGCTTCCTTCACAATTTTTCTTTCTTTTTCTACAGTTGACACTTTCGCTGCGTTGATTTTTTTTTGCTCGCTGATTTATTGTGCATATCTTTGTCTTTCTCTCTCTTTCTTCCCCTTTCTATTATGTCTGCTATCTATCTAAAAATAAGCGACGCACTCGACTGCATATTTAGATTTCGACTAACTCTGCTCATCGCCCCTGTTTACTGCCCCTTGTGGCACAACAAATTAGATTTAAATATTTTGGCATTTTCCATCAATTTTCATTAAATGCTCTTCGAACTTCTGTTGAATTGGGCACAATTCGGTGTATGTAAAACTTTTGTTGCATGCAAAAATGAGGCAAGTTGTTGGCAGCAGCCGTGCAGCAAGCCACATTCGACATTCGATTCACAGACAGGCAATTTTGCTCTTCTGCTCTTTATCACTCGTCCTCCTCCTCCTCCTCCTCCACCCACAGAGTTCACAATCACTTATTCAGCAATCAGTCTCATCTTGCTTTCCACACGTACGGTTACTCACTTTGCCACACAAAACATGCCCTATGCCACAAGGCATATGGCCTTTGGTTTAAGCAAATAAATATCCACATTCTAAACAGATAAATAGATATTTATACCCAGGCTATCAACGATTGAAATACCAAACAATATTATAAGACATTTGAAAAATCAAATACTGAAAAAGAGTTTGCGATTCAATTTATAAACTTTAACACAATTTTTATTTTGTGTTTCATTTTATTATTTTATATTTTGAAGCATCATCAACGTGTTCAAATGAAAATTGTATTTTTTAAACTTGAACCATAACTGGTTCATTCATGCAGCTTGCCACATGCTGCATTGTGAAAATATAAAAATGCAATTTTTTTCATTTAGAGGCTAAAATCAAATGAAGTCAACTGCATTGACTCATTTTTAGTTCATATCAAATGGAATAGCAGAAAAAATATAGATTGAAAATGCCATCGACAGTAATTGAGAGATGATATAAACTAAATTTATATACATATATTTTATATATATATATATATATATATATATATATATTTGAGTCAGGTTGTACATTTATTTCATTTTATATGAAAAATATTTTTTAATAAAAGTTTGACAATTTTATGTCTATACTTGACTTATTTGACTGTTGTTTTTTATTATTTATTGTTTACCCATCGGAAGAGTTTGCATTTCGAAATGTCGTTTATATCATAATATATATATATATTCTTGATCAGCATCACTTGAGTAATCGATATAGTCATGTCTACCTGTATATGTTTTATAATTCAACTTTGATCAAATTGGTTTTTTTGCTGCACCAAACCAACAGTTTTCTTTGCAAAGGTTTAGTTTTTTTTTTTGCATACTTTTGGGCTGATCTCAAATAAATAAAAAAAACTTCAATTAAAATTGTCCAAGCAACTGCATTACTAGCATTTCTTGCTTATAAGTAGTCAAGATAAATTAAAATGTATTTAAAAAATTATAAATAAGTTTAAAACAAGAACAATATTAATTACAAAGTTGGCTATGGAATTCTAACTTTCAAGCAGTTAATACAATTTATTGTCACACAGCAGCCAAGAAAATCTCGAATAGTTTCTAGAACATAAAATAAAATATATAACAATAATTTATATATATATTTTATGTGCGAGACATGGAAAAAGTTTTTGCCGATTGTGGATTGATTTCCAAGTGCGGCGGAGCCAGTCATCTGGCCTTGCCCCGCATTGGTCGGATTACGGATGTGGGCAAATTTATGAAGGAATCAAAGCAATTCAATGGCAACGTTGAGAAACTAACCAAGTTCATTGAGAAGCAGGAGCAGCAGTGCGAGGACATCAAGATGATGCTCAAGCAACAGGTCCAGCTGCAGCTGGATACACTGCATCAGGTGAAGGAAGATATTATGGAAATGCAGCGACAGCATCGTGAAAAGGGCAAAGTAGTCGACAAGATCTTGGTCAAGTTTCTCGATGAGACCGAAGTGAATGAATGCGATATGATGGATGCACTGGGACGCTACAACATCAAGATGAGTTCACTGTACGGTGAAATACTGGCCCTCGACAGCGATATCGACTATGTCAGCTATTTGGCCAGCATTGCCAAGCTCAACAAGGAATATGTCCAGGAATGGCAGAAGCGCCAGAAGCTTCCAAAGCCCAAACTAGCAATGAACAAAGATCGCATCGCTGGCAATGCCCAAAAGTTAAATACTCTATAAATGCTTGGATAAGTTATGTTTTATACGAAGTTAATTCTATTCTGGAATGTTAACTAAATTGCAGTTTATACATCAAAAACCAATGCTTTACTTTGCTAATTATTTTCCTTAGTTTTGGGATGCCAAAGAAAACTAGAACTGAACCGATTTACAGAAAAAATATTACATTTTAAGTTGAGTACAAAATTAAAGTCTCTTTCTCTTTGAGCATATTTGGACTTCTAGTTTTAATTCTGCATTTTTCATATTAAAATTATAACAAAAAAAAGTGAAGGAGTCGAGTCAATTGTTTCGAAATCCTTTCTATTCAAAAATCATGGTTTGATCTCTAGATTAATATTACTATTAAGTTGAAAATGCCTTTTCGATATTAAGAGCTTTGACCAATCAAAGAAATATCAAAAACTTGGCAGTTTCTATTTCACAAAAAATGAAGACTGCTCAAATTTGGTGCTCTTGGTTAAAGCCAAACAAAATCAAAACTTTTTTTTGTTGGTTATATTCACGTGCAACTCGACGAGTCGCTTGTTAGCCGTTTCGTTCAGTTTACTGAATTTGCATGCTCGATTCATGAATAATCCGTGCGACACTTGCGTTTTATCGCTTTGCATAGTTGCAAGTTGTTGTTGTTCTTCTTGTTGTTGTTGTTGCTGTTGTTGTTGTTGCTGTTGTTGTTTGCTGTTGTGAATCAGAAACAAATGCTGTTGGCCAACAGGTGGCGCTGCCAGGCACTTTTTCATGGTGAATGTCGTTGCTGATAGCGAAGCGTAATTATTATGCTCAACACTCCTCACCCTCTGGCACTGCCACTCCCTGTTTCCCACTCCCCCACCCTTATTCTAACTGTGGACTCTGGATTGCAAATGGCTATGGAAATAGGATTGGAGGTAGTAGCTTTTACTTTTGCTGTTGTGCTCTCCTTGTTGTTGTTTACTGGAACGCATAAGCGCCTCTAGTTATGCAATAAATAAAATGCGATTGTTGCGTCCCGCCCCCCACACAGCCCCCACAAACCCCCCCTCCAAGCGTAAAGTGGCGGCCATGTTTGTGCACAAACTGCAAGATGGCGTCCTGCATCCGTTTGAGTGCCAGCTACCCCGCACACGCCCCACACCTATACCCCCATCCCACTGTCGTGGCACCCCACTTCCGCAACACTTTCGCTGTAGTTGTGTTGTTGTTGTTGTTGTTGTTGTTGTTGTTGTTTTGAGTGTCTGCTACAATTCCGCTTGGCTAAAACTTTGGCAAGCCTTGTTGTTGTTGTTGTTGTTTTTTGCTCGTTGTTTTTTGGTTGCAGCTTCCGTTGTCGCCAGGCTGCTCAACTGCAACTTCCGTCTGCACACCCCCTCTCTCTATCATTCCCTCTCTGTTTCTCTGTGTGTATCTCTGACTGTGCCACCCATTTTTCGCTGGGCAGTTGGCTTATTTAGCTTTGGTTTAATTTGACAAAACAGAGTATTTAAGAGCTGTGTAATTTACGTAGCTGCTGCAATGGCGTTTTGGCCAAAAGGTCAAAGGATGGCATGAATAATGCAACAGACAACAGACAACAAACAGCAAACAACCAAACAACCAAACAACAACAACAACAACAACAAAGTGGCATATTTTGCAGAGTGTGTCGCTTACAGTTTGCTAATTGAGTTGCAACTCTCTTTCTAGGTTTCTTAATGTAGGTAATTAGTGCTGACAAAAAAAGAAGATACTGGCTGAGACAACAGTGGCAGCAGCAACAACAGCAACAACAGCAACAACAGAAACAACAACAACTACTGCAACATGCACCACAGCTGCTGTCAATTTGCATAATCAGGCAACTTTGTCTCCGTATTTTAAAGGATTATTTTGCATTCTGCTTTTGGCCGAATTTTCTTTTTTTCGGACACTACTTGGATTAACAAGCGGATAACATCAAATGCGATTTGCCCGGTAAAGTTATAAAACGTAAATTGCATCGAAATTGTGCGACATAAAACGCGTTAATGAAAAGTTCTCAAAGCAGTTGGTAACTTAATAAAAGCCCAAATTCATTGCTGAAAATTTAGATTTTTATGCCCATCAAAATTTTTACTGCTCTCAAAGCAGAGTTGCCACTGCAATTACTATAAATATCTTGTTAAGATAGAAAAGATAAAGATGATTTTTAACACATCTCAAGTGCCATTAAAATCCAAAGTTTTACTCTTCCATAACTGTGATAATTTGGATCTAGGAGTGGCCCATATCTGTCATATCATTATTATTCGATTAAGCAGCTACAAAAATGCAAATTTAGTCAAATGTAAGCTAATTAATGAATTGAGATGCAGGAACTTGCAATGTTAGTTTTTTTTTTTTTGGAATAGTTTCCGTTCATAATACAATAAATTCAGTTTAAGGCAGAGTAATTCCTATTAATCAGCACAGACATATTTTGCTCCATTTTGTGGATTTTTCCCTGGCTTTTAACTCTATTGAAATACAAAGCAGTATTATTTGATTATATTTTATAAGTTCTAAAATCGGCTTTTATTTAAAAGTAAGTCTTGTGAAATGTTGAGAAAGTTTCGTTCTTTTGATTTTGGTTGCCAGTTGCAACGAACTGGAAAATGTATTTTCATGGATGATAACATTTAAAAGGTGGCCAAGTTAAAGTTTTGGATATAGTGCAAGTCTTAATTATAGCTAACACCACACACCATGCACAACATGCCACAAACAGACTGGCAACAGGAGAGACAAAGTTGCATTTGTTGTTGTTGTTTTTGTTGTTGTTGTTGTTGTTGTTGTTATGGCAACCAACCAAATTTTATGGTTATCCAAAAAGTACGTGCTGCAATTGGCTGGCAGAGGCAAATGCACGTGAGCAATGAATGAATGTGTGGTGGCACAACAACAAAGCCAGAGCGCAACTTGCCACATGTGGCAAATTAAGTTAAAATTAAGCAATTAATTTAATTAGTGCACTGTGTACGGGGGATTCAAACACAAACACAATTTGCCACTTGCCGCACATGTACACACACACATGCAACATGCAACATGCAACAGTTGCAATTAAGCACAGAGATGCACAAATACACATTTATAGCTGCAGCTGCTGCCGTGTTGCATGCTGCACATACAGCTGTCGTCGGCCATTTGCAATTGCGGAAATTACGCACACAAATTAATGTTCAAATGTGTGTATAAATGTGTGTGTATGTTTGTGTGTGTATGTTTATGTGTGTATGTCACATGGCTGTAAAAAAAAATCATTTTATCAGTGTTTTATTCAAGATAAAAAATGAGAGACAGGAGATGAAAAGAAAGAGGGTTTGTGGGGGTGGGGGGGGGGGGTCTAGGTGTGGTTGCAGCATTAAGAAAAAAGTGTTGCGAAATTAATTTATCAATGCATAAAATGCAATCGATTCCTTCTCAATTAAGCAAATGCACAGCACAGCACAACGCAGCACAAATGCATCAATTGCAATTAAAGAACGATTGCAACACGCCGACAACAACAACAAAATCATCAAAGTGCTGCAAGGGGAAATTGTGGCAGCAGCAACAGTAGCAGCAGCAGGAGGAACCTGGCTGACAGCAAACATTGAAAGTGTTTTAAAATGCTGCGGAAATGTGCAAACGATCATTAATTAACCTGCATCCAAATGAAAACGAAATAAATTTGGATTAAATGCAAATATTTGACTCGAAAAAGTTTGTTCAGCAAATTAAAAGTTTCCAAAAGTTGCAGGTGAGATTTAATTCAAGCGTTTAATTTCGAAATAGAAAAAACTACAATTAAAGTTTAATTTTAATATATTTTATATGTGTGTATACCTAATTAATATAATTTATTCAATAACAAAAAATATCTCTAAATCTTGAGTATTATGTTGTACACATTCTGTTGAGTTCTTCAAGCTAATTGTGGCAAAGGCACAAATGGCTGCCACAATATTTACATGCACTATGCAAATGCAAACACTCAAATGACATCTTTGAGTAGCTATTTGAGAGGAGAAGCGTTGGGTTATTACACCCAATGTGTACCCATGTAATTCGAGTGGTCAGCATGAATTGAAGCGACTAATGCCTTGCACCACATACAACCACAAACACACACACAAACAAACATATATATATATATATAAATATATATATAATCATATGCGCAAACAGATGAGGCCAAGTGCAAATAGTTCTGACATTCGAGCTACTCTACGAGCAATACTGATTGGTGTGGGAAAAAGGTAAAATCTATTGGAAATTAGAAAAACACTTAGAAAGAGAGACAGAGAGAGAATGAGAGTGAAAGAGAAATAGAAAGGCAAATATAGAGAATGCTTGACTAGGCGATACACTGAAGTCAGTTGTTAAATACTTAGTAGACTGGTGGTTGATAATTTATTCAATAAGAAAATATATCTAAAAAATCTGTGCTTCTTTTCCGATTCTGGTACAAATATAACTGTTGACTATACTTTCGGAATTGTGCCTTTTATTGCATAGGAAATAAATTCGTTTAGATATTTGCCCATCCAAGAAAAGCTCCTATTAAAATAATATATATTTAATCTGCATATGATATATATGATATGATATGATATTATTTCTATTCGCGATAATCTTATTATCACTCAAAAATAAATTACGCAAATGGCTATATCGACTCAGTTGTTCGCTTTGTTCAATTATATATATATATATATATTATATATATATATATATATATTTATATTGGGTTCGAAGCTGCATCCTTCTTTGTGTTATATATTTTTGCACAACTTTTTCTCAAAACCCTTTTCAAATTGACTCAAAAAATACATGTCAAGCCATAACAGCTGACAATTCTTCGTGTTGCTTGCACCACAACTAACAGCAACTTAACACAAAAGCCATTCTTACAACCTAAACTTGAGAAGAGGCCCAAAAAACCTTTAAGAAGAGCCCTCAGAGCCGTTGACCAACTCAGTTGCTCGCGGGCCGTTCAAGTCAACAGTTTGTTGTGCAAAGTGCGACAAAGAATCTGGGCAAAGCTCAAAAACTGGTTTTTCAATCACAAAGTTAAAGTCAAAGTCAACTGAAACACATAATTCAGTCAGCATGTTGCAGGCGTCGTGGTTATTGCTAATGATTATGTTCTTGTTGGCTGTGTTGCAAGTACAAATGCAGCCCGTTGTGGAGCCGGCGACCCCGTTGCAACTGGAGGAAAGTGATGCAAGTCGGCCGCTGTACGATCAGCGACAGACGGGCAAATACAACATACACGTGAGCATCAAGGATGTGGCCATCATTGAGGTCGATCACAATGAGCTGGCAGATGTAAGTGGACAAGAAACAAGTTGGCAATAAATCCATATACACATATAAAGCAGCTAACAGGTCTAAAAATAACCCATTGCATTTTCCCATTAGGAATCGTATAATGCGGACGATGATGATTATTATTATGATGATGCTGCGCTGACCATAAAACCCATCAAGTTTACCACAGCAGCAGCAACAACAACAACAACAGCACAAGCAACAACAACCCACCCAACCACAACAACAACAACAACAACACAAGCAACAACAACCCACCCAACCACAACAACACAAGCAACAACAACATCAACGATACCCAGCACAACGGCAGCAGCAGCAACTGTTGCAACAGTTGCCGCAGCCAGCAGCAGCAACATCAGCTCTTATAGCGCTCAGCTTTTGGCAGACATTGCTGCCACGCAACGTCAGCGACCCAAGTCAAACAATTTAATCATTATGGAGACGCCCGTTGGCAGCTCATCCACACTGATACCCAAATGGCTGCATGCTCGCTCCAAAGATGAGCCAATCACAACAAAAACAACAACAACAACAACGACGAGTGCCACAACAACAGCACCAAGAATGTCCACACCCAACATTGAGTATACTCCAGCTCAGGGTCACGATTCGCCCATATTCAAGGTCAAAGTGCAACGTGCCGCACCAACAACGGAGAGCGCCTCACGTTGCCGCAGCCATCACTTTCGCGATGCTCAGGGCAAATGTCGCAGCATTCGATCCGGTTCCATTTTGTGAGGCTCGAACAATTAATAAATAGATAATAACTGCAAACTCATAATCAGCTTATCACATCTGATTTTCTCTCTCTCTCTCTCTCTTTCTTTCTTTCTTTCTGTGTCCGTCTCGTTCTTAACCACGTTTAGAAGAAAGCTGTTCGGCTTGCTGGTGTCGCTGCCCTTTGCCGGTAATCGTCACGCTGCTCATCATGCCAATGGTCTACAGATATCGCCTTAAGATCCATTTCCCTCAACAATCATCGAGCAATGATCGAGCAGTTTTTAGTTCTTAAGTACTTTAAATAATACTTTTGCGTCTTGTTAGCCTCTAAGTTTCAGGCAATTATTTGCCTGATTTAAGATTAAAGCCTAAAATATTTTTGACTGATTTTGCAAATGTTGGTTTCGTTTTTTTTTTTGTTGTATGGCATTATTTAATTGGTATGTATAATTAATTGCTATTCCATATCTATATCTAGTATATATTGGTGTCCACATTTCACTTTATATATGTGCATTATATATATATATATATATAGTCATATATATTCTGCATAATTGGGCATGCATAATGCGGGCCAAATAATCACAAATGGATTCTGTGTGTGCTCAGCTAACCAGTTCAACATTATTCAGCTGCACTTCCTATTCCAGTTAACACACATCGTTAATAATTCCCGTTTTATGTTTACATATTTAGATATGCATATCAATATTGAAATTGTTGATTGACACAAGTAATTGAGTTGATGAGAATGCATAAATTATAAAAGATTTACCAAACTGAGTAGTGCCAAATGACCAACGTCTGAGTTGCCTTGAAAAATGGTTCATTTAAATTTGTATTTGTTTAAATAACTAATTTTTGTCAAGAAATCAAATTTAAGCTGCCTTTAAGCTAGCCTCAAGCTAGATTGAACTTATTACATCAATCTGTAAGCCACAGCCAAGAATTTCAGTTAATATATTTTGCAAGGAAAATTTCTTAAGATCATCTCAAAAGCTCGAAACACAAATCAGAAATCAGTCTTAATTGACATAAGCACAAATTTTGGCTTATTGCCTAATGATTAAGTCAAATTATTCAACATATTAGAATTGAAATACAAATAGGCATATTTTGTAATTTAATATTTATAAATAATTTCTTTTTATATATTTATAAATTGAAAGAGATTTAAAAAAAGAAATAATAATTAAATATATAAAAAGGCATAAAACTATTTTATGCTTAAATAAACATTAATAAAATTAACTCCAACTTGAAATGAATCATTTTGAAACTTTTCTTTACACTTCTTTCGCAATTAAAGCCTGGAAATTGTCAGTCAGTCAGTCAGCTTTAATTTGGCAAAGGCCGCTTTTGCATGGCTAATATATGCGCTAAATTATAATATATGCGAGAATGGGAGGACTGGGAAAAGACGAGACTATTGAAAGTCCATTACTAGCCACCTGGTTGGCCACAAAATGTGTGCCCGCAGCAGCAACAGCCACACAAGGTCGAAAGGGAAATGATTTGCATGATGAACAATATTCAGAATGGAGGCTGGCCCATAGGGGGGATGGTGGGGCGTGGCATGCAAATTGGGTGATTGAATGGGTAACTGAGTAACTAATTTGCATGCAGGCAGGACAGCTAAATTCGGAGAATGCAAAATGCAGAATGCGTAATCAGCATTTCTCATTGACTTGAGAATGTACCAAAATTAGATTAATTTTCGAAATGAAATTTGCAACAGTAAAGGAAATTTTCTTCTTACAACTTTTATATAGGTGCTGGATGTGTTGGGGGTGCGGGGTTAGCTGCATTTGTAATTAGTTTTAGCCGCAAACAAATCAAGGCTTAATGCTTCGCTGCGAAAAACATGGGATTCTTGATATTTTTTTTGTGATTGCTCAGCAGAAAAGAACTGGACATGCAGTCTGGACACGCGTACCAAGTGAAAGAGCTAAAGGAAAAGGAGAGAGAAAGAGAGAGAGAGAGAGAGAGAGAAAGAGAGATAGAGAGCGAGATGATGCTTGGTCTTATGCCGCATATGAAGTGTATAAATTGCACTTCATCATGAATTTATTATCAGCGCAACTGCAGCTGGCATCGTTGCAGTTGTGCTGCCTCAGCACAAGATGTGCTTGCCACTTCCTTGTTGCCAACACACACCAACGCACAAACACACACACACAGGTGATACCAACAACAACAACAATAGGCCAACAGTCTGCTGACCGCGCTATGCACTTTTTTCTTCTTCTTTTTTGGCGCAGCCAACTTGAAATTTTGTTAACTCAGCGCAAAAATATTAATTCTAATTTCCAAAGAGGCAGCAGAAACGCGTTCAACACTTTTGTTAAATGGCTGCCATTTTTAGCGGCATTTAGCCGTTTTTAGCTGCAACAAAAGTGCTCTCTTTGAGAAATGCTTCAAGATTGTCGCTTGACAGTTGTCTGAAAAGGTTTTCACTCATTTTATTCTTCACTTTTGCCTCTTTCCACCCCCTCCCCCACATTTCCCCCTATCAATTTCCTTCATTCTCTGCCATTCCATGCGCCATTTGCTGCTCATCAATTAGCCGCTTGGCAAAAAAGTGACTGCCACTGAGTAGCTTTTAGTGCTGGAAGAAGGCTTAGGAAAAAAAACGCTTTTTTATTGCCTACTTTGAGGCGTTTTACTTCTGGCAACGCCAATTATTTGCCTGCTCGGATTTTAGGACCTGGCTCTAAGCTAAGCATTCGAACATTTACAAAGTGGAGGATGACAAAAAAAAAAAAAAAAGGTGCATTGCACAATGCAGATGACAGGTGACTAAGAGAATGGAGCTTAGCCCGAAAAGGGACAACTTTGATAAATTGAACGCTCAACCATTTGCTAGCCTAAATTCCAAATAATTTCTTCAGTTTTACTCATTAAATACAATAAAAAAATTTCTTTTAATTTGCAACAAGATAAAATTGGTTTGTTTAACAAAAAATATTTGAAAATTATTAATATTGTTTGCATGCTTGTTAATATATAAAACATGCTGGGAATCCTTTAAGAGCGTTATGCAATATTTAACAGGATGCCGCGTTACGTTTTAATCTCTGCGCACATTTTGCATATTAATCACTTAATTAGGTTAACATTATTAAAATAAACAAGTGTCAGAGATTGGATGTATATTCGGGTGTGTATGTGTGTGTGTGTTGTGTTTGCTGGCATTTATCAGGTAAGCACACACAGCAGCAATAGCAGCAGGAGCAGCAGCATCAGCAGGAGCAGAGCAGGATTCAGATACAGCTGCCGTCAGAAATGACTTCATTTTATGTGTCGCAGGTGCTTAAAAATGTTAAAGGGGAGGCTTTGTGTTTGTCCGTGTGTGTGTGTATGGCGTGTGTATATTGCATTAATTATGCGCCACACTTACGTCCAACTATGCACACACACTCACATACACACACACTCATACACACGTACTCACACACACACTCACATTAACTTTTTTTTAAGTTGCCACTTGCCGCATGCCTCAAATGCCAGCAATTAGATGCGTTACATAAACAGCGCAGCAAGCAAGTTAACTTGATTTTAGAGGGGTTTCATTGAAACCGAAACACCCTTTATAGATAACAAAAATAAAACAAAATCCTATAAATAAATATAATATATATTTATTTAAATATGCTTGATATATATATGGCGAAAGTGTCATGGTAAATATATATTAAAAATGATATATGATATGCTGCTCAATTTGTGAATACCCTGTAATATACATTATAAATGCGGAAAAAAAACATATAGTATGCAGTTTAAAAAACCGAACTTCGGGCAAAACATTTTTAATTTGAGGTAGACTTAGAAATTGTGTTTATATATCTCTATTCGGCTCTACAATACTAAGAAAATAAGAAAAATTTATTATTTTATGTAGTCTAAATTTAAATTAAGACAAGTTAATGTTTTGTGCCAAATTTGAGATATTATTAACTCTTTACACTTCATTACTTATTTATTAATTTATTGTGTGGTGTAATGCTTATGGGGAAAAATATCATTAAGCTTATACCCTGTGCAAATAAATTTCATAAATATATTATGAACTTAGTCATGAAGATACTTTCTCTAATTTTAATATTAATTTACTAAAACTAAAATAAAAACTTAACCTAATACATTCAGTTTTCTTTATGAATTTGAATACACTTCATTAAACACGCGTAAAATGCGTATACCCCA
This sequence comes from Drosophila melanosoma, assembly GCA_035042045.1. Lineage (NCBI taxonomy): Eukaryota > Metazoa > Arthropoda > Insecta > Diptera > Drosophilidae > Drosophila > Drosophila melanosoma. Next base: position 995,429 of record JAWNLY010000049.1, read on the forward strand.
TATAAAAATGAGTAAGCGATTCAAACTTCTTTGTATTACCTGAAGTGCGTCCTTATCAAGGAACACATAAATATTATTTATTGCAACGGTTCAGCTCAGTTCGTGTCACACACCCACATCCTCCATCCTCCCCTTCTACACACACACACAAACACACACACCAAGCAGCATGGGGCTGCTGAGCAAAATATTCAAAGGTGTCAGATGTATGTTGCAAGACACCGTGGCAACCCTCGCCTCTTCTGCCCCACAGAGTCTTCGCATTCCGCTGAGAAATGCGTTCATTGTGCTTTAATGAAATGTGCGTAAAGGGAGCTTAGGATTGAAGGGACAGGGGCCAAAAGGGGGGGGGGGGGGGCGTGGCTAAAAGGTATCGCTGTCACCTTAAAAAAAAACAGCGTTCAAAAGAATGCTACAGTTTCTTAGCTCTCAAAAATAAACACAATTTATGTCGTAATACATTTTCTTTTATATATATGTATATATATATATATTTTTTTGGCTGGTTACTTTTTTATCTTGACAAAACATTTGTGCAATGTAAACTTTTCGATGAAGCAATTTTAAAGTTGGCAACTTGAAATGACGGGGTAATAATTTTAAAAACATTTTTGTAGCAAACACTTTTGACATTTGTTATTAATACGAATCGAATATGTTTTTGGGGTTCAACAAAACTTTTAAATGAGTTGCCAGTGACATGAAAACATTTGCTAGTTTCACACACACACACATATGTCAATGTGTGTGTGTGTGTGATTATATGCGGTGTGTGTGTTTGTAATTTGCGAGTGTACAAAACAAACATCCATCACATTTTGGGGCATCAATCACTTTAGTGCGGGCTTACATAAGCGAACAATTGCGGTTGAGTAAACAGCTTACTGCTTGCTGCTAACTGCATTATTTGATGGCCATGTTAGAAATACAGAGACAGCTGTATTATATATATACTTTGTTTAATTCAGTGGGAACAATTGATAAAGGTTATATCAATACAAAATGTTGTTTACACTGTTTCAATATGTCACGAAATATTTTCCAGCATATTTTACTGATATTATTTTTAACGCATTTTCATTTACTGTTTGTTTTGATGCCATGTTTTTATTATGTAAATGTGAAACAGCTGGTAATAAGCATTGTTGACTGCATTAAATTATATATGAACATTATTTAATTATTTTCATATTACAGCATTTAAAAACTAACCGCAGGATATGTCCAGTCGAAGGTGTTGTAAGGTGTTTTACTGACAGCCTTCAATTCATATTCAATTTCAGCTCAGTTTTCTTACATTTTACTATCAGACTGCATGACATTTGAAGACAGAAAAGCCTTGGAAACTTTGTATACTGCATGTGTACATATCAAAATAAAGGTAAATACAAAATTCAATTTAAAGCCATCGAAGTTTGAAGTCTCAGCCTAGTTGTTCAATGTTTGCATTCACCCATGTCCAATGCACATGGCATACGTTATATCCTATCTGTTGCCCCCAACTTGGCCACAAACAAACTTCCTGTATCGATGCGACCACACGTACGTCTATCAGCCTCAGCCTCAGTCCCAGCTCCATTCCTGTCACACTGCTAGGCTGCCACCCTGCGGCCCAATATCTAAGTGAAAACACAGATCAACAGCACGACAATCAGCAGAGAACATTGGAGTAGATAGCAGCTAGCAGGTACCAGCTACCAGCTACGAGCTACCAGTGATAGGCAGCAATAGACAAGGTAAAGACATGGGGCACAGCGGCCCAGCCCCTGGGGCAATTCTCTTTTGCACTGCACACGTTCCACACACACCCACAAAGGCCCCTCCCCCAATTCAGGCTACTCCTCTCATATGCAAGACACAAATTTTGTAACGCCCACTTTCGATTTGTTGGGTTGGTTTTCTCTCTCTCTACAAACACGTCTTTTTGCCAGTTGCATTTCTTGGATTGCATTTAAGCAACATTTATGCATTTTTAATGTGACAGCTGAACAGATGAGATGGCCAACTGCTGCGGCAGCTTCTGTTCCTTTAGTTCGTATGTTAGCCAACCTTCTAGCCTTTCACCTTGTTGGCCTACAGCGCTGACAGTTTGTGCATCAGGCATATAGTTTTCCTAGTCTATATGCGATTCATATATGTGTGAATTTTTAGCTCATGCAATATTTAGTGTTTTGCTATCTCACAAAACTGTCGCTATTCCATTTGTTAACTCCGGCTCAGAGCTGGAGACAGCCGTAAATCATTCGGATAATGTGCTGGGGATTTTGTGAATTTCAACATGTAATTTTTGATAAAGAATGCATATATTTGTGTGCATTCTTGCATGCATTTTTAACGTAATTTTCAAAAGTAACATGCAAAAGTGAAGTGTGGATTTGGCTTTAAATTTAGGACCATATGGAGGAAACTGGCTGCAGAGTAAAATTGCAGAAAAAATCCACAAGCGATCTCGCTACATAATTTTTACAAGCATTTCACAACTGATGCACTAACGATGATATTCTCTTAAAAATTATGCTCTTATGTACTTACGTACCAATTGTGGTATGTAAGTTTATCTTAAAAGCTCTGGATAACTAACAAACGAAATCCACAAGCGATACAGCTCACGGCCGCCTTTTCCTATTTTTTCTTTTTAGAAATTTATATGTTTTGTTAAATAATGCAGTATGAACAAAATTGAATTTCTACAAACAGACACGGTACATGATTAATATATTAACGGTAGTTCATTACTTGTAGTCAACACAACATTTTAGCACACGAAAGAAAAAAGAGACGGATCTATAAAACATAAACGCACAAGCTAAATCCTCTCAAAAATTTTGTTGTGGCTTGTAATAGCTTTGAGCTTTCTCTCTCGAGCTATGCGCTCTCTAGCGACGGAACATAGAACAAGCCATGATCAAAGCTTTTTTTACAAACGGCCCACAACACCAACATATTTGCAAATTATCATAAATTCTATATACAAATAATTGTTGGATATACGAAAAATTTCAAAAATATCCATAATTGTAATTATTTATATTAACACATTTAACAACTCACATAATTTTGGTCATGCAAAATCAAATAGTTTCCACACTTTATTTGTATACTATTCAAATGCTGGCAATAGTTTTTTTTTGTTTATTATTGGAAGTTTGCAAATATATATTTCCATAGCGAAAATCATATTTTAATTTGGCAATTTTAGTTATTATTGAGTTATTCAACTATTTCGTTTTCATAAACACATTCAGTTCCAACACTTGAGGGATCCACTTTCGATGCTGGCCCACTCAAAATCGCACTTAAATTGGCCACTGGAAATATTCGCTGTAATCACAATTGACTGCCAAGTGCATAATCAATGCAATTTGGAATGATTTGCAGCAAAAACTCGCCACTGCAGCAATAGCAGCAGCATTAGCAGCATCGGCATCGGCATCGGCATCTGCGGCACATTGAGTGTGTGCCAAAATGTTGCAACAAAATGCTGTACGAGTCAACTAAGTATGCAATGCTTTTTGTGGTACTCGCCAGTTAGCTATTTGGCTAGTTGGCCAGTTTGCGAGTTGGCCAATTGCAGCTTGGTGTTTATTAGCATGATTAGCTTCTCTGCAATGCCCACACACCAACACACACACACACACACAGAGAGATTGTAAGAGCATTGAATTTGTGTCAGTGGTGGGTTGGGGAAGGGGAGTGCCGCATGGAGCAAAATTGCAAAGCATCTTGTAATTTGATTTCAGCATCGTTCTCGTCCAGGCAAATGTGGCTGTTTACCACCCTCCTTCCCCCACTCTCCTCTTTTTTTCTCTCACTCCCCGTCTCTCTCTCACACACCCTATCGCCCTTTTTCTATCTGTATTTGTTTGCTTGAGCTTTGCAAATGGCATTAAATTACACTAAATTACACTGTGCAACAAGTCTGCAAATCAAGTTTTGCTTATAGCGTTTCGCAAAAGACAAACTATCGACTTGAATGCAACTGCTCTGATAACCAGGGGCAATGACAAAGCAAGGACAATTCGACTTCAACTGGAATTGAACAATTGCCAAGCCTGTAAGGCTAGAATAGAAGTGGCTGTGAATATTGGAGACGAGCAGAGACTCTTAGATGTTGCTTGTTGTAATAACATTTAAGAAAACAAAATTAGGGAGCAAAGAAACAATGATTATTTATACTGATATTCCATCTATATAGTTTATATACGCGCAGGCGGCCCTTATAATATTCTCTTTATGGTAATTTAAATTGCTACAAAATATATCAAATAATATTTTAAGAAAATCAAACTAAACTTTAATAATTTGCTTTAGAATATTTGAAGCTGAAATTAATATATATTTATGAGTTTTCACTTTTAGCTGTTTAGCTTTAGTTGTTGGCTCACAGCAAGTTTATTATTTATTCAAATTAAAATTAGGGCACAAAATAATAATTGCATCCGTTGAATAAACTTAGCTAAGCCTTGCAGATATGGCCTTCAAATAGGCTTAGCAAAATTAATGCCTATATAAATACACTTGAATTAAGCATTCACCAAGTATTTCAGTTTAATTATTAATTTGTCGTACAGTGTTGAAGAATATGCAACTGGCTGGCTGAAGTGCATTGAAAATATATTGAATGGGACAAGTCGGAAAGATTAAAGCCCATTTTTAATTAGTTTTCCATGCACTTCAATTTTGGGCAAGCACAGAGAACAGATAGAGGCAAAGAGTAAAGAGTGACAGGGGGGAGAGAGGGTGAGGGAGAGGAAGAGGAAGAGGGAAAGCGACTGTCGCACATGGCTTATTTCGTTTCATTTCCGGTTAACCGCATCCTGCGTAATAAGCGGCACTTCCTGCCCCAAATAGACTTAAACTGTTGTTGGCCCTTTGTTTTTGCCATTGTTTTGTTTTTATTGTGAGGCAAATTTTGTGTTAGCCACAAGACACATCAGACCAACAACAATAACAACAATGACAAAAAGAAAAACAACTGGAATTGTTGTCCTTGCTTCGACAGGATGTTGGCTGGCATTTCCGCCCCAACCAGTGGCACTCTTTGGAGGAGCCTTGCCAAAGTTTTTGTGTTTTGCATGTGAATTGCACGTTTATGGCCACTTTCAGTGAGGCTGCTTCTGCTGTTGGCCAAATTGAAAGCTGAGGCACAACTGAGGCTGCATTTTTATTTGCACGCCCCATTGTTGTTGTAATTGCTTGTGTTGCACACTTGCCCCTTTGCCACTTGTGCCACGCCATGAAGTTTGCTGCAAATCCCTAAAAGTGATTTAAACATTTTACGGGTGTTTTCCCATTTTTCTCTGCTGTTGTTTTTGAGGGTGTTTGCTAAAAACAATTAACAAACTGTGTAAATTGTGACGAAGATTAAATGCCCTTAAAATTGTTGGCCACTAGGCATACCATTTATCTGATGTTGGTTGACAGAGGTTTCCTCTCGTATTGCTGGTAAAAAATTAAAATACGAATGATTTTTCCTAAGAGCTTATTTAGTTCCCCTTTGAATTGGTTGTTTGATTTCGTATTATTATAAAAATATTACTTATACAAATATTTTAATATAAAATAAAATATTTTTGTTTTTTATAATAACCTGCCAAGTTTAAAAAAATTATCTAAATGCAAAAACTCACCTATTAACAAACCGTTGTAGGCATTATAAATATTAGTAGTAACTGAAATGAAAATAAGAATTTTTGTAAATATATCACAAAGCAGACAATAGTTAATATAAATCTGTAACTATATCCGTTTCTAAATCTATATCAATATATATTTATATTTCTATATATATATATATATAAATCTATTGACATCTAACATAGCCTAAATACTCTTCATAATACTTTCATCAAAGCCTTCAAAATGTTGTATCGCCCAAAAAATACCCTTCCAAATTTGCAAAAACTAGAAAATGTCAACTAAATGTTTTAAGCAGACAACATTTGAAACACAAAGGAAATTGCTAACGACTAATTTGTGGGTTTCTAGCTTCGAGGAACAGATAACAATAAACATGCCAACTTACGTTCCACACAAATAATTATGGTTCTTGGATTAAGCACAACATTAATTAACCATATCATTATGACAAATGGCAACAGTTTAATTTGCATATTACTAATTGTTGACACAATAAAAAACACATACCCATTCCCATCCACAATTCCAAATTCAAATCAACCCAACAAGCAGTGGCAACCAAAATGTTGCACAGCAACGAAACACTTAAATAATGTAAAATTACAATTTAATTGCAGAGCAAGTTTGCGGCGGGAATAGCAGCGTTGCAAGGGTTGCAGTGGGTTGGGAGTAGGTGGGTTGGCGAGCAAGCAGCTGCTTGAAGCACTAAGTGCGCCCATATGCAAGGACTTACTGCATATGGATGTGTGTATATACGAGTATGTATATGTGTATAATAGACCCACAAGCGAGCCCGGCTGCATATGTTCCACAATCGTTTTATTTGCACGAATTAAGCAGCTCACAAAACACACGCTGTTGCTGCTGCACCGTGGTGTCGAGTGCACAAACTTAACCTTTAATATTACAATACATTTTCTCTTTATAGTTATGTTCTTAAAAACTCAAAATGGATTTGCTTACCTATGGTTAAATGCTCGTCTGAAAAGCTCTGGATAGTAAACAAACGGAATACACAAGCGCTGCTGTTATTTTTTAACTAGTATTTAATGCATCGGCTGAAGTGGTAAATAATTGAAAATTACCTTATAACAAACAAACACACGTTACACGTTGCTTAATACCTGGGCACACTCACACAAAAAAAAGGCGATCGATCAAGAGGAAAAGCACGCACAATCCTCTCAATTGGTTTGTGATTTCGCTTAGCCAACTCACACACTATTACAAAAATAGCTTTGAGCTTTGAAGCTCTGTGTCGCGTCCAATGCGGATCTAGGTTTGATGCATGCCATTTTTTCCATTAGCCATTAATGCGTTTTGTTACAGGTAAGCAAAAGCGCACAATCAATGAAATTAATTTTAAAAACATTAAACGATTAGTAGCAATGAGTTAAACACTCATTACATGAAACTTTGGATTACGAAACACAATTTATGACCGATCGAGAGAACGAATGCGCACAAACTAAATCCTCTCAATTGGCTTGAGGCCTGTACAAGATAATAATGAAGCTTTCTCTCTCTAGCTAAACGCTATCTGGCGACGCAATTCGCAACTAACAAATCATAGCTCAAGCTTTTTAGCATCTACAAGGCTCGCTCTTTACATACACATGTAAGGTGATCAATTGCAAATGCTGTGACTGCTGTGGGTTAGAGAAATTAAATCGATTATGACAATTTCACATGGCTTGCATTGTGGTCTGTGCTTTACTGCTTTGAAACCCACTCTCACAGCATCCACAAGGCACGCTCTTAAACACATCAAATATTTAATTTTACATGATTCTCTGAGAACGCTGTTGGTTCAATCTCTTCTGCTAAATGCAATCCACAAGTACACAAATGAAATTCAAACATTTCTTCATCTAAAATCTTGTCTCCTTTTATTAATCTTATCTTTTGCACTTTAAATAACATTTTGCACATTATGTTGTCAGTGTGTAGGGCTGCTGGGCGTGGGTGGAATTTGTGTGTATGGATGCCATTTGTACGGGGGACAGTTGCATGGCTTCTGCCTGTGGCTGCGCTGCGGTTGTGCATTTCTGCGTGTTGCCTGTCAGACTCTCTCTATCTCTATATCTACTCCATCTCTCTCTCTCTCTCTTTCTGCCCCCGCCATTAGCATTCATGTGCGTAGTCTGTTGTGGCAAGGGGAATGGGGGGGTGGTTGGACACAATGCCTAGATCCTGCCGAAAAAGCCAAAGCCAAAGCCATTGCTGCAGCTGACGACGAGGCCAACGTTTGGGGTTAACTGGCATTAATGTCATGCAGGCAGCCAGGCTGCCATTTCGTAGGTGCACACTTTGTGGTTTGTTGCAAGACACAAAGCACCAAACACCCACATTCAATAAGCCCCACCCACTGCAAATTTGCTGGAAAATCCATTTAAAAGTTTGCTTGCATTTCCTCGTCTCGTACTACACAGAAATGTAGATACAATTTACTTAAACGCATCGCCTTATTTTGCCATTCGTCTCTCGCCTGTTGCATGCCACACCACATTTTCTGCATGTTTGCTCAACTATTTAGTAGCATTTCTTCATTGTCATTGACATTCCTTTGGTAAATATGTCAGCTTGTCACAAGTTTTGTCATTTTTAACAATTTGTTTACTTTGTATTTGACTCCACTGCATAAATATCTCAAAATAGTCGCGTTTTCAATTGTTGTGTGTGCCTAAATTTAAGTTCATTTTATTCAGTCCAGTTTACTCAGAGACAGTGGTTAACAAGTACTTAGCATGGAGGGTGAGTTATTTATTATTAAAGAATAAATTATTTTAAATGTTGCATACACGAGTTAAGTTTTTAATGCCTAAACTTAATTAACTACAAAATATGCTAGCTGAAGATTTTATAATTTCTGAGATCCCAACTACACAAATTGCCTACAAATTTCTGTGTAAAAACAATAATAAATTTGTTTTAAAGAAGAGTTTGCGACTTTTCCTTTATTGGAGAAGCTAATTCTTAAGACTGAAATCCAAATCATTATGACATAGGAAAAATAAGGAAAACATAAGAAAAACTTAAAAAATGTATGATCTTTTATCTTAGCTGGGAAACTTTTCTATCTTGGACATTACACAATTCTGAATAAGATAAATGATTTTTATATACAAAACTACTTACAATTTCATATGTAAATTTATATTAAATATTAAGAAAGAATTAGGAAAGGTTAACGAAAACCTAAAAAAAAATAATATATAATCTCAAAGCTTAACTCCGAAATTTTCATATTTTAAACACTTTTATAGATCTTGTGAAGTGTTCAAAATGATACAAAAAAAAAATACTCCCAGTCTTCATAAATATATCTATCAAACTATTCTGATTTGGAAATTTCCATGCCATCAAATTTTCAATCATTTTAGCGCCTGTCTTCAACTTTTTCAATCTTATAGAATTGATTCTGTCAATTGCAATAGTTATGTCTTTATAGCTAAATCAATTTCGAGCAAATCAAAGTCAAATCACACACAAATAAAATGCACAATAGAAGCAAAGTTAATAAAAGCCATAAAATAAAAAGAAAAGAACTGGGTCAAAGTTGGGGAAAGGCTGAAGACGAATGTTTTGCTCGTTGTCTGCCTGAGGGAATCCAAATGCCTTTTAGCGTTTATGTCATATTGATTTTGATAGCGATGGCGATGATTATTGATAACAGGAGCAGCAACAGCAGCAGGCAGCCGTGGCAGCAGGCAGTAGTGGCAGCAGGCAGCAGGCAGCAGGTGTGGCAGCATGCTAGATTGGGGCAGGTGCGTGCCATGCGTGCCAAACACAACACAATGCACAACATTCACAATAGTTTAGCTTGGCTGCCAGTTCTACTGTCAAAGCGACAGGCCAGGGCCAAACCTCAGTCAGTCTTGGAGCGACTTTCATCCGCGATGCGTGCTCGACAACCAAATGCCCAGGAACGGGAACAGCTGCGTCGCCAGCGCTCCGAGTCGCGCATGATTATCGCATGCTGCCGGGCAAGAGGTGTCCCCTTAAAAGACTTGGAGTACTCTAAGTGCCATAAGCAATTTACTAATCCTGTGTTCATCTCCTTGCAGGCTTTGAGTATGTCGTCAATCCACAGATTTTGCCCAAAGTGGCCTTTGGCAGCACCATGGATCGCGAGGTGATGCCCCTGAGTGGCTCACATGTGACCAGCTTCATGAGATCCCATCTGCCAGAGCCTCGACCGCATCCAAGTCCACTGGATTATGATTGTGCGAAGCCAATTGGTTTTAAGGTATGTCTGGGGAAATTAAATGAAAGGTATTTTAGTTGATGCATCTTAGAATTATTGCTATTTGTCCGATTTGATGAAACTGGGAATATATATTTCTCATCTTGCTGCAAAAAAAGGATGAAAGAGGAAAGCTCATTATTTGAGAACATTTTTTGTTTACCAAACTAAATTTATTAAATATAATTTTTTTTATATATATTTTTCACAGTTGAAGTTTATTTCTTTATTTTTATTTATTTTGAAAGATGATTTCTACTATGAATAATATTTTAATTCACCAACATATTCGAAGTCATCTAACTAAATATTCGTTTTATTAGTTTTTATATGATTAATCGATTTTCTGGCCATTCAACTAATACTTGTATCAAGTCAAATTATAAATTTTCATAGCAATAATTGGTATTTTTCTAATGTTAATTTAAATATTAATTCTTTAATATTTATATATTACTTTTTCATAGCAATAAATTGTCTTCTTCAACTGTCCAATAAAATATTACATCCATTGTTAACTTACCTCTTTTTCTCTCTATCTTCCTCTCTCTCTCTCTCCCATTGCTCTCCTCCATCTCTCTAGTATCCCTCAAAAGCTGGCTTCTCCGCTCTGGCCAACAAGATGACCCGTTTGCCCATTGCCCGCGAACAGATCGTTCCGCCCATGGGCGCCTATGAGACATCACCTTGGATCTTGCGCGCTGGTTACACCTTTGATCGTCAGGTGGTGCCCGAGCCCAAATGGCTAACACCTGGGTAAGTTAGTCATCCAACCTTAAATAAGGCTAATTACTCAATTTTCTCACAATCAGTGCCTCCACTTATACCATTCACAACAAGTAGCCGTATTATAAATTGGAAACGGCTTTCGGCACTCGTCGCATCATTTGGCCAGCTGTTACAGTCTTCTGTGCACCCACCAATTTGGCTCAGTGTCTGAGCTGCCACCAGCGACCAAGGGGCGATTATTTTCACAACTTTGCCACCGACAAGGACATGTGCCGCAGCTGCATGCACGAGGAGCTGGCCGCCATCAGGAGTTGCAGCCTGAGCGTTGTGTCCCGATATCGAAGGAACCAACACATCAAGCAGTTTGTGCCCGCCCGATATTGTGGCTTCTTTCATGATCATAACGGTACCACCGCCGCCCCAGAGCTGACCACACGCAAGGAGCTACGCGACAAAATTCGAGTTGAAAATTATTTACATCGCTTTGCGCGCAAAATTGAATAGGTAGATTTTTTCAAAATTGTGTTTTACAAAAGATGTTTATCAGTTTTCTGTTAAACTGAAATTGTATGTATTTTCTAAATGTAAGAATAATATTTAATTGATTTCATAAACATAAAATAAATTGCATCACAAAAATGTTTTTTGCCAAGCTAAACTTGCCGAAGCCATAATAATTTCAAATAAAATTTATTTTGAATTATGTTTTACTTCAGACTGCATATAAAGTTTGATATACGATTAATTGTTGAAATTCATAATAAAACTTTATTCAAAACTAAAGACGATTCCAAAATTTATGCAAAACTTAAACGATTTTAAAAAACCAGCGATTTTTTTAAATCAATATTTGACTAATGTTATGATAAGATTAATACAGTATTTTAATATAGAAATATGATTTTTGGTTGGAGCTAAATCAACATATTTAAAGTCTACTAAATATGTTTATATCTAAAAGCTGTATAAGGAAATTACTTAAATTAAATTGAGCGCTTATATTAACCACTCGCGAAACGCTTAAATTGGCATTGCAAATGCCACAAATGCCACACAAAACAGGCGCGCAACAAATTGTGGCATTCATATAGGACATGGCCAACTAAAAGAACATGCATTGACAGCCTGTTACCTGCACACACACACACACAAACACATAATGGCTGCCGATGTTGTAACCATTGTTGGTCGCCGCCAATGCCTGCCACATGATTGCCTGCCACGTGCCTGGTGTGACTGCAAAAGGAAAAGGAAACTAAATGCCGGAAATGCGAATAAAATTTTCCACTAGAAAAATTACAAAAATGCTTATTAACTTGAGAGAGCTGAAATGCTTAAATATGGCCAAGAAATATATATAAATTGAATTATAAAAAAAATAAATCATATAAACTTTAAACAGCAAAAAGAATATCCAAATTGATGTGAATTATTCCACTAGAAAAAATAATATTTAATTAATTTTGATGGGATATAAATATATTACAGGCTGGTAGTTGCCTGAAAAATGCACATAATTTTCAAAAATATTCGTTGTTTTTTATGTTGAACCATTGATAAACAAAAAAGAACAGCCACTGTGATATAAAATATTTGAATCATGAACTACATCAGCAGCGAGCGTTCTCTTCCTTTTAAACAATTTATGAGTGAAAAAAAAAACACAAATAAAAATACACAAACAACACAGAACACATAACATAAAACACTGACAGATTGTTGCAAATTGCGATGCAACCAAAAAGAACAGCCACTGTGATATAGTTGCGCAAAAATATGATGATATATATCAGCAGCAGCAGTTCCCTGTGGTTAAACATAGCATAGGTAAAAATTCATCCAGCAGCTGATAACATTTTTCATTCTGTTGCATGGCACTTTTGCTACAAAAAGAACAGCCACTGTGATATAGTAGAATACGTTGAACATATAGCACAGCAACTATTCTCTTTACATTAAAGAGCTATAAATCGGAAATCGGAAACGGAATCAAAATTCTCACATTTAAATTTAAAACAGAAACAGTTCTTTTTAGTTTAGTAATTGAAAACGAATAGTGAAAATTAGCTCAAATTTATTAACTTAATCAAAAACTGAACACTTTTGAAACCGGAAACGGAAGCACTATATAACTATATATATATTAACAGTTACACTTTAAGCACTTTTCACTAATTAGTTGACTTTTGGGCAGAACACGCGCTATAAAGGAAAATCACTGTGATATGAATCGATTTATGGAACGCATATCACAACGATCGTTCCTTTTAGCGAGTGACCCATGACTCGAGTAATATATAAATCGTTAATTATACACACTTCTATATAATATATATATATATAATCGCTGCCTATGCCACAACGAACTTCAATGGTTGTCTAGCTTTATGACCAGAAAAATCACCTAAGGCTGGACGACCAAAGAAACTAATTGCAACTTCTTTATATTAATATATAGATATATATTTTTCTTCTTCTTTTTTTTTAAGCAAAACTTTTTATGTTGAACATTTTAAAATTATAGCACGAGTGTTCGGTCTAGTCACTTTATATATGGTATATAGAGTTTAGATTCAAAAGCGACTATACCGACAATCGCCATTTAATTTTAAAACTGGCTGGTTTTAAACTGCAACACACAAACAATAAAACTTTTTTTTTTTAATCTTTTCTTGCCACAATTTTGAGACACACTTTGCCCAGTGATGGTTTTTAGAATAGTCAACATTACTGTACAGAATGCATCCCAAAAGCAGAGCTATGCAAATTTTGGAAATTATTTTCAAGTATATTTTTTTTTTTTGCTGATCCATTTCGATTATACGACAAACTTCACCCAGTGATGATGCACAGATAATAAGTTGTCAAAACTGAACAAGGTTTGCCATATAATGTAATTTATATATTATAATTATTTTGCTGCTCTGAGCGATCCTTGCACTTGGACACTTGAATGCTGACTGATGCCCTAACTGAGCCTGACTTCAGTTTATATACCCTAACTCGAATAGGGCTTACCTGAAGTTCAGTTGGGCTTAGCTGGGCCTGGCTTACCTGGAATTTACCTGCTTTAAGCGATGCTTTCCACGGAAATCGCAGTTTTTGGACTTCGTCTAGAATTTTGCAACTTAATCCATGGCCATAAACGGATTAATCCCGCACAATATAGACACACACAGTTAGACACACACGCACACCCACACCATATTCTGGGTAAAAACGCGCAGCTGTGTCGCGGCGCGTAAATTCGCAGAATTGCAATTAGGTTAGTACCCTGGCCAAAAGGATCGCTGTTTTGGTAAATTGACCAGTTAGCTCGAATCTCAATCTTGGCCCGCATTTGTCCTTGTCCGCGAGTGTCCTTTTTGTGCCAGACTATACATCGCACGCAAGTCCTTAACTGCTACTGTCACAGCGCTGTCCTTGAGTGTTCCTTTCGACGGGATTCAAGGGCCACCTGTTGACTGGAGAACCGCCACTCAAGATTCTAGAAAAACGCTTTCTTAAGAACAGTTCTTCACTTTTAATTGCTGAATATGTCCTTACTTCTAGTGGCAGTTTTATGCACCGTTTAATTACTCAAAGTTAAATTTGTAATTGCATTTTTTCGACTATTCCTGCAGAGATCTACAGATCCTGCGGCATCTTTCATTATATATAAGCCATGGCTTAATCAGCCATTTTCACCTCATGCTAGTTTCACTTTTCCTCGAATTCAGTAGTCGATTCTGGTAAAATTCGCTGCGGGGGGCATTCTTCAGTACACAATATTTGGTTAACGATCAGAAGACATCTGTCAAAGTATTTATTTCTAGAAGCTATGGTTTTGAAAATGCCAACTTTTTATTTAATATATTTATAATACTAAGAGAATAATAACTTTTTGCATAAGCAAGGAAAATTTCCAAATTTCTTCAAAGTTGCTTAAAAACTTGGATAAATTTGTAAGCGAAACTATTTCTACACAAGAACTCATTATTCGTCCGATTTTTTCTATGATAGATATAGTAGCTTGTTATATTTTTTTGCGTTTGATTTTGGTTGGGATTTCTAGTTAAACAAAAAAGGTTTCTATATGAGAAGTCATTATGCCAGAGTTCCATTTAAACAATCCCACAAGTCTGATCCTGTCTAAATATCCAAATAAGTTCAATAAAAACACAACAGTTATTTTGTCCATTAAATATTTGAATTTCAATTTTTATTTATTTAGACACTCACACATTTAATTTCTTAAAATACTTTTATATTTTTCACACCGAATTGTATACTTAAGACATAATTAAAGAAAATATACTAAGGAAATTCGTGAATAAAATATTGACTGTTTTTCACACGTCAGCAGATTTTATCGTAATTTCAGAAATTAATCTTGATTCTGGTTACATTTTATTAATATTGTTGTTTCGTTTGCTTTCGAAAACAAATCCAATAACATCCAATAAAAATAAAATCAAATTTAGAAAACCGAAATAAAATTCTATTCTTATGTAATATTTCGCCAACATTCATGAAAATGTCATATTTCTTGAATGCGATATTCAGATACACCGTATATATGTTATCTGGAAAGCTCTTTAAAGAGACATATTCGATATTCGTTTACTATAGTTTTAAAATTGATTATTTTCCATACATAGACATTTATCCAATCAATATTTTACGTTTTGCTTTAAAAACAAGCACCATAAAAAATAAATAAATAACACGAGTTGGTTTTGGTTTTTTTTTAGCATTCGCTTTGTATTTGTATTTTGTTTTTTTTTTTATTTGGTAAAATTAAATCAATATCTTCATTCAATTATATATTTTTTTTGTTATTACCTTTTTTCTGTTATCTTTTCTTAGAAAAACGAACAAATTTTCAGCGTACAACTAGAAGAAGAAGAAAACCAAGATTGAAAGCATAAAAAATAACAAGATGAAATCCCAAAATCATATAAATAAATCGTTTAGAATAATATTTTGATTCTAAATTGATCTTGTTGCAGTTGCATATGTTGTTGTTTCTTTGATTCATATATTATCCTGCTGTTGTTGATGATGCAGTGCGTCTTCAAGATCTCTTTTGCCGCTCTCTCCATCTCTCACTTATTTCTCCTCTTTAATCTCTCTCACTCTCCCTCTCCGCTAGGCGCTCCGCCATTACCAGCTGTGGGAAGTAAAAAAGATGTACAACAATATTATTGGGTAGGAAAACATTAAGACAAATGTTAGCGAAATGCTTTCTTCTGGCCGTTCTTTTTGTTTGTTGTTGTGGTTGTTGTTGTAGGCATGTTATATGTTGTTTGTTGCTGTTGTTGTTATCGGTTATCTATGGTATGTAAGTATGTTTCGACGCATTTGCGCTTAAGGATTAAACTTAAAAACAAAACTTTGCAGTTTTTCAATGGAAACCTAAAAAAGAGAAACATTTTTTCAGATTATTAATATTAAGTTTATACACAAAACACAGGTTTAATTTTTTTCATTGCTTACCGTTTTGTTTAAAATATATGGGCTTCCATTAATTTGGTGGCATCAATGCCGAGGAAATCAATGGGGTACGTTAACTATGAGAAACTAAGCCTTAATGGTACGTGTTATAGCTTTTTACACTGAAAATAGAAGAAGTAAAATATTATTTTATTAATTTTTTATTTTGTACATTTAAAACAAATATTTGTTTGGAACATTAATGAAATAAATCAATTTTCAAGTGGTTTTCAAAATCTTTTTAATGATAAGCAGAAGTGTTCAGGAAAAGTGTAACTGTGAACAAAAGTTACAACTTAGCTAATCTTAAAATAAAGATCTTTTATATCTGGAAATAATATGCTTTAAAGACCCGTTGAAGCTGCAAAATAAATATTCGTTTTTTTAAAATTGCAATTTCCGTTTCACTTGGCATAACTTGTTTTTTTTTACGTAATGCTTGAAACATTTAAAGCGTTTTTCTGAATTCCTTTATTTTATTGCTTATTCTTAAGAGCTTAATTAAGTACTTAAAGTACCAAATCAAATGAACAAAAAGTACCAAATAAGGGTTTAGAAAAAATAATACATATTAAATTAAATAAAAGAATAAATAATATACAAATTTTAATAAATTGTGTGTAAATAAAAATACCAAAAATGTGTAGTTTAACTTTCTTTTTTGTCTTTTATTTTATTTTATGTATGGAAATGTTTTTGTAAAATATCTGTGAAAATATTTGTAAATATGTGTTTTAAATTTTGTTCTTACTTCTATTCTGGAAGTAGTTTGTTGTCTCACTGAAAATAAACTTATAAATACATTTTTTTTCCTTTTTTTTTTTAAATATTTTTGTGTAAAGTGTATTCAAATAGTTATGGAAATGAGTATTGTAGAAAAAGATTTTCATTTTGTACATAGAAAAACAGTCTTGTGCGTCACAAAAAAAATACAGAAAATATTTAAAGACATTAGAAACTTACAAGAAATGGTCGTTGCCGCTTTGGCGACTGTTTTAGCCGCTGCTGTTGCTGCTGTTGTTGCTACTGTTGTTGCTGCTGCTGCTGTTGTCGCTGCTATTGTTGTTGTTGTAACTGTTGCCGGTATTGCTCTGGCAGCAACATGCGTTAAATGTTGTTGTTGTCGCTGTTGTTGTTGTTTTTGTGGTTGCTTTTGGTTAGGTGGTTGCTGTGGTTGTTTTTGTTGCTGCTGCTGCTGTTTGTTGTTGTCATCTTCATCAATAATGTAGTAGCTAAAATGAGTGTTGCTGCTGTTGTAGCTACCATAATAGCCAACGCCACCGCCACCATTTCTATTGGTGTTGTAGGTTACTGATACTGCTGTTGTTGCTTGCTGCTTGCGCTTGTGTCCGGTTATGCTTAGAGCGGCCGTTAGACTCGAAGCCGCATGCAGTATCGAGCGCTGATTGAAAATGCTATTATAGGCAGCTGCCGCAGCCGCATTGTTGTTCTTACGAAATTTATGCTGATGATGATGTGGTGTTGGTGGTGGCGGCGGTGCCGGTGGTGGCTGATGTTGCTGTTGTGATAACTTTTGTAGTTGCTGCTGTTGTTGCTGTTGTTGTTGTGGTTGTTGCTGCTGCTGCTGTTGTTGTCCTGGTGGCTTTGGCGGTTGTCACGAACAGGCCACCTCAGTTGTTGCTGTGCTATTATTGCTGCTGCTGCCATTGGCTGGCTCGCTGTTGTTGTCCAAGCAGCTGCTGCTCTCTGCTGTGCCATTATTGCCGTCCGACTTCGCCTTGAAACTGGGCGCATTCATTTGCGCCGCTGTGGGCGAGGTCGGCGTCACACCAGCCATATCGCTAGACGCATTCGAATTTTCCTCGTTGAGCTGTGTGAGTGTGTAAAAAAAAGTTGCATTCAATTGACAGTTTTATTTATATAAAAAATGTTAACTGATTTTACCGATTCACTTAGGCGATGCACTTTGGCACCACTTTCGCGTCCACGATTGCTGCTCGACTGTTGCTGCTGGCCCGGCGGCTGCGGTTCCATCGACTGTAATAGCTCTGTGGAGAGGCGCTTGCGATTTGCCATCATTGCGATATTGAAATTATTATGACTCTCCATCGATTTGCGTTCGCGCTTCAGAAAATCAGCATCCAAATAGACAGACAACTGTTTGCGCTTCACATGACGCGCATCGATAGCCATGCCCTCTTTAAGCATTTTAATGTTTACCTGTGAATGGGTGAATATAATTATAACATAATTAATTCGGGCATTAATTATAGCATAGATAAATACATAAATATATAATATGTATTTTGCGCAGTGGGCGCTGAATAATTAGTATAGTCTCAATTACATGCTGCGCACATTTGAAACAGTATTTTCATTTTTTTCTAATGATCAAGCTTCCACTGCACAGCATTTAAGTTTCTTTTATTATTTTGTTGGTCTGCTTACGCCATGCAAGATCACATGCTCTGTAAAGTTTTGTATGCTCTCGGTTAGATCAATGTTGAGGTTATCGGAGCGCTCAAACTCGAGCCCAATAAACCAAAGCGAACAGAACGGTGCCGCCACTGTCGATGTGGCAGGCTTTTCATCCTTTTGCTGTTGCTCCTTTTTTAGATCATCTTCGTTGCCGCTGTTATTCTGCGAATTGTTGGCGGTAACAGCGCCCTTCTTCAGCTCAAAACACTTTGGATTTACATGGGCGAGTAAAATATGAGGATTACGCTCCAGATTGCCGATGAGCAGGCGCACCTTGGACTCGACGAGACCGCACCATTCCAAATGATCGTCTGCCGTTTGTGAGTTGACGAGCAGCACAATAAAATGACGATATCTGTAAAAGAAACTGGGCGCCTCAAAGAGGCGATCCCAATTGACGCGTCCGAGCATTATTTCATCTGTGATGCTCATGCCGCGATTGAATTCGGTCAATATGACCTTCTTAGTGGACTCGGATACATTGAATGTGGAGTTCTGTTGTGGATATGCAGGCGTTATAATCGGCATCAAATGATAACGATCCGAGGCATTAACACGCGGATCCCAAACCTAAATCGAAAGCAGAATTAAGAATATAAGTTGTAAATATATTTCACATTTAATGACATTTACCTGAAAACGTAGATTTACAGTGTCCGGATGCTTGAGCAGCACCGGATTGGGCCACTTCCAGCGCGAGAAGACCAAAAAGAATTTGTGCACCAGCGTTGCAGCGGCCGCATTCGGATACAGTTGACAGGTGCGTGCCACAAGCATAGCCCAAGTGACACCACCAAAATAGCCAAGCGAATTCGAATAGATGCCATGCTCTGTGGAAGTTAAATGAGATTAACAAATTGATAAGCATATATTAAATTATAATTTACTTTTGGCCCACAATTTGATGGCGCGCAAGGCGAGGCGAAAGTTCTCAATGTTGGGAACGAGGGCAAGTATCTCGTCGGTGACACGGCAACCGTTTAAGCTGCGCACGGATCGTGGATCCAGATTCTTGAGTAGATTATCGTCGCGCAAATCAAAATCATCGGGTATTTCCTTGAGAGAGAGGCGGGCAAACAGCAAATCAATTTCGATGCCATCGAAATTCATTTTAATCACCGGCACAAATGCCTCCTCAACCGAGCGACACTCGGTAACCTCCGGCTGCTTCTTAAGCACCTCGAAGAAGCTCTGAAAGTAGTCTGTACGCTCGATATTGCGTGGCGCCACACACAATGCATCAATATCGGCACCCTTGTGATGCACACCCAGTCGATACGACCCAAATGTGTAGATTTTTCCACCCAGACGATCGGCAGCCGCCTCGGGCATATTCTTGCTAACGGATATCTCTTTGATCCATTGTTTGACCAGTGTATTCAGCTTGGCCAATATCTCCATACGATGATTCAACTCATCCTGACTCTCAAACACATTGTACGGCTCCAGGGATTTGCCCAGCTCATCAGTACGTTGCAGATCTTCGGGACGGGGCTCCGCCAAACTGATGGCCGATGTCATGCCCAACTGTTTGGCTGGCTGGATGCCATTGTTATTGCCATTATTATATTGTTGGCGTTGTTGTGTTGGTTCGGAATTCCACATTTTTGTTTTTTCTTACGTTTAAATACTGCAATTCCAAAGATATAGGCACAATTAAATTATGCTCGCTTTGATCTATATTTTCTCTTGGTTTTGTTTAAGTACTCACCTAAATAGTCTTACACAAGTAGCTGGTTATATTTTATAATCTTAATTAATTTGCCTGATTTGCTGCTGCTTCCAGTTGGTGTGGCAGCAATAAATGGAATTATGCGCACAATAATAAAATGCTGAAAGTAGAAATGAACAATTCATTACTCATCTACAAAAATCGTATCAAAAGCATTGAAAATAAAGTTTCCGGCAGTTTTAACAAATCTTTAATTGCTTTTTCTGCGACAATGCAATTCTTGCGCAAAATGCGATAAGATATATATGACCAAAAAAAATCAACAAGCTAGTTCCACAACGTAAACAAAATGAAAGTCCAACAAGCACCAAAGAGCGTTAAAAAGTTCTCTCAGTGCTGCAAAGCGAACAGAAAAAAGCCAAAGCAAAACACAGCTAAAAGTGACAATAGATAAAATAATTATTAAAAATCCTTTAAATTTAACAATTACTTATTTACAACCAAAATATGTTTCAACACTAGTCAGCTATATTTCATAAGACTTCTTGAAAATAACAACAATATAACTGAATCGGTCAAAATGCTGATTTAGCAGAAATAAAGCTGAGCTCAGCAGCACTGCCTGTTGCTGAAAGCTGGCCACACTTTGTTCAGAGCAAAAACGAGAGCTTTTCACATTTATTATTGTTGTTTTTATAACATAAACAAATGCGTATATAATCATTTAAATTTGGGACAACGCAAAAGTGCAAACTAATCGTCCACACATATTACAAACATAAACAAAAAATAAGCAATAGTAAAAGCGTATCAAAACGGAATCAAAAAACAGATAGACACCTACACACTCAAAGAGAAAAGACTCACGTACACACACACACGCACCCACACAAACACGCATAAATTGTGGATACAAACAAATTGTGAGCTGCGCAAAGAACATTTCTGTTTACTGCAACTCACCTGCGCTTCTTTTTCTTGTATCTGTTCTCTCTTTTTCTGCTGTAGTTCGGCTAAGTTGTCGGGTTTAAACAAATTGAAGTTTCGTTATGTTGTTGATTTTGTTTCTGTTCTTGTATGCGTATACGTATATGCATGTGTGCAGATGTATACATATGTTCATATGTATGTAGTACTTTGGCAATGTACGAATCTTGATTCCCATTCATTTGAGTTGTGCTCCGGCTTTTTTTACTTTGCACTTTTGTATATTTGTTATTTGTGTCGCGCTTTTTTATGATTGTGAGCTTTATTTTTTTTATTCGCTGTCGCGCGTCGTCATCTGCTTCTTCTTCATGCTTATGTTCATCTCTTTCATATCGTATTCGTTGCTTTTTATCCACATGTAACCTTTTTTTCTTTGCGTTTCGTTTTTCTGGCCTGCTTCAGCTTTTTTATGCTACGTGACTCTGACGATTTGGTCGCTGATTGACGCACAACAAACAATCACTTGTCATTTATCGAATTACAGGGACTGATGAAATTGCGTCTAGTTGGTTTTCTTTTTTATTTTTCTTCGTATTTGACTTTTGCTGTTTGCGTTTAATTGTTTAATTGTTTGTTTTGCGCGTTCTGGAAATTAATATGAACAAGAACCGCAGTGAGCGATACAAATATGTGTGGATAATAAAAGAGAAGCCACAAGATGCAGAGTTGCAATTCGTATGTATATCGCTAACCATTCACATTGCTGCGCGCTGTCTTACCGATAAAATACTGACAGCAAACAGAAAAATACTGTAACGCACAATCCACAATGTTACTTTTTAGTGATACAAAAACAAACAGTTTAGTGATAGGTGCTGTAATTAAATAAAGCAGGATTGTTTTCATTTAATAGCATGTGTGGAGCTGACAGCTTGTTCTCTTGGAATCCACAAACGATTCCCAATGTGGCAACGCTGCTAACAGCTGTATACTTTATTTGTATTTTGGTGAATTTGAGTAAAGCTGGTTAATCAATTAAGAACCATGTAAAAACAGGCAATTAATGGCAGCCACAACAACAATAACAACATGATACCCTGGATGCGCGACAAGTTCAATGAGAAGCGCGCCAAGTGGTTAGCACGCAACAAGCAGCGGCACAGCAACGAAACCGAAATCAGCGAAACAAGTTCCACAACACAACGCACGTCGAGTAGCGGCACTGGCACTGGCACTTGCACTGGCAGTGGCAGTGGCAGCGGCAGCGATGCCGGCAGCAGCAGTCTCAGTTTGCGCAGCGGTGCTTCCAGCAGCCTCCAGGTGCATCATCATGCCGAGACCCAAACGGATGCCAGCGGAGCGGGCGGCATATTGCGGACTCCCTCGCCAGCGAGAAGGAGACGGATACAGTTGGAGCTACAGCTGCAGCAGCAGGAAACAGCAACAAGGAAGAAGGAGAAAGCGGAGCAGGCGAACGCGTAAGTTGACAACAAAAATCAAAACGACAAGCAACAACAACAGTTAACACTTATTTTCCCACCTATCGAAATTCTCCGTTGGATTAACCACAATAACAACACACATACAAACTATGCAAAAATTGCGCAGTTTGTTTCTCAGGTGAGTTCAGAGAGAACAATGCAGGCCATATAACTAGAAGCAGACGAACAAAAACGTACAAATTAATTTTTAATAACTGTTTGTGTCTCCACTCTCCACAGAAAAAACAATGGTCGCCTGAGCACGACTTCGGCAGCGATTGTCTCGGATCCGGATGGCTTGGCCAGAATTGGTGAGACAATCACAGTGCGCGTCATTTGTCCCAGTTCCCGTGTGCTCATCTTTAAGACGGACATGAATAAGAGCCTCAATGATCTGAAAAGTGAGGTCATCCTGGAGCTAAGCGATGATCCCGATTCGATACAGTTATTTGCGCCCGATGTGCGTCATCTGAGTCCACGCTATCGATTGTATCGAGCCGAATATTTTGGCAGTGAACTGAACGAATCACAGACGCTCGCCCAGCTGCATGTGCGCAACAACGAGACCTTCATCTTGTCAGCAAAACGAAATACACTGTCGCAGGCGGTGACACGCACCCGCGAGGTTCCCGGTCCCAATGAAGCACTCGTCGAGAGTGCGACGAGATTTGTTCACAACACTACCTGCACGCTGCCCATTATCGACATCAATGAGATCTTTCAGCAGTCGAATGTGGGTCGATCGACAATATATATATATATATATATATTTTAATTATATCGCATATCTTTGGCAGATTCAATATGATGTGCGCAAGGTGCTCATTTCGCTGGCGCAGGCATCGGCGTCGATTATTGGCGCCGGCCCGTTTGCCCCGCGTTTGATTAGCATGCTGAAGCAGCGACTGGTAAATCGGCGCAATTATCAGGTGGATACGGTGCAGTGCCTCGTCGATATGGGCTTCGATCGGCAGGTTGCAGAAAATGCGCTGCACTCAAACAATGGCGTCTACTCAACCACGTTGGAGTGGCTCATTCAGAATCAGCGAGAGGGGGAGGATCCGCAACAGCATCCGGAGCAAACTGAGCCAACGTTGCAGCGTAGCTTCTCGTCTATTTCACCCTCAACCATTGTCACCAATAACGTAACTATATACATAAAATTATATTTATACTATTTCCAACTTATATAAACATTTTGTCTCTCTCGGAGATTAGGAGTCGATTGAGAACACTGCTGCTCTGTTGCAAATTGTGCGTATTTATAGCCATCGCGATACGCCGCCAAATGAGGAGGTTGTCGAGGCTCTTACGGAAATGGGCTTTGATGAGGCAGCCGTTTTGTTGGCCCTACGCAAAACGGGCAACAATAAGGCATCAGCCTGCGATTGGCTATGCGAGAATCGTTCGGCTAGCGTCATGGAGCTGCGAGAGGGCCTAGCTCCAGATTCACCCATACTTAAAGTAATACTTGAAATGCCGCAAGTCCAAATGACGCTTGGCAATCCAAAGACCTTTTTGGGTAAGTGTTACCAACAAGTTTGTATTTTAAATTATGATTAATCTTATACAAACAGTATAAGTTCTTGCCTAGATTATACTAAGTCTAAATGCTACAAGCAGGATAAATAACACAACAATAACTAATAATTAATTTTTCTTTTCCTGCAGCCTTTTTGGCCATCTTGGAGAATGAGCACGCGATGCGCGTTTGGCGTGGCGACAATGATACCACCTCGGTTATCACACATATCCTGCAAAAGTATCACGAGGAGAAGCATGTGATGGGCATTAATCAGTTCTACTCGAATCGCTGGTAGAAGGCGAACAAATGTGGCCTAAATAATTGAGATTAACCAAATTCTATTTATACATAGCATTTACACATTCACAAAAAATATCATTATATACATATACATTTACATATATATAGATATACATGCAAATATTTAGATATATATATATATACATATGTATATTTAAATATATACAAACACACTTACATACATACATAGACATGGTTAAAGTTAAGCGCAGCTGAGCCTCATATATATTATATGAAAAGTATTTTTTTAGCCAAAAAAAAAAGAATGGAGAAGAAACAAAACTTAAAACTTAAAAAAAAGAAACCGTAATAAATTGCACCAAGCCAAAAGAATATGCAAAAAACGCTTCGCTTTCAGAGCACAAATGGCTGCAATTGAGAAACGCTTACCGATCAGTACGAAAGAAATGCATTGAGTAGTCTATAAAACAAATTACAATTATATCATTAAATCATCAAATCATCTATGCATCTAGTTCGATCTTAGTTCTAGTCATGATCTTAGGCTTTTGTCACTATCAAATCAATCTTATCAAGAAAACAAGAAAACCCTCGCACAACATCTACTCTTAAATTGATCTATCTTTACAACTGAATCGTGATTTCTGTTTGTTGAACATTTTGATGAGTGAAGAAACGGATAAATCGCAACTAAACATAAAGTATTATTTTGTAAAACGAATATTGTATTTATATTGTTTAAGTAATAAAAACAAATTAGTTTTTATAAAAAAAAAAATTCTCTTTATTGACTGGAATTTTGTAAGCAGATAAGTTTTTCTCTTGTATTAACAGATTTTTGAGAGCGCTATTTTTAATGACTTTATGCTTAGCTAATCTTTAATTGTTTAAATTACTGTCATTTGTAGTTATTTTTATTGCACAATTTAACTCTTATCTTTCAGTTGAAGTGCTTCTAATCAAATTTGTGTGCCCAGAGTGAATCATATTTAAACTCTTACGTCAAAATTCATATGATTCATGTAAAAAAAATGATAACATTTTATTAGGGATATTCCTGCTGACGAGATAAGAAGAAAGCAACAAATAAATTTGTGTATTCAAAAAGCGAGTGCAATTTTTAATTATTTACGTAATGAATAAATTAAGTAATAATAAATTTAATAAGTTCAGCTCAATTTAAGACCATATGAAAAAGCGTCATTACATAATCCATGTGGACCGCAGACCAATTCAGCAATACATAAATGGGGCCTATAATTATGTATGTGTGTGTGTGTGTGTGGGTGACACTTAGTGTGTCCTTTTGGTCAAGGGTCATGTGGCATGCGGCCAAATGTTTTCATAAGCGTAGCAAACATTTTCACAAGCCCAATTAGTTGACAATACCTCCACCAACCCCTCCAACTGACCGCTGACCACACAAGTGCCGAGAGTTGTTTTTGTTGCAAGGACTCTTGGCTCAAGACCGAGCATCCTTTTGGCCAACTTCCGACTCGGCATACTTATGTATGTGTGTGTGTGTTGGTGTGTGTGTGTTGGTGTGTGTGTGTTTGGTACTATGTGCAACGCACTTCCTGCTGAGTTCTAAAAATTAATAAAAACGCAAAAACTTTCTTTGCAGTTCTTTCTTTTAGCAGCCTTGGTTTTGTTTTTTGGCGTTTTGTCAACTTGCCACGTGTGCAACAAACATAGTTGCAAACAAAAATGAAAAAGCCAAAAGCAATAAAGTTTTCAATTGTTTCGCTTGCACTCTATTCACAATGTTCTCTGCTCCAAATGGGAGATATTTTAGTTGCAGTTGATTTTTTATTTTAAGTCGAAAAATATTCTAAAGAAAATTGTATATTGAATTTAATTTGAAACAATAAAACCAAAAAGATTTTATTACTTTTTGATTGCTGCCTTTGACACACGAAAATGATAAACAGATCCTTTATTGATTATTAGAACGCTTTGGTATGTCTGTCAGAGAGGAAGACCCCTAAAATGATGGACTCCTCCTGCCAAGAGTTGAATCTTGACAGCTAAAGTGTTGAGTCGTTTTCTCATCTTTCTTCCCTTCCCTTCAGTTTGTAACTTCCTCAGCCAGACAGAGTATGGCCTAGTCGGTTTTGGCCAACAGCATCATTTGCTATTACTACATATTTTATTTTTAGTTTCTTTCCATAGTCGAGTTGGCTTCAAAGTTTTTTAACTGGTGCTGACTTTAAGTGCAATTCAGTGCCGAGGCACTAGCGAAAAAAAATGCAAAAAACTTTTACCCCACTTGTAGCTAACTTTCTTCATCTTCTTCTAGTAGTTGGGTTAAGTGTTGTTGTTCTTCCTCATGTTGTTGTTTTTTTTTTTTTTTTTTTTTTTTGCTGGCTGCCACATTTTGTTTTGTAGTTTTGCAGTTTAAAAACGCATTGCCAAATGTGTCACACCAAATGTGGTTGTTGTTGTTGTTGTTGGGTTTAGATGGTTGGTGTTGGGTAGGTGGGTGGAGAGGGGTGAGTGGGTGTAAAGAGGATATTACTATTCGGTGTGCGATTGCTTTGTCCTCTGCATTGCACATTTTGCACTTGACATGAAACAAAAGGCATCGTCAATGTGCACCAAGTCCTATAAAGTTGTGCTGAAATGTGCAGCACCTTCGACTTTCCCCTCAACCCCAACTCCCCCCTGCCCAGGTGAGCAGGCAAAAAGTGGGTTAAGTATTTTAATGGTGACATTCAGGCTTTTGAATTGCTTTTTGGGCAAGTCAAAAGAAAAAGTTTTACATAAAAACACACTATTATACTACTTACAGATTCTTTTTTATTTTTTTTAATATTTTTTTGGTTCCTCAAAGACTAACTTAAACTTGGACTGGCAAATCTTTTGTCTTTTTGATAAAATATTTGTGCACTTTTGTGTGTAAGTCTGATGGACAATGGTATAAGGAACACTGGTAAGAATAAGGACTTAGTCTCTCCAGGACATCATTTAATTTAAGATAGCGATCACCTGGATATGTAAATTTGGTACTTTAAGCATTTTATATATTAATGAAAACTTAAAGAATTTTTAAAAACGCACATCGAATCTGAAATGTTTATTTCTGCAGTGGTATTTATAAGCTAAACATCTCTTCTAATATCGAAGATATATATAAAGGAGATTTATTCAGTTAATGAATATGCAAATTTAGAGTTTAACAGTTGGACTTATGGACTTTATTTTGTTAGAGTATTTAAGCTTCATGGCGTAGATAAATGTTCTATCAAGTTGGTTTTACACACATATGTTTGGTGTTTTTATAATGTTTTGCAATTTGTTACATTTTATTTGGCTTTTGTCTATGTTTTTTGTTTTAGGGTATTATGTTTTTTTTTTTTTGTCTATTTTCTTTGTTTCCAGTTGAACGAGAGTTGCACAATGAAAAGCGAATAATTAAACAATTGCACTCTTAATGCATTACAATTAATTTTGCGAGCGACCGCACATTTTTCATTTCCATTTCATTATTCAAAAAAAAACAGCACTCGAAAACAAGTAACAAAAACAAACAACTGCAATTTTGGAAATTTATGTAAAGCGCGTTTTATTTGGTGGTTGCGATATGAATATATTTAATATTAAAAATACAGTGTTTAAAGCTGAAGTGTGTTTTAATTAATATTGCTTAAATTACAATTTTTAGCTAGGCTTTGGAGTAGTATTTTTAGAGAGTTATAACTGGAAGTTGAGCCAAGGGACGTGTTCCTATGTTTATTACTAAAAAATGACTTTAGAGAAATCGTTAAAATTCGTTGAGGGGAGAAAATGCAAGGTAATGAAACGATTACTTGTATATTTATATAGTGAATCCATTAAAAATGGGAATAAGGGTATGATGAAGTAGTGCTGGGCAGAAGGAAGGATCTTCAAAGAGCACAAAAGTTAAAGGCGCTAAATTTTGGAGTATAGATTCATGTATACCAAACGCAACGAGCTTATCTCATTTAATAGATTACTTTCGCCGTATCGATATCGATACAAATCGATTTGATATATTATGAAATTTAATATGTCTACTGATGGGCTTTTGTCAGATCGGATAAGAAACACAGATTTTGTTATTCAAAATTGATATCAGCAAAGGTATAACAGCTGGTATCGGCGTATTCTCTAATCGATATATCGGTGCTAGATTTATTCAAATTAGTTCGAAGCTGCTGCACAAAGCAACTTTTCAGCATCACAATTCCCAAAGATCTATTCGCAAAAAGTTTGCATAGTGGTCTATAATAAGTGGAAAGATTTTCTCGGTATTTGGTTCCATAAGGGTACGATACAAATTAATAATATCGCTGCCCCTTCTGTTCCGCTGTTCATTCGCTTCTGGTTCTTTCAAACGGTAAAGCTGCGTTTTCGTTTACAGTTTCGCTTGGACACCCTTCGTTAAATTGTTGAGGACTTGAACATAAAATCGCTACTTATTTCTAGTTGGTTTTTTATATATATCTTAACTGGTCGCCAGCTTGGCAGCTGCAGCTGCAGCTTTTTGCCTAATGGTCCTTGCCCCTTGTTGAACATGCAAAAATTGATGACGCATGCGGCAACAAAAGGAGTTACTGCAGATTGTTATGGATGGGCGAGGGAGTGTTGATGGCGGGGTTGCAACGGTTACGCTATAATAAATCATCTGATGCAAGCTAACATCAGACTAACTACTTCTAAATCCGCACCCTCCCGCACCTCTCACACAGGCAAATGAGTTTTTGATATTATCAAAAAGGAATGAAATGCATTGACAACCAACCGTCAAGCAACCCCCAACTCCCTCCCCACGCTCCAACCCACCACCCCCCACCTATAATGCTTGCTTAGCCGCAGGATAAGAGACACACGCCCAAGCACTCCCCAGAAGCCTATAAAAAAAAATAAGAGTAGGATTCGCGGGGGGAGGGGGTGGCTATTGGGGTTGTGGTTTGATATTGTAGTCATTTTTGGCTTTTGGCAATTTCCGTTGCATATTTGCAGGCGCCGCACAATTTATGAACATTATTATTATTATCATCGAAGCAAAAACCAGAAAAGCCAACGCCAAAAAAATGAAAACACAATGCGAATTCGGATATTTTCGCAATTTGTATGAAAATCTTTTTTCATTTGAAATTCTGGTCGCATTTTGTTTATTTTTTTTTTTTTGTTGAGAGAGTTTTCGATGTTTATATTTGCCGTAAAAGTTGATATAATTTGCTATAATGCGTTGACTCCTAAACATTGCATTAAATATGCATTAAAATTGACTCCTCAACGAATGCCATATAATAAAATATTAAAATTGACTAAGGAATCGATTGAGTGATAGACAAACCGATGCCCTGTAAGAAGGGGAATAAACCAAGTATTATAAATCTACTCAGCAAATCACACTGGCTTGCTAATATACCCCTTACCAGCAAGTTATTGCTTACAGGGTATTAAAATGCATAGAACGTGCCAATTGTTTATTTATCTGCGAGAACATTTTCCTTGGGATTTGGTTTTAATGACATTTTGCCAAATGAATAATTGGAAAAGTCGCTGGAATCGTTTGATTTTACCATGACGATATTTTGCGGTTGACTCTTACTCAATATTCTACTCAATTAGTCAGCCGTGTTTCGATTTACAAATCATACAATTTGTTAGCAACTTGTCAAATTTGTTCGTTCCCAACACTTGGGATTTGTTTTAAGATGATTTAATTAATGGTTTTGACTATTGCTTAAATTTGAGCTCAATGTGTGGAGGTGTCAATGTGGATTTAAACCGAATTGTATTTCTGTTCCGGTATTGGTAAAGCTTATGAATTGGCTCAAAGATTTATCTCTTTCGTTATGCAGAAAAAAAAATCTGTTTTTATTCTTAAGAAAATTACAAAATTTCGGACTCGAGTTTGTGGTTCCAGTTGCCGTTTGACAACTATAAGTTCAGCTTTGAATT
This sequence comes from Drosophila melanosoma, assembly GCA_035042045.1. NCBI lineage: Eukaryota > Metazoa > Arthropoda > Insecta > Diptera > Drosophilidae > Drosophila > Drosophila melanosoma. Next base: position 1,025,758 of record JAWNLY010000049.1, read on the forward strand.
ATAATATACTTGATAAATTTACTCCCAGTAGTATATACCAAAACTACCCCTAAACCAAAACTTTCAAATTCTCCATCACAAAACTATAGACAACCAAATAAAAGCCAACTTTTAACTACCACCCACTATCTCCACCCCTCTCAATTTCGCCTCGTAAATCAGTTTATCCAATTAAACATTTAAAAGCAAATCGAATTGGTTCATTAGTAAATCTAACAAGACCCGATGCTGCCCCAAGTATTTGTCAAATGCCACATTTCGGTTATATGCCATAAATACTTGTTGGAAACTTTTACAACGCGACATGAAAATTAAGTTAAGACACGCCCACAACATATCCAGCAGCCTCTTAATGGCTGCTTCTTTCTGTCTGTCTGTCTGTCTGGCTATAACGGAAGCCAATAAAAATGCAACTTAAACGCATGAAATCACACAAAGATACTAAAAACTTGAGCATGGAGTCTGTGGCAAGCACAGAAGGTCCTCACGAGACACACAGACACACACACATACACACATACACTTATGCATATAAGGCAACACAACACCTACCACCCTGTGGATAAAAACAAAACTCTACAGTTTATGACGCAGTAGGCCAAAACGTCCCGGCCTCATAAATATAAAAATTAGTTGCTGGTCAGTTAGCAAGTGGGTGGCTAATGGCCAGCAGACTGGGTCGGTAGGTGGTGGAAGGGATACGGTTGACCGTTGATATCGTGTGGGCTCAGCTCAGCTCAGTTCAGACGAGGACGTGTCGCTCTTTTGGCCTCGAAGGCTACGCTGGCCGCCCCACAATTAATTAATTAGTTCAGTTTGACAAAAATTGGTGGGGTCGCAAAAACCACTAACTGGATGGCCAGCTGATGGCGAGAGGGGGGAGGTCGGCTGTCGGGGTTAGACCCGACGTGTGTGTTTATTTATTAAGGCAACTGTTGTGTGCCACATTGTGTGTGTATGTGTGTGTGTGACTCTAATTTAGTTGTAGTTTATGTATGGCTTTTTTGTGTGGCACAGAAAAAGAGCGAAAGTGTTCTCAAGTCACTCTTCAAAACAAATGTTTGTGGTTTGGAACTAGTTCAAGGGCAAAGATCAGCTCATTAAAAGCGAGCGTGACCAATGTGGATGGTGTGTGTGGAGTGTGTAAGAGTGGGATTTAAGTAACTTGTCTGCTTTAAAGCACAAGCAATTGCACTTGTGCTGAGAGTGAACTGTTGTGGATGCTATGAGCTTTCTACATAGGATCTACTGCAGACACAAGCACATGTTTGGAATCTGCTTTTGATCCAGTTGTAATAGTTGTGTATTCCTCAGCCAGCTTAGCGTAGGTGTGAGCAAAACTTGTGGATTTAGTTGGTGTGTGTCTGAGCTGTGGATAGCCTGTTTATCGTCTGCTGAGAGAGATAGAGAGTGCGAAAGTAAAGAGAGAATGCGAAAACTGTGGCTAGCTTAAGAAAATGACTTGCCTTTAAACAAAGAGAGTAAAAACAAAGAGAGGAACATAGTTTAGTGGAACATAACTTAGTTTCCACTTTATGAACAATTGCAAAGTGAATTTTAAAGCAATTTGCAATTTCCCAAAGAGTAGGAAAACATTCTATCAATTATTAAACAATCTTTTGTAAATTTGTAACTTAAAATGCTCGAAAAAATTTGCTGTAAATTGAACAGTCTTAAGTGATATATAAACCTTTTTCCAGTTCTGTTTTTAATTATTTCTTTGACGCAAAGCTCTTTAAGGGGTGATAAGCTTGCCGATGTTTGATCTGGCCAAGCTGACACTAACAAGCTGCGTTTTGACCAACTACTCGGACATTGATAGCCTTAACATGGCCTTATTAAAATGGATTTATTTTTAATGAGTCCAAGGGCTGGGCGAAACTTAATGAGCCTGGCAAAACAAACCGCCCAGACATGAAAGCGGGCGGAGGGGCTGGTCGGTGATTGAGGAAAATCTTTCACGTGTGTAGTAAATAAATCATCATTGTTCAAATACAAATAAAATTGCAATTTTCTTTGACTCTTGCGCAGTGGCTTAAATCCTGACAAATGAGCGAAAATCTCACTCCGAGAACATAAGATATTAACGTGTATTAACTACTTCCCCCATACCCCCTCTCTAAATGCATTAAGGCCATACACAATGCTATTGCTACTGCTGCTTTTGCTGTTGCTGCACTGGCGTCAAATTTGCTGCTTCATTTATAAGGCTTACAGCGCCGCCCTTGCCACAACAGTAGTCATCGCGAAATTAAGCATGAGTATCAACTATGGGCATCATCATTGCCCATAGCCAACCCCCAAGCGTATTATATTTGCCAAGGGTTCTTTTTCGCCACAGCATTGACTTCCTTTTGTTCGAGAACACGAATTATGCATTAGTTTCAACTTGTAGTGCATGATTAGATGTATTTTTCTATTCCATCTCCTCCCCCAAGAAATTTGTTGAGGGCTGCAGCTGACCTAATAAAAATATAAAGGTTGCTGACACGGCTTAAGAATTACGTATATAGTAAATAATATATATGTGGGGGATTAAATGAATATCTTTCTGGAATAAATAGTTCATAGCACGTCTTAAATATTCAATTTCAATTATAAATATGAAAAACTCTTAGAATAAATAAAGTTAATTCAAAAAGGCGAATTAGATTTCGACTGCAAATAGCTTCTATAGATTTTAATGCAATACTTTTTGGATATTTCGAAATACTCTGCAAAATAAAAGTAGCAGTATTTCAAAGATCAAACCATTAGCAGAATACATATATATATATATATATATATATATATATATATATTAATATTTGAAATATTTCTCTAACCAGCATTTGCTGGACTTAAATAATAAATATCCATCATAATAAATTTTAATTTGCTGCATCATGGCCGACTGATGGATATATATACCCTTGTGCACCTTCTAACTAACTTTGTCAAACTGCCAAACAATTCATGTTCAAGCAGACTGGCAACATTTTCTTTAACATTCTTTGTTTTTGCTTTGTTTTTTTTTTGTTTTGAGACAAGGCGTAGACAACCCCCAAAAAAGGCAGCAGCAACGGCAACAACAAAAAGAATACTGCTTTCCAGTTAGCTGGCTTTTAATAAATATAAAGCGTTAATTTGCTGCATAATTGCGCAGTGCCACACCCACCCACTCGTTTACGTAGGTCCTTCATGTCGCTGGCAGCTCATTCTGGCTTCTAGTTAAGTAGCACAGCCTCCCACCACTAAAACACTCCCCATCCCCCCTTTGACTCCAATCCCAGAAACACCACACCCTTGGCTCGACAGTAGACAGGCAACCGTCAATGGGCTGCGGCGCCTCCCCATTTTCATGTCTTCAATGACAGTTATTTCATTTTTCTTGTTGATGTTTTTTTCCCTGCACTCATTAAATCAAGTTAAAAAGGCATAGAGCAGCCTGTTGTTGTTGTTGTTGTTGTTGTTCTTTCCGTTGTTAGCCAAGCTGTTGAAGTTGTCCTGGATGTGTTTCTGGTTTTTAACTCAACGTTGTTGCTTCTGTTGTTATTGCTGTTGCTGTTTTCTTCGCCATGTTCTTGCGGCAATGTCGATGGCAGCGCACAACATTTTCCAAAACCATTTTACACACAACATGTTAAAGCATTAATACACATAGAAAAAGGACATCAAATCCAGGAGATCCTTGTATACATGACTTGGCTTTAAATATTGTAATAACGTTGGCACTCAGAGTTGCCTTCGCTTTGTGTGTTGCAGCCGCACATCCGACTAATTGGACAACTGATTAAGAAGTAGCTTTATTTTTATATTTAAATATGTTTAAAGTTGACTAAATGAATGATTGGAGCAGATCGCGAAAAGAGCTGTAAGAAAACTCTATAAAGAAAATGCGGAAAGTGAATCATGCTGAAAGGCAATTTAAAAACTATTTTTAGAGGGTTACTAAAGTATTTCATAGATATGAAAAGCTCTCGGGAAAGGTTATATTCATATAAAGATAAGAAAAGAAACACGACGAAAGTTAAACCAAATTTTTGCATGTCTTTCAAATGTAGAAAAAATTTGTTGGTTATCTAGGAAGGTATTTTAGGGTCTAAAGAATTAGGTTTTTTTTATTTTTTCTATGACTCAAGTCAAAGAAATACAACAAAATTGCAAAACATAAGTTTTGTTTCTTATTTCTGATGTTCCACTTTAGTAAAAATCACAACTGTTGAAATAATCTTAAAATAACACATTTATATTTATATTTGTATTGTATCAAAAATTCATTTATTGAACTGAAATCAACAATTTTCTTAGTATAAATAAACAATATCTTTCGTCAGCACTTTTCGATATCCACAGTTGTCTTTTGCTATTAGATTACACCAAATCTATATTTATGCAATGTTTATGATATAACACAACCATCTTCTATGGCACAGCACGCGGTTAGAGCCAGGCAACATGCCACATCGCCATCCGAGGGACCGTTATTCTGTTCCAAATAGACCATTTGCGGCTGGGGGACAATAACAGCAGGTTCACAAATGACGGGTTGGGGGGGAAGTACTTCAATCACCTCAACGGGTGGAGGATAAAACGGATCGATGTACGGATCGACGTAGTCCACTTGAAAGCCAGCGTTATACATGATCCTTCACCGGGCAAACTAACTAACTAAATGCAATAACTAAATATTTATTGCTGTACGCGGCAATAACTTGTTTTGCACTAAATATCGATTCACTGGAAATGTGCTCCGTAAAAGTTGTCGCTGTGATTTTTTTTTTCTATATATATTTATATATCTAAAGCCTTGGTATATGATCAATGAGCTATGATAAAGAAACTAGTTTGTGTAAATGCCCAAAAATATTTGTTTCGCTCAAAAACACAGTGGAGCAGACCTAATGAAAATTTAGATATTCATTCAATTTGATATAAATAGACATGCATTAATTTTATGGTATTTTTTCTGCTTTACTTATGTTTCAGATTATGGCCAATTGCTGGAGATATGCTCAAAAGAAAACATTAAAAATTGGTGAGTATAAAAAAAATAATTCAGCACCGTATCAGCTCTTTAACTATTTTAACAATATCATTTATTATTATCTCTCTGAGTTGAAGTATACAATAGGTATAAATAGCATGTTAAAGAAATTGATAAGATACACAGATTTTACATAACATGAACAAAATTATTAAAAAAATTACAAATCTATCTCGACTGGTTCACTCAAGCCAGTTTTATCTTTGGTTTACTTCAATGTTTTATTAATTTAAAATTAATTAACAACTATTAAACAAATTTTCAATTACTGGTACCACTGTGCGGCGTCTAGCCGTGCAACAGTGCGAATGAGTAATATTGTTTTGGGCTTTAGATAAACAGCTAGGCAAAATAAAAGTACATACGAATTATGGTGAATAGGTTACAGACAGAACTATCCACTCCACCTCCTCTATCTCCACTCCACCAACACACAATCGAACATATAAAACCCTTGTCAAAACCTTGGCTCTGCGGTTGCAACATACAGAGAGAGAGAGAGAGAGAGAGGGAGAGAGAGAGAAAGAGCGAGAATCTGAAAGTCACATAAAATGTTTTATCAAAATGTGAGCAGCATGAGGCACTTTTTGACACATTTTCGCTCATATTGGCAAATTTAAAAAAAAAAAAAACATAATAATAACTGAGAATGTGAACTAAGTTTTTTCGATTCTTTAGAATCGTAAAACCACAAATTGTTGTGGCCTTTCACTGTATTATTAAATTCGGCGAGGCAAGAAAAACAAATCATTGAAAATTTATGCAAGACAATATGTTGGCCCAGACCAAAACACTGTTGATCTTGATGATGGTTGCACATTTATTACATCATATTTATCATTTGTGCGGTTATCCATAATTTAAGTTTTTAGTTGAAGGTTTCTATATTTTACGAGTCAAGTGTCGATCGGATGGCGAGCTGCGACTTGTGGCACGTTGAAAGAGCCGCACAATACTACAATACCTAAAGCCAGATCGCCCTATTATAGCTTTGCACCTTGCCGAACCCAATACTCAAACCAAGTCCAGACATCTACTGCGAAACTGTCTTATCTGTAAATAAAACATTATCACGCTTTTATCTCAATCTCTGACTTCTCTCTCTTTCTTGCTTGAACTGGTGTTTTTTTGGGGAATTTATAGATAGACATATCATCAATTAATAAGAAATATATACAACTTATATATATATATTTGATATGCCAGATTCATTATGCATATACGAAATTTTGTTTGAGCATTTAGTAAACAGACAAATAATTATATAAATATATCTAATATGTTTGGATACAATATTTAAAGTGAGTCTCAAACTGGCTTAAAGTGTGTTTGGCCTATAAAATTGAACATAATAGAATTCTTATTATTTAATTATGAGGGGCCAGTTTAACCAATATACAAATGCGAATGATTTGGGTGTAACGCTAATTATATTATGTATATTATCTAATCTGTTTATAAAACAGTTATCAAAACCAGCAGTTCCTTGTATACATGACTTGGCTTTAAATGTTATAATAACGTTTGCACTCAGAGTTTCTTCGCTTTTTTATTGAAAAGGTTAAGTCGAGTGACAGCTCTTTAATAAATTTTAATTTCCAACTAATTTACCAGCTAAAAAAGTAGTTGCTTTAGTTTTAAATTTATATATGCTTGAAATTGAGTTTAATCAAGAGAGCAGATCGAGAGAAGAAGTAGAAAAATACTAAGAGTGGTTCATGCTGAAAGGGTTACATTTTTAGAGGGTTACTGAAGTATTTAATAGATATGAAAAGTATTTCTATAACGATAAAAATATAAAAAAAAATATAATGATAAGGAAGGAAAGACCACCAAAGTTAAATTTCATATGGCATGTCTTTAAAATAATGTAAAAAAAAATATTTTAGTTATCTAGGAAGGTATTTTAGGGACCAAAAATTTAAGTTTTTCTATTTTTTCTATTTCAAGTTAATGAAATACAACAAACTTGCGAATTGGTGGCTATTAATCGATCAAAAAACGAAGAAAATACAAGTTATTTCCGATTTGAAAGGTGTGTTCAAAGGCTCAGCGGAGCAGACACAATACAAATTTAAGTATGTATTTATTTTGATGTAAAGAGATATGCATTGTTTTTTTTTGTTGTATTTTGTATGCTTTACTTAAAAATATAAATAAATAAAAGTAATACAAAATAATGAGAATATCTAAATCTTATAGCACTTTATCAGCTATTTGAGTATTTAAACAATAACATTCATTATTCTTATCTTTTTGGTTGAAGTACGGAATAGGAATAAAAAGAATGCCATTAGAATTTGATAAGAAACACAGATTTTACGTAACATGAAAAACATTATAGACAAATCTATCTCAACTGGTGCACTCAAGCCAGTTTTATCTTTAGTTTACTTTAATGGCACCGTAATTTAAAATTTATTAATAACTTTTAAGCATATTTTCAATTACTGGTGTCACTCTGTGGCGTCTAGCCGTGCAACAGTGCGAATGAGTAACATTGTGTTAGGCTTTAGATAAACAGCAAGGCAAAATAAAAGTACATACGAATTATGGTGAATAGGTTACACACAGAACTGTCCACTCCTCCTCCTCTCTCAATCCCTCGACAAACACACATTCGAACATATAAAACCCTTGTCAAAACTTTGGCTCTGCGGTTGCAACACACAGAAAGAGAGAGAGAGAGAGAGAAAGAGCGAGAATCTGAAAGTCACATAAAATGTTTTATCAAAATGTGAGCAGCATGCGGCACTTTTTGACACATTTTCGCTTTTATTGGCAAATTTTGAGAAACACAATAATAACTGAGAATGTGAACTAAGTTTTTTCGTTGGGCGCTTAGAACCCGCTCTTCACAATCGTAAAACTACAAATTGTTGCGGCTTTTCACTGTGTTATTAAACTTGGCGAGGCAAGAAGAACAACAAACAAATCATTGAAGATTTATGCAAGACAATATGTTGGCCCAGACCAAAAACCACAGGCCAAAAGCATTACTTATAACAAATCGTAAAATTTTATTGCACGATAAATGTGTGTGTTGTTAGTATAAGTGTGTGTGCGTGTGTGTGTGTGTGTGTGTGTGTGTGTGTGTGTGTGTATGTGTGTGTGTTGTTAGTGTGTCACAATAACCAAACTTAATTTAACGTAAAGCATTAAAGGATTTGCAGCGATTTTGGTTTGATGTTTTCCTTTTGTTGCTCTTTTTCTACATTATCGTGCAACAGCAACAACAGTCGCCGCAGCTGAAGCAACATGGACAGCAGGGCACACAACAACAGCCCTTATCCCTGGGCGCCGCAGGTTGTTGCACAATCACCGTTGTTGGTCCTGTTGGCGGTGGCACATTTATCACCTCAACGCGTGTGCGATGATCCATAATTGCAGTTTTTAGTTGAAGGTTTCTATTTTTTTGCGATCGGATGGCGAGCCGCGACTTGTGGCACGTTGAAAGAGCCGCACAATACTACACTTAAAGCCAGATCGCCATATTATAGCTTTGCACATTGCCAATCTCCATACTCAAGTCAAATGCACCAAAATATTCTTATCTGTAGATAAAACACTATCTCGCTCTTATCTCAATCGCTATCTTCTCTCTTTCCCTCTCTCTCTCTCTCTCTCTTCCCCGCTTGGACAGGTGAGCCATGTTATCTGCAACAAAATTGTTTGGTAATTTTTATATAGAAAGATATTTCATGGCCCTATAAAAGTTACTGATTTGAGCATTCACTTTATGCATTTACAAATTGCATATAAATAATAAAAATAATTAATAAAAAATACATTTTATATTTATTTTACATGCCAAATTCATTTTGCATATTCCAAATTTGATTTCAATTAACAAATAAAAAATTATATAAATATATCGTATGCATTTGAATTTAATATTTTTAATGACTTTCAAACTGGTTTAAAGCGTGTTTGCCCTCTAAAACTGAACTCAATGTAAACTTTATCATTTACTTACCAGTTTTATTTGAATAGTCGATTTATTTATCTCGTTGCTTAACTTAAGTTGCCAATTTAATTTGGCAATCTCAACAAACATACTTAAAGTTAAAGTTCATATAAAAAGTTCTGCTCTAATCTGAAATTATTTAATCAATAGACAAATGCGAATGAGTAATTTGAGTGTAACGCTAATTATATTATGTATATTATCTAATCTGTTTATCAAGCAGTTATCAAAACTAAAATTATAATTACACAATTTACATGTACAGCATTCTATAAATATAATAAATATATATATATATATATACGTACATGTTGTAGTCATGGGGATATCATATTGCCAGATCTCAATTAAGAATTTCTGTGAAAATGTGGGATGGGGGGATGTGGGATGGCGGATGGGGGATAGCGGATGAAGTTGTAAAGGGAGCTTTCCCTCAATGAAATTAATAAAAATATATTTTTGAGCGCGCAATGGTGATGATAATTAGTGTACGTGATTCTATTTACTTAATGCAGCAGTTTTCCCAAATATATAAAAGGGGTGCTTTGCAGCATTGATGTGGATGTTGTGTGTGTGTGTGTGTGTGTGTGTGTGTTTGGGTGTGTAATATGATATGCGCGTAAAAAATATAGTACGTGTGTGCGTGACAATGGCAACAACGTGCGATGACAGGACCTGAGACTTCGAACTGCAAAACAGAGTTTGGCCAAAAACTGGGGAACAGCAGAAGGAGACCCTTTTATTTTTGGGGGTATCTGCTGTCGGGTGTCAAAAATAAAACAACGCCTGCTCGGAATTTTAAAATAACCAAATGAGTTTGTGCCTGAAGTAAGTCAGCAGCAAAAACCAACAAGCAACAAGCAACAACAACAAGCAACAAGCAACAACAACATGCCCCATAAATATTTATAAACTTTGGCCTGTCATATAAATACAGGGTCATTAGTTGCTTGCACACCTTTACGCTGGGGACACCCCCCCTCACGCACCCCTCTCCCTCTCACTCTGTCTCTCTCTCTCTGGTCCGGGAACAATAAAATCCAACTAGGCGGTCATTTAAATGTTTATGGCTAAATACGAAACTGACAGCAGCTCGATTGGGGCTTATTAGTTCGAAATATTAAAATGCTGGAGTTCTTGTAAATGTCAATGCAAGGATTAAATATTGGTAAAGTTGCCGGAAGTTTTTTTTTTTACTTGATTTTCCTTAATGGCAATGCGTTAGGAGCAGCACTTGTCAGTTGGCTTAAATCACTTTTATAGACACACAGATTTCAACAAATTTTATGGCCAGATACGTGTTTTAAAATGCAATATTTATCGGACTATTTTATTATGTGTTGTAAATTTGAAAGATACTAAAATAGTTTTAATTTTTTTAAGGTATTGTTAATAAAAATGCTAATATTTTTATCGTTTATAAATTTGTATTTATTAGTTTAATATAGCTGCAATAATTATTTAGAACACATGCTTTTAGAAATTTTGCTCAACTTAGACAGAGTTAGGACTGAGAACATTTTTCTATTTTAGAATAGAATTTTAGCATATAAATAAAACTAGAATCGAGTTTTCTCATTTAAATATAGAACTGATCTTGAGTTCAAACCTTGCACAAAAAGTCATGGTTTTAAAAAATCTGATCACTTTTGACCAAGTTATGGTTTTGGGAAATTAGGCACATTCCTCAAGGCGATTTGTTAAGTTAGAATTTAAACATGAATTTCGACATTGGATTTCAAACAAGAATTTCGACCTTGAATTGTATTTTCTAAATTGAATGCAGTATTAATTTAGAGGTCAAACCTTGATCAAAGCAGTTTTGCTTTTTGAAAATCGGTTGACTTTTAACCAAGTTCTTAGTCCTAAAACGATTTCAATTGTTGTTGGTGAAAAAGTTGGCATAAAATTGGAAAAACTTGCAAAATTTTATTATTCAGCCCTAAGTAGCTAAAGACTTTGAAGACGAGGCACACACTTATTTATAATTTAGCGATGGCGCAAGCCACGCCCAGCTGCCTATGCTAAAGAAACACATATAAAAATGATAAAGCAAAATGGCGAAAAGTGGCAGTAAAAAATAAAATGCGCTGCCGCAAAAGTGCCATTTGTGGCATAAACACATGCGCGCCAAAAGTTTGATAAGACAAAAGGCGACGCCAAATGTGTGTGTGTGGCAAGGTGGCAAATAGGTGAGCTGTACGTTGCAGGTAGTCCAAAACAAGTTTGCCAAGTGTGGCGCCACACACACACACATCTAAACAAAAAAAAAAATAATAATAATACACAAACAGTGGCAAACGTGGCAAATGTCCCAAGGATGAACTTCGGCTTGAGTCGTTGGGACCACAATGTGCCACTAAATGCTGCCACTAAATGTGTGCCAAGTATTATTGCAGCTGCCTATCTGTAAATATATATATGCACATATATATATATATATATATATGTATGTGTGTGTGTGTGTGTGTCGCATTTTCTTAGCTGCCTCGAGTCCTTTGGGCTGCCTTCTTTGGGCCGCGCATAAAATTAGCACAATAAAAACCCATAAATGCGGCACAAAAACATGAAAATCCACTTGTTATAATTTAATCGAGTTGATAGAATTTTTACGACACAGCTTTTTCAGGTAAATTCTCTTCTCTAAATGTACGCAAATACATACATACACACACATACATGTGTGTGTTGTGCTGTGTGTGTGTGTATTGAGGTGTATTTTTGCTTAGAGGCAACGCTTAAAATCTAGGTTAAAATAAAAGCTGTTATCAAACGAGACCAATTTATGGCCGACCACAAAGATAGCGAAGCAATAAACTTCAAATCTGGCAAAAGTTTGAGAAACACAAAAATAAATTAAACACAATTTGGATATGATGTCAGCTATAAAGTTTTACTAAGTTGAGAGAACTATTGAAAAGTGCTGCAAATAAATGCCAAAAAAAAACTATCAAATACTTGAAACACTTTCAAAAATTTAAAATATTGTTTTTCTATATTTTTTTTTTCAAAAACTCAACAATTTAAAAATTGAAGTGTATTTAACTGTTAAAATTAATTGGCTCATAATCTTCATCGTTTTGATTGCTCGAATTGGATACGGATACTTTGCTGGAAAGTCGACTGGCTATGGAACTAATTTTCCTATTGAACATGTCCTCGGTGCAGGACAGACACACCTCGATGAAACGGATCAGAGTTGGCGACTTGAGCTGACGCACGATGGGAGCTGCCTCCTCCAATGCCTCCTTGGTGCTTTCCACTTTATGTTGCAATGTGTTCGCCTTGACAATTTGCACAACGCTCAAAAAACGCCAAATAAAACTGTTGCAATTTTGACTTTCTATATTAAATTGAGTTAGTTTCGTGTAATGAAATGATGTACAACAGATTGATGTCAAACCTTTGATGGCTTTGCGTGCATTGAAACAGCATTCATCGTAGTGCAACTGAGCTAGTTGAGCATTCGCAATTTGATGCAACAAATAGCATTTTTCAATCGAATATTTGGCAAAACGCATTCGTTTCTCCAGTCGCGAAATCACTTTTCTAAATATCAAATAAAATTTAATGGTTCACATTTTGTATTCGAATTTATATTTACCGCATTTTCTTGCCTTCCAAATCATCGTCGCCTTCTTGGTATGTGGCACGATCACCGAACACAAATGGCACAATGTCCTTGATCTTCTCGACTGGCAGCAGCAACAGTTGCCGCATGGCCTTCGTTCCAGGTCGAAAGTTCCCCGGCACAAAATACTGTTCGCATAGGGCCAGTGCGAGAGTATTGTATACCTCATTGATGAACTGGAATTTCCAGCACATAACCCGATTCGTCTTTGTCACATAACAATCACCCATAACTTTCTCCACATACTGCGAGAGATTCTACAAGGAGGGGGAAGAATTGTCAAAAACTAATGCGATATGATCTTATTTTATATATACAGCGATATCCTTGTCCTTGCGCAACTTTCGAATTTGTTTTAGATCCGCAATCATATTACGATGTGTCTGATATTGTATGCGAAATAGATAAGCTTCTCGGTTTTTCTCCAACATTTTCTTGTTGGGATACTTCAAATAGCTGACATAGTAAAGCGGACTGCGACATTGCAACATTTTCTACAATTAAATCTAAACAGTTTAGTATCTGGCATATAGATATATAGACACCATAATTGATACTCACTATAAACTGTCTGACAATCTCATATTGCTTAGCAGATAATGTTTTCAGAAACGATTTCGAGCGTTCACATTGATCCAGCAGCAAACCGGGATACTTAAGCAGATTCTTCATGAATAGAACATCTGCCCACGAATCATTCAGATACGTCTGATGTATAACTTTAAAGGCCCTCGCTCTACGCGCTATTTCCAGTGGTGACAGAATCTCTTCCTACATAAAAGGAGTACAAGTTATTGGGGTATAATAAAGTCCTATGTGTAGCACTCACCTCCACTTCTGGTATGCTGAGTACATCACACTTCTCTAGATCTCTCAATATCTTCCACATTGGACGCTCGTCGATAATCTCTTTAGCTTTGTTTATCTCTCGCACACGTTGAATCAGTTTTTGGTTCTTCAGGAAGAACAACGACATCGACTTGCCAGTGACATCTCTGATGACATCACTTGCCTAGTTGCCATACTCATTCAATATAGATCTGTACAAATAACTGATATTTATATCTATAACATTAACTTACCACAGTTTCGCGTGTTTTAAAGTTACTGGCCTTAACCCCAATGAATCGACGCATATTGTCATGCACCTCAACTAAACTAGTCTCGAACTGGTTCAACTCAAAGAGCGCATCGCATATTTGCATATTGATGGGACAATTTGGACCCCTTTGGGCCAGCGACATTTCTAAGATATTCAATATAATTAAGTGATACGATGATAATGGATTGATGACAACTTACTGTCCGCATTACGTGCATCCTGCAGGGCCTGTTCGATTCTGGCCGCCTTGCGCTGCACTTGACTGCGTCGATATAGGGATATATAATCGGAACTATCAATATCAAGCGCCTTCGTATAGTAGTGCAACGCAAAGTTCTCGCGGCGTCGATTTAGGTAATATGTGCCCCAGTCTCTGTATATATCATGCTCAACTTCGGGACTCCAGTCGAATTTATTCCATGGCGCAATAAATCCATCAACACCAATCGGCAGAACATGGCCCACAATTGAAGTCATTTTTATCTAAATAAAACCCTAGAGCTAGTCTAAAATTTGTAGAAAATGTAGGAAAAGTAAAATTTGTTTTATTCTCTTATTTGTAAAATGTTTGTGATGTTTGTGTATATGAAATGAAATGAAAGCTAAACAATATTTTTTATATAGTTTGGAATAAGAAAATGTCGCAGAGCTCTAGATGGATATTATTTTTGGTAAAGAATAGAAATATTATGCGCCAGATGAAACGAATGTTCATCGGATCTTAAAGGATAGCTACCCAAACTTTATTACTAGGTTAGTTAGGATATTATAAATTTAGCGTAAAGTTTAAAGAAGATTTTGTCAGATCCCATTAGGCTTACATATTACTGAAACTGACTAACCTAGGATAACCCTTTATAAGTATAGAATATCCATAATGACAACGAGTAGAAAATCATGCCAATTATTGAATATATAAAAAAAAAATGAAGAGAATCAAAATACTTTACAGAATCTATGATTGATATATATTTTTTGCTAAAAATAACAAGTCCCTTTTTCTATTCGAGTTTACATTTAATTCGAGTAGTGCTACACATTGGATTTGTCATTGATTATATATATGTATATATTATTGAGTATTAACATCATCATCATCATTGAGAGATGTATTGGTCGAATGCTTGCTATTTCGACGCGATGAAACAATGCTTTGTTTTTTTACATTATCCTCTTCATTGCATGTTCTGCAAACCTCCATAAATTTGATCAGATTTGGATTATTTAGCTGTTGCGCTAAGGGCATTGCTATATCCAAAGCTTCCTTGGTCTTTTCCACCTTGTGCTGCAAAGTATTCGCCTTCACCACTTGTATATAGCTCAAAAACCTCCAAATCAAG
The DNA here is from genome assembly GCA_035042045.1 of Drosophila melanosoma. NCBI lineage: Eukaryota > Metazoa > Arthropoda > Insecta > Diptera > Drosophilidae > Drosophila > Drosophila melanosoma. The sequence goes on from JAWNLY010000049.1 coordinate 1,040,824, forward strand.
CTGTTGCAATTGTTAGTTTCTAAGTAACATAATTTATAAGTTATATATATATATATAAAGTCTAGGATTTTTATACCTTCGACGGCTTTGCGTGCACTTAAACAGCACTCGTCATATCTTCCTTGTGTCAGATGAACATTTGCAATCTGATGCAGTAGATAACATTTCTCAATCGAATATTTTGCGAATATTAATCGTCTCTCCATGCGAACAATTAGTTTTCTAAGATCTTTCCTTATGAGTAAAATTATCGATAATTGTGATAATCGGTGCATACCTGGCATTTGCTGCAACAGGATCCTGATAATCGCCATCTTGGTATGTGGATCGATCACCGAACACAAATGGCACAACGTCCTTGAGCTTATCCGCGGGCACCAATAACAATTGATACATTGACTTCGAAGTATAGCGGAAATTTTTGGGAACTCGATACTGTTCGCATAGGGCCAGTGCCAGAGTATTGTATACCTCATTGATGAACTCAAATTTCCAGCACATGACGCGATTTGTCTTTGTCACATAATAATCTCCCATGACTCTCTCAATATACTGCCCAAGTCTCTACAATGGGTTAAGAAAAAATCGTATAAAATTCAATCATAATTATAATCTGGATTTACCTTAACTCTTCCCTCCTTTCGAAGTCGACGAATTTCTCGAAGATTCGCAATCATATTACGATGTGTCTGATATTGAATGCGGAAAAGTTGCGCCTGCTTATTCTTTTCCAGCATTTTCTTATTGGGGAACTTCAAGTAACTAACATGGTACAGTGGATTACGAGATTGTAACATTTTCTGTAAGTAGTAAAATTAGTAAAACTAGTTTCTATATATTGCCTCTGACAGAAACTCACCACAAATTGTCGCACAATATCGTATTGCCTGTTTGTGAGAGATTTCAGAAAATTCTTCGAACGTTTACACTGTTCCAGCAGCAAATTGGGATTCTTAGTCAACTTTTTCATGAACACAACATCAGTCCACGAATCATTCAGATACGTCTGATGCATAACATTAAAGGCCCTCGCTCTACGCGATATTTCCAGTGGTGACAGAATCTCTTCCTAAATGGAAGTAGTTTAGGTAATTGGAATAAGATGAAAGAGATCCCAGTGTAGAACCCACCTCCACTTCTGGTATGCTGAGTACATCACATTTATCCAGATCTTTCAATATCTTCCACATGGGACGTTCATCAATAGTCTCTTTAGTTTTGTTTATCTCTCGCACACGTTGAATCAGTTTCTGGTTCTTCAAGTAGAACAACGACATCGATTTGCCAGCAACATGTTTGATGACATCATTTACCTAGATGCGAAAAGAACTCTTTTTGGGTTAAGTTTGCCATAAAAAATTACCTTATCATTTTTAATATACCACATCGAATCGACTTTCGAACTTTTCCGCCTTGACTCCGAGAAAAGTTTGGGTATTGTCGAAGCATTCGGCCATGCTGTGCTCAAATTCGTTGAGGTCAAAAAGGGCATCGCAGATCTGTAGATTAATTGGGGCATTGGGTCCCGTTTTTCTGCTTGCCATGACTAAGAATATATATATATATATATATAAAGTATCGAGTAGTTATAGTGCATGCATTACCTGAAGCTTTTCTTGCATCCTGCAATGATCGTTCGATTTGGGCCGCTGTCCTCAGCGCTTTGCTGCGCTGATAAAGGGTCATAAAATCGAAGTCATTCAGATTCAAGGCCAACGTATAATATTGGGTAGCCATATTCTCCCTGCGTCGATTGAAGTAGTATTTGCCCCAGTCTCTGTAGATATCGTGTTGTATATCTATGCTCCAGTCGAATTTCATCCATGGCGGTATTGCTTCGCCCACGCCCTGCGCCTGAGGTACATGTATTATTGAGGTCATTTTTTTCTCTGTGTATATTTTTTATTTGTAGATTTCGTTTGCTTTTATTTAATTATATATTATTTTTGTAAATTTTGTATTTTAATTTTTTTTTACTAATATCATCTGTTTTTACACCTACTGATTTTGACACGGTATACAATCTGAGATTAAAAAAAATATAATTATTACAAAGGCTTCTTGATGCCAAAATCTTCGATAAATACTAAGATAAATCCTAAGGTAGTAAGATAAAATTAATTTCTTTAAATGCTTCCGTTTCTGAATTTCAAATGCATTTCGCTTTTTTATATTAATAAATCAATATTAACCTATTTAAAGTACATTTCCAAAGCAACACCTCTCACAATTCCATTAATTTCAGAAATATAAAAACTCTTTTAATTTTTTGCTTTTTTTCTTATTTGCTGATTAACGATAACGATAACGATATATGTATATTATTATGCCATAAGAGGGGCTGTCAGGGCTGCGTGTTGTGGGACAGGCGTGCTAGTTTCCGTTTCCGTTTCAAATTTGAATTCTGTCACACTTCCAATAAGCACCTTGCAGCTAAAAACCAAACCAAAGCGAGCCATGCAACGCAACAAAACATATTATTAATAAACACTAAAAAAAAAAAACAGAGAGAGAACAAAAGTAGAAAATTGTTGCAACAATATTCAACCGCAAGTCATGTGACTAAAAAGTGGCACAAACATATGAACAGACCTAAACCCGATTGGCTGCCACATCATAATAATTGTGCATGCCCAGTGTGCCCAGCCAAGAGTAAGAAATCACTTAAAACACACACACAACACACACAACACACACACGCACAACACACGCACACCTAGTTGAAAATTTCAGTTAAGTGGATTACGTACGCGACCACAAAAGGCCAATGATAAGTGTTAAGAGTCGTAGGCGTCGTATTTATATTATACAATACACCATACACTGTGTTCACTGTGGTTGGGGCCAACTCAACGCGCACATAAATCTAATGTATAATAAATTTAAATAGCGAATTCATGCAAAATGCCAACTCGAGTGAGTATGTGGCTAGTTCACCACTTCCCCATCCACCCCCCCATTTTGGACCCGCCTCTTTTTTGGCTGTCTCACGCACACTTCATGCAACACACAGATGCCCAGGACGAGGACGAGGACGAGGCCGAGGCCGACAATGACTACACTTTAGCGGCAAATTTGTGCGCATTGTCGCCATATTATTTGCTATTATTTATGACTTTTCCACTATTTACTTCACTTTTTTCTGTTCTTTTTGTTGTTGTTGTTGTTGTTGTTGCTCACACGCCATGGCTGTGGTATGCAAAAGTGAACGCGAACGCAAACCACTCCTTCTTAGCCATCATGGACAACGCCAGTGGCGTAGGCAGATTATTGGCTAAAAAAAATGTGTGGCTTAATCAAATTTTCCACTTAGTCATTTTGGTAAAACATTTGAGCCACAGTAACTGAACTAAAAAATGAATCATTCACATAGAAAAAATACTACATAAGATACATGAATCCATTTGCTCTTGGAAAGTTTAAAAAATAAATAAATTAATTAATAAATAGGTTTTCAAATTCTTAAACAAATATGATTTGAATAGAAAAAACGGTAAAAATAAAAAATGTATATTAAATATACATACAAATTTTTATATTCATTTAAATTTTTAAATTCTTCTTATATATATTTATAATAGGAAAATACAAATTTATTTTTCACTAGATTTTCCATATATCAAAATTAGTTTTTAGTTTCAGAAATATTTGTATTAATTTTAGGTAAAGATAGTTCATATAATGCAATTTTGAAGTTTGCACAGTTTTTTGCTTGCCAACATTAATTACTCAATACACTTGTGAGCAAGATTTTAGAACCCTTTCTACGTCTCTGTACGCATTTAGCTGGCGTGCTAAGCATTTGCGATTAAAAATGTTCGCGTGGATTTTAAACATTTTCACACAACATTCTCATATTTGGACGGCACACATCAGCGACAGTTGAAAGCCAGTTGCCCCGTGCCCCGTGCCCGCGCGTGCCCTGTCGGATAAGTTGGCGGTAATGTAAGCTCCGTAAGCCAAATAAAGGACACACACACACACACACACACACACACACACACACTAATAGCATGCAACACACGCGACCAAAGTGAAAGGCAAAGTCAAAGACCCACCAAAACGTAAATCTGTGAAATGTAATTGTTGCCATGAAGAATGGCACAGAACCCAAGCCCAAACCCATATGCCCAATGCTGGCCTCTTCCACCTCCCCCCCCCCCCACTAAAAAACCACCCCACTCAGCTAAGGGCATTTTAAGTAAGTTTTGCTAGCACTGTGTGCCATATTCGCATTTTGATAATCGCTCGGGCCTCCAATCGTTGAGTCGAGTCGAGTTGGAGTCGGAGTCCTGTCGCTGATATACAAATTGGCTTTTGCAATGACTTTATACATTTTACGAGCCAACAGCGGCCCTTTCGAGTGGGTTTTCCTTTTTCCCATTTTCTGGTTTTTTTTTCTTCATTTTTTTTTTTGCCTTTTTATCGAGTACTTCTCGTACTCCTATTCTTCCGCCATCGACTTGCTCTAGTTGAGAATGTGCTATGCGAGTTCGGCGCACTCTGATGCGATTATAAGGGCTAAATTGATGCAGATAAAATTAATTGAATTCAAAAAGCCAAATCCGCTGCCCTTTTTTTCCCCTATTTCTCAACTTATTTTCCCTTTCTCCGTTTTTTTCTTTTTTTTTTATCTTGTGATTTTGGCCAGATAGTTTGGGCCAGTTAGCTGGTTAGGTCAGGCGAGCAATAATCTTGGTTGTGCACTCAATCGACCTTCTAGCTCATATGTGGGCCAAACTTACTTGGGCTGTAGGAATGCAATTAATGTAGTTTTGACAGAGATGGATATAAAAAAAACTTTAAATATGGGTTGATGACAAAAAAATTCCCCCTTTAATAAGGATGTCAAAATGAATACCAGTTCCGGTACTTTTTACGGCAAAGCTAATGAATTAGTTTCATATCTTTTATTTATATTTGGTGTTAGAATATTGATTTCCTGAACTGGTTCTAAAAATTATGTGGAATTTTAATTCCGGCTACGATTCTGAATTTTAGTCAGTAAGTTTCCGTTTCCGGTTAACATTTATAGAAAGAAATGAAAATAAAATGAATAAGAATATTTGGCAACATTCAAAGCTTATTAAAAAAATATCTAGTCAAATTAAATAATTAAAAAAAAGTTGGATTATAGTAATAAATTATCACCTCAACAAAAACTGACCATAAGCCATTAATTGATGAAATTTGCAGCTAATCACGTAAATAAAAAATAATAATGATCAATTAAAGTTGGAATAAACTAAATCAAATAATTATAAAAAGCTCATTAAATAAAATATGAACAAAATAGTCAAAATTAGCTTTGCTAAAAGAAATAAATATGTGCGGTATGCCTAAAAATAAACTATTTTAGTGTCGACCAATTTGGGGAATTCCAATTTATTCGTCAATAAGTTATCTAAACCGGGAAATAACACGAATTTGACTGTCGATGACTAATTCTTTAGTTAGTTGAAATTGCTCATTGACTGCAAGTAAAAAACAACTAACTAAATCAATAGAAAAAAGGTTTGATTGTCACCGTCAACCCCCGGTTAGATTAGATATCACTTATCGCCAGACCCCATAAATACACTAAATATCAAGTATAACATTATAAAACATGTGTTGCACCTCAAAGTGGATTCAGTAGAAGACAGTTTTTTCACACGTTCGCAGTTTACATTGATCAAGGAAACTGCCAGCAATGCATTCTCACGGACCTCCGCCACCGCATTGCCATGGACCTCCGACACATCACCATGGACCTCCGCCACCGCATCACCATGGACCCCCATCACATCACCATGGACCTCCACCACATCATCATGGACCTCCATCACATCATCATGGACCTCCACCGTATAGCCATGGACCTCCAACGCATCACCATGGACCGCCTCATTACCAGACAGCTGTTCCTCCGATTTATTATGAGCCGCCGCCACATCATCATTGCCCGCCTCCTAATCATCATGGACCACGGCCTCAACCCCGTTAAATTAGACTAAGTCAATCCATTTTCTGTGAATAGAAGTTGCCATATATGAATCATTTTTTCCATTTAAATTTCATATTTTTTAACGATTTGTGAATATAATTTTTGCACCAATAAAAATATTTTTTATACTCAAACATTTATTTAATTTTATATTTCTTTACGATTTGTGATCAAAATTTATTTATTTTGATTATTTATTCTATTAAAATTTTATTTTCGCCCAATTAAAAATGTTGTTTTATATTAAACAAAATTTACCTTTTTATATTCAAACAAAAAAAACCTAAGCAATTACGAACTTCTGGGTATTATTTTTGATGTAGTATTGTAGTTCTAAGATTTAAAGGACTGTGAAAAGTTATATATTTGTATACTTCACGTTTTTAAATATATTCCCACAGCTTTATATATTTTCAAGGATGTAACAGAATTTTTTCATTTTTTGAACAGTCAAACCATAGATAAAAATTCACACCTTTTTTATGGCTCTCTACTTCTTATCAATTTTAATGTTATCAAAAAGACAATTATTTTATGACGCTGTTATTGGTATTTTTTTTATATATTTTTATTATTATTGCATATTACTAAAAACAATTGCTAAATATCTATTACTCATGCTATGTAGTTTACGCAAATATTGAGTAAAATGATTGAAAAAAATATTATACTTGAGATAAGATTAGATAGTTTGTATAACCATATATAATGGTTATTTGTCGGCTATCCAAAGGGGTTTAGTAAGCGTCAGCAACTTTCGCGAAACACACGTAACAAAAAAGTAGAAAATGCCACCACCACATGGAGGACATGGTCATGGAGGACACGGTCATGGAGGACACGGTCATGGAGGACATCACCATCATCATCACGGACATCATCATCATGGACATCACCATCATGGACCTAGGCGTCCCGTTATATGTTGTACAATTTTATAGAGCCCGAGTGGAACTTAAAGACAATTCCATATAATTTTCATGTGTGGACAAATAAAGTAGAACAAGTTAATTTAAACTTAGAAAAAGAAAAGAAAAAAATGTTTACTTAAATGACTTTATTTTAATAATACAAATGAATTGGGGGATTCTCATGCCAAATAATCTTTATAACATGCTAAATTGCTGTTACTCATGCCGTGTAGTTTACCCAAATATTGAATAGAATTATTGGAAAAATATTGTACTTGAGATAAGATTAGATTTATCATCGCAACCATAATTTGTATGACCATATATAATAGTTATCTCTGCTATCCAAAGGTGTTTAGTAAGCGTCAGCAACTCTCGCGAAACACACGTAAAGAATTTAACTTAAAAAAGAAAATGACACCACCACATGGAGGACATGACCATGGTCATGGAGGACACGATTTTGGAGGACATCACCATCATCTTCATCACGGAGATCTTCATCACGGACATCATCATCACGGGCATAATCATCACGAACTTCATCATCACGGACATCATCACGGACATCATCATGACGTACATCATCAACACGGAATGCATCATCATGGAATGCATCATCATGGAATGCATCATCACCAGGCACATCATCATCACGGATCTCATTTTGATGAGCATCATCATCATGGACCTGGGCAACCCACAGTCTGTTGCACCATTTTATAGAACTCGAGTGGAATTTAAAGACAATTTTTTATTTTTAATGTGTATACAAATCAAGTAGAAAAAAAAAGTTTAAGCTTAAAAAAAAGCAAAGAAAAGAAATGTGTATGTTAAATGATATTTTTGAAAAAGACAAATCAAGTGGCGGATTCTGATGTCAATTAATAAGCGACTAATCATTATGTCTAAATACGTTAAAACCTCAAAAGCCGCATACACAACGACTAGATATATGTATATATCTATATGTATATATACATATATATTATATGTGTGATTGTGTGTGTGTTTGCCTTGCGTGTCGATTTCTGCTCAGCATATGTGTGTGCACACCCGCACACACACCGAGAGAGAGAGAGAGAGAGAGAGAAAGAGAAGGCTTCGCTTTAATTTATAGCAGTCAAGTTGGAGCAGACCAGAGAAGACATACAAGTGCCATAAATTTTGGCAAAGAAACACATTATTTATACTGTCAACTGGCTATATTTGAAACGGAATCCAACAAGGCTACAATATACTACCTATAAATAAGTGCATTACTCCGCCAAAAAAAAAAAGAAGGAGTGGATGTCCAAGTCGAAGGAACCCGATGAACAAGTAGCGCTCATTTTGGTATAAGTCTTCATTAGCGGTTAAAAGGCTGACCTACAATGGCGCGGGGCTAGCAGCCAACAGCTAACAACAGCTAACTGGCAATGGCTGCCAATGGGTTTTTCATACGCATTGAACTGTCGCCGCAGCGTTAAAGCCGGAAATGCCCAAAACAACAACAACAAAAGCAACACAAACAATACCGTTTGTATGAGCTGAAAAGGACGAGCAGAAGGAGCCGAAAGCAAAATGCTTAAAGTTCAAATTAAGCACAACAGCTGGCGAAAAATTGAATTGAAGGCAGCAACAGCAACAGAAGCAACAACAACAACAACAACAACAGCAAAAACGCCGTTGGTTTTCCCCCACGCGCCCCCTGTCGGAGAGCAACCCAAAGCATTTGAACGACAACAGCAACGCAGGCAAGCTAAGGAAAACCAAATACAAAAAAAAGTAAAAAATATATATATATATATATAAATATATATAGTATAAAAAGACGAAGCATGCTTCAAGGCGCCGAGGCGGCAAAAACACGACCTCAACTCGATGCTAACAGCTGGCAAAGAGACAGAGAGACAAAAAGAGAGAGAGAGAGTGCTACACACGCACTCTCTCATCGCCTAAAGAGAGCCAACAGGTACAGTGGCGCCACTTGCCAGTGTAGCGTTAAGTTTTGGTACTATGCAAACGCATGCGTCAAAAAATGTTGAGTGCAAAACATAAACAGAGAGAATTGCGCGGTATTTCAAGCAAATTGTCTTTTAGTGTTTTGTAGAATGTTTTGAGGCATGCCTCGCCAAAAATGTTCATTGCCAGCCCGATAAGAATTGCGCTTATTGTTATTGCTGCGTTATTGCTGCAAATACGACTGCAAATTTCTGTTGTTTGTTGCCGGAAAACCCGAAAACAATCTTATCGTTAGCAATTTTTAAGCGTTTTGAAGTGTTTGCATTAAATACATGATAATGATAAGTTAATGATATTTATATAGTAGTAGTAGTTTATATATATATATATATATACATTATTGGCCACTTAAGAAATTAGTCTGTTAACAATTTGTGGACACCTGTCCTTAAGTAGAAATTTAGTGTAATCTATAATTAATTTTATGGTTAATAAACATGACTAAAATAAAGTAGAAAATAAAGCAATTAATGCGTGTTTTATTAAGCACATTCATTAAATCAAAATTAATGTTTTTACTAACTGCCTGAAGTTGATATTATTTTATGACAAATACCTTAAGATTGATTGGGAATTCTTTTGCTTTCGGTGAGATTACGGCGATTCACAAATTGATATATAAAAATAAATTATTCTTCTATTAATCAGTTACAGTCGAACAATTTTATTAGTTTATATAACAAATAAAAATAAAATTGAAACCAATTCATAATCCTTACACACTTTGCATACCGGAAACGGAAATTAAATGCGATTCGGTTTGATGGCTGGTCAAAAATAAATTGACGTATAAATAAAGAGATTTTTTAGTCAAAAAATAAATTAACAAATAAATAAAGAGAATTTTAAAGTCAAAAATAAATTAACAAATAAATAAAGAGATTTTTTTAGTCAAAAATAAATTAACAAATAAATAAAGAGATTTTTTGTATCATCGTATAATATCGTTAAAATATTATATGTTAATCATGCTATATATATAAATTTTATTATTATTTAATTAGAATTCAAGGATATTTCTTATGTGAAAAACTCAACCAGTTAAGGGCAGTTTTGATGACACTTTCCATTTTCCGCGTCTAAAGTGTCCAATTTCCCTCAAGTTTTGTTGTGGTTGCGATTCGCTTAATTTACAGCCTTGTATATTTAATTATGCACTTGGCGGGTTCCATTACGTTCCGTTGAAAAGTGGCTGGCCATATTCTAAGCATGTAATTATAAATGTGAGTGTTGCCTGGCCACGCCCACAAGCTTAAATAACGGCGGCTGGCGACAAAAGGCGAGGCAATGCGAGTGCGGGCTAAGTACGCTGCTCTTGCTGCAATGTAGTGCATAAATTATGTTAGGCCAAAGTGCAAGCAAAGTTATTTGCAACATAAACCTTGCCACACACACACACACACACACACACACACACACACAAACAAACACATCCTACGTTGGTTTGTTAGAAAGATTAACGCGTGCATTTTGTTTTTTATGCCAACAGCTCATAAAAACACTCGCACACACATCCGCACACACACACCCACACACATACATACACACACACACAGAGAGGGATACTTATACTAAGCCGTCTGACGCGCCGAGTGAAAAACAAACTGCAACGGAAGCTGCGCCTCAGTCATGTGATAAGTTTTAGTTGGCGGCAGCGGCAGCGAGGGGGGGCAGGTGGCAGGTGGCAGGATGAGTGGCGCTAGGACTGCTCATGGCGGCCACTTCAACGACAATAATAAGCGCCACAACAGCAGCAACGGATGCCCCGCTTGGAAGGTGCAAGAACCGTGGCGTCTGTTAATGATAATGATGACAGTCTGTCGCCGAGGCTTTGCCTTGCTGCACTTGCTCCTCGCTGCGCGCTCTCACCTCCTCGGCTCCTCAGCTCCCCAATGCTGTAGGACACTCGGCGCGCTAGTTAAAGTTTTAATTTGGCATATTATAGTGGCTGTAGTGGCGCAGCGTGGGGCTCGTTAGATACGGATATGGATATGGATATGGATATGAAGAGAGAGCATTTGGCATTATGCTTATGTTGTGCGAATACAAGTGCCACAGCAACAGCAACAGTGCAACACAAAATGCTGACATGCCACAAAGCATAAAAAATGGAACCAACTTAAGAGTTCTGGCATTGAACTTTGCCAAGCAGAAGATGGGAGGGGAAGAGACAAACGGGGATGGGAAAAGCCTGACAGCAATTAACAGTTACAGTTAACGGCAAAAAATGTCCTGAAGTGGTTTTATTTCGTATAAAAAGTGCAGGTTTTTGCAAATCAGCAGCACTTTTTGAGCGTAGAATATTAAAAAGGAAAATTGAGTCTGAAAAGCGTTTGAAACTTTAAATATAGTATTTAATTTAATTAATAATGATGATCAAAAAATTCTAGTTTTTGAAATTCTAATCACTTCTAATGAAGCTGTGCTATTTTGGTGTAGTTTGAACTTATTTACAACGCAATTTTTGGACAAAAAACCACAAAATTTGGAGGGTAGAATATGAATATAAAAATTGACTCTGAAAAGCATTTCAAACTTTAAATGCAGTATTCAAATTGTTCAATAATCATGATCAAAAACTTTCGACGAAGTTTTGCTATTTTTTGAATAGTTTGTAGCCAATTCCAAAGATATATATTTTGGGATTGGCAGATTTTCGAGTCAGAATTGCGTTGCCAAAAATCAGCAAAAGCACAATCAGCAGTCAATTACTTAAAAATAACTGTAAATGAAGAGCACAACAATGCTATTATATTGTAATTTTGGGCGAAAAACTGAAATTTGTGTAAATCTGTTGTTGATTTGACTGGGTTTTTACACTGATTTCAATTCCATGCAGCTCACACTGGAAGCCATTTAGTAAATTATGTGCGAAGTTGCTTTAACCCTTAAGAAAAGCAGTGCACAAAGAAGCGGCAATAGCAAAGGCGAAGCTATAAAGAAGAAGAAGAAGAAGGAGGAGCAAGAGGAGGAGGACAGAAGAATGCTGGGCAAAAAAGGGAGATGAATTTTTGGCAAGCATTTTCAATTCAATCAAACGCCCACTAACAGAAATGCAAATACCCAAAAGACAGACACACACAGACTGGCACACACACACATGCGTAAGCACACACACACACACACAGTACACACACACACAGTACACACACACACAGTACACACACACATGTTGGCATTTAAATAAAAATAAACATTGCAAATGGCTAGAAATACTTTGAAACACTTTTAAGCATGATTACATTAGCAAATCTACATCTCTCTCTCTCTCTCTCTCACGAAAAGTGGCAAGAAACACACAAAGGCAAAATGTGAGCACTGAACAGAGATTTTGAGGCAAGCAGCAAAATGTGGGCGTCACTTTATATATTTTTTTTATTTTTGCAAATTTTATTAGAGTTGCAAAAGTGCTGGGTGAGCGTGATGGGTGTGGCCAGTGGCTATAAATACAATGTACGTGCAACATATTATTGCCACTTCTTTTTCAGCTGACTTTTGTGGCATTTTCTAATTTACATTTAACACAAATGTAATTATTGACAAACGGCAAAACGCTCTGACAACACGTGAACCGCTATGCACCACCACCAACGGTGGCACCACCAATCCCCTCCACCAATGTTGGTTCCTATGTAATTGTCGTTATAATAAATAACTTCAACTGTCCAACACTTGACACTTGACATCAACTGCAACGGAAGCAACACACAAAAAACAAACGAGAAACTAAACTATTTCAATTGGCAAAACTCTTTTCCAATATACCCTGTAATAATTTCGGATTTAATTTTTAGTTAGACAAGCTAAATTATATAGTTGAATTTACAGTTAGACTTAGATTAATTTACAAGCTAAATTATTAGGTAAATTTACAGTTAGACTTATGTTAATTAACAAGCTAAATTAATATTTGCCACCTAGCAAGTTTCATAAAAAAAAAAAATTGTAAGCGTAGAAAAATGATTAAATATGTTTAATCTAGAATAAATGCGTTCAATCAAAACTTTTGGAGCTTTGTTAATTTTGCAATTAAACACGAAATTGAAGCGGAACCATTATCCGATATTATTTGAATACAACGGAATAGAAAAATGACGTAGTCTGCCAAATCACTAGTTGATATCTAAATTGTTATATATAGAAAGTAAGAAGAACAAAAACATCATTAAAGATTTGTTATCTGGAATAATTTCACTTTATCTGTTATTTTGGATCTTTGTTAATTTTGGAATTAAACTAGGAATTGAAGCGGAACCATTAACCGATATTAACTAATTAAAACTCAGAGCCGCAATCGAAAAATGACGTAGTCTGCTCATTGACTGAAACCGATAACATTTACCAATATGAAATGATTGAACTTAAAAATTAATGCCAAAACCGAAAACTGATTTGTTTTGACACTTGATTTTTGATATACATTCCTGATCTTAGTTTGTATCGTCTACATCATTTTTCATATTCATTTCATCCTCAAGCTTCAACGGAATGTCCTACACAATATGTCCCATTGCCGCCTTGTTACAGGGTATTTGTAAACCACCAAACTGGACTTGACCGCATGCAAAGCGCCAGAAAAACAGCGGCGCATATTTCAAACGGGACACATGTAAAAATGCTGAAGCGCTGATAAGGACATTAACATTTGCACAAGCACATCATACATAGAAGTGGTAGAGGGGGGGGGAGTATGGGGAGGAAGTGGAGGAAGGGCATACGAATTCGTATGCGAAACATCAAAAAAAAAACTTTACCGCGTCGCTTTTGACACGCAAATTTATAACAGCAGCAACAGAAACTTATTGTGGCGCCCCACTAAAAAAAAAAAAAAGTATAACCAAACCACCCACAAAATGGTAAAATGTGGAAATAAATAAAAAGAAGCAAATTTTTTGGTACATACAAATGCAATTTAAATTTACTTATTTAGAACCCCCCGGGAATTTCCAAATTATTTGCCTTTTCACGCAAATTTAGCGACCATTTTTCTCAAAAAAAAAAAAAAAAAAAAAAAACTGTTCCCTTCTAGACAGGTGGGCTACCAATTGGAGTTTACATAGTTAATGGGAGAACTGGTTGGGGGCATAGATGAGGCCACCCTCTGACATGTGCTGCATAAGTTTTTTTTTGCCGGCCGAGTATTTTGGACGATTAGAAAATGCTTCAGAAGAGCAGCAAGAGTAACCCAAAAGGCTCTCTGACAAATGCCCCATTCTAACAATGTGTTGTTGTTGCTATTGTTAAAAATTGTTGTTGTTGTTGCTGTTGTTGTTGTTCCTGTGGTGATTAATGACGTCGAATGCTGCAAAAGCAGTCAGTGTGGGGACAAGAGCAGGTTTTGGGGGGAGCTGCGCCAGCCTTGGCAGCTTAATTTAAAATGAAAATTGTACTTAATTTCTAGCGTAGCTTAGAAGACGAGTTGGGCAAAGCGGCGGGGAGTGGGCAAAAAAGTGGAGAAAAGACATCTGTTTGGCGCTGTTGCTTACACACAGTAAGTGCAAGAGAAAGAGAGAGAAAGAGAGAGAGAGAGAGAGAGGTGGGGACGTAACGGAGCTTATGGAAAAGCAATTCGGTAACTCGCATTGCCCCCCCAAAGCTATGCTCATTGTCTGCCTAGCTTGGTATTCTTTGTTGACTCTATTTATAACGCTTTACAGATAATTCAAGCGTTAAGCATAGTACATAAATTGCTTCGGGGGCTTCACACTTAAGTCCATCATAAGCGTGGAATATTGGATAAATAAAGTCAGGCTGCTTGTGTAGTTAACCAGAGCAATCTACCAATTCTGAGAAAAGTGAGAGTTGAGATTAGAGTTGGTGTCTCCTATATTAAATATAAAATTGTCACCTATATATGACATCTATTCCCTAAAAATATTTGTTTTAAATACACTTTATTAAATTTTAATGAGACTCTTATCCGAATATACATCAAGTAATTTTATATTTCGCATTTTGTCAGTCATTAATCATTGGCAATTAGCAATTTAGCTGTAAATAAAAGTAGATAAAATTATGCGCAAATATTAATAATAAAATATAAAATAAAAATCGCATAACATATCAAATTGAATAAATTAATTATATTATGTTCGCCTGCAAACTAATTTATTCTTAAGCCAATCAATAAATAAAAAAAGTTTTTTAATTGCTGCAAAGGCTGTCTCTATAAATAAAAATAAATGGCATAAATTAAGCTTAACCTATTTTTAACCAACGAAAAGCAACGGAATCTTAGATTGTGGTAAACCAATGAGAGTTTCACATACATTTACAGGCTGATTTTGGACTTTGGATTTTCGTTGCGAGAACCGCAAGTAAATTAAATTAAGATTACCAAGTGAGGATTTCAAAGAATTTACACAAAGTCAAACAAGCTTTAGTTTATTATTGTTATTATTATTTGAGAGAGTGATAGAGAGGAGGGATGGCGGAGTGTGGATGTGGATGTGGATGGGGCAAAAGCGTTGGCAGTTTTCAATCGCAATATTTTTTTTTTTGTTCTTGTTTTTTGCTTTTGGTTTATTTCTCTTGGTGCAAAAGCTACTTTATTTTGACAGCAGACAAACAAATGTCAGAATTGAAATTAAAAGGGAAGCTGCGACAGGCAGACAAGTGCGGGCGAAAAACTTGGTGAAAAACGCGAAGTCGAACGAGAAGGATGAAGTGAAGCAGCAGCTGAGGAGGTAAAGGAGCTGAAGCAGAAGCAGAAGCTGGCGCTGATGCGTAATGCGGCTGCCACTTCTAACTGGCTGCTGCTTCTGCTCTGCTTCAGCTCCTTTTTCACCTCCTGCTTCTCCTGCTCCTGCTGCTAACTCCACTCACCACGCATTGCTCTGCTGACTTTCTTGCATTTGCCGTTATTCGCATTGGTTTTGTTTGTTTTTGTGTACATTTCACACAGCGTGAAATTTTCTAAATGTCATTTTGCTGTCATCTCGTGGATAATAAGATTACAACTACGTTGAAATAATAGGATTCAAATGAAAAAACTTTGCCGTCGTCTGTCTCTTCTACACTGTGCACTCGTCTTACCTCCGCACCCGCCTTCTCTGCTCCACACTCCTCTCTCAACTTTCTTGCGCTCATCTCAACTTTCAATACGACTTACACTGCCCCTCCCCCCGTCGTTAGATATATGTAAGTCGAAAGTGCGGGAGTGAGGTGAATTGGCTTGGCCAAAGTGCAAAGTTTTATTTGGTCCACTGATTGAGTAGAGCGATAATGATTAAACAGCTGCTGGCAAATAAATCTGCATCAAAACTAAATTAAAAAAATTTATGCGTACTCCATATGTAAAGCAAACATAACGTTAAAAGCCGTGAATCTCGATCTCCAGACAGCCCACTTCAGACCGTCTGCACGGTGTCTGTCTGTCTGTATACATAATTGATTCGATCGTCGTTGGTTTCCAATGAGCCAAAGCACAAATAGAGGGCAAAAAACAAAACGAAGAAAAGATGAAAAAAAATGTTTGGACTTAAAGCCCGCAGGCAACAAGTTGACGAAAGTGCTTGCCAATATGGAACATGGAATAAAAAACGAAACTAAAGTAGTTAAACAAAAAAAACAATAAAATAAAATAAAATAAAAAAATGGTTGTTTGTCAAAAAGCAAAGCTTGAATAGATCATTGCCGCTGGGCTAATAACAAAAACAAATAAACAAAAATATTGCACTATCATTGATGACCAGCAATTTTTGACTATAAAAGCTTCACGCCGAGCTCGAACCAACATCAGAACTTCTTCGTCGTTCTAGCAATTCATACCAAGTCAAAATGAATCCAATTCTTGTGATCGCTTTGAGTGCTGTGTTTGTGGCTATGTCCATGGCAACGGTAAGTTGTCCACAGCAATGAGAATTGTAGAACAGAAGTACCATTCCTTAGGGAACAAAAAAGATACTTTTGAGGAAGTAAAGATTATAAAGATGCTTTATAATTGTTTCCTAAAGGTTCAAGAAGAAACAAAAGACACAATACTTGAATCAGTCAAGATGAAAAACCAAAAAAAACATTTTAATTATTCAGCTAAATTTAATCCTTAATATTTGTCTTTAGCCCGTTACCCTGAGCGACGAGCAGAAGGCTTCGATTCGTCAACATACTGAAGAGTGCATCAAGGAACTGAGTCTGACCCCAGAGGAGAAGGCAAAGGTGTTGGCCAAGGACTTCACCAACTTTACCGGCAATGGCAAGTGCTTCGCCAACTGCTTCTTCGAGAAGGTTGGCACCTGGAAGGACGGTGCCATCCAGGAGGAAGTCGTCCTGCAGAAACTCGGCTCACTCATCGGTGAGGAGAAGACCCGTAAGGCATTGGCCAAGTGCGGTGGCATCAAGGGCGCAGACAAGTGCGACTCTGCATCCAAGACATATGCCTGCCTGGAGGATTTCAAGCGCGCTGAGGGCGTGGCTTAAATAACGAATCTTAAAACATCTGCGACTTGAAATCATTTTATGTTTGCTTTGAAATACCAATAATAATTACTATTTTCATGACAACCATAATCAAATGTGTGTTTTACATAAGAAAGGGTGGAAATGTGCAGGGAATTGCATCTGTTCTGTTGACCTGCTCAAATACATTGATTTTGTACTTGAGCTATATATATATAAAATTATATTATTTGCTTAAAGTAATTTGCACAGGCAATCTAAAAACTGATGATTTACTTGATATTATAATGGAAATAAACATAAAATAAAACAATCAAAATAATTACAAGCAGGTTGCCAAATAAAGGCGTTAACTTGAAAATTACGACCACTGACGGGGGGGGCCTATTAAGAAGAGAAAACCGGTACTAAAAGTACCCAGAATTTTTGACTATATAAACTCAAAGCTGCTCTCAAACAAACAACAGAATTTTGACAGCGTTCTAACAAGTTAAAATGAAATTAATTTTTGCGATCGCTTTATGTGTTGCCTTTGTGGCCGTGGTAACGGTAAGTGCTAAAAAAAAACCGTAAGTTTGTATTAGAACTTAGATGAATCATACAATGGAAATGAGTTAATCTGAAAGAAGTAATTACCAGGAATGAAAAAAGTGTAATTATATTTATAGAGGAATCTGAAAGCACAAAATATTAATTACAAAGATTAAAAATATTAGCAAAAGTTTGAAGACAGATTAATGAAAGAATTATGTCTTCAATATCTGTTAGACATAAAAATATATCAAGCTAAACTAATACAGTTGAGCGATTTCATATATATAATATATATAAACAAAAAAATATGAAAATAATCATGATTCCTTTTCAAATCTTAAACCACTTTCAGGCAGGTGATGTGACCGACGATATAAAAAATCTGTTAAAGGAACATAATGAATACTGCTTCGAGAAGAGTCACCTGAGCGATAAGGAGATCGCCAAGGTGAAGTCCAAGGACTTTTCGAATGCCAGCGAGCATTTGAAGTGCTTTATTAACTGCTCCATTGAGAATATTGGCATCACAAAGAACGGCGTTGTCCAGGAGTCCCATGTGCTGAAGATATTTGGCCCAATCGTTGGCGAGCAGGTGGTACGCAAGTTCCTATCCAAGTGTGGTCACCTGAAGGGCAAGACTGACTGTGACACCGCATTCGAGTTGTACGAGTGCGTCGAGAAATGGAAGCATGAATTCTTAAATTAAATTTAAATCGACCAGCTGCGCATGCTGACAAATTGTAATTAATTTATGCTCGCATTGAAAAACAATAATAATTACTGTTATTCATAATAGGCATAACAAAATGTGTTTGTTTGTTCAAGGCGGGGAATATCTCTATCTCTGTGTGTTTGTTGCTTACCCAATCAAATTGCAATGCATGCCCAAAAGCACTTCTTGCAGTGTATGTTTTGAAGTGTTTTCAAAAATCGATTTTTGCTTTTCTTTAATATTTGCTTGCATTTTGGTTTTATTTGTGCTTTTTAAGGTGCTTTTTACAATTTTTGAAAAATATGCTTAGGTCCGACTGGGTAACTTTTGGCGCTCACTGTTTGCGTCACAGTTTGTCACAGCTTAATTGCAGCTTTACTGGCCTCTGGATGGACTGGGCACAAGCCAGCAGCTTAAATGGATTATGCATACATATTTGTATATATATACATATATACCGTTATACTATATATGTGACAAATTTGTGTGTGTGTGTGTGTGTGTGTGTGTGTGTGTGTGCGTTTTGTTGTGTTGTGCGTTGGCTCATTTGCCATTTTCAATTTGCATAATTAAATGCACAATGAGTGCGCCTCACACCTCAGATTATGCAGCAAATGCGTTAATATTGTAAAATAACTTTATTATTTAACGGATTTCGCCGCGTGATTCGCTGCTGTTACTCCGCTTATCGTTTATGCAAAGTGCAGCCCTCCTCAATATCTCTCTGCCCCTCTCTACCCAGTAAGTGCTTTCACCATGCACTGCTCAAAGTTCATGCTAAATTCACAATTGTTGGCGGTTTTTGGTACGCTGCCCGCACAATTGGCCAACTGGGTGCGAATCTTGTCGGCCGGCATTTTGTCAAAGCGTGCCTGGGTATACTTAAAGATGGCTTCGGGATTTTGTTTACCATCCGCCGACACCATGCCCAGTTTTTTGTACAGACAATTGTGATAGCATTTGGATCCCTGGGAGCCATTCATCACATCTCTGCCATCTCTGATTTGGGCCGCCTCCGCATCGGGTATCTTCAGCTCTATTATACAAGCCTGCTGCTGGCCCTGATAGGTGGCCATATCAGCAGCACTTAGCGACTGTAAATTGGATTATTATAATCCATATGCCAGACATGTATCAATTCTTCTGTCTTACCAAAACCAGCTCAGAGAATGAGCACAACACAAAAATGGTAACACAAATTTGAACTTTCATCTTGTTGGAATATTTTTTTGGAACTGGTTTGCTTAATGCTTTCAAGCAGCTTAAATAGACGAAATTTTGGCTGTAACCCGAGCATGGTAATTGTATTTTTCCTACATTATTTAATTATGTTATTAAATTTCAATTTAACTTAATTTTAAGTGTGAATTGCAAACTATTTTCCTACAAATAAAGTGAAATTATAGCGAAAAAAAATTACCTAGCGTTAAATTTTTTATTTCGGTAAATATTATTATTACCCTACAATATTTATTTAATATTATAAAAAGTAACTCTATTTTCAGGGTTTACATAATTTTTTGATGAGTGTTTTAATCAATTAAATAAAAAAACGCCATTGCCTTGAATATTTTCGTACGACAAACCAAATAAATCGGAATACTAATAATTTATTCCCACAAATATTCAGAGTAAATTTAAATTTTGGCACAGCGAATATAAAATACTCTTGCAAACGGGAGTTGTTTGTATGTCAATTAAATTTCATTATAAAATTATAAAAATTATCAATTATTCATAAGAAAACTATATGTTGATGGTTTTCTGACTCTGTTGTCAAAAACATGTAAAATTATTGTAGGTAAAACAAAATATAATTGATTTTTGATATATATACATTAATTCTTTAATATATTATCAATTTCATTATATGTTAAGGTGCACCTCCAAATAAAATTAATATTGTTTATTGATAGATTTAATAGTAGAACATTTTTCTCATTTTCTCTCGAATAAAGCCTAAAGTTATGCCGTAGTTTTATGATATTAAAAATTAAGTTTACACAGCCCAAAAACTTGCCACATATTTTATTATTGATAAAATGTGACTTTAACTTTAACTTTATATAGATATAGATATAAATATAGATGTAAATATAGATATAGATATAGATAGTGATATAGATATAGATATAGATATAGATATAGATATAGATATAGATAGTGATATAGATATATATATAAATATAGATATAGATATATATAGACTTGTTCGCGTTGATCTATTCTATTTCCAGCGTTAGCTCATTGGGCTTATCAAATATGAGTGGAGCAGTTTCAGTCTCATTACCATCCTCATTCCCATCCTCATTCCCATCCTCATTCCCATTCTCACTCCCATTTCCATTCCCATTCCCATCCTCATTCCCATTCCCACTCCCATCCTCATCATTATCGGCTGCTGCCAGATCGTTGGCAGTTTCGCTATGCTCGAGCACCTCTTTCAGTCGCTGCTCCGTCTCCAGATTCTTGAGATGATTGTAGCACAGATGCAGCTTATAGGCAGCCTCACAGCGATTCTTGCTGGACATGTCCTGGCATTCCTTTAACTCCGGCTTCAAGCTCTGCATTAGGCGCTGCATCTGCACACGGAACGCTTCGTCCAGCATCTGATCGTAGTGAACCAGGCCAAGATTCTCATACAAACAGCGCACAAAACACTGCAACGGCTCATTGCGCTTCAGATCCAAATATGGCGTTGCATGGCCAGTGTCCAAATCAACCAGATTATTGTCATCACCATCACCGTTGCCAGCAGCCAACGTCAATTCACTGTTGACAAACATGTTGAGCCGAAAGAACTTCAACTGTGACATGGATATCTCTGTCTCCCTCAAGCACAGCTGCAGCAACTCCTGATTGAACTGTGGCGCCACCAAGGTCACATTTTGATCATCCACTTCGCTGCGTGTCAAGGACATGTTTAGCGAAACGGATAATGTGCGGGTCTAAAGAGAGTGACGGAGAGAGAGATAGAGAGAGAGTGAGAGAGAGAGAGAGAGAGAGCGTTACAAAGAGTTTTGCAGCAGCTTTCTTTCGACTTTCTAGTTTTTTAAAAACTTTCTCTTTTTTTACCAATTGCAACTTTCTACATTACCCATGCCAGTTGAGTCAGATTGCTCAAATAAAGGCACAGCGCCAATAACTGAATTATTCGATTATACATTTAATGCTGATTCCACAAGTGGGATTTAAAGACATTTATTAGTGTCAGGCAAAACATACACTGCTTTTTATACCTAATTTTTTCGCATTTTTTTTTTATTGTATCTTTATCAGTTTTAAATGATATTTAATGTTTAGCCAAAAATTTGCTTGCGTCAATAGTCAAAAATTTAAATAATAATCCAATAATTTGACGGTTCAGAGTCCCATCGATTTCAATACGCAAAATATTTTTTGCCCGATCACAATTAAGATTATTTTAATAGCTATGCTGACATTAATAATTATAATAATTTTGATAAATATTGCAGACAGTGGTGCATGCCCCATTGCGTGACCATATAATGATCTGTGGTATATATAGATAAGCTACAAGCGGCTTAAAGTATCATTATATTAATATAACATGTTATTTAGATCACTATTTATAGTCATAATTATATTTAAATTTATCGCTGAATAATAACTAAAATAATTAACATTATTTTACGCTACTTTTGTTTTTTCATTTACTATATTTAACGTAATTTCAATTGTAAATTTATTTTATTTTTTTGCCAATTACTTAAAATTGGCAATGGGTTCTTAGGCTAATCGGAGAATCTAATCAGCATTCGGGATGTTTGTTAGCTGAATTGAAGGCCGCCAGCGAGTTGGCCACAAGTCTTAAAAGCAATCCCTAATTGATGAACTCAGCCACAGACGTGTGTTGATTATCTGGAACAGAAGTGGGGGGGGGGGAGGGGAAATACAGGAAACGGGAAAACGGAACCTGGACATGCAGTGTGTCTTTAAGATCAAAGTAAAGACAGTTCGACTGTCAATCGCACAATATATATATATCTAACAACCCCCCTGAGCGTAGTTTTTATAAAATTAAATTACATTAATGTGAGAACCGCAGGCAACACACAACCCCTCAAACCCCCCTCCCCCGCGCAAGTACAAGTCACAGACTCATTGAGCCAACTAACAAGGCAGAGACAAGACAAGCGAAATAATAAAAGTTGCGACCAGCTACTTGGCTGTCTTTCTATCTCTCAGTCAGTCTGCCTCTCCGTATGTCCTTCTGTCTGTCTATCTGTCTGTCAAGACAAAGGCTAGCGAAGCATCAATGTGTTTGTCCCTTTGGCAGGACGCGTGTGGGTTTTTCTTTGACAAGCCGCCACACAGCGCACAGAAACCACGAGCTGTCTACTTAAATGCATTAGCCATCTCAGATGGGGGTTGGGGGTGTGTGTGTGTGTGGATATGTGTGTGTGTGTGTGTGTGGGTGTGGGTGTGGGTGTGTGGGTGTGTAGGTGGATGGATTTGCTTTTTAATAGACATTAGTAAACGCATCAGTGATTATGCCAAGGCTTTTGTGTGCAGACAACTGCAACTGAAACGGATGCTAAATGGAAGTGACATGACAGCCAGTCAGTCAGTCGGACCGTTCTGGCCACGGAAGTGACAAAATGAATTATACACGCCAAAACCAACCAAGCAGTCAACCAGCCAACCAACCAACCAACCAACCAACCAGCCAACCAACCCGTCCAACCAGGCAGACAGACAGACAGTCAGTCAGCTGACGCCAAGTTAATAGCTAATAGCTGGGCACAGCTCCAAATTCCCCAAGCGATTGTCCTTAAAGTGCGAAGCGTATCCCAAAACCTGAAGCTAAACCAGCGCAGCAACCCTATAAAACTACACTGCGCAAAAAAAAAACAAACTCGAACTTTGAAAATTCCATTCTCAACTTGTTTTTCAAGATTTTTGTAAATTTAAATATGCTTTACAAAAAAAAAGAAAGTTTATTTCGAATCGAAATTAATCTGAAACTTCTCCGATTGAAAATTTTAAATCAGAAACCAAAATTCAACATTTATTTAAAAAAAAAAACCATTCACTTTAAGTGCAACGAAAACCATAAAAATTTGAAACCAATTCATACAGTTTGTATAAATTCTCAATTTTATAAACTTGCTGATTTACATGTAAAGCTGATTATCCTTTTCATTTTGAGCAGTGTATGAATACCCTGAGCACAACTCACTGATCCACTGGCAATTGCAATTGCGACACGTGCTCAATGAATGTTTAATGATTTGTTAATTGGATTTTGGCTTTTGAGCAAGCACAACAACAACAGAAACAACAACAACAACATCAAAATAACAGGACTTTTTATGCCTATTCATTTGTAACAAACAAATAAAAAAAAAAGTAGTCGAACACAGTGAAAAATAAAATGTGCGCAAGTTTTTTTTTGAAGCGATGCTTATCAATATTTATGCATTGCAAATACCTTTGGGAGACTCTCAGATCAACAAGGACTTAACGCCTGATGAGGGTCTGAACGCCGCCAAGTAATGATGGCCAAGTGTTATGCAAATTCTTGGCCAAATGTCCTTTGAGACTAACCGCTGTGCAATTATAAATATAAATAGTAAAATTATTAATATTATTTCTGCTGAAATTGAAAATTGTTTACGAAATTTAATAAATTTCTATTTTTCTACATATAACAAAAGCTCTGATTTTTATTTCAATGTATTCAAGTATTAAACACATTCATTAACAAGTAAAAACAATTTTTTTTTTCATATTTTTTTCTTTGCATCAACAAATTATTGCTGAGAAATCACTGATATTTTTTTATAGGGTTCGTTTGGTTGACTTAGAGCTCCGCTTGGTTTTGGTAATAGCACTGGAATAGTTTGAAGGCTGTGTCGCAGTTATCGGAACCCTTCACCGAATCGCACTTGGCCTGAACCTCTTTCAGTTTGTCAACGCCGGCGATGGGTCCGAGCTTCTCGAGGACATGATCGGCCTTGACCTGGCCATCGGCAATGAAGCCGTTCTTCTCTAGGAAACAATTGGCAAAGCACTTCACTTTTCCATCGACATTGTCGAATTTGCCCTCACGCAAAGCGGTGGCCTGCTCCTTGGTGACGCCCTCCTGCTCAATGCAGGCGGCACCAACGGCCTTGGCCTTCGCCATTTGCTCCTCCGTCAGCTGCAATTTCTAGAGAGGATTCGAGAGAGACATTGCAATGCAGATCCAGGACTATATCTATATATATATATATCACTTACTTCAGCAGAAACCAGAGCCACACAGGCAACCAGAACAATTAGAAATTTCATGTTTCACGTTGGATTTATTTTTTCACACTGTTCATTTGATCCAATGAGCAATACGCTTTTATATCATTGTGGGATTTGCATTGTTGTTGTTATTGTTGATTTTTTATATAGTTGAATGATCACACACAGACAGCTATACTTAAAAAAAATATAAATAGCTAAAGTACATTTAAATCGCACTTACTTTTTATACCTTTAGATTACAGATAAAAAACGGGTATTTTGTAGTTGTGCAAAAGTGTGTAACAAGTGGATCAAAGCAGTATATAAGAAATAAAGTATATATATATAAATAGCCGAGTCTAGCCAAGTCTGTCTGCATAAGCAAGTTATTCTGAAAGAGTTTAAAAGCTAGAATATAAATTCTGATAAATGATTATTGTTCCCTGTTATCAAATATCGATTGCCGATATCAATTAGAGGCACAATTGTAAAATGTATTCATATAAAACATAATCAAATTATAATAATGATCATATGCAAAAATTCCATTGGAACTTTCAAGACTTAGGTAAAGTTTTATTTTTAGGGCATCCCTCAGTCGAGCAGTCTCGACCACAGCATTCGAACCTATTTTTTTTTATAATGATTCTCAACTGCTGTTTTGGCTACTCGTTCGATGCGTCATTTTCATAGATTGTTATTATATTGAAATTGGGCGGCCTTTAGCAATTATTCCAACCAATGTGCCTTTTGTTGCTAATTGCTTATTGTAATTTGTAAAATTAACATTAATGATGATTTTAAATGTTTTTGAGCCGTCAGTTTTTAAGTGTCGTGGAGTGCAGCGATGCAGAAATTTGAATTTTTTTCCCCTTTTTTATTTATTAAATACATACCTATTTTTCAGGGCTAATTCACCTAATCAGCCAACTTAATGAGACAGCATTTTGCACCATAAATAAATCATGCAAAACCAAATTGCTAAATAATTGTTTTCAATTAGATAGAAAAAGACGTGCTTGATTAAAAAACAAGAAATTACGAATGTTCATTTCAAAAATTAATCCGAATCGGACAGTAAATGAGAGTTTTCTATTTTTATGTTTATTCATGAAAGTTGTTTTTAATTGCTCGTAATTTAATTTATGC
Source organism: Drosophila melanosoma (assembly GCA_035042045.1). Classification (NCBI taxonomy): domain Eukaryota; kingdom Metazoa; phylum Arthropoda; class Insecta; order Diptera; family Drosophilidae; genus Drosophila; species Drosophila melanosoma. Next base: position 1,066,757 of record JAWNLY010000049.1, read on the forward strand.
TCTATTAAATTGCACTAGTTAGTTAATTGATTTATATTTTCTATAAGTAGCCAACCTGTAATCAACAATTTTGCAATCATTATCTCATCTCAGTACATATCCATAATTAAACAACAATAAACGATATGCCGGAAGACTCAAGCGAGTACTAATAAATATACCGGTTTTCTAATTGATTATAATAAAAAACTGGCCCAACTTTGAACTTTGATTGTAATATATTCGGTAACCGAAAACAGCTGATGCCAAAGTCCAAATAAATAAAACGATTTAAATCGTTTTTTTAGGCAAATAGAAGACTAAATACTCTTACAGACCGGGAAGAAATTGTAATCCGTTGATGAAGACTTTGTGCACCAATATAATGAACATTATAACACATACATTTTGTGACTTTGGTCTGTTCATCTTGGTAAATAAAAAAAAGAGTTTCATACCAGATATAATCTGTATACATATTGTACCTATGTCAGCTATATTATTCAATTGTGCCTACAGAAAATGACGTATGACTTAGGGTTGACAAATCTTATTAAAATAGCTATAAAACTGAGGGACCAATTCACTTAGAAACAAACAGATGGGAGGCAAGTATGACTATTCATATATTTATGAGCCAGGAAGACATAAAAAAAACTTCACAGTATAATTATAATACCCCTTGAAATAAACATTAAAACACAAACTCAAAGTACAAAATGCTGAAACTGGTTTCTGACATCTATAGTCACAATTTGGCAATTAAGTAAAGTCGTATTTAAAGTAAGTTGATTGTGCGTGGAGCCAAATGGTTGCCAATTTGATTGGTTGTAAGAAGACACTTTGTTTGTGTCTCGTGTTACGTGCAACAAATAAGTTTATATCGCATATATTACAAATATTTACTGCTGACAGCATCGATAATTCATGACCTACTCAAACTACTTACCTGTGTGCATATATATATATATATATAGATATATACATTTACTATATACTATATAACCCCGTTAAGCACAAAACTTACCCAGACGAACTCATAAATAGTTACGCACGCCAACTCGAACTCGAACTCGAAAGCAAAATGAAAATGAAGAGAAAACAAACGCTTATTGGGTGCCATCGTCGCCTGCCAGAGCCATAACAAATATAAAATATTTAAATAGTAATAAATTCATAATGTCAACGTGTTGTTGCTGTAACTGCCATAGATTTATAGACAATAATAACGGCAAACACGAAACGCCCAGCCAACAACAAAACAACAAACCTGTGACTTAAGTAGCAAAAAAAAAAACCAAAACAAAAACGTAAATAAATAAAAAAAAAACAACGCTGAAAAACTACCGACTACACAATACTTTAACTAGTTCACATTCATCTGCTGAGTCTCTCTTCCAACGAATGTAGCGTAATTTTGTATAAGACACTCAATAAGCATTCAGATACAGTTATCAAATCTCACATACCCAATCCCATCTATTGCGAAACAGTGTAGAAACAGGTGAGGAAGCTCTTTTTGAGACAGCACAACTAGTAAATACCCTACACTTAAATGTTTACTTGCTGTGAATTTTGACTACTTATAAAATTCAATTTTGATGTGAATTTTAATATTAAGGCAAGGTTATAAATAAATTACCTATAAGGTATATGTGATATAATCTGAAAAAGTTTAATATGTAATTTAAATATATCTTTCGTTGGCTACAGCTCAAATTTGTTTTAATTTTGAGTCACAAATATATTTTGCATCCAATCAAAACTTGTCTTCAGGAAGAAGTTTACTAAAATTAAACAACATTTTCTGCATTTCATATATATACAGAGAATCTACAGCTCTCTGAGATGCCTGCGTCGTAAGCATGCCAAACTACATCATACCCCTTTTTACGCATTTTGAATGGGTAACAAAAGAACAAAAGCAAAACAAAACTGTGCAAAAAAATGGAAAAATAAGAAGAAGAAAAAAATGTAAATGGCAGTCGTTTTATAACTTCATATAAGAAAATAATAAAATTCTTTTATCGTAGACATGATAGACGGTTAGTTCAAGGGTCGGGGGATTAATAGCGTCATGTACCTTATAAAAATACATATACTATATTAAATACTATATGGCATGCCATAAAAATATAAACAGCACATAAAACGACTATGAAAAACAATGGCACACGTTAAACTACAACAACAGTAACCCAGGAGAGAAAGTCAAAGAGAGAGATAGAGAGAGAGAGGGAAGTGCGGAGAGCTAATGAAATGTCATTGGACCCGGGAGGCACGGAGAGGGAATATCAAACTAAACTGAAATGCAAATGTCACGCGAAAAACTATTTGACGACAACATTACGTTGACATTATAATGCGATGTGACCGAAGCATATATATATATATATAAATAATATTTATACATCTATATATATATATATACCCTCAAGAGACCCCAACCAAGCTCAACTTGAAGCTGAACCGTTAGCCAAGTATAACCAAGTCATATGCAAATTTGATGACTTTTTTATGATAAGTCATGCAACTTAGTTTATTCACTATGAAAATTAAAAAATAAAGAAAACAATTAGAAAAACTAAAGACTCATAAATTTAATTATGTCGAGCAAAGTGAGTTCAATTGTTTTAGTTTTATAGTCATCGTAAACTCCAATTATTGCCCTTGAAATAAAAGCAAATGAAAATAGTATAATGGGTCACGATTTCCATATATATACACTTATATAGCTTTTAAATTATACACTAATTGGTTTCGAGGAATCAATGATTAATAAAAATTATAGTCTAGTTGAGCTTAGGAAAGTTCCCAGAAATAAATTATTCAAAAGGCTGCTTTAATATCATTATTTTTACAGTTCCAGTCAATTAAAAAATCAGTCACAAAGTTGTATTTTTTTTATATGTAATAATTGCGAAAAAAAAACTACTTTGTATCCAAACAGTTTTATACACTACAACTCCGTTTCAGATACATTACGAAGAAAATAATTTCCGCTCTACTTAAACTTCAAATTCTTCAATTTTAAACAAATTTAACGCAACAGAAAATAATTATAAATTTTTGGTAAAATCATGGCAAGCGAAAACCTTAAATGGCCGAATGGCCAATATATCATTTATTACTGTCACGTTTATATGGGAGGCGGAGGGGAGGGATGCTAAAGGGCTGTGCTTGATCTCTGTGCCGGAACAAAGCCTACAGAAATTCAATTAGGCTTATCCCGTGCAACAACAAAAAAGCAGCAGGTAAAACAGCTGCAACACCTGCGCAATTAATTAGTGTTTGCCGCATTAATTTCTCAAAAAGAAAAAAAAAGATAATTCGAGAGGCTCACATAAAATCCACAAACCCTATAGGAGACCCGGTCATAGGCATAGGGTCAAATGCGTAGCTCGACCCACTGGCTAATAAATTCAAAATGTGCCCAGCATCCGCCGTCACCTGCCCCTCTCCCGCCGCAGAACCACTACAAAAAGGCTTATCTCGGACAAGCTCAGTTTTTGGAGGACGCAATTAGAGCCACAAAATATGTACCAAAGTCAGGGAAAAACCAATGAAAACACTAAAAAAAGCCGCCAATTCAAATAAAGCAAATTCAGTTAATTTAAATTATAATTAAGGTGCCGGACCAGCACTTTCCCTTGCCCAGATACCAAGATAAAACGTGATTTGAAGTGAGTCCAACTTTAATTGAAAATTTACTTAAAAAATGTTGTAAATTTTTAGTTTTTAAAAGAAAAAGTGTCTGACAATAAAAGCGGAGAGAGATTAGAATCTGAAAATATTTGTATATTTTTATTATTGTTAGAGTCTGTAAATTCTTACCTCATTCAACATAACAATTTTTAATTAATTTAATTTTAAAAGTATTGTTTTATTGTATGCGGAATTTTAATTTATTTAATCTTAAAAGTATTGTTTTATTTTATGCGCAACTTCAGTCCTTGGGGCGTCTGATAAAAATCTCTTCGGTGGTCATAAAATGTAAGCGATAAGCTCCGGCGAGAGATATCATAATTTCCACTTCTATAATTTGTTTACGATTATAACCGGCATGCAAAATAAAACGCATTTAAGTAATTAAGTCATAAAAAATAAATAAAATGCGTGCGCTCGTAAAAAAAAAATGTGGCCGCATTTTGCAATGAAATGCCAAGGAAACAAAACAATTAGGCAATTAAATTCGCTCATATTACCAAAAATTTTCGTTTTGGTAACAAAAAAACGCGTCGTAAAAGGCCTGAGGGACACTCAAAGAAAAAGGGTCACAAAAAAAAATTATGCGCATAAAAATAGCACAAGAAAATAACATGAAAATGCTGTTGATTTGCTCTTGGCCCAATGTCGATTTGCGGAGTGTTTTTTAGTAATATTTATTGAATACGAATTCCAGCAAGCAACAAGAAAAAAAAAACAAAACGAAAAGAAAAGGGGCCAAAAGCAAGAAGTAAGCTAACAAAAGCAGCACAACGCATTTTTTTGGCCCAACGAAAATTCCAAGCGCGACAAAATGAATTCTTTTGTGACAAGTTCGGTTCAGTTCAGTTCAGTTCAGCTCAGCTTCTGTTCCAGGAGGAGCCAGAGAACTTCGAACCCTGAACGGCCACTTCATGGAACAGCGAATCGCTTCTTGTCGTCATTTGTTGTTGTTGTTGTTGTTGTTGTTGTTGTTTTTTGCCTTTGCTCCTCTTTTCAGACAACGCATCAAAGACAGTCAGGTGAAGGAATTCAGTAACCATTTTGTAAGAAATTGAAAAATCTTAGAGGCAAATGGGGGACCTGGGTGTGTGTGTGTGTGTGTTTGTGTGTGTAGAAAATCATCAGCAAATGCGCTGGTTTAGTTCACATTATTGTCAGTATGTTCCCCGCACTCCCCCACTCTTCAGTTGATATTTGCTCTTGTGCATGGAATTTTTTAATAAACGTTAAAGTTTATAACATTCTCCGGGCACTTTCATACGAGCATATCGACATGATGGACCCTATACTCATATACTGGTAAGTGGTAAGTGGTTGAGTCGTGGGGGGGGAGCTGCTGGTGGTGTTGGGAGTTAAGGTGTTATCGTGAATAGGAGGCGTTCATTCAGACAGTTTCTCGTGTCGAAAAAGGTAAGCCAAAGGCATAAAGAGCCCCCACATAAAACCGACTAATTAGGCAAAGCATCTAATTAGACAAACACACAACAAGCAGCAGCAGCCAAAGCTGAAAGAGAAACAGGACTCGACAATAAAAATACAAAAAAAAAACAGAAGCCAACAAGGATATGCGTCTTTTGCGCCTGCTCGTAAAAGTCAAAGCCCCCAAATGACAGCGTCGCTAAAAATTCTTATCGTAACGCCAAAAATTAAGCCACCCCCCCCCCCCCCACTTCCCACTCCAAAAACAGAGAAAATAACAACAAAATAAAAGAGAACCCGAAAAATTTATTGTAGCAAAGGTTAAAGATGCGCCATGTTAACTGTGGAAATTGTTTAATCCAAAAGCTTAGCAATTACAAGGCACATCGCACCGTGGTCAGCTGCATGAAATTGGTAGCTGAAAGCGTTTACCCAAAACAGTCAAAAAGCCAAACACGGGGAAAAAAAAAACAACAGAAAAAGGGAACCCTCAAAAATTATCAAATGCAAGTCGAAGTTTTAATGCTCTAGCAAAGTTTGTATTATTTGTTAACAGTTATTTATATAAGTTTTATTTAAATAATAAACATTTATAATAATAAATAATATTAAGTTGTAAAAGTTTGTCAAGCTACTTTTTAAATAATTGTTCTAATAAATAGACTAAATTATTGACATAATTATGATTTTACATAAATAACTGATAAAATTATTTGGATTTTTTTAATAACTGTAATAAAAAAAAAACATCTGTACTTAAACAAAAATAGTCAGTTCGATAAATACTTTAATATATCTTCAGTGATTTAGCTAATCTTTTCTAAAACTCGACAAACTTAAATTTGCTGCATTTACATTTGCCACATGCCTGCTTTGAGGGTATACGCATATATTTATATAATATATATATATATGTATATGTATATATTTATATAAGAGAAATGCAAAGCTATTTACATTTTATTTGCTTTGTAATTTGATGCTCGATTGCGTTTTTAGTGTGTAATGAGCTGGGCAGCAAATGCGTTTTATTTTCTACTGCCAGCAAAAGAAGTCAAAGGCATCAAAGTTAGAAATCAGGTGTACAAGAGAAGTAGAGTACTACTCAACACTATTTGGACAAAGGGAGTCTATAAAAAAAGAGAGGAAGAGAGGGGGGGCAGAGGAAAGCAAGGTTAGTTGGCGCATAGTTAACTTAAGCCAATTTGACAAGCACAGTTAGTTTTAATGAGCCATAAAAACGAGAAAAGATTACAAAGAAAAAAAAATATTGCTTACATCGTTTTACGAGTTTTACTTAATAATTTATTATACAATTCATAAATATTTTATTTTGTGCTGCAACTATTTTCTGCCAGTGTTTTCATCATTATTTTTCTCTGCGTTTATTCGCCAGCTATTAAATTATAAATATTACATTTTATTATCTGCTTTTCAACACGAATTTTGTGGTCTTGGCCAGGCGAATTAAATTTTTGTTCATTGTTTCTTGCAAAAGCAAAAAAAAATTATTCTCATCATAATTTTCATTGCATTGGACGCACGAGTGCATTAGCAACACCCTGAGAATATTTAGGCACTTCAATTTTGTATACACAAATAAATTGCATAAAATATTCTATTTACGTGCTGAACACAACATGATACCAACCACAAAAGGAGAGCGAGAGGGGGAGATAAAGGGAGAGGTGTGCAAAAACAAAAAGATGGATTTGCAAGAGAAACCCGAAAATGTATTTATTATAACTAATGCAATCAAAAATGGTTGTAACTGCATTGCCTGCGGTAAGGAGGGGAGGGGCAAATGATTTCGCCAAGAGTGGGAGAGGAGAGCCAGTGGAGAGGGGGGGGGGTCAAAACAATGCGCATTTTGCTATTATACAATTCTCTGTTTGGCTCTGCATTTGAGTTATGCTTGGAATTTATTATAAGCTATGCGAATTGTGAATATTTCTCGACAGTTATCGAAATTTCCACTTGAATTCCAAAGCTAAAAGAGTCAAATTAAATAAATAAAAATATATATATCAATTTGATAAGAGTTGCATAAATATGCAAACATCACGCATTTAATAAATTAAAACGAGAAGCTTCACCTACAAAATGACTGAGCAAAATATTTACAACACACACACATTTACACACTCAAAGGTGTTGTGCCATTTGCTAAGCTTGATTGTTAAATTATTGCCAAAAGTGTTGATTTTTTGTGGAACGATTGAAATTTGAATTAAGTTCATTCCAATTGATTTTCAACTACTGAAATATACATTAAAGTTTTGGAGCTAAACAGTTTCATTAGACTTAAAACTAAACATGAAAATTGTAAATGAAAACATTTATTATTGTGAATTATGTTAATGTTAATTTATATGATGCTTATAGATATATTAAATGTGTATATTTAAGTACCGATAAGGGAAAACCAAAATAAATATTTATACATTTGCAAAAATATATTTGGCTTAGAGCAGTGCCTCAAACTGGAGATTAAATTGCAATTTTAACGATTCAAATGATATTCTATCAAATTGTTTACATAAATATTATTATGATTCTATTTAGTATCATAAGCATACTCAAGAAATAATATGAAATAAATTTATAACTAATAACGAAAACCTTTAAACATTAACGAAATAACGAGAAATAAAATTTGATTTGTCATTATGGATTATAGTAATAAAAGTATCTTTTATCTATTTTTCAGAAAAACTGATATTATTACTCTATTTAGTATCATAAGAAAACTCAAGAAATAATATGAAATAAATTTATAACTAATAACGAAAACCTTTAAACATTAACGAAATAACGAGAAATACAATTTGATTTGTCACTTTGGCTTATAGTAATAAAAGTATCTTTTATCTATTTCGTTAAGACAAATATTTTAGCTACACCGGATATATATGAAACTTCAAAGCAAACCAACCCCTAAGCTAACTGTTTTTCTACATCATTTCGCGGCTCGTTTCTTTGGTTTTGTCGAAACTATTCAGCTGACCCCAAAAAATTGGGGGGCCAAAGTTCAACAACCTTACGTCGCATCCCCAAAGGAAATAGTCGCTGATAAAGCTGTTGTTGAGGGAGCTTATCGAAGAAACACACACATATATATATACATGTATATATGTATATGTTAGCAATAATCATAGGCATAAGATTTACTAATAACAATGATATAAGACATTTGCGCAAATGAGTATATAATAAAGCTAATGGAAAATTATGGAGCCAGCTGGTTGGAGCCGAGTGGGAGGCTGTTTAGTTGGCGCCAGTCAAAGAGAGGAGGGAGGGAGGATGGAGTGTGGAGTGTGGATTTTCAGTGAATAGCAAGCATATAAATACAGTATTATATGAATTAAATTATTTATGTATAACTTTTCGTTTGGGGGTAGTTTAAGGAGTCTGCAACGAATAAAATTTATATTTTACTTTTTTTTTTAGAAGCATTTAACTGCTTCCGCATGAGAAATACGTATCTGAAGTCCTCATGATTAATTCAATAGATATGTGTGCATATAATTGATTAAATCGACCTTCATACAATTTATGGGGCTATCATTTTGAAATTAAATTGCGAACTTTTAATGTTTATTACCTGAACATATTGCAAGTGGACCTCTTACTCGCCGATGGACTGCACAGCTTAATGGTCTATTAAGGTGTTTTGGGCAGGAATTTGTGCCTGCGATTTAAATGCAATTAAATTGAAATGTCTTTTTTTCGGATACCCTGTAACTAAAGAAATTATAAATGGAAGAATTATAGAGATGTGGTACAGGCTATATGAAATATATTTATTAAAAAAAAACTATATGCATTAATTATGCTCTGTTGTTTAAAGATACCACATAAACTGAGATTTGTAATAGATTTTTTGTTGAATTCAGAGCACATTCACAACAAAAGTATTCAAACTACATTTTTTAAAATTATTTTTTAATTTTCTAACACTTAAAAAACACACAAAATTATCAACTAAACTATTTTAAGAACCTTAAATACTCTCAGCTCAAACTCCATCAAATTATGTCAGGCGTAAATTTTATTCGTTGTTGCATTTACAATTTGCCACACTGGCTGAAACAGTAACTCGCAGTCGATCATGCCCCAAGCACAGCACTCGAATTGGTTTCGGATACACTTTATGGCCCATCGAATGGCCCAAAAGGGCTGTGCGTTGACTTCAATTAAAATAAATGTAATTGCTTCTGTACCAAAAAAAAAAAACAATAACAGAAAGTTTGGGTAAAAGTGTTAAACACATTAAATGACCATCGATAAATGGTGCAGCACGCATTTATTTATTAACAACAATAACTTTTCAAGTATTTAATTTAGCTTAAATCTCTCACTAAATACAATACGCCACGCCCCCACTCATGCCCACAGCTTTTATTATGTACGCCCAACATTTTAGCGGTTTTTGTTTCAGTGCCACCCAAAAAAACACACACAGAGAGAAAATGTCAAAACCGAAAATTGTCAAATGCACAGAATTTTATGCGACACACATTTATGTTGATGCGGTTGCAAAGTTTTTTAATTACATTTGAAGCAAACGCCCAACTACCCCACTCCCCCCCTCCCCTTACTCCTGCTCCTACTCCCTGCTGCCACGTCACGCTTTTCATTTTGACACACCATTGAAAATATTTGTATAAATTTGTGTGTGAAAACTCATTTAATTTTGCCAACAATTTGGAAATGATAACAAAAACAGTTTCGACTCAGCATGAAAATAAATATATAAATTATATATATATATATGTGTTATTTAATTTAGTATATATATAAATAGAAACTTAAAAATAGTAATCACAACTGTGTAGATTTTGCTTAGACACATTTTATGCTTGGGCTGCTCTTAAGTTTGAGTTGGCTTGGCAACCCTGTCAATCTGAAACCCACTCCAGCCAGCCCACTTGTCAAGTGCTTGTCAATCATCCATCTGAGTGAGAGCAAACTCTTTTGCAAAACTTGGCTACTTATCTAAAATGTGGTTTAGGAATGCACACAAAAAAACCAAAAACAAAAAGGAAAAAGGAAAAGGAAAATGAAAATGAAAACGAAAACTAATTGCTGAAAGGACGCTTCTTAAGCAGTGTAGATTATGTAAAGCCTAGCTGAATGACAGCCATATACTACCGTATATCCTATCTCTAACCCTGAATCATAAAAATGTTTAGACAACACACACACACTCAAACACACACTCACACAAGATGAGCTCATCATTCATTTGCGCAAGTAAACATGGCCAAATGGAGAAAGTGCCTGCTTAATGTTATCAGTCGCCTGCGATCTAATGTGACCCAAATATATATATATATATATATATATATATGTGCATATATAGTAGGAGGTGTGGTAAGTGGGGAGCTGGGGCAGTTACATATATATACATAGGCTGAGCTGCTGACCAAGCCAAGAGGCAAACAAAATTTAAAGCAATCTCATTGGAGCTTGCTTAGCAAGTAGGTCGCCTGATTAGCCTGGATTATGGCCAAGAAAGCAGGCAACAAATTTAATGAAACTGGTTTAAATATTATAATGCCATAACTTCAACAAAAATGTAACAAATTTTAAGAGCAAGGCTTCTTTAGTATCTATTTGAACTCTAAATCAAAAATACATTTAAACTAGAAATCGCCAGCAAAATCAACTTGAGAACGATTTCAACAGCCAAATTTGTGATAAAACTGAACCTGATTTTCCTTTTTTACCTTAATATGAATAATATAGTATATGTATAGTATATATATATGTAAAGCTCAAATTTCAAATTGAAATTCTACTTCAAAAAAATAACAGCTAAAAGCGGAAGCAAACTTTTCACTAGATGAATTGCACTTAAAATTTAGAAACACCAATTTTTCACTAGAATTCATATAAAAACTGTATAGCAAAAAAATCAATTTGAGTACAATTATTTAATAACAGAAACACATGTCAGTAATATTGATTTTAATCTTAATATAATCTTAATTATAATTGTACAAATTGGAAGACACTTTTTTCACAACACCTACGTGAAAATTACCGACAAATTGCATTAAATAGTTTAGTGAAATTGAGTTTAAAATTAAAATAATTGCAATTAAAAAACCATACAAAATTATGATTGCATTTGCAATTATTGTTATTAAAGTTGTGATAAAAATTAATGCATTACAAAGTTGCAGTTGCAATTTTTGTTGTTGTTAGTCTTAAATGAAGTGCAAATTTCATATAAAAGAGAATTGAAAAGTGAATGTTGAAAACAGACAGAAAAACAAAGAGCTGAGCAAATCTTCAACAATGAAGAGAATAAAATTTTTAATGAAATTAATTATAGTAATGCTGCTGGGCGTGTTGTCTGTGGCACTGGCGGGGGAGGTAAGTATTAGTTAAATAAAGACTAGAAATATTAATTCAAGTTGTCTGCCACAGATGACGGAGGAGCAGAGGACAATGATTCGGATGAATGTCGATCAATGTGTAAAGGACGAGGGCATCAACAAGGATCAATGGATTGAGCTGCACAATGAGAATGTGAAGGATGTCGATGAGAAATTGAAGTGTTTTGCCAACTGTTTAATGGAGAAACTTGGCTTTGTTGTCGATGGCCAAATCAATAGGGTTGGGGTACTGCAGATGTTAGCGCCCCTTGAAGGCGCCGATAAGGCCAATGCCTACTTAGCCAACTGTGAAGCCATCAAAGGGGCCAACAAATGTGACACTGGCTATCAGCTACACAAATGCTTCCGAAAAACTCATCTTACAATATAATAATTTTTAAGCTGATCTTAATTGATTTCTACAATAAAGCTCTGATTTTATATAAACTTGAATCTTAACCAATATATTTATTTTCTTCTCTTATTCAAAATTGAAACCAAAGTCGCCTTTTCAGAATATTTCAAAACAAGCTGCCTCAAAATTTCTAATTTTTCGTAAATTGATTATTTATTCGAAAACGATTTTAAACGCAACACAAAATTAAAAATTATACTTTTTTTTATCAAAATTTACAAAAATGTTTAACAAAGCGGCACAATTGAAATTACTACAAAATGTCAAAGGATCATCGCAGTTATTTCGAAATTATTATCCCAAAGCAGCAACTGGAAAACGAACAATTTTCGATGTTGAGAATATCAAAGATTTTGAGAATAATGTGAAGCGTTGTGCGAAGCCGGTTGTTGTCGATTTCCATGCCAGGTAAACAGCTAACACTAATCGATAACATATATTAATCGATATTTACGTTTTACAGCTGGTGCACACCATGCAAGGCACTTGCACCACGTGTTGCAAGCATTGTATCGGAGCAGAGGGGCGGCATCCATTTGGCCCGTGTCGATATCGATGAGCTGACGGAGCTGGCGTTGGACTACCAAGTGGGTTCGGTACCATCGCTGCTGCTGATGCACAATGGCAAGGTGCTGAACCGAATGGTGGGTCTGCAGACATCCGAATACATACGGGAATGGCTCGGCCGGGTGATCAATACATGTGCGCCAGATTGTTCATTTATTAAGAAATAAATTCACCTCTTTTTTTGTTGTTGTTGTTGTATTAAGCAAACAAACGAATAAACACGTTTTTAATTAATTTTGCATTGCATTTGAAAGAAGCTTCGGCCTGGTCTGGTGGCGATTTACCACTGCAAATATCATTCACCGGCAATTCAAAGTGCAAACAAAGTCTCATTCTCAGCTCCAGCTCCAGCTCCGGATACAGCTCCAGCTCCAGCTCAACTCGTTCTCATGTCGCTTGTCTCTTGTCTCTTACTCTCGTTCCCTTGTCGTCTCGTCTGGTTTTCAAACAATTTGCGAATCAGCGTCAGAGTTGGGTGAACCAACAACAACAACACACACAATGGACAAAACTCGTGTATCTCAATTGTTTGTTTGTTTATTTGCTAGCCAAAAACAACAAAGTTACTGAAACCTTCTCCCCCTCCCCCCCACCCAACATCATCATCATAGTCATCATCACTTTATCTATCCATCCATTTATCTATATGTATATTCATCTCCATCACAATATATATATCCATCTCTATTTGCTTTTACTGGTTATGTGCGCCACTGTGTCCTGGCACAGCTTGGGGAATACTCTCTAATTGATTTTGCTAATGTTGCTTTTTAATGAAGTGTCAAATGTGTTACTTGGTTTGCGTTTTAGTTGTGAGTTTTGCGGACTAAGGGGTTTATCGGTTTTAAGCATCGAGCCAAGCATCGAAATGCATTCGAGTTGCCACCGAACAATGGATGAACAAATACAGCTATTAAAATCTTGTGCTCCCAAGGGGGGAGCATTGTAAATGCAGCTCCAACTGCTGAAACTACTTTAAGCAAGTTGTTTTTTCTCAAATGTTTAACTGTGAATAAAGTGTTTTAGCAACTTGAGTTGTGTGCAATAAATTAATACTTTTCCTATAAAATAAAGTTTTTAAATTTCGAAATTGAAAAACTTAGAGAATATGTTTAAAGTTTAGTTACATTCATTGATTGATATATTCTATAATTTATTGTATTACATTATTTCATTGAAGCAAAGAATATAGCAAATATATTTTATCTTTTGTATTACTCTATAAATAAATTAGCAAAAGATACCTAAGAATAAATTCATCGGCAAAATATATTTTAAAAAATATTCTTATCTCATTGATTATAAATATAGTTTACAAATACATATAAAGAATATCTCTCGATTCTATAAATAGACTTGCAAAAAATGCATTCAATGTGATAATTCTGTTTGAGCAGCTTTCTGATCTGCTCGTTGTCACATTGGCCCATTAGCTCAGCTGGTTAGAGCGTCGTGCTAATAACGCGAAGGTCGCGGGTTCGATCCCCTCATGGGCCAGATTTAATTTTTTTATTTTTAATCATTTTTGTTACTTAACTGTAACTGTAAATTTCTTTTAGAAATAAGAAATCAATGAAATAAATGTAATTTTCATAACTGTATTACTCCATAAACCCTAATCTTCTCAAAAATAAAAGTCTATCCTCTGATACGAAATCTGTAACTGAATTCTCACTATGTATATAGACACTTGCCCGCATTCCCGTTATGACAGAGACTAATCCTTAACCCTTTTGTCGCCTCACCCTCAAACGCATTACCATAACCATTTCGATAGCTGATTGAGAAAAAAGGGGGAGATCTGTCTAAAGACCGACTACACATTTTGGCCATAAACAAAATGGAAATTATGAAGTAAAAGTGTTGAACAGTTGCCAAAACTGTTCAAAAAGATACATTTCGGGTTTTTTTTTTTTTTTGCATTGGGTGAGCAAACTGTTTGTGCTGGGCCCACAAAATAGATGTGCCGCAATGTAATTGAGTATTTGTATTCAATTAAGACTTATTTCAATATTTGCATTCAACGACAACGACAACGGTTGCATGCAACACAGTCAGTCCAGACACTCAACAGACGACACACCATGTTGTGTTGTGCCCAGTGTGTAAATCCCTTCTGCTTCTTCTTCTTCTTCTCCATATGCTGCGAACATAATTTGCTGAAACGAAACTTGAACAAACAGAAAGGGGCTGCTGGTGGACAGCGACAACAGCAGCAGCAGCAACAGCAGCAGCAACAGCAGCAGCAGTCAAATCGCACTGCTTTGAAGTGCCTGGTCAAAGGGGGAGTGGTGGATGCGGGAGTAGGTGGGAGGAGTTGGGGTGCGGGGATGGTTACATCATGTGTGCAAACTGTCTGAATTTGACAGCCCGCATAAAGCAAGCAGCAGACAAAACTGTTCTGGCTAGGTAAACAGGTAAGTGAGAGGGGCGTGGCTACACTACAAAAAAAAAAATAATAATTAAAAATCGCCAATTCTTACTCAAGTTATTTTTAAGAATAATAAATAAACAATTTGATAATATTTTAATGCATTAACAATAAGCATATTTTTCTATGTCTAAAATTGAATTTGTTTTTCTAAGTGCATAAATGCATTGCTCATAGTGGCTACACATAAGCATGTGTTGTGCGTATTGTGTGTGTGTGTGTGTGGAGGAGGGGGGGTGTGGGGTATTTGTTGTTCTGCTCTGACACAAAATGCAACAAATATTAATTTTTATTATGCAAACATTGCTTTAATTACATTATTTTTGTGTATGGCCCAGCAAACAAACCAACTTGACGTGTCTGTCCCTATGTGTGTGTGTGTGTGTGTGTGTGTGTGTGTGTGTGTGTATGTGTATGTGTGTGGTTAACTAGCCCCCCACTCCCACACTTTGTGTGTATGATCAATCACTGGAAAATTGGATTTTCATATGAGCCGAGTGTGTTTGCGCGGCGCTTATACAATTTTCCGTGGCTGTGGCAAAGAGCCTTGTGGCTCTGCAAAAATCAATCGGTTGCCAACGTTTTAACCAATAAAACGCCACCTCACCCCCCCCCCCCCCTCCACTTACCCCCCTCTCCACAACATGCAAACTTCCGCTTAACAAGCAGCAACACAAACTTAATCAGCAGCCATGAATTGGTCAATAATTTTTAAATACAAATCAAGTGTTAACTGTTGGCGAGGGGGGGTGGAGATGAAACAGAAAATGATATGGTAAAAATTGTGTGCGTGTGTGTGTGTTAAAAAAAATCATAAAATGGCTGATGAAAGGCAGCTGAATGGCTTTGTAAGTGTTTAAGGGGCGCCTCTTTTTTTTTGACTATAAAAGATTGATTTTCAAGTAGTTTCCATTCAGTAATTAAATTACACGTTCAAAATGTCTGCCTTTTTGTAAATTATGCTCAATTCTGGAGTACTCAAAAGTTTAATATGAATTTACGTAAAGTTATTGCGATTAATAGTTATAAATATTGCTAATGGTTTGTGCAATAAAAATAAGACAAGAATAAACAACTAAGGATATGCGATAATAATTGGGGGGAATAAATAAATTAAATAAGAAAAAAGTATAAATAAGTAATTTAATTGCATAATTTTTTGATGTGGAACCGGATGGAGAGAGGCAACTTTACTTACTGAAACTCAGAAAAGGAACATTACAAAAAAAAAAAAAACAATTAGAGGAACTGATATTATAAGTAATTAACAAAAAAAAATGTAGAGAAAAATATATACAGATAAAATTATACAAAAAAAAAAATATATAAAAAAAATATACAAAAAAATATACATATAAAAATATACAGAAAAATATATAAAGACAAAAATATACACAAAAAAAATATACAGATCAAAAATATACAAAAAAAAAAACATACAAAAAAAATATACACAAAAAAGTATACAGACAAAAATATACAGAAAAAGATATACAGAAAAAAATATACAGAAAAATATATACAAAAAAAAACAGAAAAAAATCAGCTCCAATTCTGAACCTTTATCAGAAACATAACATTTTAAATAACTGAAAGAAAAGTGTTGCCGAAAAAACAGTTATTCTTATTTGAGCTCTAGTTATAAAAATGAATAGAAAAATGGAACTCAAAAAGAACCAGATCAGTTCTTTCCATAACATAACTCTAGAATAATCTGGTATTAATCCAAACTGAGGAAAAGTTTTGAACAGTTTTCGATTTGTCGGATTTATAGCCATATTGGGTGTCGTTCGTTTGTCTTTAAGCAAAGCTTCGAATCACAAAAACCGCAAATGTCTACACACACACACATGCACACACACACACATGCACAGAGAGTGGAGGCAACGTGGGATTTTGACACTCAAGCAGAAACGGAATTCAGGCGGAACCCTTTTTGCCGGCTCAAACCATTTGGCAATCAATATAAACACACAGCTCAATATATATATATATATATATATATATATCTATGTATGTAGCTATATATATGTGCATATATAGATGTTGCTTCAGCTTCTTCTTCTTTATTTTTTTTGGCTGGCAGATCCATCGCCCTGCGTCTCGTCCGGCTATACATATTTTTTTTGGCCAAAATGGGCTGCGGCTGCCTGGCGGAAATTCGATTTATTTTCATCAATATTCAATGTCAATGCAACATCTTCTTGTCCAAAAAACCAAAAGCGTACAACAGCAATTGCAACAGCAGCTTTTGGGGCAGCTTGGCTAGCCGAAAGGGGGTACTGACAAGGGGATGGGGAGAGGGGGTTGCTTGCCATTGCGCCATGGAAATGGACTTTGTGGCTTGAACTTTTTGGGGTTTTCCTATTAAAATTTGATGCGCACGTTTGTCGTTGTCTAATGTTGCTTGCTGCTATGCCCCGCCCCCCTCCACATCCCCCACCACTTGACGCTTTCAGCAGGTGACGTTGTCAATGCCGCAGTTTTAGAGATAGTTCCCGTTACACACACACACACACAGACACTTGACGCTTTACCATTGCATATTTAAACAAATTTATTTGCAATTTAGTGTTTGCGGTCTCCAAACATTTCCCATTTCGAATATACTCCAACTGGGCGATGCGGTAAAGTAGGCGTGGCACTGACTGTGGCATTGACAGCTCTTTACACACTGCCATTTTAAGTGGCGCGCGAAAATTAATTAAAATTTTGGTATTTATTGACAAATATGCCAATTTTATTGCGATACGCAAACCAAAAACCAAAACTGCAAAAGCAAAACAATCCCCCTTCAAAAATGGGAGGCAATCTGAGAGGACGGTTGAAAGTAAAATTTATTTGAATTAAAATTACAAATTTCAAAATTATCCAACAAGTGGGTTTGGCTTAATCGAATATTTTCAAGCTACAAATAAAGCTGGGTATAATGCAATTTTTGATTAAACAGATTAATTAGATTTGCATTAAAAATGCTGGCCTTTTTTTTTTGTATCTGAAAAACTAAATTAATTAAATTAAATTTATGAAATTCTTGAGAGCAGTTTTGATAGTTTCACGTTAGTTGTGGCCAACTTTAAGTGGAGCTTGCCAACTTTGTTTGTCGTTGTTGCAGCGTTGCTGCGAGCTGAGCAAACAGAAAAGTTGCGGGCCAACAGGAAATTGCATGCGTCGCGTGGTTATTAAAGTCATATGTATTTTTGTGCCAAAGGCAAAAAGCGTTGCCGCATTGCTCGGCAGAAGTGAATGAAAGTCGCAGGAACCGCGTCCTGTCCGCATGCAACGTGCCGATAAGAGTCGCCAACGGTGTGTGTGCCCGCATCTCTGTCTGTGTGTGTGTGTGTGCGTGTGCGTGTGTGTGGCCACAGCTAAGTAAATACGTAATCCACGTGAGCCGTGGTCGAATGCCCCTGTGGCTGTGCGTGTGCCTGTGTGCGTGCGTAAGAGAGTAAGAGAAACAACAGAGCTCAACTATTCAAGACAGTTGCACAGCATTCAGCTTGTGAACGTTTGCTATCTTAAGTTGAGCGTTTGTTATTCGTCGCTCAACAAGCAGAGTGGCGCAGTGGAAGCGTGCTGGGCCCATAACCCAGAGGTCCGAGGATCGAAACCTTGCTCTGCTAACGAGTAGCTTGTGTTGATTGGTGACAACACAAACTTTTTGCCACACGACCGTCATCGTAAACATGTATTAATTATTATTATTTAAGCAATCGTGGCATGCTCCTCGTATTTTGGAAATGTATAATATATATTTATTTAGTAAATAAAAATAAAAAGTTGGTACTTCCCATACCGGGAATCGAACCCGGGCCTTCTGGGTGAAAGCCAGATATCCTAGCCACTAGACCATATGGGACTGAATGTTTCGGTGACAAAGAACATATTTGTATATACGCGATGTAGTTTATGAGCGCATTTTGAAGGTCTTATTCAACCAATGACTAAGTCAATTTACAATAAAGCAATGTTATGTATGCTATAAAAAAAATGACAAGAACCATGAAGTTTTCAAATTAGAATTTCAAAATCTTATCGGCTAAAATGTTTTGAATACAGTGCTTTAATGGCAAAACAAATTTAATGGAAATAATAATAAAAAATACTATTAGAGTAATACGATTAAAAAAAAAGTAGA
This sequence comes from Drosophila melanosoma, assembly GCA_035042045.1. NCBI lineage: Eukaryota > Metazoa > Arthropoda > Insecta > Diptera > Drosophilidae > Drosophila > Drosophila melanosoma. The sequence goes on from JAWNLY010000049.1 coordinate 1,085,800, forward strand.
AGAACCACATTTGTGCTTCCCATACCGGGAATTGAACCCGGGCCTTCCGGGTGAGAGCCGGATATCCTAACCACTAGACAATATGGGAGATGTTCACTGTGCTGCTAAGTAGAATATATAAGCAAGACACAATTTCTGTTGAAATAGAATATATCAATAATGTGCTAAACGACTAGCAATTTAGAACAGTGTAATCTGAGATATTCCAAACTAATAAGTGATTTCTCTTATTATAAGAAATGGTTTTAAAATTTGATTGCTTAGTAGGCGTTGGATTTGGAACAGAAATAAAACTGAAATTTGGCAGGGAAAAAAAAACATCCCATATTGTCTAGTGGTTAGGATATCCGGCTCTCACCCGGAAGGCCCGGGTTCAATTCCCGGTATGGGAAATTGAGGTTCATCAAAATTTTTTTATATTTTCTAAAGCTACTGTATATAAATTCATTTTTTGTTTAATAAAAGTTGAAAATGATTTGCTTAACACTGAGCAGATCGAATTATTTTTATGTAAATAAATATGCTACATAATCGAATTATTTTTATGTAAATAAATATACTACATAAACTTGCACATGAAGTACGATGTGTAGTGAATATAACAAATCTGACATCTGGAGAACGGTAACCAATATCCCATATGGTCTAGTGGCTAGGATATCTGGCTTTCACCCAGAAGGCCCGGGTTCGATTCCCGGTATGGGAAGTAATTTTTTTTTCATTTTGTAATCGAATTTCTATTAGACCAAATATTTAACTGATTCATATATTTATTAAAATATATAGATATAGGCAAAATCAAAAGATTAGTTTAATTTTCGAAAAGCAAGGATCGTTTTGGTTGGCACCAAAAATTATGTATGCTTATCGCAAAGCAATAGCTGCGATCGAAACGTGTTCTATGTTTTTTCTCTCTTTTTTTTGCTTACAATTCCCAACATGTTCAAGCAGCTGGCTGTAGTTAAACTAGCTGTTTGGCATAGAACGATTGTCATTAGTAGTGGTAGACTGACGTTCTACCCAAATACTAAAAGGCCAGTTGATGATACAGAATTATGACCCTTGTGATTATAATTAAATACCACGATTCTGACGGGGTTGCTCCTGCCTAGAGTTGTCGGTTGTACTGATGGTCTTCAAACTAATGACACCCTTTTTAAAAATAATCAATGTGAGTTCTACATTTTACAGTTGGAGGCAGCCGAAAAGAGCAGCGAGCAAACAGTAAATATAGAAGAGGTGGGGAGTGGCTGATGCCAACTCGACTCTTCATATGGCATATTGCCACTTGTGTTTGTGCGGAGGGCGTGCTTGTTGATGCCATGTGACCACCAGTCGGTCCATCCATCCATCCATTCGACTGTCTGGTCCGTGACCGTGGCAACAAAAAAAAAATCGGCCAGTTGCCTCCTCATTTCATTTATCTATATATATCTGTGTTTGTGTGTGGGTTTGTTGTATTGGCGTGTGTTCATTTTTTTTTTCGGCAAAAATTTACATAAAAATCGCATTACACTTAACATCCACTTTGCTAAACGAAGCGCATGAAAGCGGCGGGCGTCGTCACGTGGTTGTGGACCTGCTGCTGTTGCTGCTGGGGTCTTCAGCTCTTCGTCCCCCCCACGACTACCCACCTCTCTTGCTTGTGTGTTGGGTGCTGCGCTTTTGTAAGCGCCATGTGTATCTCTCTTTCTCTCTCTCTCTCCATCTCTCTGTTAATTTGAAGTGCATCGCAGCCTATGAAAATTAAATTAAAAAGCGCATCCAAAAACAAGCAAAAGAAAATACAATTTTTTTTTAAATAAGCATAGCCAAATTGCCATTTGGCAGATACGATCTATATTTGGACACAACTCACTTTTATTATGGGAATATATGAAGCATGCTTGTTGCAGAAATTGAGAAAGAGTAATGTTAAAATTAATTGTTTATTGCCAGAAAAAGGGAAGGAGATGAATCATGTGTACAGAAACTATTAATAATAATATAAAAAAAGAAGAAAAAACTTATTAGTACACATTTCAGTGCTTAACTTAAATAGAATGGATATTTCCTATCAATATATATTTTTCAACAGCTATTCAAGCTTCTATTAATATTCTAACTATATTTTCAATTCCCAATTGAAATTGGAGTGTTTAATTAGACAGCTATTAATAAAATCAGAGCATTTCGTTAAGGATTTTCTTGCCAGAATAAGAAATAGGTAAGGGAAATGGAGAATGTACAGAAACTATTAATAATTATATGAAAAAAGGAAAAATGTCTTAGTACACATTTTAATTCTTAACCTAACTAGAATGGGTATATCCTATTTATATCTCTCCATACCTATTCAAACTTCTATTAATGTTCTAACTATATTTTCAATTTCCATTTGAAATTGGAAATGTTTATATATTATTTAGAAAGTCATAATTAGAAAGCTATTAATAAAATAAGAACATTTTAGTAAGGAGATTCGTGCCAACACAGATTAACAATTTATAAGAAATGTATTTAAAAGACAATAATGAGAATTTTAGGTTATTATTCATAATTATTATTATGAAATAAAAATAAATGCTTTTAGCTAATTATATATACATAACACGAGCAATAGATAAAAAATACTCGTGTTTTCTTTAGTATATTTATTGTACTTGAACTTAATTGTTTTATATGAAATTGTTCATAATTTTGCAGTCGGCTCATAGCGCACAAACAAACGTTAAGTGTTTGGGCCATTAAACATTTATGGTGCATAGTTAAAGCGACACACGCTAAAAAAAAAATAAATGGATGCCAGCTGTTTCGCCTTTAGTTGGTTATTAAATATAATTAACGCACGGCGATTTGTTGTCGAGCGCCATTAAATGAAGTTGTATGTGGCACGAGTTAGTTGAATGCCAACCGTGATGAGTTAGGAGTCGAAAAGAGGCAGTTGCGGGCTGTTAGTGAACCCATCTGTTGTCCCAAAATGTGCAGCGAAGCTTGGCTAAAAACAAAAGTCAACACACACAAATTAGTCAAGTCAAAGAGTCCTTCAACTAACTGCAGTCCTTATTGCTGTTAGTGTTGTTGTCCTTTGTCCCGCCCAGGCAATATACTCGTAATACATATTTAAATGCAACTGATTAATCATGAATAAAGTTGTTGTATGTTCACAGTTATTGTTGTTTTTGTTGTTGTTGTTGCTTGCCTGGTCACGTGACTAAAAACAATTTGACTTCAAGCACATTAGCAGTTACGCTCGATGTTAAAAATACTAAATAAATAAATAAAAAAAAAAAAAAAAAACTAAAGAAATGACATGCACGCAGTATGGCTCAAGGGGGGGTGTGTGTGCTTTGGGTTGGTTGGGAACATTTGAAGAACAGGCACTAACTTGGCTAACTAAAAGTTTTCATGCATTGCCGTTGACAGTGCAATAAACATGCCAAAGCAACAAACAACAACAACAAAAACAACAACAACAACAACTGCAGCAATAACAACAACTTGTAAAAACAATAGCGTCAACTGACCCGCCCATATCACCGCCCCCAAAACACGCCCTTACCTCCTAAGGGTGGGTGGAGTGTAATACAAAAAATAAATAAATAAGTAAACTCTTCGAATTAGACACGTAGCCAGTAAAATATTTATTCCGAGTGTAGGGGGACAAAAAAAACAAAAAAAAAACTCAGGAACACTGAAATAGTTGGCAGCTCTTTTCTAAGAATTGCCAAGAATTTTTCTTGTTTTTATCAATTTTAGAAAGGCTTTGTTAGCACAGGGTGCAACTGGGTGATTTATGAACTTTGCCTTCAGTTTGTGGCACCTTCTCGCTTTTAAATGGATGTTTAATTTTTTGTACAGATGAGTTGTGAAATGTTAAGTCTATTTTCAGCTCTCATAGCTATAGGCAGATACCATTTAATTAAGAGACTTGTAGCTCTGCTCTTTTCATATTTTTTGGGGCTATATTTTCAACATCCGTATTGATTATATTTCAAATTTATCATGCTGTCATTTTTTTTGCTGTTCCATTTGTAATCACGAATTTGTTGGCTTGTAAAAATGAGTAAGTATTCATTACATGTGTGCAAATTCGCGTTGCATGGTGGAAAGATTTTAATTTTTCTTATTGCAAAAACTGAAAAATAGGGTGACTAATGCGCTGGTCCCATATAGGCAAAAAAGGGGGTTGTCTGAGTGCAATAGGGGAGTTGAATGCATGACATTCATTGTGTTTAATGAACAACCATTACTCCGACGTGCGTTATGTAATATCATAAATAATCGCAAAACGTGCAGCACAGCGAAAAACCATAAAAAATTTGCCAATATTGCTAAAAATAGCACCGCAACAGATGGCAACAATTCGGTGACAAGCAAAGCCCGAAACACGAGGCGCATTTGCTTTGTCTATTTATAGACATATTCTATTCAGTCCGTCTGCTGTTGCCGAGCAGAATGCCAATGTGCTGAGCACAAACCCCAGTTTTCGTCAGTCGTTGTCAACAATCCTCGATAGTATAGTGGTTAGTATCCCCGCCTGTCACGCGGGAGACCGGGGTTCAATTCCCCGTCGGGGAGAGATTGTAATCAATTTTTTTTTAAATTTTTTTTACACATTTTATATGTTGTTCATCAAATGATAATTATTGTTGTGTGTTAAAACCAAATGAAACTGGTATAAATTATTAATTTTACTAACAATTCAATACGGTCAAGCAGTGTGCCTAACTCTTGAACGGGCGATCCGGGCTCAAATCAGCTTGGAGAAAATAATACAAATTCTTTTTTATATTTATAATTTATTTTTATTATAACAGCTTACAACTGTTTAACTAATTATAATAAAAGACAGACGACAACTACACCCTAAAGCACTACCAAACAAAGGCTAAATGTAAAGTTTCGCTATTAATGAGCTGTGGATGTAAGCCAAATTGTGTTGCTTTGTTTCCATTTATGTTTTCACATCAACAGCTCAATTTTTTGTTATTTAAAGATTCGTATCTGTGAAGTGTAGAACAACCCTTTATCTATCTGTCTATCGAGTAGTTTGCCACTCCACACAACCCTTGCTCTTTTACCCTTAGTTGTGTCGGGTGTACCTGGCCAGGCCAGAACCCATTAATACTCATTAGTATCTGCATTCTTGCTATGTCTGTGTGTGTGTGAGAGGTATGTGTGTGTGTGTTGCATAGGTTGGTTGTCGTTTGAGACACACTTCGGCGTGCGCCTTTATCAGCCATTTAGCCACTTTGTGCACATTTATATATATATATATATATATATATAATCCCCGGGACGCTCAACAACCGCAACAATATGCGTGTTTATTATTGTTGCTGTTGCTGTTGCTGTTGCATGGATGGCTGGTTGTTTGTTTGAGTGCGGTTCGGGCTTTATTTCTTTTGTCTATACTCTTAATATTATTAAAAAATACACCCAAGGGCACAACAATTCGGTTGAGTCGGTTAGTTTTTTTTTTTTGTTTTTTTTTGGTGGTTGCTACTCGGATCGTTTCCAATAATAGCAGACGCATAAATTCTGTCCCGCTAACCCCCCAGACAATTAGAGCAGCAGAAATTGTGGTTGAGTGGGTGGAATGGATTGGTTTGGGTGATCTCTGTTTGTGTCATGTGCATACTTAAGTAAAAAAAAAAAGAAACTGTAAAAATCGTTTTCTACACGCTGCACAAACATTGAAAGAATACAATTTAACAATAAAACACACACAATGTGGCTGACAACCAGTGAGCGACGTAACTCAAAAGTGATAAATGATGTTGCAACTTGTTGTTGTTGTTGCCATTGGCTTTTTGAGTAGCAAGCATCACGTTTATATTTGCGCTGTAAAATGGTTTAGCGTTTGCTGTCTTTTTTTTTTCCCCGTTTACAAATGAATTGCAAGCCATGTTAGCTGTCATGTTAGCCAAACGACGAGTTGACAAGCGCAACGGCATTTGATTAGCAGCAGCAAAAGCAGGCAACAACAAAAAAAATAAATAAATAAAAAAAAAAATAAAAACAGTTAACAAACGAGTCTAATGCAAATTGGTGCTACGCAGCAAATTGAAGTAACTGTAAGCGCCTCGCATAATCTGCAACAACAACAACAAAAAAGAGTAAAAAAAAGAAAGGAGTAAAAAAAATCAAGTTTCAAAAATCAGTTTCAATTTCAATTTCAATTTCTTACATCGATAAAGGTTTTCAAATTCAATTCGACGAGCAAAGCGCGCATCTTCAGCGGCCGCTGGGCGTGCATCATCATGAAGAGGAGCATCCTCTGCACCGGGAGACTGTAGTTGTACCAGTCCACGGCGTAGAGGGCAAAGCACAAATCCGATTGCTACAATTGTTATGGAATACAAATACAATTCGATGCGTTAAACAAAAGTCAATTGGAGGTAGTAAAGCAGGAATACAAAACGGGGATTCATTAAAAATGGAATGGACAAATTCAAAGAAATAAAACACAAATGAAAACTGCTTCAAAATTATCTCAGTTTGGCATATTATAAATAATCCATTTTAATGATGATGGCTTTACTTTTAGCATCGTATTTCAATTGATTTCACTTTTCAATTACGCTTTTTTTTTTAGGGCGAACTTTTTTGTAGTTCAGAAATTAAGTTTTAGTTTGAGCTGCAAAAGTATGCAACAAATTCTGAGTTTTGCTCCAAATAGATTAAAATAAAACAGATAAAAATAAAAACTGGTATTTTGATTTAAAAATAACCAACGAATGTGTAAAAATTTTTATAATTGAGTTTTTTTTCATAACATACTTTTTCTGCTTTAATTTCGAACACAGCAAAATGTGCTGCACAAAATACCAAAATTTGAGTTAATTTGTTGTGTCTCGAAATGAATTATGTTTTGGTAATAAAATATAAAAATTTTGATAACCTACACATTCAACAATTAAAGTTGCATGCCAATGATAAATAAATAGAATTCCAGCCATGACAAACAAATAGATAAACATAAATGAATAATCCATTGTGCTGGGCACCTAAAAGATATATGAAAATGAAGCAACAATTGAAAAAAATTATTATTATTATTATTATAATTATTTCTGACTTACGCCAACTGAAAAGGCAAAGAAAAGAAAACAAATTAAAACCGAGAATATTATGAAATCGGCCATAACTGGAACGCGCAGCAATTGTTGCAACTCCAAAACAAATTTGCGTATTTTGAGCTGTTCGCGAACAAAAGAGTTGCACAGTTGCAAGTGGTAATGGATGTGCTGCGATGCAGTTATTTGTTGCAACATCAAATTTGGTTTGTAGCGTTCAATCTGTGGCAGAATTAAGTAATTTGATAATATATATTTTATATATATATATATAGATTTATATTCACATCCATGTCGCGCACTCGTTTGTTGAGTATCTGCTGCTTGAGGGTGACGAATTTCATGAGGCACGTGATGAATGTGTGCCACAGGGGAATTGTGGTAATGCCCAAGCCGAGCGCATACCACGGTCCCAAATAGCCGATAAAAAAATTATTCCACAGTTCGCCAAAGGGAAACAATTTGAACAGTAAAATCGGCTGCGCCTCGCCATGCTGCACAGCGGCCATATTGAAAACGGTTTGCGGCAAGAAGATGGTGCGATAAATACAATCCGAATAGGCCATCAATCCAGCCACAACCGACGGCACCCACAGCAACAACGTGATCCTCCGCACATACTTCTGGGTGTCGTGCACCAAAGCCAACTCCTGCTCATCAGCCTCCAGGCGCATCTGCTGGAGATCGCCCAGAGCAATGCGTAGCATTTCAATGACTCCTACGAGGAGTAGAAAAATGGAGTTCACATCAAAACAGACACTTTGAAGTAGTCTTCTCACGCTGGCGCTGCAACAGGGCATTCAGTGTGGCAATGGAGACGGTAAAGTATTGGACAGCTGTGGCCCAGCTGGTGGCGCCATCGTTGATGTTCTCATAGCCGCGGGCGAGAAAGAGACGGGCGAGCATCAAGGCACAGCTCAGCCAAATGGACGCTGTAAAGATGGTGCAACGGATGAGCGCCAGCCACGGATGATGCTGCTCAATGGAGGCCACATAGCCGTACCACTGAAAGCAGCGCAAGTGGATGCGGAATAGTGGATCCTCAAAGTTATCCGGCCTCAGCAGTAGTTCCTTCACCTTGTACATTTTGACTGTGAGCCATCAACGAAAACTTTGGCTATTTTATAGCCTCTGTTTGATGGGTGTGTTCAATGGTGTGTGTGTTTGTGTGTGTGTGTATGTGTTAGTTGTGTGTGTGTTAAGTGCGTCCATTTTGATTGCTAAGTGGCCTGCAATTTGAATAAATAAGGTGCTGAAAATTGCATAGTGTGTAATTGTCATTTAATAGCTGTCATTGAAAACAAGCATTTTGGTCAACAGATGTTTTGGTTCTCCATTGGTAAACATGGCAAATCGTTCAGCTGACAAAGGATTTTTCAATTGTCCACATTTATTATATATATTTAAATTTACTGAATTTCCATATTATTAAATAACTTATAAATATTTTGGGCCAGCTCTTTAAACAAACCTCAAATGCTTTGCACGCCACCGCCCCAAAAAAAAAAAATATAGAAAAAACGAATTTGTCAAAAAACATGTCAAACAAAAAAAAAAGAAAATTTGAAAACAGCCTGTGGAAAAGTTGAAAAAGTTGAGTAACACTAACGAAATTTAACTCGAATGCAGATGCAGATGCTGTGCACTAAAACCATTTGACATTAGACTTTTGTTTAGATACTTTTTTCAACATGTGGACAAAGTTTGGGCCAAAAAGGTGCCAGGCGAGCATGTTGCATGTTGCATGTAAATCTAATTTCCAACTTGGTAACAACATTTTCAAAAGCAGGCTTTTGCCAGTGTTTTTTGAGCTATTTTAAAGTGTTGCCTGCTTCAAACTATGATATTATTAAATATATATATATATGTGTTTTTGGTAACATAGGAAAACTTGAATTAATTGGATGAATAAGTTAATTGAAATGGTTTTTTTTTTATTATAATTTAATTATGTTCTTATTGGCAGGCGTTATTTATTAGTAGTAATTACTGTGACTAATTGGTTATTATTATTATTTTTTATTATTTTAAATCTACTGTTTAACTTATTGCATTCAATAGAATTATTATCTTATATGTCATATATCATATATCATATATATATCATATTATCTGTTTGGTAAACACTTTATCCATGTTTTTTTTCGATATGATAAAATGTTTCTCTAGGATAATTTTCTAATTTGAGTGTTTACATTTTTTTGTGTGAAGACCATCTCCATGGATTATCTCTATTATATTAGAACTACTGATTAACTTATTGCATTCAATAGAACTACAGATTCTCTGTTTGGTAAACCCTTAACCCATGTTTTTTTCGAGTTGATATAGTGTTTTTTCTAGGATACTTTTCTAATTTGAGTGTTTACATTATGTAGTGAGTAGACCATCTCCATGGATTATCTCTATTATATTAGATCTGCTGTTTAACTTATTGCATTCAATGGAATTACAGATTCTCTGTTTGATAAACCCTTAACCTATGTTTTTTTCCGAGTTGATAAAATGTTTTTCTAGGATACTTTAATCTCTTTCAAGTTGGGCCTTTACATTTTCTCGTGGGGAGATTATCTCCAATGATTCTCTCTTTTATAAAAGATCTCTTATGTCCCTTATTGCTGTCAATAGAATAACAGATTCTCTAATTGGTAAACCCTTAACCCATGTTTAATTCGAGTTGATACAATTTTTCTCTAGGTGACTTTAATCTTTTTCAAGTTGAGCGTCTCTCGTGGAGAGACCATTTCCAGTAATTATTTAATCAAATATCACAGGATTATTCTTCTTTAATTATCTGTATTGATTGCTTATATACTGATATCAACTTAAATAAATATAATAAATAATAATCAATTGATTTTAATTTTATTATAAATATTTCAGATTTATGCACTGAAAATGCTTTAATACAAAATTGAACGCAGTCAGAGCTGAGGCCAATTTGCAGAGTGGCTTGTCAAATGCTCGTCTTGCCAACTAGCCACTTGAACTAGGAACTACTGCAATAGCCAAACTCCATTCCCAAACCCCTCTCCAACTCCCCCTGGCCATGTGTAATTCGCAATTCGAGTGAGCAGCGCTTTGAGCAGTTGCTGATGTTGCTCTGTCGTTAATGGTATTAAATGAAATAAGATTCTTTACTTTTGCAGTCAAGCGGCCAAAACACACACACACAATGCACATACACACACATCACACACACACAATGCACATACACACACATCACACACACACACACACACAAATCACACACACATCAATGTGCAACTAACCGTTGCATTGTCAATGGGGCAAATCATATGCAGCAGTTGAGTAATTCGTGGGTAATCGTGAATGGCTGAGTGGGTGTTTGGTTGCCAAAAAGGGGTAACAAAAGGGGAGGAGGTGGGTTGGGGTTAGACTATATATACATATATGCAAACGGATATTGTGTCTATGGCATCAACGTATACGTAGCAGTGTCGTCTATTTCACAATTTGCATTTAATATCCTTGTGTGAATAATTTACAAATGCAATAAACGTAAATGCGTTCGAGGCAACTCGGCTGCTGTTGTGGCAACTGAAATGGGGCAAGAGACCGACCGAAACAGCAATAGAAACCAAAACCATACCAAATATCCGTAGCATTGAAATGCTTTAGACGTTCAGCCAGATACGCTTCAACTGACTTCCAAGGGGCGCCACCCCACCCCACCCCCCTCTCCTCGTCTCTGATCCTGCTGATGCTTTCAGTGACTCTGTACGCATATTTGTATGTTGCATGTTTGCAACTGTCTGTTATGTTAGTATTTGTGTGTTTGTGTTTGTCTGTTTGCAAATGTGTAAATGCATTCGCATTTACCACATGCATACACCACTCCCCTCCCGCTCCCCACCCGCTTCATATCTGGCATAGACTCCACTCCGTTTGGTGAGTGTCTCTCCTTGGCGTGAAATTTGCTGTAAGCAATAAGCCTGTGAGGATATTGAAAGTCACTCGTTTCTGGTATTTACTTATGCATTTGTTTCATGTTTGGCAAAATGATGTTGCACACACACACACACACCCGCATACACACACACCCGCACACACACACATGTCTGTTAGTTGTGGGTGCTTTTGGTTTACGGCTGTCTGAATTGGCTTGCAGCTTTTCACGTAACATTTGGCCAGTTTTGGCCTTAGCCAAATAATCGCATATTTGTTGGTTTGTATTTTGTATATTTATTAGCAGTCAGAATTGCAACACATAGTGCGATAGTGCGTGCAGCATTTATGCAGCGAATAGCCACTGCTTAAAGTGCCACATAACTTGCCACCGATAAGTGTTAATAGTAGTTTGGCTTGCTTGCCTCAAACGTGTTGCAGCAGCAGCAGCAGCAGTTGCTCTGTGGTCTTTTGTTGTTGTTGTTGTTGTTGTGGTCAAGTCTTTGCAACTTTGCAATTGTTTAATGCCAACTGTCCGTATTGTTAAGCAATTGGAATTCCAATTTTAGTTCATTTCGTGAAATGAAATGGTCAAAGAATGTTCACAAAGCAACTTAACAAAAAAAAAAAAAATGCCAAAAACCAAAACAAGATGTGCTACTTTTGTAATTACTTTTCTTGCAATTTACACACTCAATTTATTTGTTTATTATTTTATTTTAAAAATAAATACTTTGTTAACTTGTTTTGCTTCGCCATCACTTGGAATAACTTTAATAACATTTTGACAGTTGCACGATGGGGTTTTTGAAGATAGATTAGAAAATTTTTGAGTTGCAAATTTTATAGCAAGAAAATTTATATTATTTAAATAAAAACATATTTTTAAATCATTTGGAGCAATTTTAAAATTTGTATTACATATTTTTGTAAACATTAAATACAATCAAAATATTCACATTGATTTTGTGCAATTTAAAAATTGATATTAAATATTTGTGTTAGCATTAAATACAATCAAAATATTAAATATTTATGTAAGCATTAAATACAAGAAAGTTTTCTTAAATATTAATATTGAATAATAATTAATAATTTTTAATTTTAGAATAGTATATTTTACTCAATCTACGCTTTTTGAGGGTGTTATGAATATGTCATGAAGTTTGTTAGACATAGAAATATGCCATAAACTGACAAAGGAATTGAATAGAATAAAATAGTAAGAAAAATGGTAAAAAAATTATTATATATATAAAAATTATATATATATATCCGTCTGTTCGTCCATCGGTCAGTCAATTTATTCTCTCCTTATCAAAAGTATTTTGTTGAAACTTAAAATCTATCCAATTTTTTTTTGTACCTTTTTCATTCAGAAATCTTTTTTACTATTTTACTCCACGCAATTTCTTTGTCAGCTTATAGCATATATATATATATTTCATGTGTTCAAATATGAATGATTGTAAAACCTATTCTTAGTCACCATGTTTGCTCTTGGGGGATACGCAATGCTCAGATAGCCGCTGGCTGACGACTCCAACTCCGACTCCAACTCCAACGGCAAACTCTTGGTTTCATTACTGGGAAAAGTTGGAATTTATGCTTTTTAGCGTGCTGCCCGTTAAGGGAATGGAAGGCCAGCGACCCCTACCCCTGCCCCTCTACCCCTTCTGCACAGCAAGTGGAACCCTTAACGCTGACCCCTTTGCGCAGTTAAACAAAAAACTGCATTCATCTGATGAGGGGGGGGGGGGGGGAGGGGTGCGGTGGAAAGGGAGGCAAACAATTCTCGCACATTGTATAAACAGAGAGCAAGGATGCCTCCCGGGATCGGGACTAAGAATGGGACTGAGAATGAAAATGGTATTCAGTTGGTATGGATGGGATGTGGGATGGGGGATGGGGGATGAGAGGGATGACGGGATGTCAGGGGATGGAAGGAGTTATACTTGGACGCATACTTTGTGCTCGCGACTACTTTTTGCTTTTCTTTAACATTATTTTGCACTTTTCAATTAAAAAGTGTGCGCCCCACGCAGCCAGAAGTCAGGAGTCGGGAGTCAGGAGTCGGGAGTTGGCAGTCGGCACCAGGCAACAGGCACACCAGTCAACAGCATCATGGCCGGAACAAGGATGGCTGACAACAAGTATGGCGTTAAAAGGGCGAAAGTAACCCCAAAAGCTGATAAAAAAAAAAAAAAACAAGTAACCAGCCAGCAACCAGCTGCCATAATTATAATTTCTTAATGCAAATAAAAACTGCTGATTTTTTACTTGCTGCTGTTTGTGTGTTGGTGTGTGTGTATGTGCGGATGTGTGTGTGTGTGTGTGTGTGTATTGTTGTGTGTTGGAGCCAGAATACCAGCCACAATTTAAACATTATAAAGTTTTACTTGGGCGCATCGTTTTACGCTTATTCTTTCATTTGTTCATTTGCCCTTTCCAAAGAGCTATTTCACATTGGCTGCCAGCTTGGTATGCACTTAAAAAAAAAAAGCTCTATAAATAAACACATTTCTTACAAATAAAAAATATTACATATCTTTGAAGGGATCTATAAAATAAATAAAATAAAATGTATTTCGATAAAGTCTGCAAACTACATTATTTTAATACAATTAATTTTATATAATATTAGTTTTATTTAGATGTAATTTTTAGTCCTGTGTATTTTATTTAATATAAGTGTAAGTGTGCAGCATTTAAGACTTGCTTCAAATACAAATTGTATTCGTTATTATTCAGTGTTTTATCCTACAGTCATCAAAATGATTTAAGAGAGCATCATAAAGTAATATTAATGTAGAAAGTATTTTTTGGACTGTGGCTGTGATCAACCTAAAAAGTGCTTAAAGACTGAATAATGCATAAAATATAAAATACTAATTAAATAAATAAAAAAATTAAATAAACAAATTCTTAAATATAAAATTCATATTTAGCAGAGTATCTGCTAGCCATGATAAATATATATATATATAACTTATATTCTTCCAGGATATCTTTTGGTCTCCAACTCTTAACTTGAGCAACTTTCATTTGTAATTTTTATTTTTGCCCTTATGGCAAAAGGCAAGTAAAAGGGGTTAAAAAAGAAATTCACCCGGCCATTGCGAGCGCATTTCCCCTATCCCACCTCCCCGCCAGCTGCTGTAGTTGGCGTTGTGCTCGTCATGTGTCCTGTGTCCTGGTCATTGTGGCCAGCTGCAGTGCAAATAAACATGCATAGTTTATGAATGAAATGAAAAGCGGCTGGCAGCCTCTGACCAATGCACAAATACTCATTTAAGCGCTTGGCTTTTCAGTGCGCATTGGGCTTACATGCCGTATAATTAATATTAAATGTAATACTTATAAATTAAATAAAAATGGAAAAATGCCAGGCAGCAAAAAGAATTCAAGCAGCAAAACACAAAGAAAAAAAATGAATGAATGAAACTTTTGCCTCTTTTGCTAGCTTGAGGATTGATGACTATGGCCGTCAAGTTTATTGCCAGCGACACGTACACACACTCTCAGTGCACAACAGTATGTGTGTGTAGGTGTGTGTGTGTGTGTGTGTGTGTGTTTGCTTGTGTGCCGCCCCTCTAGTTATAAATGTGTGTTTTGCCAAGTTTGACTTGAACTGGAGCTCGAGCCAACTTCCGCTGTGCGGAAAAATGCTTTTGATTTGATTTTCACCAAATGTCAACTTGACGTCACGTCGCTACTGCGACGGCGACTGCGGCGGCGACGGCGACGGCAACGGCGATGACGACGTCGACGGCAACGTTGTCGCCGCCTTTGTTGTGCCTGTTACAACTGCATGATTTATTGTCTTGATGAAATTGCGTGTAAACAATTTAGTGGCTGGTTGGCGCCCCCATGTCCCCACTCCCCCACACCACACTAACCAGCCCCTCATCATCCTTCGCCCCCCAATACTGTATGCTCCTTGTTCAATCTCCACTTGCGCTTTAAGTCTATGAACTTTTCAAAGACTTGACTTTAGGTTAAATGTAACAATATTTCATCGCCCGGAAGCAGAAACAGAAACCAAACTTACAACTTGCTGTCGAATGAGCCATAAAATGGACTTCATTTGAGGTCGCTTTTATATGCACTCATTTGTCATATGAATCAGTTAACCAAAATATTTACTGGCATCTTTAAAGTTTAGTTTTGAGAGGAGCAGAAAGCGGAAAAACACAATATATATCATAACTATTATATTCATAATTAACAGAACTTAATCATAGATTTTTATTGAATATATATTTGATGTGTCGCTTACTAGAGTTTTATATAAATTTACATAGAATTTGATCATATTTCATAATCGCCTCGGCCAAAATGATTTCATTTGTGAACCACTCTTTGTCTCTGTTGCTCTTGATCAATGTATATATATAGCAATGTCCGTCTGTCTGTGTATGAACTCCCGGATTTGA
This sequence comes from Drosophila melanosoma, assembly GCA_035042045.1. NCBI lineage: Eukaryota > Metazoa > Arthropoda > Insecta > Diptera > Drosophilidae > Drosophila > Drosophila melanosoma. The sequence continues at coordinate 1,101,206 of JAWNLY010000049.1, forward strand.
GAGATAAACTATGCTTTCTTCAATACATTTCGATTTCCAATAGCAGTTAATTTCACAATTTTAAGGGCAGAATCTTTTTAAACATATGCATAAAATTGATGAACATTAAGATCGGCTAAGAAAAACCCAAGTTATGCTCAAAAACATATTCTCATATTGATCTCATTTCTATCAGCAGCCGCAAGCATTTTCTGTATGCACAAATATGCGAACGCATGTGTGAGAAGGAGATGACATGATAATCGATGCAAGCGTTAATTTGCTTTTGTGTTTATTCTGCAGAACGCCGTTACAAGCAATTGATGCTACGCATGTATGTATGTGTGTATGCATGTGTGCATGCATGCATAGCACTTGCAAGTGTTTCTAGCCAGCCAATTAGGGATCAGTTCGGTCTTGCGAATAAAAATATGCGCTACATTTGTCTTTTTTACTCTTCAGTGTATTTGCTTGCTATAAGAAATGACTTAGCCAATCAAATTAGAATATTTTTAACAACTGTGTTCAGGGTATATTGTAGTCGAGATCGCTTGACTACCGTTTTCTTACTTATTTTAATGGCAAAGATTATTATATTATTTTTTATATACGCATCATATAGAGAAAAAATACCCTCGTTATAGCATTTGCTATGGTCGAGTTGTGCATTTATACTGAGATAATTTCTAATGTTCTTGGAAATTACTCAAGCAGCAGCTGATGATGATATCTAATGTGCTCATCACGAGTGGTTGGCTGGAGGGAGAGGGGGTACGTTAAGTGGATGAATGCATTCATCCAATTATCGATAATTACGTCACTTAGCAACTACTTGCCACTCTACGGTCAGTTGGGAATGCCCATTAAATGCAGTTTACTTAAAATGCATAACATTTGCGCTACTTATGCAAAAATGCTCACCTGCTGCCTGCTTTTGGCTCTTTTTCTTTTCTCTATGTTTTTGATTTGGCTTATTGTTGCTGTCTCTTTTGGCCATCTGCAGTTGTTGTTCTTGTTGTAGTTGTTGTTGGCCAAATGAAGCATGTAATTCGCCGGGTAGAAGTGGATCGTAACAAGTAAATTTTAAATTGATGGCGCGAAAATTACGACAAACGCTGCGGGGCCAAAGTCAAGAAGCCAAGTTAAGAGCTGAGCGGAACCGTTAGAAAGGCGCAACTTTGGCGTCAAGTCAACTGTGAAATAAGCTCGAAGTCAAAGCCTGATGATGGCTAAAATGCTTGTTGCACAACGCATTTCATTTCAATGTTGCCTTGTTGTTCATTCTTGTTTTTGACCCGGGGAGCTAATTGTGCACACAATAGATGATCGCAGCCTGTTGTGGGCGTGGCACTACACAACTACAATTTCTTGTTGTTGTTTTGCAGAGCAGCAGCCAATTGACTGAACGCTGATTGAGCATAGCACAAGTTGCCAACTTACTTTAGTGTGTGTTGGTGTGTGTGTGTGTGTCGCCTGTTAGTTGAAATTTAGTTAGCAAATTGGCCTACAAACTTGTCACCATTTATCACACTCAGTGTCAGTCATAGCATATCGAGCAAAAATTGTTCATGGCAAGCGTGCATCAAAAACTTTTTGAGAGCAACGCTTGACAAAAATGCGTGTCGAGAACACAAAATGACACTTAGAGGTACAAGGAATTCTCAAGTAGAGTAGGGGTATTCAAGAATATGCTATGAGGATGCCCCCCCCCCACACACACACACACACACACACACACTCACTACACTCACACACACTCGCACTCAATCAGGTATCATTTATAGGCTGGCTGACTGACTGGCACAAGCCATCAATCTTGAGCTACTTTATCTTCATCTGACATGCAGACATACTCGATACTCGATACTAGATACTCTCACTTATATATATATCTTGCCTGTGGAGTCTGCATTGGTAGGCAAATGTATTTGCCAATTCCTTTTTGTTTGGCCAACAATAACAATTGATGTCACCAACAGCAGCAGCAACTAAACTAAGAGCCAAAAAAAAAACAAAAAAATAAGAAAATAGAAAAAAATAATAGCAAGAAAAACGCATTTTATGTCGCATACTTTTAGGCGTCGACACAAATTGTTGTAGATTTCGTTGGGGGGAGCCAAATGATATATTTATGTATCGATGTATCTAACAATGGAGTTGGGTGGGCCTTGTGTCTGGTCTCGGCACAAAGCCGCTAAGGTAAACACTACCATTTATCTTAGATGGATAGATTGTTTGAACTGCGCTTCAAAGAGTTTTTGGAGCACTTCGTATTGATTGATTAAAGCATGTTTGTTGTTATTATTTTCTAACAAAAAACTAATCCAAATTGATATTAAATTATTTAAGTGATATTTGTGGAAAATACTTTACATTAGGTTAGTATAATTCTTGGAAATATATATAATATTCTTGTGCCTAAAAAATTATGTAGTTTTCTATTTTTAAAATTTTTTTAATTTTGTGCTTTAGTCTATAAAATTTTCTGACATATTTATTTGAAGCCTCAAACATACCTCTTTAATAAAACTTAAGAATTATATTGCTTCCTCTGCCCTCTTGAGTATTTTGCGATTTTCTTCAGAAAATATATGAAATATTTGATATGGCATACGCAAATTCAGACGCAGTAATAATTTTCATCATCTTGGGTTATTTATGTGGCATATGCGAAAATGTTCAGCTCTGCAATTTCTACAGCTGATTTTGACAGGCACTTTATCGCTGACAAAACTGTCTTGAAGAGTCTTTAAAATTGCCGGCTTGATGACTATTCAAGAAGCCTCTCCCCCGCTCCCACTCACACTTCTTGTGGAAGCAACCCTTTTTCTTCGGTTTTTGTTGAGAACTGCAACACGTATTTTGAGTGCAACGCTTTTGGTCTGTGGACATTTCGCATAGCTACGCCTACGAAGAAACGTGCAAGAGTTCTAGAAATGGTTTTCTTTTTCTTCATTTATATGGGATCTGCAACCGCAGAAGTTTGAACCCTTTGAGGCAACTACCCAATGGGAAAAGCCATTGACACTGCTGGAGGCAACACGCGCTGTTGTGCGAAAATATGCAATTGAAATGTTAAATAAATAAAGGCGTAAATACTTGAAGGGCACAGCACAGCGACAAGGCACAACATTCAAATGCTGTTGTGTTGCACGTTATGGTTTTACACACACACACACACACACAAACACCCATGCTGCAAATAAATATTACAAAAAAAAAAAAAAAAAACGCCAAGAAATAGCTGCTATCTTTGGGGTATTGGTAAAGTTAAAATACCCTTGAACTTCCTATAAAAAACTGAATGAAAGTCAGGGTATATTAGGAGGAGAAATTACTTTAAATCATTTATAAATTATTACTTTAAAGAAATATTGCACAAAGTATATTAAGCTAAAGCACAACTTGAAATAATTTGATAAGAAATAGTAATTAATATAAGTATTAAAAATATTCTTATTGTTAAATCTATAAAAACTACAGATTTAGTTTTGACAAATTGATGGAAATTTTAACTAATAGAAATAGAAAAGAAAAATAAATAGTTATAAAATAAAATATTAAAAAGGGTGACTTTAAAATCTAATTCAGTAGTAAGGAATATTAATAAGAAATCTTACTTATCAAATAAAAATTTGCTATAAAATAAATTAATCTAATGCTACCAATAATAAAAAAAATATATTTTCCTCACTTAAGGATCTGTACCAACTTTTATCAACATAACTCTACAAAGAGCTCAGATTGCTTGAGTTAGGCCAAAAAAACCACCCAGTTTTGGTCAACTCCAGTCAAAACTGTACTTACTGACGTCTGTCACACACCTTATGAGAAATTTATAATAGTTAGGGTAAACACAAGGAGTTATAGTAAAAAAGGAGAAGAAGAAGAAGAAGAAACAAGCGACCCGTTATGCATTCCATAACTTTGGAGTCCGCCGTCAGACGAGGTTTGACGCTGAAGTTGAAATGAATGAATGAAAATATGCAAGCAACGTGATTCTCAGCGACGAGACTGCGACTGCGACTGCGACTTCGACGCCATATTGCTAAGGGGTAGGGGCAGGAGAGGGGCAGGAGAGAGAGGTGAAGTGTGCCGTAACGTAACCGTTAGCAATGACATTGCCGAGGTTGCCGTTACCTCTTTCAGTGGATGGTTTGGGTCCTGGCAATATTCGCATTTGCTCGTTGACATTTTCTGTGGAGTTCAGCGTAAATTCATTCATTTCCACTTGAATTTACAATTATGCGAAACTGTTGTTGAATGGATTTTCACTTGCACGGAGATTTCTGAAATGGTTTTCTGTTCGAAGTTGCCATTGTTGTTGTTGTTGTTGTTATTATTGTTGTTGCATATTTGCCAGTACTTTCGCCATTGGCAGCAACAATTTTACTGTTTAGCTTTTAATTAACTGACGAGCGGTGGCAATGCAAACTGTATGCGGCACAGCCAGTATCCACAAGATCCGCATTTGTCAACAGCAGCTGCTAAAAGTTTGTTGCCAAGCGTTGCCTAGCTGCGTGCCGCATTTCAAATTCTGTATGACGCGATTTGTTTACCAAATGCTTGTGGAATGTAATTAAATTTATGCGGTATGCATCCACCGGATGTCAGGGTCGATTAAATACTATATATACATTTGTGCCAGGAGAAGTAGTCATGAGCTATGCTCTGCGATATTTACTATATACTAAAAAAGAAATTTTAAGTTTTTTAAGTTTGCTTAGACTCATTCATAAGTCCCGTTACTCCATATATATTTATTTTTTCCAATGGAAATCTGCGCCTACTAATCACATCAATTTTATTTCTCTGAATAATAAAAAAGTTTTTGTGCACAAAACTTCTCGAATGCTGCCACTTCTTCGGCGGGTGGCAAACTTTTATATATGGTTTTTTTTTTTATTTTTTTTTGGTTGCAGGGGCACTTCAGCTACTAGTTGCCAAATGCAATTCAATGTCATATCCTTGAAAGCTAAAAAACAGATATGGAGAAAAGAAAAAAGAGAATCGGCAACTGAAAGTTTTGTTATTGAAAGTTCATCGATGAATGCGAAACAGTTTGCAGAAATCCACTGTCAAAACACTTGGCTGACTGCAGTTGCAGGATCGACTCTCTGGCTGGTTGGCTGGCTGCTTACAGCCCATTTCCTGTTAGCCATTTTCAACATTTTCAATTTCTTTTGTGTTTGCAATGCCACATTGTAAGCAGTTGTCCTGCGAGTTGTCGGCGAGCCTGCAATCCAGCAGCTCAGCCCAGCAATACTAATTTCCTCGACCAACTCCAGACGTCGTCAGCGGCCATATCCTGCCAGTCAGTATCCCAACTGTCTGCTTACCCCAGCATTATTCTGTGTATATGTGTGTGTGTGTGGAGCAATGCGTTTTGTGGGGGTGGCGACCACCCCCTTTGTTTGCATTTTTATTTGTATTTCATTTTCAATTGACTGGCAGCCGAGTTGCCTGCCACACCGCCTACCTTGGGGGCCTTTACCTGGTCTAAAGTTCAGGTATGCGCTTTGTGTACTCCAGTCCATTCATCAGAGTTATTTACTTTTTAACGAGTTGATTTCATTCAATTTGTTTACCTAGGTTTCAGTGGCCATTACGGCCAAACAGCAAAAACACATGAAAAAGGGGTTTGCCACCGCATTGCATTGCTCCTGAATAATATTCGTATTCAGCCGCTGCTGGCCACTCTACTCTCCTCTACTCTCCTCTCCTCCCCCTCTCCCATCCCTCTCCCCTCCTCTCATACTTTAAGCTGCAATCTTACACTTGTATTCTTTGCCCTATTAAAGCTATTTAATATCCCAGCAGCAACAAACATTCAACTTCTGTGTTTTTTTTTTCATTTTGTGTTTACTTTCTCTGTACCCTTTTATACCCTGTATATAGAAATAGTGATATAAAAGGTTTACTATTGATTACAAACTTTAATTCAATAGCAACATTTTATTTTTTTTAAAATACTCAGCATTTAAATTCAAAGCTAATCAGCAGCTTTTAAAACAAGAAACAGAAATTTGAATGAAGACATTTTAATTAGCAAATTAGTTAAATATTTTATAGAATTTTCTTGAGTATATAAATTAATTTATAAAATACTTGTTAATCAGCTTTGTTAAATATTTTGTACAAGTTTTTTTTTAGTTGATCAATAACATTTATAGTAAATGTGCTTAAATATTTTAGAGAGATTTTTCTTAACTAGATCAATTAATATAAACTTAGTTAAGTATTTAACAGATGTTTTTCTTGAGAAGATCAATTAATATACAACATTTTTAGTAAATTAGTTTATTTAATATTTGATAATATTTATTTTTCTTTGAGCAGATCAATTAATATATAAAATTTTTAGTAATTTTAGCTTAGTTAATTATGTAATAGATGTTTTTCTTGAGTAGATCAATTAATACATACATTTTACTCTTTCCTAAAAAATGTACAAAAATAACTTACAATTTTTAGCCATTTAAAAGGGTATCTATCAATTCAAAACATACTTAAAAATTCTTTTTACTTGTTTATTTTGTTTCCCACTTGCTTTTTCTTCAGCGTCTAGCGTTCAAGTAGCAAGTTTTTTGTGCCTTTTGGCGTTTTTCGGTTTCAATAAATATTTTCGCAATGCACAAATTAAAAATTCTTCAATATAATAATATAGCATGACTGAAGAAATTGGTGTTTTCAGGCCGCAAGCTGCCAAAAAGCCAGCTTTTGTCTATTTAGCTAAAAACTTTTCTATGCCTTCAGCCAGACCGATAAGAAAAACAACAACAGCAGCAACAACAACAACAACAGCAACAACAACAAGAACCACAAAATGAACATCAATAATAATTTCGAAGTGTCCCGATTCGATTGAAATTGTTGCCAGCGGCTATGTTTTTATGAGCATTTCGTTTGTCTTGTGCGGATGCCGTTCGACGTTCAAATATAATAAAATTGTTCACATTTTACAGTAACTTTGAAAATGTGTCCAAAAATTAACCAAGAAAATAAGTGAATGCTGCCATCTGCTAGTTGTTGGACAAATGAATTTGGAAAACTTGCGTTCATTGATAAAAAAAAATCAAGAACTACATTTTTGTTGTTGGAAAGCAAACCAAAACTTGATTAAAAATCCCAAATTGTGCTGCTATCGCCATCTGGTGAGCATTTTCATTTTCAATTTGTTCTTGTTGAAAACTAATAATAATATTGTTTAGATTTGTCTATCTCAGAAATTTTTTTTTTTTGTAAATTAAGAATTTTTTGTAATAAGGAAAAGAAAGTCAAGATTTTGATTTCCAAACTTGCAAAATATCAATAGAAATTTACAATACTGCATAAATTTATTTTGTTGCATTTAATTAGTTTTTTTTTTAGACTTATCAGTTTAACAATTTTACATTATAAATACTTTATATAATATACATTACTAGCCAATCTCAGAGCAAATTTGTCCAGGCATAACATTTTATGGAACGCCGTATCGCAAGTATTGCCTTTTTTAATTTTTTTACAGTAATCTACAGAAAATTCGACTTCATCCTTGGGTTCATCGGAAAAGTATTTCACAATTTTATCCATTTGCAGTTCAGCATTGTCATTCATGAAACCCCCCCTGATCAGCGCACATTTGATGGCACATCTCGCTTTAAAAGAAGCAGCAATTTCGTCCTTGTTTGTCAACAGATTTTTGATATCCTCTTCAGTGAGAATACTCTTGACTTTGCAGGACTCGTAGTCAGCATCGCTGACATCCTGTGCAATAAATCCCAAAACTTTTGAGTAATGAAATTCGATCACTTATGAACTGAACTTACGGCCAATAATCCAATTGTACAACTTGCGAATAATACCAATGTGAATATGGACTTCATTTTTGCGTTAGTTTTTTGTTAACTAATTGATTCTCTAAAGTCCAATTGACTTTAAATATAGTCGATCTGTAATGTGTAACATTTGTCATACTTTCAATGTTCCACTGATTATCTACAGTTTGTTCCGCTCGATGCAAATTTCATTTGCGATTTGACAATGTTTCTTTTCTTATTCATTTATTATTCTGTTCAGTTGCAACTTGACAAGTTCTCCAATATTTTGGTATTTATTAAATTTTTTACGAGGTTTGTACAGTTCCTCTTAACAATTATTTGCCAGTTTTTAGTTTCGTAATGAGGCCTTAATATAAATAAAATGAAAATAGTGCTATTTTTTTTTCGCTTGCAGAGAATTCAAGTAAAAACAGTAAATAGTAAGCTTAAAATATAATGTAATTAATTAATAATTATTTCTCTGTTTGGTCAAACTAGTTAATTTATTTTATTTTCTTGCAAATGCGTTTTATCAAATATAATTAAATTAAATTTTAATCAAATTCCTCGCAATTGTTATAAAAGACTTACAATTTGCTTATTCCACTTAAATTTTGTTGTAAACTATTAATTAACATGCATTTATATATATTAACTAAAACCTTTTTTTTTAATCTTGTTTATTGCATTGCAATTATTAAATTGCCTGGTCGTAATTCGCTATGTAGTCAAATTTCCGTTGCCAATTTTTTATAAAAAAAAACGCACGAGCAGCGAGCTTTCAGCTTTCATCCTCATCTCCATTCTCATCCTCTCATGCTTAACTCCATCCGCAGCACCAACCCAATCCTCAACTCACTCTCATTCTGTTCCTCCTGTTGCTATTAAATCCACTTATTTTGTTGCATTTAATTGACTTATTTAGACTAAAATCTTTGCTCAACTGGTAGCCTCGTTTCACTTAAACTTATTTTTTATTATTCTCCAATTCTCTCGCAAATTTGTCGAGGCATAGCGTGACCTGGAAGGCCTTATCGCAACTATTTTCATATTTCATTTTTCTACAGGAATCCAATGCTTTTTTGACTTTTTCCCTGGGAATATTGTCATAGAATTCCATAACTTTATCCATTTGTATGTCACCATTGTCATTCACGATTCCAACTTTGATCTGTCCACATTTGATGGAACACCTCGCTTTAAAAGTGGCATCAATTTCGCTCTTGTCCGACTTCAGACTATTGATATCCTCTTGAGTGAGAATAACCCCGACTTTGCAATTCTCTATATTAGCCTCATTCTCCTCCTGTTCAATAAATCCCAAATAATTGAGTACTGAATCTTGATCATTCATGAACTTTACTCACAACAGGATTTAGGAGTCCTGCAGTTATACAACTTGCAAACAATATTAATGGGAAAATGACCTTCATTTTCGTCTTAGGTTAGTTGTTAACTATTTGGTTCTCTAAAGTCCAATTGCATTTATATACCTGATCTGAAATTTTTAACAACATTTGTCATACTTTGAATGTTCCACTGATTATCTAAAATTTGTTCCGCTCGATGCAAATTTGATTTGCGATTTGACAAAGTTTCTGTCTCGCAGAATTCTTGGTAATGTCTCAAATATTATTTTTATTCATTTCAGTTTCATCTTGGCAAATTTTGCTGTTTTTTTTTTGCATTAATTTAAAGAATCAATTAAAGTTAAAACGGTAATTATTTCACAGCTGGTAAGATTAAATTCAACTGTAATTAAATCATAATTATTTGTCTGATTAATCAAACTAGTTATAATTTGTATTCTATTGTCTGGCAAATGCATTTTAATAAATCGAATTAAATTAAATTTAAATCAAATGCCTCGCCAATTGTTATAAAAGGCTTACAAATTAGTTTTTTTTATTTATCCACTTAAAAACTAAAATTTTTGTTGTAAGCTTTTCATTAACATGCATTTACATAGATTAATTAAAAACGTTTTATTATTATTGTTTATTGCATTGCAATTATCTTTTTTTTTTTTTTTGCATTCATTATTTTTACATTATTGCATAGTTTTTTTATGGTAATTGCACTTCGATGGCTTTGTGTTAATTGGCATTGTTTTGTTTTCTTAAAAATAAATTAGTTAGCTGTTATTTGTATTATTATTAATAATATTATAAATGGAATTTACCACATACACACACACACACATATTTTAATTAGGCAAAACATGATTTCAAACGCAAATTGAAATCCTTTTAGAGTAATTAGGAAAATTGTAATGCACAATTCCACAAGAGATGAAAACTTTGATGCTAGCTGCTTGCGAGCTGCTTTGTGGTGTAGTTAGAAAAACAAACTAATTTAGTAAATTACTATTTAGTGGCCTACCTCGCCCCCACACCCCCCCCCCCCCCATTTTATATGGCCAACAAGGACGCACAACGTTGGCCACCTGGCCGCAGCATTGGCCACACACAAAGGTCATTTTCTGGCTTTGAAGTAGCGCTTTCAAATGCGCCAAAGGACATTTAACAAATGGCATGCTTTTCCGTTACCCTGTATATATGTGTGTAAGTTCGAGTGTGTATATGTGTGTGTGTGTGTGTGTGTGACTGGGTGTATGTTTGTAGTTTGTAATGGGCGCACACACAAAAAGCATATGGCAATCGCTGTGGAAAGATCAAAGTGATGCGAGTTTTCCAGTTGACTTCATCAGCAGATTGTGTGAAGTATGCCAAAAATGTTTTTGTATAAAAATTCTTTTCCAATATCCTGTTCACACTCAAAATGGGCATATAAGATTCAGGCAGATTTTTCATTCCAAATATGCAATTTATATTACACTCTTACATTTTAAAATATTATTGAGCAGCAGTTTTTTTTTTATGAACACCAACACTTTTCACTGCTGCAGTTCTCTTTTTATATATATTTTTTTTTATTTGAGTAGCATTTCTCGTAGTTGGTCCTTGAAGCAGAAAGGAACTTTAAGTAATGCCATAAAATCGAATGCTTAACAAGCTCTTTGGTTGGTGGCACGTGCTGCACCGATGCTTTAGAACTGAAAATAGTGTTAACGCGATTGCGATTTTTTTTGTTTTTTTTTTGTTTTTTTGTGTGCTGAATAAAATGTATTGGAGAGTAAAACAATATTGGCCAAGCTTTTAAAATACATTTTACATGCACTTCACTTTAATTGGCGCGTGGCATACAAGACTATATATATATATATAAATATATGTATATATATATAAATATATATATATATATATTGAAAGGTTGTCGAAATTTGAGATAACGAAGTTTTCCGAGTGCACCATTCAATTAGTTTGACACCCTCAAGGTATTTAAATTTGGTGTGAGCAGGGGCAAGGGCAAGGGCGGGCCAAGGGGGATATTATCAACAATTGCTTCTCATCTTACAGCAAAAAAGGGGATTTTGCAGATACTTGAAAAGATACAGTAGCAAGTCAATGAAATGAAACTGGAGCTGCATTCACAAGGGTTGGCCAAAAATTGTGGGTGGAGATTGAGTATGAAAATGGATATGCAAAAACATTACAGTTAAAACAACAACAACTACAGTTAAAATATACATTTAATTAGTCAATTAAATATAGAATTATTTTTATAAATATTATGAAAAAGTCGCAGTAGTTACCAATTTAACTACAGTTAAAATATATATTTAATTAGTCAAATAAATATGTTAGTTGAGGCATATTTAATTTTTATTAAAATTATTTTTATAAATATCAAAAAGTTGTAGTAAATGGAAGTTTGTGTCTACTATTACAACTGCTCTATGTAATAATTAGACATTTATTTAAACATCATATTAAATTAGCAATATTTTTTATTTAATATTACGCACTTTTATTATAAAAAAACTACTAATCAACGAATAATTCTGAGCATTTATTTCTCGTAGTAGTTTTAATATTTATACCACTTTTTAATCCCCAGTTGAATGCATAATAAAGAAAAGGAAAAATTTCATTTAGTAGTTAAGAACATGTATAAATTATGTGAATGGCATACAAAACATATTAAGGACCCTACTAACCTAGTTTAATTTATATTTTTATGCGAATATAAAATGAATTTATTTTCATATCATTTTTTATGTCGCATGTCGCATAAAGGAAACATTTCTTGGAAATTAAGTTGTGTGTTGGTTGGTTCAAAGCCTGTTGTTGCTCTTGTAAGGCCAAAGAAATTTGCACAATTTACAATGCTTACCTAGCAAAGCATCCACAAATCGCTTCTCCCCTCTCGCCAAACTCCCTCCCACACCCACCCACACCCCTGTGCGACCACTGAAAAGCCTGGCACATATTACGAGCGGCACAAAAAGAACATAAATACAAAATGCAGCCAGGCATAAGAAGCTACCACAGACCATTGACAACTACGTGAATACCTCTGCCAGCAAATCTACACCTACCCCCACCTATCCTACACCCCCCCGAATCACCCTGAAGGCCCTTTAAAATGGCAAACTAGACCGGGCAATGGCTCCCACACAGTGGGCTCTGTAATATGTCCAAGGGCTTAGTTCGCATGTGTTGCGTTGTTAGTCCTGATGTTATTTTTGCTGCTGCCACTGCTGCGACTGCTGCTTGTTGTTATTGGTGTTGTTGCACGTCGCCTCGTTGAGGCTATTGTCTAACTGAGGGCTTTACAACTCATAAACAGCAGCCCCCCCAGACCCAGTCTTTGTCTAGTAATAACAGTTTAAGCCCGAGGCACTGCCCGAAAATTGTCCACATCTCGTTGTTTAATTTTTTCTATCCTGAATAATTTTTTTTCTTCTCAATACTCTTCGCATAAGGAAATCGACATTTTGTCAATGAACTTGTAAAAAATATATATATGATATTATTATAGACTGTAAGTTGATGTTTTGCGTAGTATTATATTTTAAAAACATATCGGAAAATATTTAAGATTGTAACGTGATTTTTTGCATAGTATTTATTATATTTTATATATTTTAAAAACACAAATAAAATTATTTTAGATTGACTGTTGATTTTTTGCATAGCATTACTTTTTAAAAACATATCAAATTATTATAGATTATAAGTTAATTTTTGCTATATCATTATTTACAATATATTTAAAAAAAAGGTATATAATATTTTTATAGATTGTCAGTTGATTTTTTCATAGTATTATATTTAATATATATTTTAAAAACATGTGTAAAAGTATTATAGATTTTAAATCGAGTTTTTGCATAATATTATATTTTGCATATTATTTAAATATTCCTCATATATTAATATTATATATATTTAAATAGCCCCTCATTTTATACAACTGTTTTTAATTTAACTTTAGTCTTATAGATCCGTTAGTGTATTTAATATTCTGTCAACTTCCGTCAGCTTTTTCTACTTGCCGTTTCTATTTTTGTTTTTGATAACAAGCATTTTTACATGTGCTAAAAAAACCAACTAAAGCTAACAACAACAACAACAACAACAACAACAAGAAGGAGATCAGCTCCCCCATTTCCTTTACTGGTAATTTCAAGAAAAAGAAACCCGCGGCATCCCCCGATTTTCGTATATATATTTTTTTACTTGTTGGGTTTTTTTTTGTTGTTGTTTTTTTGGTGTTGGTCTGACTGCATGTGCGTTTATGACTATATAATGAAAGCTAGACAGGAGCCAGGACGATGACTTTGGGGAGGCATAAGTCGCATTACCAGACCAGAGCACAGAGCTCGGAGCCCCCTCAACCAAAACACCCTCCAGCTGAATTGCACTGGGGCAGCAAGGGGCTGCTGGCTGTTGCCATGGATTTACGTAGGCGTTGCGTTAACATGCGACTAAGTCCTTTTATATCCTGCAGCATTCGGTTTGGCTTTAGCAGTCTGGGAGCACGAACATATCTTTAGTCTTCGACTATCATCAATTGATGTCCCCATGGTGTAGTTAGGCTGGCCCCGCTGAACAGACGACACCCACTCCCCTTTCATTCGCTTCATGGCTATAATACATATATAGGCCAAGAAGCAACAGAATTTAATGCCAACCCGCTGGGAGCTATTGTGGCCGTGTGGCAGCAGCATCTTTGCCGCGGCGCCAATGTTCCATGCAACTTTTATGCTCATATGTGTGTGTGCGTGTGTGTGTGCGTGTGTGTGTGCGTGTGTGCGTGTGTGTGCGTGGTTGTTGCTTGGTCTGTGTCCTATTTTATAAACAATTTTAAACTGCTGTCCAAAATGGTTTTGGCCCTTTGTAGGCAAATTGTTTTATATGCGCCGGATCTTGTGCACTTTATTGACTGTATATGGACTGCTAGACAGCGAGGGGGGAAGTGGGGTAGGGAGATTGCAGATTGCCTGCCCCAAGCCGCATTACTTTGCATAATCGGAGCGTAACTGAAACTATGTGGCTCCATAATGCGCCACATTAACTTTGCCAGCGAGCACACAGAAAAATATGCGAAAACATATAAATTGTATAAATCACGGCGAAAATAAATAAAACAAAAAAAAAAAAACCAGATAATGCGCAAAAAATTGGAAATAAGCGCAAAATAATAAACCAACTTCCAAGTCTGACACAACAGAAAAGAAAAAATAGAAAAAAATAAAACCGACCATAATAATAAAAACAACAAAGGAAATAAATAAGAAGCAAACAAACAGTTGAAGTCGCTAGTTAGAAGAAGCTGCCTCATGTGGCAATGTGCTTGTGGCACACATGTTGCAACCGCACACAGTAGCACAGCCAGTCAACCCATCCACCCATTCACCTATCCACCTGTCCAAGCATTCAACTCTGTGCCCCCCTTGTGCCATCTTGCCATCTTGCCACCTTGCCACATAGAGAGTGAGGCGTCTCTACAAAGACCGCATGATTTCATCTTTCGCTTTCGTGCAGACAACTTAAACGAAAAATTCCGCGGCTTGGCTGTGCCGATGTGGAATACCCTTAATGAAAGAACTTTGCTAACTATCAAAAAATATATATAAATAATATAAAAATATAAATAAAAATGTAATACATAATTTGCATATATTTTGGATAAATAGTAGTAGCCCTCTGTTAAATGAGAAAATTTTTAAATAAAAAGGATGATTTTTTTTTATTTAAAAAATTAATTTTATCATAATTCAAATAATATTTGTAAAATTTAGATAAGCAGTTTTTTTAGTTTCCAGAAATATTTTCTATTGAAATATATATCTAGTAAAAAGTCGAAAGACTAATTCTAATTTTAATATTTAGAATTAAGAAATTAATTTGCTCTTTTGTTAAATTAAAATATTTTTTAAATTGCTATCAATAAATTTATAACAATTCGCTCAATGGATTTATAAGAAAACTCCAAGTATTTTTTATGTTACAAAACAATTCTGAAAAGAGCAACCACATCTGGCTTATGCCCAAGAATTTTGGTTTGGGATTCGCATTTTTTTGTTGTTTTGTTTTTCATTAAATTCGCCTAAGCAGAATGTTTGCCCTGCCGTGTGTGGAAGATGATTTATGAAGCAGACTTCATAAAGTTCATAAATGTCGCGGCAAGCAGGCGGCGGCCAGGCAAACTCGAAAAGAGGTGTGTATCTCTGTGTGTGTGTGTGAGTGTGTGTGTATAAGACTGCGACAGACACAGAGCCAGAACATGAGCGAAGAGCAGTCAACACACTCAAGCAGTTGACACTTTCACCTAGCTGAAAAAGGGAGCAAATCCGAATGGGAATCTGAATGGGAATGAGTACATTTTTGCGCATTTAATTAACTAAAATGCTATAAATATGATTTTAAATTAATTTACTTGCGTGCAATATTAATTTACAAAGTGTACGCTTTGTTTCCACTGGAGCAGGCGAATTGGCGAATTGGCCACTGCGGAGTGGAGATGCGGAACGCACCCAAGTTGGCTGCCAGAGATTTATGGAAAATGAGTTATCATTTCACTGAAAGAAAAATGTCTATAAAAACAAACTTAGCTCATGGGAAATTAAATAGTGTAATAGCAAAATGAATAACATTTTGCATACTTCATTTGGAAAAACTATTTTTGCATAGAATTCATATAAAAATATATTTTATATATTTAAATATACATTTTGGAACGATTTCAAATTATGAAAGTTTTTAATTGTTTTTTAATATAATTGAGTATTTTTTCATTTATTGTTTAAAATATATTATTCTAAGAATATAATTTTCTCGTCTATGAATTACATTATTGCTGCTAAAACCATTCCACAAAATTCATATTATTTCTCATATTTCCCATTTAAAAAAACGAGGTTTTTTCATTACTTTATGTTCACTTGGTATAGAGTAGAGCTGCTCATGCAGCCTTGATAATCTTGTTCTTATGACAAAAATCATTTGAAACTAATTTCTTGATGTCCTGACATTTTGGCACCCCTCAAGGAGCGCGACATAGACGCAACTTGGCAATTGGCAGGCCAAAAGCTGCCACCGCATTTTGAGACCTGCCATTGGGCATTGTTGGTGGGTATTAAATTGTCTGGTCGCATATCGCGACGTAGTCAAATTTCCGTTGCCAACTGCAAATACAGCTCAGTCACAATCTCCAATTTCAATCAAAAAACCACAAGAGCCTGCTTCCATCCTCATCTCCATCTCCATCCTCATCCTCATCCTCATCATCATTCTCATGCTCAGCTCCATCCCCAGCACCAACCCAATCCGCAACTCACTCTCATTCTGCTGCTCCTGTTGCTATTAAATCCATTTATTTTGTTGCATTTAATTGACTTTTTTAAACTAAAATCTTTGCTTAACTGGCAGCTTTAACTTATTTTTTATTACTCTCCAATTCTCTCGCAAATTTGTCGAGGCATAGCGTGACCTGGAAGGCCTTATCGCAACTATTTTTATATTTCATTTTTCTACAGGAATCTAAAGCATTTTGGACTTCTTCCATGGGAATATTGGCGTAGAATTCCATAACTTTATCCATTTGTATGTCACCATTGTCATTCACGATTCCACATTTGACGGAACACCTCGCTTTTGCGGAATACTAAGATTAAAGTTTACTTTAATTAATTGATGATTATTTCACTGATTGATCAAATTAGTTGTGATTTTTATTATATTTTCTCGCAAATGGATTTTATCAAATAAAATTAAATTAAATTTAAATCGAAATCTTCGCAATTGTTGTAAATGGCTTACAAATTGCATATTGTATTTTTCCACTTAAGAACTTTAATTTTATTGTAAACTATTAATTAACATACACTTAAATATATTAACTAAAACCGTTTTATTATTATTGTTTATTGCATTGCAATTATTAAATTTTTTGGTCGCATTTCGCTATGCAGTCAAATTTCCGTTGCCAACTGCAAATACAGCTCAGACGCAATCTCCAATTTCAATCAAAAAACCGCACGAGCTGAGCGCATTTTCAGCCTTCATCCTCATCCTCATCCGCTTCCATCATGCCCATGCCCAGGCCAAGCCCCAGCAGCAGCAGCACCACCAACCCAATCCGCAACTCAATCTCATTCTGTTGCTCCTGCTTCCGTTTCCATACGACGGATCCAAACATTTGACATGGCCGGGTGCATGGCTGCGACCTCAAAGCTGCAGCGAAATGAAAGTCAATTTGAAGGTTGATACATTGTGGACCCGTTCGCCAAAAAGCTGGCAGCTCTGCTGACACATGGAACAGGTGATAAGCCACTCAGTCGCACAAGCCGATGAGATGTCTACTCCAGAGTGCCGCAAGCTGCAAGCTCAGATTGCATCTGTTGCTGTCTCCTCAAATACCCTGTAATCCATTGCAACGAAGTGAAATGACAGGTTAAGTTTGCCCATCATGCGAATTGCGAAAATACACTGTAAATATTAAATATAAACTTCCTAGTACAATTTTTTTCATACCGATGAAATGCTAAATTTTCCTTAAGTATGGGGGAACGTAAAATGAAAAAGACGTTCATCGAAAATGCACTGTAAATATTTAAAATATACTTCCAATTGCAATTTTATTTATTGATTGATGACATGTTAGATTTTCCTTAAGTTTGAATATATATTTAAAGTGTAAGGAAATTTAATAAGTAAAAAGACTTTCAGCAGTTAAAATTTTCCTAATAATATCAGGAAAAAAAATAGAAAATTTTTTGCCTGATTTTCAGAAGCTGAAAGAAATAAAATTCTTTTTTTTTAAATCCAGTTAGGTAAGCCGAGTTAGGTTAGGTCAGGTTACACAATAAAAGAAAGAAATATTATTATTACATGTGTATATATATATATATATATATTTATAATTTAAAACATATACACAAACGTCAAAAAAATTACACTTGAGATTCCCCAGAAAACTGTCAACAGTCAGATATGGCCTGCCTCAAGTTTCTATTTATGTTTATTAAGTTCTCAATTCACATTCTTATTTGCTGCATATTTCATTTTCGTAATAAGCATTGGTAAAATCTGGTTCATTAAATTCAAAATTACATTCATAGCTTTTGCTGCTCTGGATTATGTCAGCATTGAAAATGAGTCTCATTACTTTCTCTCTGTTTTTTTTTTTTGGCATTTCTCAGAATACTTTGCGATTTCTTTGTCTTATTGCCTCACAAATTTGTGCTCATTTGTCAGAATTGATCATACTAACTTGTTTGGACAAAACGCTGATTGGCAGAAAACATAACAAAATAAGACCGGAAAAAAAAAATTGATGATGGCTCATCAAATTTTTCGACAGAATATTCATTTATTTTGATGATTAAAACCTAATTATGTTGCAAGAAAAGAAAAAACGGAATTTTAAATGTGTTTTGAATATTTATGAACCAAAACACACACAAAAACACCCAAAACAATGATTCACACACGCCCAAAAAAAAGTGTGAAAACTTTGAGAACAAAAAAAACGAAATCGAGTCGAGTCTGAAAATATTGTCAACAAAATTTTGTTGTTTGCAGTACAAAAAAAAAAAAAAAAAAAAGTGAAGCAAAATAGAAAAGAAAAGAAAATAATGCGAAAAAGGCACCAAAAATATCACGTAATATAAAAACCACTTTGATGAATACGCCACGTGCATATAAAACAGATGTTGTTCCCTCTATTCCCAGCTCCAAACTGGGCGTTTCAGCCCAAGTGTCGCCAAGAGGGCGAAGAGGGCGTGCCAGAGAGGGAGGGAGGGAGGGGGGCAGAGAGAGACGCGTCGGCACTGCCTTTTGTGCAGGCAAGTAATGAATAGCTAGGTGGGGATCTGGCTGGCAATTTCTGGATCTCCGTATTTGTTAGCATACACACAGAGAAAATTCAAGTCTAGAATTAACAATTTTAAAAGTTTTGGTTCTGATTTAGAAATTTAATTAAATTAAGATCTCAGTAGTGGTGCTTGATGCTTAAAAGTTTATAATAATTGATTAATTGTGTGTTAATATTCGATTACAAATATGGTTATAAAAAAAACTAATAATATTGATTCGGATAATAATTAACTTGGTAAAAAATTTTCATTTGTGTTCCAGATATAAAATTTCAAATTTAAAAAATATGCTCTCATAAAAATTTTAAATTAAAAAAATATGCTCTTATAAAATCTTTAAATTTAAAAAATATGCTCCTATAAAAATTGTAAATTTAAAAAATATGCGCTTATAAAAATTTCAAATTTATAAAATATGTCCTATATACAAAATTTCAAATTTTAAAATAATGGTCTTCCTAAAATTTTAAATTTATAAAATATGCTCTTCTGAATATTTTAAATTTAAAAATTATGATCTTATGAAAATTGTAAATTTAAGAAATATGCTATTCAAGTTCCGTTTTGACAAACTATTTTAAATTGCAAGCCAAAAAATCATCGAAAACAAAAAAAGTTTTTCCTTTCTGTAAGATTTGCATAACATTCATAAACAAACTTTTCTGCCAGTGTAGACGTTGTTGTACTTGTTGCCGTGGCGCTTGCAACGAGCAGCGGCAACGCGGATTACGCGGCGTATGCGTAACGCCATTGATTGGCTCAGATTGAGTTTGCCGTGCAGAAGGTGAAGCAAAGAAGAGAAAAAGTTGGGGCATGCGTCAAATATGCTCATAATTGCGCTGGCTGGCAAAAAGGGATAAGCAGCAAGCAGTTGCCCGGAGTTGCGAGGAGTTGCCAGGAGTTGCCAGGAGTTGCCAGGATGTGGGCGTGTTGCGATTGATAAAGATGGAAATATGTTGAGAGTTGCCATAAATTGTGGGGTTTGTGCGCATCATCTCAAGAATTTTGATTGAGACACTCTTGTGCGGCACGAGACCCAAACAGAATTTCTCATCACAAGTTTGTGGCTGCTGATTGTTATTTTTGGAGTAGTTACAATTGCCCTATAATTTTGATTGAGCATTAAGTTCAAAGCATTGTTTAATTATAGCACTTAAATCTTAAAACATTAATTAAATTTGTTACTTTAATGCTGCAAATCTTGGCAGATATTTAATGGAAAATATAAGCATTTCGGAAATTGCATATGAAAGCATAAGCAATCCACACCTCTGCATAATAATTAACTCAATTGCCAAACACTTTCCTACATCCAAAAATCTACACACGCACACTCAAAACACACACACACCAACACACACACACACATACATATTGTAGCTTGGGTAGAAACGCAACTTCATTAAAAATTCCAAAGCAATCAGCTTGGAAAATCAGCGCAAACTACGAGTACAACCCGAGAACGGCACACACACTACTTAAAAATTCCACCTGCTCATAAATTGGCCAAGGGGTTCTTCTAGCGCCTCCTCTCCTCCCTCCCCCAAAAAAGTATGCAACTGGGAGCCGTTGCCCCTGCCACAGTTTAGAAATATGGCAAACAATTATGCGCTTGAGTTTTATTACAAATGCCCGGCAGTTATATAAGCAGGGGTTGGGGGAGAGATGGGGTCACAATATTGCAGGCGATAATAACCAGGTTTCATATGCATTAAGAGATGGGGGTTAGACCCGCCCGCTCCCCGGGTTGACACTCTCCACTGTCAGCGCTGTGACAGGCAGCACGGAAGCACAGGAAATTTGTACCCTTTTTTTTTTCTTTCCAGCGCTGCTTTTGCCTTTGTTGCTTGCCGGCATTATCTTAAAATAAGTAAGCCATGCTTATACCCCAAACCCCCGATAAATATATATATATATATATATATATATATATATATATATATATGTGCATATAAGTAAGTGCTGTGCATGCTATAAGAAGGCGGGACAGACCGCCTCGTTTCATATTACGTCTTGGGCGGTTTAGACATATGACTCGTAGTATGAGCCACGTTTACAACCCTCCAATAACATTGTCCCATGCCTTTGGGGGGTTCTCAACTGACATGGGTGGGGGAAGTAGTATGCTTGCGGGGGGTTTAGAGTCATGCGCATATTTCAGCATGATACGACAGCTTGACAACATTAAATTTGCATTGCTCTTGCCGGAGTTTGTTTATGAAAAAAGTACGGATCGGGGGGGTATGGTGGGGGGTATTGGGGGGCAAATCGGGACTGTCAGTCGGGCAGGCAGTCACAACAACATATGCCACGGACCAACCAATACTTTAACGTAAAGCAATGCAATTTGACATATAGCCCCCCCCCCCCCTTCCACCGTCTACCAACCACCCCTCCCGCAGGAGCCAACTCACCGAGCTGCTTACAATTAAAGTGATTGAAAAATATTTTCCAAGCCATTTTCTGCACAAAAGAAGAGGCAAATAATTTTTTTTTTTTCTTTTACCATATATTCAATTTGAGCAACTTGTGGGGCATGTTGTACGGAGACAGACCATTTGTTGCAGGCAATATTTTATTAGACTCTTAAAGAACTGGACACAAATTTGTGTTATTTAGTTTAAGCTATTATTTACTGGGAATTATTTTTAGTTGTCAAATTTTAATTTTGTTAAATGAGAAAATTACTTAACTGAAGTCAGCCTCAAAAACTATTCATAACTGTCGATAAATATTTTTAAGGAAAAGAAATTTGCTCAAATTTAGGTTTTGAAAGTCTAAAAAAAATATACTTTTGTCCTTAAAGGTTCTCAAATTTTACCTAATCTGCATATTTAGCTCAAAGTGTATTCCATAGTTAAAAAATTCAATGACTTCCGCTTCCTCCTCTAATCCATTTTATAAAAATAAAATTCAGCATCAGTGGATTTTACAGGGTATTCAAAGTGATAACTTCCACTTGCTTCAAATTTGATTCACATAATAAACTCATTCACATCATAAACTTCAAAGCATTCGCATGAAGTTAATATTCCTTCATCTTCATTTACAGGGTATTTGAATAGTCCAATTACAATTTGCTTCATTGCATTTGAACTTTCTCTTTGCTGCCTTTGCGAAATTAACTTGGTAAAAGTGCAGCCACGCAAAGTGGCCCAAACTGCGGCATTGGTTTGATGTTCTCGTTGTTGTTGTTGTTGTTGTTGCTGTTGTTGCTGTTGCTGTTGTTGTTGTTGCTTTGTGTTGTTCATTGTGGGGTTTGAGTTGAGAAGTTGTTGCATGCATTCAAGCGCAAAGTTGCAGATACAAAATTGGCTAGCGGGTTGCAAAAAATACAAGTGATTGCCAGAGCAACCCTCCCCACCCCCTCCCACCGCTCCACTGCGGGCCCTTATGTCAAAAAAGGGCCAATTATGTTAAAATGTTGCAATGAGCAAGAAAAAGCGTTAAAGTCGCGTCGTCGTCGCGACAATTCCGTTTACTGACAGCTAATAATGCCGCAATGCCTACAAGACCCACAACTACCACAACTACTACGACTACGACTACGAATGCTCCTCGGGAAAAAATGCCCATCCATCCATCCATTCACACAATAACTGTACTGCGTAATATCCTGGCCGTTGACGGTTCCGGGTTGCGGGTGTTTCTGCCCCACCACCACTCATCTGCAAACCCCCATCCACAAGTGCATTGTCAACGCGTTCGCCTGATGTACGGCGTTTCCTGTGTCAGTTCCGGTCGTGCACGCAACAACTTTTCCATTGCGTTCCATTCCATACCATTCCATTGCGATGCGGTGCCCGGTGCCCGGCGCCCACCCACAAGGTCTCCGGCAAGCCGGCGTGCAAAAAGGAGAAAAGTTCGTGTTACACTCGAATGCATCGAATGCCCAAAGCCAGAGTCCTGACAATAACTCAAACACTATTCCTGCAGCAGGTTTGGGGTAGGTGTTAGCCGGGGATTGTGGGATGTGGGATTTTGTCTGGACCTGGTTGGCCCTCGAATCGCTTAGCAAATGACTGTGATTTCCCATTTTTATTTCATTTGTTTTTTTTTTTTTTTTTGTTCATGCCACATTTGAGACGAGTTGAGTTCTTCGTGATTAATGTTACGGACGTTCCTGTGGTAGGAGCAATTAGAGCATTGACAGGCCTTAAAATCACCAGGCAGCAATGTGGAGAGCGGCGACGGGTTGAGGAGCAAAAATCATAACAGCTGCGACGACAACATTGACAAAAGCAAATGGCATGTAAAATATGATCAAACATGGTTTGAATGGTTCACAATTATTATTAATATGGTTAGGGTTCGTTGCTAAGTAATAAAAGTTGTAGCTGCAAGTGGATGAGAGTCTCTCAGATTGACAATGAGTAGAGGGAAATAATGCTCTTTGAACAATTCCAATAAGAAATAATATAAAAGAAAGTAATGTTTCAAGAATGAGAGAATTACATTCTATTAATATGTTTGAAAGTTTTAAGGGTTAAGTAAAGTTTTAAGGTTTAAGGGTTTTAAGGGTTAAGTAGAGGGAAAGAATGTTCTTTCAAAATACCAATAAGATATAATATAATAGTCAGGCAAGATTTAGTTGTGTCTTTTGAGAGAAAAGAAAGTATTGTCTCAAGTCTAAAGCTGAGAATTGTAGTTTATTAATATGGTTGAAAGGTTTTAAGAGTTTGTAGTTAAACTAAAGGGTTAATGTAGGTTTGAAAGGTTGTAGGAAGAAGACAAGCGAAGGAAAGACAGCGAAGAAAAGACAAAATGTCTGCAGTGCCATTAAATTAAAATTATATTAAAACAAATAAAATGTCAAATAGTAATAATTAAAATAAAATATAAACATTCGTTTTTGGGAATATAATAAATATCTTTCTTGCTGTTTTGCTAAATTAACTTATTAACTAGTTGAGTCTTTTGAGAGAAAAGAAACTATTGTTTTAAAAACTTTAGTTTATTAATATGATTGAAAGGTTTAAGAATTCGTTGTAGATTAAGTTGGAAGACAGGAGAAGAAAAGACACTCGAGATGAGGAGCATCTGCAGTGGTCGAAAATGAACTTTATAACAAAATAATTAATATTTAAAATATAACTAATAATTATAACTAATTAAAAAAATATCTTCCTTATAAAAATAGTTGTCAGTCAAAAACTCTGCAGATTTTTAATGGATTCTGTTACTGTAGTAAAAGGTTAATTTAAAAAAAACACTTCAGCGCCAGCTCATAGCTCCCAACCCTCCATACAGATGTTCATAGGGCAAATTAAACTACGCGCTAATATTCATGCCACATAGGGCGTGCAACAAGAAGAATAAAAAGGCAAAAGCCATTTGCTGCGGCACCGTTGCCGAGTGGAAACTAGAGAACAAAACAGTCGCATTATTCCCTAGACGTGTTTTCGGGAATTTCGATTGTGTGTATGTTGTATGTTTTTGTGCTGTGTATTTTTTTAATCAAAAGCCGCAAATTGCCGCATCGCAAAAAATGACAATCAAGCCACCCCAGAGCCACAGACAGCCAAGCCACACCAGACCAGACCAGAACAGCCCAAACCAGACCGGCCCAGAGCAGAGCAGAGCAGACACAGAGCACTCGCTGCTGTCCAATACATTTAACGCCTGTTCCACATTCACAAAAAAAGTGAAATAACCAAAACATATTAAAAAAAAAAATGAAAAGAATAAAAAAAAGAATAGCTGAGAAGTTGAAGCGTTGGAAATGGCTCTGACATGTTGCCTTTGACATGCATTTGACATTTGACAGATCGCGCGCATAGTGCGGCGGCAACACTGCCAGCCCAGGCAACCCTGGCAACACTGGCAGCTCGACAGCCCGACAGTCGAGCGGAAAAACCCACCCGAGCATTTCAAATGAAATGACTAAATTATGTGCGGAAAACTGCGAATGGGAGGGGAAAAGTCGAAAAATTAAAAATGCGTTTTGCCAGGTAGAAAAATACATACAAAAAAAAAGCATTTTGTGTACGCAGTCAAGCGTCAATATTTAACTGTCATATCTGACAATTGTATAAAGTGTAGGCGTAGAAGGGGATATGATAGGGGGGTTGGGGTAGAGTCTGCAAATTGACATCTATAGTCAGAGAAGGCCTGCAGCGTCTTCTTATCAGCAACTCGAGTGGCATTTGAGGCTTTTGGCTTTATTTATTTTGACGGAGGGGGGGGGGGGGGAAAGGCACAACCCCTTTTCCTTTGATTGACAGCAACCACCAACAACAACAACAAAAACAACAAGGACAACAACCACAGCAGACATCATCATTTGGCAGGATGAGAGCCTCATAAGCGGCACATTTAAGCTGCATATTTGCTCATTAATAGCGATAAGCGAAAAGTGCGTTAAAGTTACAGTTAATGCGTAGCGACAAATTCACCTCGAGTTGAAACACAACACAACACAAGCAACAGTGCAAACAGTGGTTAGAATTGCAGAAGAGTTGAGTTGAGAAAAAATTCATGACTATCAATTATTATTCATTATTTATTATAATTATAATGATCCAATTATTATTTATTCTTAATAATTATAATAGCTCTCAATTATTATTTATTTATTAATTATAATGCGTCTCAGTTATTATTTATTATTTATTTTTTTATCATAATGACTAAATTATTATTATAATGACTCTTAGGTAGTATTTATTAATTATTTATTACAATTATAAAAATTACCCTCAAAATTCTAAGCATCGAAATATGGTATATAAAATATGTTGAAGTATATAAAAGTTATAAAACAGTTTAGGTATGCCTGAGAATATTTTTAGAATTTAAGGACATGAGGTTTGGAAACTGTTAAAATATAAGAATGTAAAATTATATAAGGTAAATTTATATGAGTAATGGGTACTGCTAAAAAAAGACGTTAATTAAATAAAGAAAATTTATGAATATATAAAATATGAGTATGTTGCAAGAGAATTATAAAAAAGTGGTTTTTTATAAAAGTAAAAAATAAAATAAGTGATTCTTATTTTAGTAGATAAACTTGTGAATTTAGTATTTTATATTATAAATTCTAATCTGACATATGTTGAACCTTAACTTATAAAGTTTGCTTGGATAGTCATTATTTTTATTCATATTATTTATTGAATAAAATCTGAATAACTACTCAAAATTAAAACTAATATTATTATATATCGCTGTCAATTTATTTCTCCAACTGTACAATTTCTCTAAAATCAATTACAAATCGAATTAATATATAATGAACTGCCTTCCATCAAGAGAAATCTTATTTGAAAGTTTATTCAGCGATCTCGGCCCAGTGTGCACTGTGCACAGTGAGCCACCGCATCAACCCTTTCAACTTTCAACACACGCAATTCATTAAATTGAAATATTTCGTAGATCGATCATTGTTGCCGAGAGCCGTGGAAGAGTCCTTTGTAAGCTGAATCCTCGCCCCACCCACAGCCAGACACGAAATATGCAAGCCTTTTAGGCACCAATTATTGTGTGTGCATACTATGCGACTGGGCACAACCCACACCCACACACATCCACACACATCCACACACACACACACTAGCACGCACAACCCATTCACAATCCACACACATCTATTAATCTCTTTTATTGTTGTTCAAAGCGCCGAGGATGGAACACTTGTGCAAAGACGATGCCCGGTTTTTCGGGCATGTGCAAAGTCAATGCACAAATATAATGAGTGAGAGCTGAGTGCTGAGAGAAAGAGAGAGAGAGAGAGAGAGGAAGTGAGAGAAGTGCTCAGTGTGTGCCTTCCACAGCAGGCAATCCAGCCCAATGCCCTGTGCCCAATTCCAGAGACTGTCAAAGATGCCGCGCGTGTGTTTTGGACACGCGTTTCCCAGCTTACAAAGCGCATTGTGGCCAGTTGGGGAGTGGGTGCGTCTCTGTAAGGGTTGCATGCAATATTGTAGTGGGTGGTATGAGTGTTGCACACACATACACACACACACACATAGTCTCACACTTCTTTGGTGATTGCATTCCCGGCTTACCTACTCACCTTGTTTGTCGCACAGCGGGGCGAACTCCTTTCTGGCTCTTACCACGTGCGGCGACTACGTGCCGCCCTATTGATGTGGGTTATTGTTATAGGCCTTTTACTGTTATTAACGTTGCGCACAAATTGGTATAAATTCTGCGAAAATGCACGACATGCACCCCAAACCCCCCAGCATAAAATCCACTACACAGGAAACAGGTTGCAGGTTGGCGTCTAGGCGCAGTCAAGGATAATGGGTCGGGTTGGACTGACACACACACACACACACACATGCACACATTCGCACACTCTGCCATGCTGTGCTCGCTGGGGGTTGTCTGCATCAGTTGAAGTTGCGTCTCCAGCTTGAAGTAGGCGTTAAGGAGTTGCACAAGATGCATGCAGCCAGGCAGCCAGGCAGCATGCGGCAGGCGGCAACATAGCATTCAGATGCGTTGCAGCACTGGTCAAAGGGGTTGCATTTACGCATACTAAATACTTTCTTTCATATAAAAATAATCAAGTATTTTTATGCATGTGCTCAATATCAGCTTAGTATTGGTTATTTGTGCAGGCAAAAACTGATTGAGTATTTTAAGAGCTCAGCTGAAGGGTTATATAAACAGTCTTATTCTTTGATGATATTGAAAAGAAGTACAATTCTTTAATCACTTTTTTCTTTACATATATAAATTTTATTTTTATGAATATAGGTTTTTTTTCCCTTATGAATAATAATTATGAATATAAAATCAGCATATATGATATTCTTGACTTATATTTTGTTGTTGTTATATTTTATCAAATAATAATGATTTTTCTCGATTTCAAACGCTGCTGGTTTGAGAGTTTCAAGTCTTAAATTTTTTATTTTATATATATATATAAATTTTATTATTATGAATATACGTTTTTTATTTTAATTCTCATGAATATACTTTTTTTTAAATTAAAATCAGCATTGATATTCTTGACTTATATTTTTATTATTATAAAATGATTATGTTTTTTCTCGAACTGGAATGCTGCTAATTTGAGAGTTTCAAATCTTTAATCATTTTTATTTTTTATACATACAAATTTTATTTTATGAATAAACGTATTTTTTTTAAATCTTATTATAAGAGTTTTTTTTTAATTAAAAGCCGCATTGATTATATTTTTATTGTTGTTATATTATATAAAATAACAATGCTTCTTCTCGAACTCGAATGTTCTTAATTTTAGAGTTTACCTATATAAATATATATTTCAATATATTATATAGACAACTCCTGTCAACTACTGTCACACTCCAATTTATTGCTCTCCCACAGTCTTTTACAACTAACTAAATTTATTATACCAAAAAAAATCGTATGTACTTTTTTCTTAAACAAGACATAGGCGTTGCTTTAGGCCCTAGAATTGCATCATTAATTATTTAAGAGAGGAGAAAAAAAAACTGTGCTTCATTTTAAGTATTATCCCAGCTAAGATTTGGTAATTTATTTTGATGTACCACATGCAAGGCGACAAAAGAGAAAAATGTCCCGAAATGCTAGGATTACCAGTGTTTCCTTCAACGGATTTTCTCACACAGTCTACTTTTTTCCTGTTTTGGATTTTTGGGTGCTACGCCCTAATTTCCAGCTATTTTTTAAACCAGGCGTGTGTGTATGTGTGTGTGTGTGTGTGTTGTAATTTTTTTTTTCTGTGCGCTGCACTGAAATTTTCAAGTGATTTAGTGCAATTAGTATAATTAACACAGCGCGTAAGACGAGACTAAGGCGACATTTGACAATGACTATGACAATGGCAATGGGAATGGGCAATGGGATTGGGAATGGGACTGATGATGTGCGCCACATGTCTTTTAACCAAGTGAGCACCACAACTCGAAGCTGAAACCCAAGACGAATCCCTGCAACGCTAGAAGGATGCTTAAGCCGACATGTGTTGCCGACTTAAGTAGCAAATGATTCACTGGAAATGAGAGAAAATTAGAGAGAGAGGGATGGAGAGAGATAGTGAGAGAGAGAGTGTGTGTGAGAGAGAGAGCGAGAGCGTATTGCACGTAAGTGAGCCATGAGTTGAGCTCAGTGTGAATTGCTGGAAATTCATTTTCACCGCTTCTTTTGTTTTTCCACTGCTGAAGTGTGTCCTGTCCTGCCAGGACAGCTTAACGCTCACTTTACAATGAAACAAGGCTCACTGCAAAAAGTCCTCAAATAAATAAATACGCTGAAAGTGAGAGTTGAGATTAAAAATATATATCTTTAGTAGAATGGAATGGAATCGATGGCAAGTAGAAAAAAAGGTGTTGCAGATTTTGCAACATTTAAAAGGATATAAATGCTTTTATGGAGTTGAGGTTAAATATATTTTTGGTAGGATAATTAAGATTGAATGGAATCGATTTTAAGTAGGAATAAAAAAATCTGTAAAAGATCTTTTAACATTTTAAGCGAACTTTCCATAAATTAAAGCTGAGCTGTAAATCATTTTAATATCAATTTATATAAATGGTTTTATAGAGTTGAGGTTAAATATTTTAAGATTGATAATTAAGATAAAATGGAATCGATTGCAAGTAGGAATAAAAAATGCTGTTAAAGATCATTTAACATTTTAAAGAAAATATCCTTTAAAGGTGTAAATCATTTACCACCAGCTTATTTATATGAAATTATAGATTTGAGATTAAATATATTTGTAGTAAAATAATTAAGATGAAATGGAATCAATTGCAAGAAGAAGTGAAAAAAAAACTTTAATAGACTTTTCAAAATTTTAAAGGAATTTTCCATTATTTAAAGCTGAGCTGTAAAACAATTTACTATCAACTTTTATAAATGTTTTTATAGAGTTGAGGTTAAATATTTTAAGATTGACAATTAAGATGTAATTGAATCGATTGCAAGTAGGAATAAAAAAAGTGGTAAAGGTAAATTAACATTTTAAAAGAAATTTCCTTTTTATTAAAGGAGTAAATCATTTTACCACCAACTTATTTATATAAATTTATAGAGTTGCGATTAAATATATTTGTAGTAAAATAATTAAGATGGAATTGAATCGATTGCAAGTAGAAGTGAAAAAAAAAACTGTTATAGACTTTTGAAAATTTTAAAGGAACTTTCCATTAATTAAAGCTGAGCTGTAAATCATTTTACTATCACCTTATGTAATTTTTGCCTCGCTTTTATGGCTCTTTCGACTCATAAAAAGTGCTCCCCAAGCACACTTCTAAGCCATAAATAGTAAAAAGCACTTTTCGAGTGCCAATCCAAAAATGAAGGAAAACAATGGAAACTATACAAACAATTGCATAATTGGAAATGCTGTCCGATGCCGGATTCGATGTAGGTTCGTCATTAAACAGTTGACCAAATTGCAACAGTCATGAGTCAGCTGGGTGCCGCAGGTGCCGACACTGGCTTCATTTGCAACTGCAACGGGCTGTGTGTGTGTGTGTCGGCACATCTGCAACTGTCTGCCAGTTATGCCACTATGCTGTGGTGGCATGTGGAACGCAAGTTTCCTGTGCGGCACAAAAGTCAACACTTTAGTGCAATTCGAAGCAATTAACATTGACAGTAAATATGGAATTTGTGCAATGGCACTTGGCCCCCAAAAATGCCTACGAGGCAAAGCTGGCTCAGGTAGTTCAGGTAGTTGCTCCAACTTCATCTCTTTCTCTCAGTGCACATCCTGCACAACAAAAGTCAACTTCATTTGCAAGTCAAGAAGTGCTGGGCAAAAGGGAATGAGAGGGGGTGCGGGGGGTAAGGCAGTAGTCGACACATCATCGGCATTCATCAGCATTCGGAGTGAATGACACCAGAGGATGTGGCAGGACTGAGAGCAACTCCAGCCTGCCACAGTTGGTAGCAAGCTGCCTGCACAAAATTCAAAGTTCAAAATAGTTGAAATGTTTTTTAGCCTTTTGTTGTTGTTGTTGTTGTTGTCCTTGTATCTTTTAGGCTGTGCGTGCTCTGTTTGATTTGACTTGGGTAGGCGCACGACGGAAGCAGAAGTGGCAGAAGGGGCAGCAGGGGCAGCATGGGCAGAAGGGTGAGGCAGCCTCAACTCTGTTCAGGACGTGTGCGTGCTTGTCAATGACAACTGGAAATTAGTTTAATAGTCCAACTGGAAGCAGTTCCATAGGTAAACACACACCACACACACACAGCACACACACCAATACACACATTTGTTATTATTATAGTTATGGCATTATTCTTTGGATACACAGAAATTGCTTTCATTATAGTTCAATAACAAATAAATATGATACGTGCTACTGTTAAATTAAGTTAATCATATATTGCCCCATGATGACCATAATCAAATATAGATAGACCTATGTCCATATATCGTTGGAAAAGAAAACGCCCAAATCATTGCCCCTCCCCTCTCAAAATAACAAATAACAGTTGGCATTCTGATATAATAAATATATCTCTTTTTCAAGCAGTTGTAATCAGTTTTATAATTGTATCAAGTCATTTTTGTGTGTTTTGTTTAGGCACATTTTATAATAATCATTTTTGAGTATTTCATATTTGTATACAAAATTTTATTAGTTGCCTTTTTATACCTTTTTTATTACAATAATTAAATAAATGATGAATTTATTTTACTTATTCTACCCGATTCTAAAATTTCAATTATTACGCAAATCTTTTTTCATATAAATTAAATAATAGTCATATAATCAAATAAAGGTAGAATTATGACCATATTTTGATGGAAAAGAAAACGCCTAAAATCATAATAAATATATATATATTTTTCAAGCAGTTTTATTAATCTCATTTCTAAATGGATAAAGTAATTTTTGTGTGTGGTTTAGGCACATCTTAAAATAATTTTATTCATAAATAACTGAAGGCTTTTTTTTACTTTTTCTACCCCACACAAAACTTTTGCTTAAGGACATTCTGAAATTATTGCATTTTTGAATAATTCAAATAATATTAATTTTTAATGAATTAAACAAGTAAAAAAATTAAGCCTTTATTTAACTTATTCTACACCCTTCTAAAATTCCGATTAATACACAAACCTTTATTCAAATAAATGCAATAATATTAAATATTTAATAATGAGCTTTTCAATTATTTTAACTGTTTGCGCATTCGCATATTGAATTACAGGAAAATAGCTTAGCAACCATAAACAAAAAGCGTCTAATCAAATCACTGTTTTGGGAAATGTACAAATTTAATCTCACTGATAGGCTTAGGGTTGTTATGAACTTACCCACCTCCCCTCCCCCCACCACACTCACCCTTAGGGCTATATTTTGCTGAACTAAAATGCGCAATGAAAATTGGTGAGATCAAAAGCATTTCCCAGTTAATAAAGCGCATTTGAAGAATTGTCGAGAATTCGAGTATTTCGCTAGGCGCAGTATGACTACTCCATAATTTATACCATTATATGCCAATAAGATGAATGCTAATTTAGTAAACGCGTAGAGCAGAAAATGCGACTGGACAGATACATATATATATCTATATATATATATATCACAACTGTAAAATGCGTTTCGTTGTGTGTATTTTTTTTTTAATCCAATTTGCATATAAAATGACACAAAAGCCCGCTAAATGCAACCCTTAATAAGTCACCAGGGGACTCTGAGCGGCGGTCGCTTTGCCGAGCACTTGAAAAATATTGTGTAAATCCCAAAAGCAGCAACCACCACTACCACCACCACCACCACCACCATCACCACCATCACTATCATCCACATCAACTGATTCCAGGGACGCTTCCTTTCCACCACTTTACAATTGTCAAGGTTGGGTTTTCAAACAATTTTTTAATGTTCGTACCGTCCCCCCCCCCCCCCACCACCTTCCTCGCCTTACCATTGTCAACTATAAATATGTCTAAAGTTTCTGGTTACCATGGCCCATTGGACTCCTCCCTCAATCCATGCAGCGAGGATATTCCTTAAGTATTGTCAATATTAGTAAATATTAAAAAACCGTATAGGGTGGCACAGGGTGGTTGTCATTTCCATTGCCTAATGAAATGCCAAATTTCTGTAAGCCGCAAGTATTACAGTTCGTATTACCCTTCTTATGGGGCATGTGCCACAACGACTGACGACCGGCG
Organism: Drosophila melanosoma; assembly: GCA_035042045.1. Lineage (NCBI taxonomy): Eukaryota > Metazoa > Arthropoda > Insecta > Diptera > Drosophilidae > Drosophila > Drosophila melanosoma. The sequence continues at coordinate 1,134,321 of JAWNLY010000049.1, forward strand.
AGCGGCGACTGCCAATTTTTCACTTTTCCTTCTCATATGCAACGTGTGTAATTTTTTATTAAAGACATTAGTCAAATAAGTGCAGATATGTATATTGTATATATATATGTTTTTTGAACGATATCTGGCTCTCATATAACGCCGCCGGGCATTCATCTAAAATTGCAAACGCCCAGCCTGTGGAAACCCATCCATCCATCCATCCATCCACCCATCCATCCACTGAGACACGGTGTGCGTCATTTGTTACTATTATTATTATATTTTTGTGTCTACCCTGGAACCTTTTTGGAGGAAAGTAGTCAAAGTTTGATATGATATATGTAACAAGTAGCTTAGCCTAGATTGTGTATATATATGTCAGAGCTACACTAAGAACTTGACTCTGTGAATGTAGAGAGGAGGTTCTCTAAATAAATAACAATAAAAACATGATTTTAGTTAGCAGATTTTGTCTTTATTATATTTTAATTACTTTTTATATTTATTTTGATTATTTACTATTAATTCCCATTTTTATTCCTATTCCAAAATCATTTTATTGTTACTCCTATATTATTGACATCTATATCTTATTTATTAGATATTTCTTTTGATTAATTATTCCTATTTCAATTACAATAAACATATAATTTGACTTAGCTTTCAGATTTCTTTGTTGCTTAAAACCTGTATTTTTGGCATATCTTAATTTTATTTATTTTTGATATATTCGTCGGTTATTTATTCCTATTTTAATATATTTTTTTTTTAAATACTCAAAATAAGAGAGAAAATGAATAGCGAACCTAACAGGGAATCTTCTAGTCTGAACATCCCATCCTCAAACGTTTTTTAATTTTTTTCTTTATTTTTTTTTGTTGTTGTTCGATCTAAACGGATTTGGTTACCCGGCACTGGCACTGGCACTGGCGTTCGCCTGGACAAAATTAAACTTTTCGCTTCGCTTTTGTGCCAAACACAAAAACATTTTATGCACTTATGACACTCGCCACACGCCCCCTCAACAACTCCCCCCCATCAACAGCCCGCTAGCCACCCTCTTTGAGCAACACCCTTTCAGTTCATTTCGGGCACTGACTTTTTGTGCGTGGACCGAGCCCAGTTTTTATTGTAATCGTAACTCTGCTCTATATTGGCTTCATTTTTAGTTACTCAGCTGTTTCCCTGTTTTCTTTTTTTCCATTTTTTCTTTTTTTTTTCCTTTTTCCACACCCACCCCTCCGACTCCGTCTCCGACTGCAGCACAAATTAAGGGCAGTTGCAACAAATGTTGCTGCTGCTGTGGGGTTAATGTTGCCGGATTTTGGGTGTTGGGTTAGGATGGGTTGTGTATATTGTATACCATCGCATTATTGTTGTCACGTTTTTCACATAATTCATAAAATTCGGGCATATTGCTAATTTGTGCTCTAAATTTGTGCAAATGCGGTAATATTCGGTTTTTGGTCGCATTTCACTTTTTATTGCCTTTATTGGTTTCTATTTATCAAATTGGATTTTCAAATGGGGATTTATTCAGACACCGAGTGTTGCATGCAGCTTATTTGTGCTTATACGATTTGTGGTTGCAATGCAGATCCAAATGTTGTCAAACATTGCTAAGCCCAGGGGTCAACAGGCAACAGGCAACAACAACAACAACAACAACAACAAAAACAAAAACAATAACAGAATCTGGCTTAGATTAAGTAAATCTATTTGATTGATAAAGCTGAGTTTGTTTAGGCCCAAAATCTGACTCCAAGCGTTTTGAGATCAATTTTAATTAAATTTTTATATTCATTTTAATTTTCATATCTTCTATAACTTTCAATAATCATAACCCTGGCAAATAAGGGTCGATCATACAAATTTATATATATTTAACTTTGTTGAGTTGTATAATTCCATTAATCATTTATATCATTTATTTTTGGCTCATGGATTCAACTAAACAAATGCAAATTAAATGCAATTTTTGTATAAAATAATTTCTGTTACAACTAAGTTAAAAATTTGAAATAATTCTTTGATTATAGATTTATAAACAGCTGCTGCTCGAAAGTGAAGAAACAGGGATTTCTGACTTTAGTTGGTCGGAAAAAAATGTTGAAAAAAAAAGAAAAATAGAATTTAGTTGCTTGAGAAAAAAGGATATTAATCGATTATAGATCTGCCTGTTTTTTATAAACTATTCTCAGCATTTGAGTAGCTTCTGAAATAGATACGTTTTTGAGTATTATTTCAAGCCGTGTGTCAACTCAACACTTCTGTTCCCAGAAACAAGGGGATCAACTTACTTCTTGACTTCTTGGACCTAGCAAATATTGGTTGCCCTACTATAAAAACAGAACCCACTTTGTCATATGGACAACCCACTAACCCCTAACCCTGCAACCCCCACTAACTCTCTTCCCCTATAAATGTGTGTGACTGTTGATTTATGCGGCACTGACAACGTCAACGTCGTTTCTGGGAATACATCGATCTATGGCATTCCAATGTAAATGACGAGAAGGCCCAAACGACAGACGCCAGTTTTGTCAGGCGCTGCGTGTCCATTGACAGGACAAATGGTTAAAACGGGGACTGCAGCTTGCACTTCCTGTTCGTCCACCTTTCCGGGTTTTTGTAGTTCCTCCTCCTCCTCCTCTCCTCTCCTCTCCACACTCTCGCTCATTTGACTGGCTGTCACAACAGCCTGTTAATGTTGTCCATGGCATATTAATGGCTTTTCGAAATTATCCTTTTGCCACATTCAACATTAACTGGGTAGAAATTTATTCATTTTTATTTTTATTTGTATTTTCATTATTATTGTTATCATTATTGAGGTTTCGCTTTGTCCCACAGACCCTGACCCTAGCTGGCTGTATCTCTCTCTCTCTACCTGCTCGGAAAAATTTGTTTTTGGCAATCCTGGACACAATACTAATCTGCAAATCTTGAACTCTTCAGAATTTGCTTGTAACTCAATGCTAGCCATTTGTCAAAAAGGGCGCATCTCGCACGCGGCTACAGAGATTGTAATTCTAGACCCCAGAGATTGATAGAGAGAGAGAGAGAGAGGGAGAGAGGGAGGGAATATAAAGAGTACCCATATGCATAGCCTACCCCTGCTCCATGCATAGAAAGTGCGTGTTTCCAACACTTTGTTGCAGATTTTGTGCATTTATCATGCATGTGGTTGGGAGTTTGGGTTTTTGGCAAGAGGAGGGATGGGAATGGGAATGGTAACGAGAGGGGGAAGGGGAAGAGGCACGGTTTGCGCGTGCCGTGGCATGTGGTTTGGGTTTTAGTATTAAATTGTTTTGCGGTTGCTCTGATAATCAGACAATCGTACAATCCAACAATCGTATATATTATTGAAGTGCCCAAAAAGCCCACTCCTAATCTCTCTCCCCCTCTCCCTCTCTCCATCTCTCCCCAACAACCCCTGACTTTCCCATTTCCTCAGAGGTTATTCACATTTGATGTTTACTTAACTTTTGCTTATGTATAATTTAAATGAAATATTTCGGTCAATTTTGGTCATTCGTCAGACTGACTAGAAACATTTACAATTCAACTGTTGGTTAATAGGTGTAGCGACTTTTATTTATAGTTGAGTTACACTGCAAAAAAAAAAATGTGGCAGGAGCTTAAGTTGTGCTATAAATTTAATATACATTTCTTATAAATATATTTGACTAGTTTTAATCAGCTTTGTCAACGCAACAAATTTAATTAGAATCGATAACCTGCAACATTTCTTATTATTTTTACATAAATTTACAGCACTTTTTTGCCCAAAAAATTCGACTTAAAAATCAATTGAAAACCATTTTGAGCAAACTCAGTTGATTTGCTCACTTTAACGACTCCACTTTGGTTACAAAAAATAATAAAAATTGGAACTTAAAAAACAAACTGTAAATGGCCCAACATTTGTTTAGTGAACTGGCTTTCTACCTCAACCGTTATTGATCAAAAATTGTGGCCCAAACCTTTGGCCAACTCATAAAGCACAAACGGAGTCCGTCCGTTGGCCAACTGGGTGTCTATGATAAATTTGGCACTTCCGCTTTGCTAACTAAGACATCGGCAGGCAAATCAACTGAGAGTCCTTGCAGAAGGACCAAAAAAAAAATATTAAATATTGAAGGAGAGAAATCGCTGCAATGCATACGTCATTTAACCCCTTTGCGCCATATTTTTCATAAGCTGCCCCAATGGGTGGCACACAGTGTGTGTGTGTGTGAGGTGTTTTTGTACTCTTTTGTACACTGCTCTAAACGAGGAGTATTTTCGATATGTTATGAGAGTTTAAAACCAAGGCAAAATCTCAAATTTACTATTATTTGCAGCAGTTAAGAATTAAGTTTAAGAATGTAAAAAATAAAAAAAATAATGTTAAGAATAGTAAAAATTAGGTATTTTAAATTTTCGTAAGCGTATTCCAAATTCCTAATTTAAATTTTTATGCCCAATACAGATTGAAGTGCCTAAAAAAAAGTATAATGAAATCGTGCAGCAAGAAGCTATTCTATAAGGTAAATATATATAGATATATATATAGATTTATATATATTGATGATCAACAAAAATAACCAATTCAATATAGCCATTTTGGCCTTTTCGAATGATTAAAACGAGTTAAAAACTTTAAATATGGAATATGAACTCTAATTTACAATCGACATATGGTCAATAAACTCCCCACTTTACCCAAAATCGATAAGAATCTTTTACTTATAGCAATAAATGCCAGCTTTCCTTATAAACACGTTTATAATGAAGAACGTAGCTTAAGCAAATTTGGAATATCTCTAAAAAGTTCCATTAGAATCCAACGAGAAACACTGAAGAAAATGTGATTTTTTAGATTTACCAAATTAAACAGCAGAATTCGCAAGCAGATTTCACTGTAGGGTATCTGCTAGTTGAGCTAACTCTTCATAAATATTCTAACATGTTTTTTTGTTGGTTTGACAAGTGTGCTAAATTTGAGCAGGCCAAAAGGATGCGTCGTCTGGCAGCGTCGTCTGCCTTTCCAGCATTTGCTGCTGCTGCTGCTGCTGCTGCGGCTGCTGTCCTTCGATTGATAAAATATATGCGGGGTGTGGGGAGTGTTGTGGGGTGGAGACGAGGCGGTTGGGTTTATATAGAGACATTTATTGATAGATAGCAAACGCATCGCTTGAACCCTTTTACATTTGATGAACGTATCGAATTCCCCACATATTGCCAAAAGCGGCCAAAATTTATGGCTGTTTGATTTATTTTAACTCTTAACACGCCCAAACAAATGCTGCCAATGAGGCGCACACAAGCCAATGCCAAATAGGGGTGTGGTAAGAGTGGGGTGGGGGGAGGGGTACTTGGGGCTAGGCATATCGAATTTTACTGGGCAGTAATGCTGCGGCTCAGACTTGGTTTTATTTCCGGGTCAGCAATATGAACTTTACATCACAAATCTTTGCAGTGGATTTTCGGGTTGCCAGAAACTGCGCCGGGAAAATAAGAAAAATTCGAAAAATAACTGATTGCTGTATTTATGTGGATATTATTGAATCTTTAATTGAATATAGGAGGAATATCAAATCGAAAAATCCTATTTTAGTTTGGGTTTTTTTTATTGATGTTAAAAGGGATAAATTAAAGTTGTATTAAAGTAAATAATTGGCTTGAGAAGGCATCTCCGACTTCATAAGGTATATATATATCCCTAGTCCATAGTTATATATATTATATAAATTGATGGAAATTGGAATTTCAGGCTTTTTGTTGTTGTGTGTTCTGTTCGCAATACTATTTTATATTGCTGTTATAGGAACCATCGATAAAAAAATTTGTTTTTTTATGGCATAATTTTTCCCCAAACGAGTTGTACAAAAATAATCAAATTCAGGTTAATGTAAAAAATTTATTTATATTATAAAACATGTTAAATTACGATTATTTAATTTCGATTTATTTTTAATGTGCTGTTTTTAGTTGTCTTTATTTATTTCATCAACAGATTTCAATTTTTCCCACTTCACCAATTTCCCACAGATTTCTTTAAGGTTTATGACAGAAATCAGCTACACCTGCTGATTTCTTTGCAGATTCTGGTGCATAATTATGCTGTTTGCCTTAAATCATTCAATTGTCATATACCACAAAACCAGTCCTCACCCCTCCACCCCCGTTCCGACTGCTGTTCCCCACCCCCCCCAATCAGACGCTTCACATCCATTTGCGTATCACGCTTCATTATGCAGATTTCTTGCCGTTCAACATTTTCGCTCCTCTCCAGTTTGTAAATTTTTTTTTTTTCATTTTATTTGTTATTGTTGTTGCATGCCGCTTGCGGCTTGAAAAAATATTTTTATTTAATTTATTTATGAATGAAATGACTGAAAAGGGGCCAAGAGGCTGGGAGAGGGGATGCTACCAAGCTTGCCTGGTAGGCTGGCAATAAAAGCAATTGCCAAACACATACACACACACACACACACACACGAGCGTTGCCACGCCTTTCGCGCAACCCTCGCCCCTCGGTGCCTACCGCATTGTCACATAGATAAGCCGCGTCTGGCTTAACTCATAAAAAAGTGCCAGCAAAAGGATAATAAAACAACAACAACAACAACGTCGAAAATAGCAACAGGATGAGGCAAAGGCACAGAGACAGGGTGCAGGGGGGGGGGAAATCTCTGAACGCGTGCGGATTTAAATTTTCAACAATAATAAACAGAATGAAGAAATGTAGTCGTGGCAATGAACTTGAAAATACCCTGTAGCTAAAAATTTGCTCGAAGTCCTACGGATTTCAATAGAATATTCAAGGATCAAAGCAAATCGAATCTGAATCTTTTCCAGTTATATTTCGGTATAATAATCCTAATAATATTGGTTTCTGTAACTAGTTCTTTAAATTAAGTAACTGTTCCTTGTCCTGTTCCTGTTTGTCATTCTTTTAACTGTATCTTAAATCATTGGAATCAATCTAAAGATATAAGATATATTTCTGACTATCTTTTATATGAAATTACACAGAATGAAGCATTATTTCGCTAACTGAATACAAAACTAAAATAACTTTTAATCTCAAGATACCATCTACAATCTCAAATCAAAGTTCAGTTCTTCCAAACTTGATTAAATATTATTCACAATATCATAGAACACATTCTGAGTTATTCCATCTCTGCTCACTCAAGCTAAATTTTGTGCTCGAGTCAAGCAGCCAATATTGACTTTAATTTGAATACCCCTATTAAATGGAGTACAGGGTATAAGTAGACATAAAAAGGCAGGCGCATTGCCAGTCTGGGCGTAAATTTCACGGCCATGGTGGGAAATAACTCGAGTATGAAACGCCTCACACATGACTCCACACAAAAAAAAAAAACCAAAAACAAAAACAAAAAGCGGAAAAAATATGAAAAAAAAAGAATATATATATATATATAATACATACTCGTAGATTTTTCCAAATGGTTTTGGTTCAATATATAATGACAATAATCAAAAATTCTCAGGCTACCCATTTGGCTTTTGTAATTTGCCGCGCCGCAGACAAAGAATCCGAAAAATGACTCCGGAGAGCGAGAAATGAATTTAAAAACAATTTGCGGTCGTTGGGGCAACAACTAACAAAGGCAACATCCACACACAGAGCCCATGAGGTAAAAAACCGCAAAGACAACAATTAAGCGTTACAAATGATTATGAATAACCATTTTTTAGTTGTTTTCTTGTTTTTTTTTTTTTTGTTTTTCTGTAGTTCTTGTTCTGTTTAACTCTGCGCCCTGAGAAACGGAACAGAATTGTGCTCAGCAATGGAATTTATGCCGCTGGGCGATTTAACTGGTACTCGTACTTCCCATTTCTGTGTAGCTAATGTATGCCATGCGATATTCAATTGAGCTCCAAAACCTAAGCCCGGAGAGACCCATTTGTTAAGTGTGTCTTGTTTATGAATGAACACGTCGACTTTCTGCTCAAAGCCACAAACAAAAGCACATTCAACAAAAGCAGCCGTGAATGATTTACTGAATGTCAAAGATGAAAGAATTTTTAGATCTTACATTTCTTGCGATCTTCTTGGCATTACTATATGTTGGCTACACAAAAACTAAAATTTATTTGATTTTATTTATACCTCTTTTAAGTACACTATTTATTTCTTATTTGTCAAATCTTTCAACATACAAAATACGTTTCGAAATTAAAAATATAGATCAGTTCTATTAAAATAAATATGTTCTGGCTGACATCATAGATCGAAATCTTTTACGGTTGCGTGTGCCACCCTAATGAAGCTTTGGCGATCGAAAGCTCAACTGCCCGGCTAGCTCAGTCGGTAGAGCATGAGACTCTTAATCTCAGGGTCGTGGGTTCGAGCCCCACGTTGGGCGAAATCAAATTTTTTGTTTACATTTATAGTTTAATTACTAAAGAAAAGTCAATTACAGTTTTTGGAATAATATTAAAACAAATTTGTTTTCTAAAGCAAAGCATACATAATCTATACAATTGTGTAAGCTTTTTGAATATATTTATTATCAGTACATTAAAATAGTAATTAAAAAAGCGTAAATTAAATTAAACAGATAATTGGTCTGTATAGAAAAAATATTTTGTTTTTGATTTTGACGCTGCTTTAGTCACAAACGTAGAAGCGAAAATAGAACACGAACGAAATGAAAAAAAAAACATTATGTGTTTTCATATAATGAAAAAAATAGTTTACTTAATAAAAGCTAAAAACAAATTTTCAGCTTCTATTGACAGCACTCATTATTCACTTTTCACAATATATATATAAAATATAAAAAGTGCTCTTCTCCAGCAGGGCGAGTGAAAGTCGTTGATGAAAGCGACCTTCAGCTATTTGCATTTTGCAATACTACCATTCTCACACCTACCCACACACACACACACACAATGCACACATAAATACACAGTAATATTTTTTTTTAAATACGCAGCCTGCAGTAAAAATAGGTTTTTTGCAGAGCGCATAGAATTTTTGGCTGCATGCCCAGCCGCAGGACAATTTATATATAATACACAAAGCTTCACACAAAAGCTTACTGGATAAACAAATAGAGGAGCAACAGCAGCCGCCCTCCCTTCCACCCACATTCCAAATTTCAAGTGCTTTGTTTTCTGCCCTATGAAATATATTTTTCACATACAGTAAAAAATTAGAAGACGGGGGGATAAACAAATACATTTATTACATGCAAATACAACAACAAAAACAACAAAGCGACGTCTGCTTCGCCAGACAAAACGCACGCCTCCAATCCGCAGAGCCCCTTCCCCTGCTCGATACCCATCCCCCACGCACACACACGTGACTTTAAAGCTCATGGGATTACAGTATTTGTTGCGGGACTTTTTGGTATGCGCAAAAAGCTTAGGAAATTAATGCGCCGAAGGAAATGCATTTAAATTACAATGTGGGTGAATGTTTTGATTTGTGCGGCGGTTCGGTCGCGGTGGGCAGGGCGGGGTTTTACGACCGCCAGCTTTCCGGAGGTGTTCGCTGTGTGACAGCCACAGCCACAGCGACGGCCGCAGCAGCAGCAGCAGCAGGCTGCCCGGCCGCATTAATTTATAATTCAGCGCCGTTGGCGGCGGGCAGCAGGCAGCAGGCAGCAGGCATCGGCGCTCAACAAATTTTAATGACGGCTTCACAAATGAATACAAATTGCAATTTGAACTTTTTAGCGAGTTGAACAAATTTCGTAATTAACAGCGAAAAAATAACATTTTGCATCATAATTCTTGAGTTTTAGTAAGGCCCAAAAAAGCCAAAAAGTATTTCGAAATTTAATTAAGTTGCATTCGCCATGCTGATTTGTCCCACAGCAGGGTGTGTTCGGGTTGGGGGGGACTGGTAAAGGGGTGTGTTTTGGTGGCGCAACAAACCCTTTTGCGCAAATCAAATCTTCGGCGAAAGTTTGTTTTAATGCCTTGCCCAGAAGAAAATACATAAATTTCCATTGCCATTGAACAAATAAACATTATGCTGCACTTTTTCTGCTTGTAATTTACAAATTTACACTAGACAACATGGCAACTAAAATAAAATTTGTATTTTGGATAGTTGTCAACAAACTCGAATAATATTTAGTTGGCATTGCTAACCTTTACTAACATCCATATTAAATAAATTCACATTTCATGTTGTGCAGTGTAGAACTGATTGCTTAACCTTTTTTGCCGTGCTGATTTGGACGCACCTTTTGCTGACGTATTACGAATGACGTATGACATTGCAGCATCAATTCGAGTAGAGAGAATATACGTAATAAACGATTCGTCGACTCGTGCAGAGAACCCCCACCTCCCCCCACACCCATCAATCGTCTACGTATTCGTCCTCTCATGCTAAAAGTTGAGGGCGAGGCCCCCTGTTCTTTGGTCATTAACGGCGTTAAGCCGCTGGCCTGGTACTCTGACATTCCCGGAAGGATGTCGTGGCCTGGGTGACGTGTGTGTGTGTGTGTGTGTGTTTGCACAACCAACATTCACACACACACATACACACACCCATGTATTGTCATTAGCGTTCGCTCGTGTGCCGTTATCCCTTTTTAATAAGGTTTACTCAGCATTTTTTTGTATTGTGTGTTTATTATGCGAGATTTGGTTTTTGTTATGTGCAAGCAATTGTGCAAGCCAAACAATAAAACGGCGACATAAAAAAAATAAGCTAAATGCAAAAGTGAACTTTGATTATGTTCGTAGAGCTTTAAGTGCAGCTCAAAAAAGTCCGTGAAAAATAACAGTGAGAAAAGCGCAACAAAAATTAATATCATAAATACATTCGTTAAGCTTGAATTATGCAATAATTTTTGCTGCCAATCAACATTCCAATTGGCAATCGGCTCGCGACATGTCTTTTGGTATTTTACAGTAGTAATTATGGCTCATTTTTATAAAAGTCACCGACTGTTATTATTGCTCGTTTCAGCTGATACTTTTTATTATTGTTGTGATCTGATTTGCCATTTGTGCCTTTTGTGATTCGTTCCCACAGTCTCCTTTTATGTTAGTGTTTCGGTTAGTGTCGTTAAAAAAAAGTATGGCTTTGCATTTGCGACTAGGTGTAGACAAATGGCATTTTAAATATTTAAGCAACGAAAAAAATAATAATAACAGTCTCCAATTAACATTAGGCAAATTTACCTGCATGTCGCTGATTATATAACGCCTAACAACACTTTTGCACTTGTCAATTTTCTCTTTCTTTCGCACCCATTCTTTGCATTGCAAAACGTCGAAATTAAAGAGAATACGCATACATAGAAATGTTTGTATGTGTGTGTGTGTTTGTGCATGTGTGTGCACATATCAATTACTGTTCTTTAACTCCGCACGCTGTGCAATGTATGTCAATTCGAGCTTAATTTCTGAGTTATTATTTCCCACCTGCTGTGACGTCATTTTAATTGGCTTTTCTTTTCGTCCGTTTTGACGAATCTTTTGTCATTTTGATGCATTCGTTAATTAATCATGGTCAGCAGCTGGAAGTCTGTGCACAAACAAATAAAATATATAATTTACACTTTTATCTGATTAATTACATATTTTTTCATTATTTTTCAGAGAGAAACAGCCATTAATGGAATTTTATATAATCGGAGAAGCTTACGTGGACGTGATTTTGAAGCGAATTAATTTAAATTACAAATAAATGCAAAAAAAAACACATAAAACCTATTATTTATTTTATCTTCATAGTTGATCGATTTGCAAGCCTCCTTCTAACTGTTGTACTTATATGCTAGTTCTTATACTTATTCTCTTATACGTCGTCTCAATCGTTTTTCACAATAATCTCTGGCACTTAAAAAGAACACCTGCTCAGCGCAGCTCAGCTCGGTTCAGCCACTTGTAGAATATCAGACACCAACTATAGATAATTTATAACGCTTAAAGTGTCCTCTGTTATGGCTTTAGTTGCCTTTTCTGTAACACACCATGGGCCATTAGACAAGGCCAAATATGTGCACAATTTACCTTATACCCCGCCTGTTGCACGCTCTTATAAACTAATCTGACTACGTGCCTTGCACACCACGCTGCATTATCTCTTTATTAAATCTTGCATGTGAAAAAAAGCACGAAGAGAGGCAAAGGAAGACAGGGAGAGAGAATAAGAGAGCGAGAGTTGTGCGTGCACTTGAAATTAAATTGTTATCAAATCGATCAAAGCCTCAGCATCATTATCTGCGCATTAGTTGGGGCTGACCAGCCAATCTAAAGCTTAAAGCAGCAACAACAGAAAAAAAGTAAGAATGCTGTGGTTGAGATTTAGCTCGACTACGATATACCCTAAGTTCAGCTGTTGTGTATATTATAGCTGAACTCAAATGCGAATATATTTTCGAATATAACATTGATTTATCTGATACGATTTATTATTTTTATTACGAAATTTATCCGTTTGATTTATAATATGCATATGCAAAATAAAAATTAATAAAAAGCATCTGCCCTGAAAGTTGTGTCTTTTATTGCTATCGGAAATTGAAATATATATATCGATTTTGGAGAAACGAAGGCACTTATCAATAAAATATAATAAACTTAATATGTTCATACTGATGAATATACATCGACGTGGTTATTTATACTGATCAAGAATGGATATATGAAATGTTGTCGATATTTGCACAAAAAAAAAGCTAAATTAGACAAGCTAAATTTGACTATCTTCGATTAACTTTTTAGCTGCTTCTAAGCTAAATTTAGTGAAATGCTATTTCTAATGTCAGCTATAAATATATATATATAGTACGATCTGCTGACAAAACTAAAATGCCCACAATCTCTACGAAATTAAAGTGCAAATCTAGTAAATAAAAAATTTAAACTGACTTGTGAGAAAAAAAGTTGGCGCTTGATAAGCAAGTTTTTCATTTTCTTTGCACGCTTTTGTCGCAAACGTAAAACGCAACAAATTAGTTGCTGCAGTGGGCGTGGCACACGAGTGTGTCCAGTGTGTGTTGAGTTGCCTTGCCTTGCATCCCCACCCCACCCTTTGCCGGCGCCTGAATCTAGCTGGCAATAACTTCTAATTAATGCACGAAAAGCATAACGAAAGCTAATTATGGAACTAATGAGCTTGTTGGCCAATGCAAGAGTAGCACCAAACAGGCAACAAGCAAAATGGACAGCAAAAAGGGCAAGCAACAGCAACAAGAGAGAACCGACTGCGACATACTCTGATAAGCAATAAATAATAACAGTTGATAGCAGTTGAGGACCAAGAAATACCCATCTCTGATGGTAGTTCCTGGTAATCTGTTGGCAAAGTTTGCCTTTAAAATTTGGGGGTTTATTTTTGGGTTCGAAATTGGCATGAAAATTATTGACTTGATCTTTTAAGAAGGTTTCCAGCAAGCTTTCTTTTAATTTATGTGAGTCTATCTTTAAAATTTAGGGTGATTTGCGTTTTTATCAATCTATATATGGCGAAATATCGCTTTTGCGATTTCTGGGCGTAGGTTATCGATTCATAAGTGTGGTTATCGATAATATACCTGGTGAAGGCGGAGGTGGACTTGGCATTAGTCGACTTCGGAAGGACATAGCCAACAATCTACCAAATCTAATTGGTAACTGTAGCTGCAAATTTATTGAGATATGTCCGTCTATCGATTTGCGATAATCTTATTTATTTGTTAGCATCCCAGTTAACCTAGCAACCTAATTTTGACAAACTTTCCAGACTAGTGCTTTCAGTTTCAAGGGACCATTTTTAAGTAAGTTAAGAAAGTTAAGCACAGACAGCTTGACGGACATTGTGTACCACCAATATACTCTAAGTACCTTCAGTGGCAGAGTATCAAAAACAAGGCAGCAGTCAGCGGGCAGCGAGGAGCGGGCAGCTAGGAGCGGGCAGCGGGGAGCGGGCAACGGGGAGCAGGCAGCTTAAGTGTTAACGACGCTGTGCTTAACAAGGCGAGCGCCGCCGTTCGCAGCCGCCGCTCCAGGTGCGAAATACCATGAAAGAAGAGTGAGCAGCAACGAGTTGGTCGCTGCCCACCTTGATACAAAGGCACACACACACACACACACGCAAACACACACACGCACACACATAGATGTATATATATTTCATTTCAATTTCCTTTTGGGTTTGCGCGTCTTTTTAGCATACTTGATTATGGTCTTTGCCACAGCAACAGCAACGAGGCAGAGGCAGCAGCAGCAGCAGCAGCAGCACTAACAATATAAAGAAAAAAGGGGGCTGGGCACTGGCCGTCGCCGGCCATCAGTCAGTTATGCGCACGGCACGTCACTCAAAGCCAACACACACACACACTCGATACACACACACACACCCAGTTAAATAACAGAGAGGGAAGCAACAAGGAAGGCGTCTTTAGTTGCAGCGTTGAATGCCCCTCCACAGCCAAACTGCTCAGCTGCGTCGCGGTCTCTAAACCAAAAACTGAACTCGACTCTGTCCGCTACTGTCATTATCTTGTTAACTCGTTGTTACGTCAGCCGTTCACTGAGTCTGCTCTTGAGCTTGCACACACACACACACACACACACACATGCATGCATGTGTGTATATAGTTAATATATACTAGTCACACACACACACACACACACACACACTGTGATGATCAAGCAACAACAGCCAAAGGCAGACAAAGTAGTTTAACTTGCAAGTTTAGCACAAATTCTTTAGTGTGATTGTCAACAGGAATTACGAATATAATGGGAAATATCTACGAAACTTCATCTGAATAGTTTCAGTAGGGTTTTATAAAGCTAAATAATTTAACTTTCAAGTTTAGCTGAATTGATTTGTCTAATTTTTTTTAAGAAAATGTAACTTAAAAATATACTGTAAAATTAGCGTGAAACTTAGCTTCTGATAGGTTTTGGAACACTTATATTAAAGTTATAGATAAAAGATATATATATATATATATATAGTAGTAGGTTAAATTTAATGTGATTAATGACTTTAATATGTAAATTTTACTTTTAGATCGTAAATAGCACTAGCGACATTAATGTAGAAAGTGCAAGAGGCTTTACTTATATAGTTTCAAATGGGTTTGACAATAGTTAGTTATCGATAAATTATGTTATCATTTAAAAATATCCTTCCCAGCTATGATTTATTTTGTAATAAATTTTGTATAATTCTCTTTAAAACTTCACTGTTAACTTTTAGACTTAAATTGTAATTGAAGACTGGCTCACAAATATTTTATATGTGGCCAAATAGTTTATATTTTAGTTCTTTGACAGCAGTCAGTTATCGATAAGTTGTTTTAACATTCAAAAATACACTTCCCAGTTTTCAGCCGATCTCTTCTTTATATACTTTAACTCAGTTATGATTTAATTGTTTAAATATTTTTGTGTAAGTCTCTAAAAAAGCCAAAATTGAAAATTAGCAATTTAAATTATAGTTGATAAATTATTTTTGGTTTTCTTTTTTAAATGATATTTTCTATATAATAAATCTCAGTTTCATTGCCAAACATAATTTGTCATTCTGCTTCTAATCAGCTGCCCCGCATTGTTGTTTTTTGTTGTTTTTGTTGTTTTTACTTCTTCATAATATTCTGCTCATATGAATGCCTTGGCTGATATTAGTGGCCACTTACATCGAGTGTGCATCTCGCTTAAATTCGTGCTGCCCAGTTCGTGGCAGTTCGGGGTCCCTTTTGCTTCATGCCCCATGCTTCATGCCTCATGTGTAATAATAATATACACACAGGTGTCCCAGGCCTTTTTGGCCGTTGGGGCAACGTCAGCTTTGTACTTCATCAATAAGCGGCTGCAGAGCGAAAGAGAAAGGAGTAGGGAGAGAGGAGAGAGGAGAGGGGGAGTGGGACTGGGGCGGGGTGATGGCAATGGCGCTGCATGTAGCACATGTAGCGGCGATTACGCGTAATAATCATCATAATCAAAAGTCGCAACACGAAATGAGTTTCGACTTGTTTTTTGTTGTTGTTGTTGTTGTAGTTGTTGTTGGCCAATGTTTCGAGTGTTGTTATTGCTGGACAAGGATAACCAGTTAGGGATTGTTATGGTCCAGGCAACAGCAGCAGCAGCGGCAGCAACTCGCTCCATATAGAATTGATTAATATTGGCATTGGGCATAGGAAATGCTGGGCTAGGCTCACTCAATCTGTCGGTGGTTTTGGCCATCTCATTACAACCGTTGCGGCCCACTGAGTTTTTCTGGCATTAATCTGTGCGGCAGTGCGGCAGTGCGGCAGTGCTTCAGTTATGGCCATACCAAATTAAACATGAACGCTGCGGCAACTCTGTGGCCCATAAAAAAAAAAAAACCAGGCCGAAAACTTTGTTAATCATAAGTAGAAGCCAAGTGTTCTTTAGGCCCACAATGAGAAGGCTGCTTCTTCTTCTTCTTCCCAATGCGCCTAGGTTAAGGTTCAATTTGAGTTTTTTTTTTTTGTGCAACTCGAAAATTATTGTGGTAGCTCTTGACTTGATTTTGTTAATTTCACTTTTTAAGTTTTAATCAAATCGTTGAGGTTTAATTGCCAATAATTTGACTGTTGCATATTTGTTATGAAATTTGTATATAAATTGTATTTAATATAATTTATTTATTTATATTTGATTATGATTGACATACATATTAATTTTTTATCAAATTTATATATAAATTGTATTTAATACATTTTATTTATTTTAATTTGATTATGATTTGCATAAATATTTATTTTTGAAATTTCTAATTTAATTGAACTTTTGTTTTATTTAATTTTAATGGGCATAAATTTTAAATATTGTTGAATTGTTTTTTTATATTTCATTTAGTCTGTTGAATTTTTGTATATTTGGAATTCTTTTTATTTTAATATGTATAAAAACTATTTTTATGTATTATTTTGCATGTTTCTTTTTTGATGTTTTACTTATAAAAAGGCGCATTAAATAAATAAAAGCATTTTATGTTTAGAATAAATTTTAATTGTTTGATTTTTAAAGTGTAATTTTTCATTTTAATTTTGATTTATACAGCATCAAAGCCAACTTCCTCTTCAAGTTCTAGTTTAAGATTTCGCTGTGTATTATTAGATTAGTTCTCATTCACACGTAGCTGGGCTACTCTGCATATATCTTGGTTTTTGATGTTTCACATCTTTTGCACTTTACGTTGGCCATTTCAATGGAACACTTCATGACCCAGGCCGGAGTCATAATCTATGCGCGATTCACCCAAGAAGCCCAACCCAAAACTCGCTCGTTGAATCTCTGATTTTCGATGTATATCGCATGCCAGCTAGTTGGCATGGTAGGTAGGTCGATTCTATATAGCATATATATATATATATATATATATATATATGTGTGTAATAAACAATATACAGGTAGAGCGAGTGCTGAGCGCTATAAGAACGAAAAAAATAATAATTAACTGACCATCAAATCAACATCACGTACTCTCTACGTGAGCATCATTTTACGGGCCGAGCTGAGGCCGGACTTAAACTGTGCAGCTTGATTACTCATTTGCGATATGGATTCGGGTCTAGGGCTACGTGCGAAAATGAACACTACTACAACAACAACAACAACAACAACAACAACAACAACAAGTTTTGGGCCAGGTCAAAAACTACTACTACAATCAAAGTCAATTGGTTTCTCTGTGTGTTTCTCTGTGTGCAGGATGAGGAGGAATTACCAGAGGGGGGAGGTGGGGTGGCTTGGCAGCAAATATCTGTGAATGCAAGCGGTTAAGTGCCAGCTACCGCACTTACCGCATAATTAATATGGCGAAATGCAATGCCAGACAGACGAATGGACAAAGGGACAAATGGATAGTATAAGCAGGACAGGCCAGGATATTCTGGATGGGCGGTACAATGCTGTCAGTGCATTACAAGGACACGACATTTGCATTTGATTTACGCACTGGACAATCCTTGAATAGAGATGAGCGCGTGAGGGGAATAAACATAAAAACACGACTTTTCCCTCAATCTATCATGGAATAGTAGACATTTTATTTAATAATTTTCTTGTAGTTTTCTCTGCTGAACAACATATTTGGGTATTTTATATTTAAAGTATTGAAAAGTGTAAAATTTGATACTATTTCCAAGTTTATTTCATGGCATAAAATTTGTTTATGATTTATGAACTAGACTTAAGTTATTTAATTTGAACGCAGTTTTAATCTATGGAAAATCGGAAAAAAGTATTGACAAAGTAATGGCATTGGCAAGTTAATGATTTGATAATTTTTGACATAGAATAAAGTTTCTTAATTTAAACTGTAATATTTACATAGACATCAAGTCATGACTGAAAGTTCTGGATTTGAACAACTTTGATCCTTGCCACTTGTCAAGTTATATCATGCTAAGACCTATTCGGGAATTTTGTTTCTCTTACAAATCGTGTTCAATATGAAATGTGTCACGTGTCACGACACGAGCTCATCACTGGACAAGGCTCAGCCTCCGAGGCACAACAATCACTTGGGTGGCCCTTGAGGCAGAGTCAAGCCATAAAACTTTGGCTTAAGTGCAAATGCGCTCAAATCTGCACTTAGACAAGTGACTATGCCTCTGTGTGTGCGTGCGTGTGTGTGTGTAAGTGTGTGTGTGTGTGTGTGTGTGTGTGTAAGTGTGTGTGTGTGTGCGTGTATTACTATAATTAAATTGAAAATTACTGCCAAGCAATTGCAATTGTCCACACGACTGGACAACTGCAACACCCCGATGCCGCCATCATCTACAAATCCAATGTTAATAATACCTTTGTCTCTCTATGTGTGTGTGTGTGTGTGTGTGTGAGTATGTGTGTGGGCCCTAATCATTGTCTGTTGTGTGCATCTGTCTATGGCAAAATGTTTTTGGGGGAGGTTGGCTGGCTGCCAGGCTGGGTTGGCTGGGTTGGTTGGATTGGGTTGGGTTGGGTTGGTTCCTGCCACGCATAAGTTATAAATTATGCATAGATGCATAATTTACAGCTTGTAAGGTCAGCAGACAGTTGCAACCCTGCCTCAAGACCCACAAGTGCAGAAACAGCCAACAGCCAACAGCTACTACCATTATTAGTAGTGATACTCCTCAACAATTGTGGTAATAAACCACCCAATGTTGGCATGTTGCGAAACGCCCACTTTGAAGTCCAAGTTGAGTGTTAAAGAAAGTGCAAATTTTGATTGCGTTTGATCTGTGTGAATTTGATATTTAAATATATCTGATGGATATGGTTAGACATTTATCTAGATTTGTACATTAATTAACTCTACTTAATGTGTGTTAATAATTCGTTAATAATTTATGAGACTTTATAAAATTAAATATAATAATTGAAAATGAATAGCTCTTTGTATAGGGAAGTTGGTCAGAAATATGTCAGAGGCATTCAAAATTCAAAGAATATATCAATTTGAATTCATAAAAAAAAAATCGAGTTATTGATAAAATGTTTAAATATTTATAATTTTATCTAAGAAAGAAAAACATATTTTTTTTAACTTTTATTAAACTTTTATTTATTTAAGAGCCAGGTTAAATCTCCACTGGATAATTCTTACTTGATTTCGAATTATGTTAATAAACTGAAACTGAATTTTAAAATATGTTTAACAGAGTCTAATAAAACTAAAACTTATTTATAGTCTTATTAAGCAAAGTCTAGTTTGTCTAAAAATGAGCTGAATATTAGCAGAGATAAAAAGACAAATCATAATAATAAAAATAATTATTTGGAATATCATGCAATAAATCATTTACATCAGTTTTATCTTAACAGAAAATGTATTAATAAATTCCCATAAATATATACCTAATATATATGAATATATATATTTGTTGAGCTATTGAGCTTTTTCAATAGCTATCGATTAAATTTTTAATAAATACAAATTATTTAAATTAATGTCACGTGGTGTTCAAATGTTAAGCTATTGAGCTTTTTTACAATAGATAAACAAAAATGCACGAAATTTGCATTAGTTTTACTATAGTTTATTTGCCTTCGTGGCAAAACTTAAAATATTTATAGTTATTAGTTGTAAGCTCCGAATTGAGCAGTTAAACAAAGTATATTTCGGCAAGCGATCGAATACCGCGCCGCGACTTGAATTCCCGATCGATCGAAGAGAACTGATTAGCTGCCGAATTGCAGCTGCTGGTGCTATTGCTCCCAGACGGCGAGCAACCACTAAACTAATGAGGAGAGTCTTATCATATGCAAAACAACAGTTAATGACGTTAACTTGCTCTTATGCTGCGCAGAGCATAACTTATCTAAAGAGTTATAATTAAGAGCGAAGCTGCATTAGTTGTTGTTTGGCGCGGATACATGCGTAACCAAACATTCTCCCCCCGTTGAAAGACACGGGCTTTCAACAGCATCCTCTTTCGGAAGCGCACACAACTTGCGCACAGCTCTCTTTATTGTTCCAGTTGACGTCTTGAGAACAGCCACTCGGGAAACGCCGTCAGCACCAGGAACAAGCTCGACCACACGAGCCAGTGGCCATTTAAGGGGTGGCAAGTTTTCATCCTTTACAAGGACCACATCATTAATGTGAACTCCCGGGTAGGATGTTCTCCATTTGGATCGTTGCTGAAGAAGCGTTAAATACTCATCACGCCAACGAGTCCAGAAAATTTGATGATAGTAAGCTATACGCTGCCAGCGATCTAGGCGGCTAACGTTTAGCTTGGTGACATCCGGCTCCGGATATATAGCGAGTGGCGCAGTGCCAAGGAAGTGCGCAGAAGTTAACACATCCAGATCTGCAGGGTGCTCTGAAAGTGGAAAAAGAGGTCGAGAAATTATTGTTGCCCCAATGTGGCAGACGAGTGTGCGCAGATCATCCAGGGGCAAAACCGAGGGTCCGACCGACCGATAAAAAATGGTATTTTGCTGTCTTCACCGCTGCCTCCCAAAGTCCACCAAAGTGTGGTGAGCGAGGTGGGATGAATTCCCATTCGATGTCGTCAGAGACACAAAACTCTCGGACAGAGTCGATGTGTCCACGCTCATTGATGAATGGGTTAAGCGAGGCAATAGAGCTGGTTGATGCGATCGTCCGTCCGTCTTGAAGAGCCCTAGACTCATCACTCAGATTCGCCTTCTGGATGCTCCGCAAGAGTAGTTGAGTGCCCTTGTGTTTCCAATCTACTGTTAGACTGGGATGCCTGATGTGATTCCAACCAGGATGACGCTCTAATTTGCGATCGAGGTTACAAAAACGACGATATGCCGGCTGATGTGAATCTCCAAGTGGATCCACAGTATGCTTGACTGGAAGGCGAACCGAATATTCGCCAGTGTCCAAACGAGCAAAAGTTTGTTTAGAATCAAGTTCCTCCTTGGTAGATTCGTTGACTAAACGAGAACACGATTCTACCTCCGAAAACCGACGAACGATTTCATCAGGCGTGTGATCTGGGGCTAGGATTTGGCATCAGAACCGAGGTAGTGACTATCAATGAGGCAGGGCTCGCTGAAGAAGTTCCTCCTGTCACTATCCAGCCCAATTGAGTTTTTTGAAGAATGGGCAAACCAGGACCGATTTTGAATTGACCGACATCCAACAATTCAAAAAACAGGCCAGCTCCAATTAACAAATCAATTTTGTTCGCCTTAAAGAACTCTGGATCAGCCAATCGAATATTGGAGGGTATATTCCAGAGCTCAGTGCTAATATCGTGGCTAGGCTGATTTCCAGTTATAGACGGAGCTATGAGAACTGAGATGTTGGCAGAGTACGCAGATGCTAGCGATTGAAAGTGTATATCGGCTGAATAGCATTCTGAGGGAACAGTAGACTCCCCCAATCCTGAAATCAACGTAGATGAGCGATGCCTTTGCAGCTGGAGCTGCTGAGCTAGACGAGACGTAATAAGGTGCACCTGCGAACCAGAATCAAGTAGCGCTCGGCAAGGGACTAAATCTCCCGTACGACTTCTAACGTTGATTACAGCAGTTGCCAAGGAGCATTATGTCATGACTAAGATTTTGGGCTACAAGTGTTGCGGAGGGGTTTGTAGCAGGCGGATGCGGAGCAAAGTTAACTGGAGAGCCGTCAATCTTGTTCTCGAAATGCAGAAGCGTATGATGCTTGGCCTTGCAACGTTTGCAGGTAGTGGAGCTGCACTCCTTTAACCGATGACCTTTACACAGGCAATTTATGCAAAGGTTGAGCTTCTTTACCTCTCGTAGACGCTGTTGCGGAGACAGATTTCCAAAACGGGAACAGTTGTAAATTAAGTGGCCAGAGGTCTCACAAAGCACACATTTATTTGTGTTGGATTTAGTAGCAAGAAAGGCCTTTCTACTGGTGTTAACGATTTTAACACTTTTCCCCAACTTAGAGCTAGGCGTATACGTTGCCATAGCGTGTTCCACGTTTTCCAACCTTTGACATCGTCGATCCAGAAATGCCATGAACTGCTCACAGGTCGGAATAGTATCCACCGGTGCTGTCTCCTCCCAACTAGTCTGCGTTGCTTTGTCCACTTTCTGCAGTAAACTGTGCCACGATAATGAAGCCCGCAATCTGCTCAACGTTGCCCAGGCTTTGTAGAGCGCGAATGTTGGCGTTAACCCTATCCGAAAGGGTTCGAAGTTTAACTGCTGACGACGACTCGATGCAATCTAATCCCAAAATCTCCGTGACATGTGCTTGGAACATGAGACGCTTGTTGTTAAACCGCTTTTTAAGGAGCTCCAATGCTACTGGATAGTTGGCGCTGCTAATTTCCAACGACGAAACACTAGCTAAGGCTGATCCTTTCAGACACGATCGCAAGTGCTGAAACTTCTCCACATCCGAAAGTCCTGAGTCCGCATCAATGATTGAAGAGAACATCGCTATGAACTCTGCAAACTTTGTATACCCTCCACTAAACTCGGGCAACTTGATTTCAGGCAATCGGATTCTGCCTTGAGACAATGTGTGATTGTCACCACATGTATCTTGCCTCATAGTCGAACAAAACGGCGATGATGACTTTCGCTTATCAATTTCGCGTCGCAAGCTGGTTTCAACTAATATTGAGAAGTCATCAAAACACGCCCGTTAGCTCACTCCCGATTTCATCGTAGTCCAGCTCCTCCAATGCGTCATGCATTCTGTAGAATGCCTGCTGAGCACCTTCCAATGCCTTAAGCCGAACAACCAACTCTTGTTCGCTAAGATGCACAATTTGCTCCGGAGCAATTGCTTTGGCCATCCGTTTTACTTGCTCATCAATAGCCTTGGCCTTGGCTTTGTAAAACGCGGCACCAGGAGACTGAACGGCAGCAGAATTATGCATTTTTATTTGTTCAACTTTTCCACAAATGTTTTTAACACACAAGTTGAACCGAACGCAATGTTAATTGGGCAAAGTTTTTTTTTTCACCAGCGCAGCAAAACGAAACGAAAGGGCAATAACAATGCAGTAACGGCTGCTGCAACTGTTTAAGCAAACGCGATAAGGGAATCGACTGCGCAGGCGCCAATGCAGGTCAACCACCTGAACCGAAAGTGAGCACAAAACGAAACGAGAATAGCGAAAACGATGCGAGAGCGCGGGCGCGACGATTATTAACCACGCTATAATTTGTATTTATTTGAACGAAAAAAAATCACGTCGGGGTCACCAAATGTTGAGCTATTGAGCTTTTTCAATAGCTATCGATTAAATTTTTAATAAATACAAATTATTTAAATTAATGTCACGTGGTGTTCAAATGTTAAGCTATTGAGCTTTTTTACAATAGATAAACAAAAATGCACGAAATTTGCATTAGTTTTACTATAGTTTATTTGCCTTCGTGGCAAAACTTAAAATATTTATAGTTATTAGTTGTAAGCTCCGAATTGAGCAGTTAAACAAAGTATATTTCGGCAAGCGATCGAATACCGCGCCGCGACTTGAATTCCCGATCGATCGAAGAGAACTGATTAGCTGCCGAATTGCAGCTGCTGGTGCTATTGCTCCCAGACGGCGAGCAACCACTAAACTAATGAGGAGAGTCTTATCATATGCAAAACAACAGTTAATGACGTTAACTTGCTCTTATGCTGCGCAGAGCATAACTTATCTAAAGAGTTATAATTAAGAGCGAAGCTGCATTAGTTGTTGTTTGGCGCGGATACATGCGTAACCAAACAATATTCATTAGTTGCTAAATGAGTGTAATATTTTGTGATAAACTCTTTTCAAGTGCTTTAAATTCCAATCAAGTTTTCTGTTTTCTATTTTGTGTTTTGTGTTTTCTGATTTTTAAACACATTTGTCAGACTTTGGTTGCACTCCAACGGAGACACAAAACGGAGATCCACTTAAAATAGTCGATGCACTTCGATAGTAGTTCATTGTACTCTTTCTCCCTCTCACTCACACGCACACACACATTGTCTATCTCTTTCACTCTGTGTGTGTGTGTGTTTGTGTGTGTGTGTGTGTGTGTGCAGCTCAGACACCTCTTGAAGCACTTGAGAACTTGTTTTTTTGCATTGGTTTTAACCGCATCATTTTGATGTATTTTGTGGCCTGGCTTTGTTGAGTTGGTTGTGTCTTTGGTTGTTTAGTTGCTCGTTGCTTGTTTTTACTGTATCATCATCATCAACATGAGTTACACGCACGAGCTGCATCTATATATATACACTATATATATATATATATAAATCTTTATATATGCAGAAAAGGGGGGCAGTAGGGGTATGCCCAAAGTGCCGACAAGAAAAACAGCGATGGTTACAAATTACAATGCATGTGTGTGTCGTGTGTGTGTTGTGTGTGTGTGTGTAGTGTGTGTGTGTGTGTTGTGTGTGTGTTTGTCTTGATTTCTTTTGTCTTATTGCATTTTATTCAAATTTCCTACCGTGTGCGGTTTTTACGTTTATATCGTCGGCATCGATTTGCAATTCGCAATCGTAATCAGCTCGAAGGCAAAGACTACAGGAATACCACTAAATACACACACACATATATATATATATATATTTATATATTTATTTGTGCTGTGTGTGCTTGTTGTGCCAGTTTCACAAACAGCTGATGCTGAATATTTATGATTTTATTTCGCATAGCTGTGAATGCCAACCAATGCGTGGCATAAACTGCATGTTGCAACACTAAATGATGACTGCAAATATTTGTGTATACATTTTATTGTACTTTAATAATATTGCCATCCAATCAAAGTAGTTTAAAACAAGGCAAACAAGACTTGACCATCTTGAAGGACCACAAATAACACAGAATTTTATCTTGTTATGTGGGTCAAATACATATTTGAAATAGCCAGCAACAATATATGATGACTGTATTGAGGCAAACACTCAACTCAATACAGTTCAAAGCCCCCTCCCCCCACCCCTCTTGTCTCTTTTGGCCAACACAAACCGCACACAGTTACAGTTATTTTGCGGTCAACAGTCAACAGAAGAAACAGAGAAAGATGTAAATATTTATGCAACTTTTTGTTGTTGTTGTTGTTGTTGTTGCTGTTGTTGTTGTAATGGCCAGCAAGGATATTTGCATTGGCATCCACTTTAGAACCTTTTGATGACCATCCATGAAAAATACCTGAACACATTTTATATAACTCCTAAAGCCGCATTTATTTCAACTCGACTCTTTGGTCACGTGTTCCCTCCTTCTAATGTAATGTTTTTTTTTTTGGGGGGAAACGAAGGTTTGTAGAAAAGAAAATACCTTTTTGTCTTTAAGTTTATGACCCGTAAGGGTCGACAGCTGTGTTTGTAACCAATTTGCTACCGTGCAAGAAAAGAAAACACACACACACAAAAAAAAAAGGACACCCAAAAAAAAAAAAAAAAAAAAACATATATTTTACATGAGTGCAATTGGTGTATTTTTCAAAAGTCTTTTCATTTGCATTTAGTGCTCAGCTTGTCTCATAACAATTTTCACCTGTTCGAGAGAGAGAGCAATGGTTAAAAACTACCAATTAGCCTGGCTAAACAATGAGGCAAGCTGTGTGTTGAAGCAGCAGCAGCAGCAGGAGCAGGCCTGAGGGGCCTAAGTCAATGCATTGATTTGCCTCAGTCTTAATTTGATGACTATCTGAATAACAGGAAAGAAGTGGGGGACAGCTGCTGCTCCTGCTGGTGACACACGCACAATTGCTGGGGCAAGCGACGCTCAAAATTGCTTATCAAAGTTGCACAATCAAAAAAAAAAAAAAAAGAAGAAAGAAAAAAAAAACGTAGTCGAGGCAGAGGCAGAGGCAGAGGCGGAGGCACCACCAGCATAACGAGGCAAACTCTCGAGTAATGGCTGTGCTGCATATACACCGAGTATTGAATATTTGAGTTTCAAGCAGCAAGTTTGAGTTAGGGTATATATCGAGTAGAGGGAAAACTGTTGACTGCAACAAGCAGCAGCAGCAGCAACAGTACGTGGCATAGACAATCAGTTTGGTAATGTGTGCAAAACAAATCAAGCAACTTCGCTGCAGATATAATCAAAAGCAGCAAACCAGGGCTGGCTACGCTTTCAATGTGTGTGTGTTGCCAACAAATTATGTTAAACAATTTGAAAATTGCACAAAATAACATTTTAACACGAAATTGCTTTACTTTGTGCGTTTTAGTCACGCTGTTAATGCCATAGAAAAAAAACCCGTTCGTCTGCAAATTGCTTTACTTTGTATGTTAAATTGACGCTGTTTATGTTAATGACAAGCTTTTTTTCGCAGCTGTTAAGCTTTGCATGTTAATGTTAATGTTAATAAAAGTTTGTTAGAAGTTTGATAACATTTTTACACGCATTTCTATACCATTTTTTATAATTGAGAAACTAATAGTTTTAAGCAGTGAATGGAGAAATTGTTTGACAACATTTTGTAGAACATTTGACTAAAATGATGGAAAACTAAATTTAAAATTATATTGAACATCACTTGCGGAATGAATATATTTAGTTGAAAATAATACTAATTTTTGGCAGTGAATAAAGAATTTGTTTGACAACATTTTGTAAAAAATTTATCTAAAATCATGGAAAACTAAATTTAAAATGAAAATATAAATATTTATAATAGAGAAATGTTAATTTTAAGCAGTTAATAAAGAACTTACAACATTTTCTCGTAAATTTATTTAAAATAAATTTTAATATGGCAACATAAATTTAAAATTATTTGAAGTATCCCTTGCAGATTCAATAATTATAATTAAGAAAATAATAGCTTAAAGCAGTGATTAAAATATTGGTTTGACATCATTTTGTAGATCATTTATATAAAATCATTTCAATATGGGCACCAAACATTTTAAATAGGTTCAAGTATCACTTAAGGAATCAATATTTATGGATTTTATAATTAATATCTTTAACAACTTTTACAAAATGATGATTTTTACACAACAGCCTGTTACTGAAACCATTGTTATTTATATATATTATACCATAACGAGACTGAAAATCGCAAAAATAATTTAGACTCAGTTAATAAGCTTAGCTTCAATAAGATTAGCAAAAAATAAATAAACAAATTTTTATTTAATTGTTAGATAGATGAGAGTTAATATTAAATATATATAATCACTGTTTCCAAATATTTTATACGATCTAGAATTTGTCAAAATGACTAGTAATAAAAACGAAAAAGTTAATTTGTCCTGTTATTATTTGGATTTGGCAAACCAGTCTTCAATTTCAATTCCCATTTGATGGTTGAAAAATCAGAGTTGAATGCATCCCTCGCATCGATACGGTTTATGGGCATATCAGAAATCTGTCTCTTTTGTCTCAATGCTGTTTGTTGTTGTTGTTCGTTGTTGTTGTTGTTATCGCAAGGCAACTCAACGCTGCAGGCGGCAAGGCGGCAAGGCGGCAGGCTTCAGGCGTCGCGTCGTCCTTTTCGTCTTCGCACTATTTTTCATTATGTTGCGCTGCTGCACATGGCTGTCAACTGCCGCCAGAGCAGAGCTGCCAAACTGCGCCGCCCAGGCCCAGGCACAGGCCCGCTTCTCCAGGAACGGACTTCAGACAGACTTCCACAGCCAGCTGCAGCAGCAGCATCTGAGTCTGAGTTGGCCTCAGCTTGCCTTGGCTTTGGCTTTGGGTTCCCAGTTCAGTTTCAGACGCTCGCCCGCATATCGATTTCAGCGCATTCTGCCTGTTTGCATACAAAATATGTGTCCTAAGGACATGTTTGAGAGAGAGGGAGAGATAAGGAGAGCCTTGCCACACGTACGCATGTAAATTGTATTTGATGCGCAGTGCCCCCCCCTCCTTCGTCCTCGTTGTCGTATTTAGTGGAAATACCCTTATTGCCGCTGTTTCCTTGTGCTTCATTTCATTTGCTGGGGCAATTGTCTTCGACTTGCAACGACTTTTATTTTTGGCATAAGCGCAAAAAAAAAATCAAAAAAATAAAAAAAAAATCTTCAATTCCATATTCAAAAATTCCTTGCTCTTTTGCAACTTGTCAGGCAAGTGGCAGCCATTTTTTTCCAACTTCTGCTCCCGTTCCTCGTTGTTGCATGTGGCAGGACTTTTGCGCTTTTGTGCGTGCTTTGGTCTTGGATTTCTTTTCAGTTTTTTTTTTTCATTGCCTGGCGCTGACATTTGATGTTTAATTTCAATAACTCAGTGCGTTCGCTTTTTAATCTACTCGCTCCTTTATTTTATTTTTTTTTTTTTTTTTAGATTTTATTTTTTTTCTCTTCTTTTTTTTTTTGCTGTCTTTGACTGCCAAAAATAGCTGGAAGTGCTGTAAATGCTCACACATACATCGACACTTAACACTCAATTTCAATTACAGCTGCCAATGGCGAAAAGTGTTGACTGTGTGTGTCTGTGTGTGTGTGTGTGTGTGTGTGTGTTTGTCTGTGTGTGTGTGTGTGAATTACATAAATTAAATTTTTCAAGTGTTTTCAGACTTTTGGAGTTTTCGTTGTCAACGCTTTTTGCTTGTCGTTAAATGTAATAGAAATCCCCTGGAGCCCCCTTATTGAATTTACATTACGTTTTATTGAAATTGTCTAGGTGCTGGCTGCTTTTTTTTTTTTTTTAGCCATGGCTAGCAAAAGATGTTAAGCATTGTGCTAGGTTTCTCTATCAAAAAAATGTAAAAATTGTATAGCAAGTTTTAGCATAAATAACATTTATTCATCGCCAAGTTTGGCTACATCATTAAATTCATATGCACTTAACTCGATTGATAATTTACATAAGTTTTGTAGAGGTTACGGTAAGGTATGTAAAAGCCAGAATAAAATAAATATATATATATATATACATAGATTTGATCAGCATAAATAGACGAGTCGATTTAATCTGTTGGCTGACGTCAAATTTGCAATATTTGTTCTCTTATAAAAAGTGAAATTTAATTGTATATAATTTGTATAGATAATTCCCACTATTTGGCATATATCGATATAAATCGATTATCGATAGCAATTAGAATAGACTTAGTAATACTCAGAGACATTATTTTTCAACTACTCTTATTGAAAAAGTATTTTCAAGCAGCTGGCTTCAATTTGCCTCCTCATCAATCACTCTCGACTCGAACATTTTTACTTGTGTGTTTCTTTTCCTATGAGGCATGCCTCTGGCCTATTATTTCCGCTTAATATCCTTATAAAAAAAAGGTTTCCTCACCCCGCCCTCTACCGATTTACTTGAACGAAATTTGACTGGAAAAGCAATTACTCTACCACAATGCCCAAAAATAATTTTGATTTCATTTCCTGCTGTCCGCCACTTTTGTGGTCAATGTTGCTGTCGCTGTTGCTGTTGCTGTTGCAACCACTGCAACATTTAAGCAACAACAGCAACAACAACGAATTGAAAGAAAGGCAACAACAATAAAAAGAAACAAAAACCTTCACAACATGAGTTCTCCGGCACAAAAGCGAATCCACGTGGTTTGGGCAATTGTTAAAGGTCAGACAGCATTTAGAGGGTTTTTTTTTTCACTTTCCGTTTTATATCTACTTACAAAATATATACACACATATATATATATATATATATAGATATATAATTGTGGGTAAAAACACACACAGCGGGGGGTTTTGCCGGCGGTAGGTGTGAAAAATGCTGGAAAGAAATACAAAAAATGCAGAGCAGTAGAATTTTTGTGTAAAAAATTGAATTATTATTGAAGTGCTAAGCAGTATTGGTAAAAAAAAGGAAACCCCTTTGCGATGATCAAAAAGTGCCGACTTAAAGCTACTAGCTGAGGTGGCCAAAAGAGTGGGCCAAGTTAATACAGTTATCAGTTGTTGTTGTTGTTGTTGTTGTCTCGCCAGCTGTTAATGAACATTCAACTGGCTAATTAATTTTGTACATTTATTAAACTTTAGCAGCGCCAGGGGGGTTGGCTAAGAGGGTAGGGATTGGCCCGGCTGTTCCACGGCCAAGCCACGAAACTATTTACCATACAAATCTAATTTTATCAACTTTGTCTTTGGACGCACAGCCTTAACTAGCTATGGCAACACGGTTGTCCTTGCCACCCACTCCCACTCCCACTCTCTCTCTCTCTGTGTGTGTGTGTTTGTGTGTGTGTGTGTCAAAACATTGTGACACAGTTTCTGCTTTCTTACAATTTGGCCCAGGCGTTTGTTACGGCTAGCGCCATTCTCTTGGCTCATTAACGTTGGCCTTTGTTTTGGCCCTGTCATCGTTGTCGTCTGGCTCCAGGAAGCAGTCGTCATTTCAGTCCTTTTGTAATTTATAAATGTCCTGGCTCTGCATCGCCTCTCAACATCCTCTGGCTGTCTTGGCCATTTGTCGTATTGGGTCCAGCCACTGGGTTCGGCATGTAAATCAGGTCAAAACAATGCAGCTGACAGTGAATTGTGCCTCGGTTGAGTCTCGTTGCTGCCACAATGACACATTCAGGATTCTACAGCACAGTTTACTTCATTATTGGTTACTCAGCAATTCATTCACAGGACACACCTTGTAGTTGCTACTGCTGCTGCTGCTGCTCTCGCATTGCCCTTTTTATGGCCATGTCCTTTTGCTTATCCTTGCTGACTAATGACAAGCAGCCAGCCATGCCATGCCAGGACAGCCAGGACAGCCAGGCCAGACCAGGCGAGGCGAGGCGAGGCTAACAGCACGTTGCCAATTCCCTCTGTTCCCCGTTTGCCTTTAGCCTTTTGTCAACGACTCTTACTCATAGTCATTGGCCAGCTTAACCAACTTCGTCTCCATCTCCGTCTCCATCTCCGTCTCCGTCTCCATCTTCATCCATCCGACTCCGACTCCGACTACGACTCCATCACCATCTCCATTTCAGTTCCAGTTCTTTGGCTTTAATGGCGTTTGTCTTCTTTGCTGGCCAGCTAAAAAGCCAACTTACAACAACAACAAACGTCGACCAGGTCTGGTTGTGCTACTTTGCTGCTGCTGCCAGCTTGTTGCACCCCAACATTGAGAGTCCGTTCAAATGGGCGTGACAAGTGTGGCAAGGGCCACAAGCAGGTGCGCATTTTATAACAAAAGCATAAATTATTTTCTACTGTTAGCATTGCTTTCGACATTGTAGTCTCTCTCTATCTCCCTCACTCTCCCTCTCCCTCTCTCTCTCTCTCGTTCCTGTGGCAGACAGCACTTGCCTCCAGTTATTGTTTTGGCCTATTGATTTGCATTTGCCCAACGTATCAGACAATAATTTATTCTTATTCCACATCCAATCCTATCAATCGGTTAGCCAAAGTTTTGTTGTATTGTTTAATTGTTTTTGGCCAAGTTCGCATTGGTTGCCATGGCGAGCACTTTGATGTCGATTTATTTACTGCATTTAAATGCGATTAAATTTATAAATAATGTCTTGCAAGCGATTTGCTGTTGAAAGATATTTATTAAATGAAGCCATAAAATATTTACGAGTCGACTGAAAATCCATTTTGAAATGTTTGTAAATTTGTGTGTGTGTTTGTTAAGTAATTTGATTAAATTATTTGTCTTACAGTAATTGACTTAACTTTACTAATTTAATTTTCATATTCATCAGCTGCTGAGTTTGAAAATTATAAGCATAAAAATCCCATTTAAAGCATGTGTTTAATTAATAAACATTTTAGCAGTCAATTAAAAAAAAAAAACAAAACTTTTTGCAAACTTTTTTTTGATAAAATTGTTTGCGTTAATTTTTTAATATTTGCGGTTTTGATTTCATTTTAATTAAATTTTAAAATATGTTTTCTTAAATTAAAATGGTTGGTAGCAAAATATCAATTATATTTTAAGTTATTAAATTTTAAACATGCCTTTTTTTTTTGATCAGCTTCATTAAATTACTTGAAAGATAATGATATATTATATAATCTAATCAAACTCATTTTATATATTTATTATTATATTAGTTATTTTTAGAATAAATTTCCACATTTCATATAGATTTTTTAACTTTAATTTCGACAATTTGAATGAGTATTTTTTCAAGTAATGTTAAATTTTGGACAATTTGCAGTTGTTTACTAATTTAAATGCAAATCATGTGACTTATTGTCATTCAACAATTATTATTAGTATGACACATTTCAATTTAATTTTATTGTCTGACAGATAAAATTATAGCAGGCCAGTTAGCCACTTGACCATAACAAATAATTTGTTAATTTGCATTATACTCAAAATGAAATCATTTCAAATAAAATTAATGCAAGAGCAATAAAAGAGAAAGGGAGAAAGAGAGAGAGAGAGAGAGAGAGAGAGAGAGAGATAGTATGAGTTATGATAATTTCGTTAATAATTTAATAATGACCTTGTGAAATAATCTGCAATTGTCAGTTAACCCTTTTCACCTCACCAACTCCTCCCTCTCAAAAATGAGGTTAGCAATTTGAAAAGCAGTAAAAAAAAAGCGTTGAAAGCACACAAAAAATTGTTATAATTTTCGTTTAGTTGAATAATTTAGACAAAGACTTAAATAAAAGCTAAAATTCACGACACACACCCACACACACACACAGACACACCCACACACACACACACAGTTATACACATAAAGCAATCACAAATACAAATGCAAATAAATACAATAAATAAATAATTGATTTGTTGTTGTTTAAGCAGAAATCTAATTTTACTTTCGCATTGTGCGTGTAGACAGTAATTTTGTATATGTGTGTGTGAATGAATGTGTGTGTGTGTGTGGGAGTGTTGAAGTGTGTGTGTGTGTGTGTGTGGATGTCTGGTGGTTATTCAATCCCAATGGTCGCTTATAGATTTCGCTGTTAATTTCAACTGAAATATAATTACAATTATATAAAATACATAAATAAAGTTCTAGTTGAGGTAGCACGACTTGGAAATACCCTATAAAAGTTAAGCTTTATTTTTTGTTATGGAATATAATATATATATAATTGTAGCTAGTTTTTGTTCCAAGCGAATTCTCTTTTCAATTTTTATTTAAAAACTGAGAGTAACTATACACTGCAAATAATGAAGTGACTTTTTATGAATATATATTTCCATTAGGTATCATTCGCTTTATCACAAAACCAAATGAACCAATTTCGAGTGTGATATTATTCGATTACGCAATAATTGAAGCAAACAGTTGCAAAAACGATAATTGCCATAATTGCACTCACTTGTTTTGGCCACTATATAAAAGCCATGTTTTGTTCACAATATACAAATCAGTCGTCGTTGAAAGAACAAAGTAAAAGGCAGTTAACATGATGAGGGCAACCCTATTTGCAGCAACTCTAGTCATAGCTATGGCCGTTGTCCAGGTAACATTTGCAAAAATCCCTCAGTGAAGATTTTTAATAAAAGAGAAAAAATATATTCCGCTTTGCAGTGCGATCCGGACATGCCGCAGCTGATGAAACAATGCCTGGAGGAGAACAAAGTGACGGAGTCGGAGCTGAAGGAGTTCCTGTCCAACGGCATGTCGGCCAATGTCAACGAGAACCTCAAGTGCTATAGCAAGTGTCTGATGGAGAAGCAGGGCCACATGGTCAATGGCCAGTTCCAGGCGGCTGCCATGATGAACTCCCTGAAGAACGTGCCCCAACTCAAGGATAAACTGGATGAAATCGCATCCGGTGTGGATTCCTGCAAGAGCATTAATGGCACCAACGATTGCGACAAAGCCTTCAAGATCTTTATGTGCCTCAGGGAACAAAAGGCTAAGGTGACCTCAAATTGAGACAAACCTCAAAAATAATAAAATGTATTTAGAAAATCATAAGTAAAAATTTGTCTTTAATTAAAAATAAATTAATAAAATAATATTTTGGTGTTGGCAATTTTATTTTAAATGTGTCAAAGTGAAATGAGGCAGTTGAAAGTTAATATAGAAAATCTGATTACAGACTATAGAAAAAATTAAAAATTATATAATAATAATAAATTAATTTCCTGTATAGCCAAAAAATATGTAAATAAAATATTAACTTAGCTGGCAACTTAAGGTGAAGTGACAAAAACTTCGCTGCAAGTGAATTATTTTGAATACCAATCTTGAGAAGCAACAGTTTTGCGTCTTATCAGCATAATCGATGAGATTGTCTACAGAGATCAAGATAGGTTTTTGGACAAGGTGGCCAAGCCCAGATGACAAACACTTGGAGGAACCAGGGAAGATAGATTTCTCCTGGTTGTGTGTGTGTGTCTGCTGCGGCATGATTTATCAAGAAACGCTTGGAGAGTTCAGG
Organism: Drosophila melanosoma; assembly: GCA_035042045.1. NCBI lineage: Eukaryota > Metazoa > Arthropoda > Insecta > Diptera > Drosophilidae > Drosophila > Drosophila melanosoma. The sequence continues at coordinate 1,168,933 of JAWNLY010000049.1, forward strand.
GAAACAGCCAATGACAACCTGTTTCCTTTGCAAGACGACAGGAGAAGGGGGGGGGGGGGGATTGGGGAATTGAGGACAACGCGATGTTGTCTACGAATATCATTTGTCAATTTTAATAAGTTTGAAATCAAGATAATTAAAACAACGCCAGCGAGTGGAAATGCGGGACAGCTGCGGAGGGGAGGGGGAGAAGGTAGAAGTAGAACTGCTGAGCAGTCGCAGCAGAAGAAGGAGATGGAGAAGGAGAAGAGCAAGTTGGTCATGGCCATGCCTTGGGATGACTATGCCTGGCTGGCTGGCTGACTGCCTGGCTGACTGGTTGGCAATCCTTTCCATTTTCTTTGGAACATTGTGACACCAATTACCGCTAATAAATCATTTTCACATGTGCGTGTGTGTTGTGCCCCCCCCACCCCCTCCCCCTGCCATCATACACACACACTACCCCTCCCCCTGTATGCTAGAACATGTGAGCTGCGCTTAATGGCTACCAGCGACTGCGCTGATGTGTCCAATGGGGATAGTGCGGAGTGCGGAGTGTGGGGTGCGGGGTTGCGGGGGGGATTGGGTCTTTTGGGCCAATGTAACCATAGAAGATGTAACATAAATCAACGCCACCAGCCTGCAATGCAGTTCATTGCACTTGCAATGGGGTTGCCGATGCTTCAAGCAAAAGATGTTGCAGCAGAGGCAGCAGCAGCAGCAGCAGCAGCAGCAGCAGCAGCAGCAGCAGCGGCAGTTGATGATGAGAGCGGGGGCAGGTTGATGTTGCAGGTTGACAAGCCCAGGCGACATGAGACAACGAAATTTTCTACGTAACAAAAAAAAAAAAATATAAGAAAAAATATAAATTGTGTAAAAGAAAGCCAAGAAATTCTTTGAAGCACTGTGAATGCGATGTCTGCTGACTGCTGACTGCTGTCTTCTGACTGCACCTCTGCCACACCCCCCACCCTACCAAATCTACCCCTACCAAAAGCCAATGACGAATTTGAAACGATGAACAGCTCAATGCATCAAAACGAATTTTAAATACACTTCCCATAGAAAGATAGTTGAAGATAAATACAAAAAAGTGTGTTGGGATTTATATAAAGTTATCACAAATCGAATTGAAAAAATTAAAATTTTAAAATTCAAGTTGCAAGCATTTTTTTAAAAATAAATTTAAGAAGCGAATTGTACATTTTTTATCATTTTAAATATCCTTGGTTGAAACCATATAAGACAGTGGGTTGGGTTATGAATAAAGATAACTCAATTTTAATTAAATATTTATAATTTTAAGCTAAAGTTGGAAACTATATTAAATAAACTTAAGAAGCGAATAGTTTTTTTAAATTTAATGTTTTAAATACCCTTGGTTGGAGACAATGTGTTGGGTTAATAAAGTTTTCTCATATCAAATTGAATTATAAATCTTTATATAAGTAAATGCAATATTTGGTCTGCATTTTCATATTTTTAATTCTTTTTATTCTTGGTTTTATTAGCTCTCTGTAAAATGCACACAGATAAATAGAAAATCTTTAAAATCTTCAAAGTGTTCAGACTTAATGAAAACATTATAATACACTAAAAAGAAGGGCATCTAAAAATAAAATCGAGTGCTGAGCTGAGCTACTTTGAATTGAAAGGAAAGCAAAGGTCGGTCGGGTCGCATTTGGAGCTGGAGTTGGAGCTGGAGCTGGAGCTGGAGATGGAGTTGGAAGTTCGACTTGGGCTCAGAAGCAGGCGGTAGCCATGGCAGCCACAGCCGTATGCATACAAATTTGTTGTGCTACACCCTGTCCCCCCCTCACTCACCCGTTAAACCGAACCTGGACACACAGGGGCACTTGAAAATTGTGCAGCTTGGCCATGCATATAATGGCTTGGCCTTTTATCAACTAACAAATACAGGCAGCCGCAGCAGCAGAGGCAGCAGCAGCAGAGGCAGCAGCAGCAGCAACAGAGGCAGCAGTGGCAACAACAAAAAGAAACTTTGACGATGGATGACTACAGTCGTCGTTGGCTGCACTGGAAAACTCAATTTGAATATTGTTGAAACTGAAAACAAGACAAGAGAAACAAAAAACAGAAAAAAAAGAAACACAAAACCAAAAGACTCGAGTCCAAGATGAATACGAAGAATGCCATCAGAAGAAGCAGCAGCAGCAGCAGCAGCAGAGGCAGCAGCAGCAGAAGAAGAAAAAGATGTGGCAGCAGCAGAAGAAGAAGAAGAAGATGCGCTCATGTGCCACATGATGAAATGCAGTCAAGTTAAAAAGTGTCACTTGAGTTATGAGTTCATTGTTTGTACGTAGTTACGGCTGCACAGCGGGGGAGGGGAGGGGTTAGTGCTGCTGCTGCTGCAAGGGGGTGGATGGCTTGAGGTTAAAGTCTGTGTTCCTTTCAATTTGGTTGGGGTTTTATATATTTGTAAAAGTTGCTGTTGATTTGGTTTTAGGCTTTTATTCGAGGCTGTCTCTGAAAAAGGGTTGCTTGTGGCGTCTCTCAGAAATGCCTCAACTTCAACTTGGTGGCGAGTTCGCAATTTGCTTCTTTTAGTGCGTTGCCAGCGGAGACCGATGAATGACTAGGCAAAAATGTATTGCCAAGAATTTAAAAAAAACAGCTTGTTTTTTATTGTGATGAGTAAGTTGTAGTTGAGGCATAGACTTAAAGGATGAGCGAATTTGAGTGATGAGCAATATATAATTTTATATTGGAGAATTTTGATGTAATGAGATCTTTGGTAAACTAAATTATTAATAATGTTTTAAATATATAGCAGAAATATGTAGGAGTAATAGAAATAGAGAACATAAGTAAATAAATAAAATTAATATGAGTTTAGTATCATTCTTCGTTCTGTCTTTTTCTATGTAAACTACAACCTCAGTTTTTAATGAAATCTTAAAGAAATTTTTGGTTTTTTTGCTGCACTTGTTTCATAATATATAAAATGTATTGCCAAGAATAAGGATTATTGTTTATTGTGATGAGCATAGACTTATTCGAGGCATAGACTTAAAATTTATAGAATGAGCAAATATAAGTTGAGCAGTGATGAGCAATTTATGATTTTATGTTTGAGCTTATTATATATTTAGTTGGTAGAATGAGAATTTTGAAAAAACAAAATTAATAATAAATAAATAAGAGGAATAGAAATAAAAAACACAAATAATTTAATGTACTAATTCTTATTATTCTAATTGTAAAAAAACACAAATACATAATTATGCTAATTCTAATTCACAAATAAATAATTATGCCAATTCTAATTAATTATTTGTGTTCTTTATGAGACTTCCTCAAAGCTTATAACTAAAACCGATAAATCAATAATCTTTCAGTATATTTCTATGCAAACTACTTGATAAATTTTTAATTAAATCTTAATTTAACTTGGCTTATATCCTTCTCTTTGCTGTAGGCACTTCAGAAGTTGAAGATGATATGTTTGAATCACCATATAAAATAGCTTTAATTTCCAATATATTCTGATTTAATCTTTAAGTTATTTGTGTTATTATGCGCCTAACATTTGTGTTAAATATTATATTATAAATTTATAATGATTATTTTATTTTAATTTTAGAGAATATTGTGTGTGTTGACAGGACGACTCCTTTCTACAAAAGCTGCTGAAAATGCCTGAGTATTTATCATTAGTTTCAATATTATCTAAATATTTATCCTTGAGAAGGAGTAAATTTATCATTATCTTGAATATAATCTATATAAATCCTAGAGCAGGAGTAGATTTAATTTTAAAGCATTTCACTTTTATTATTGATGAATTTTGTCATAAAGATTTGCTTACTTTTTTTTTACAAAAATTAAAGCTGAATTAAAAATGTGAACCTGCTAAATTTTGAGTACAGTTTTCGGCTTAAAGAATTCCCATGACTTTTGCATGCTCACAAGATATATATATTTATATATATATATATGCAGATACAATTCTTTAGCCACGTTAACCTTGCATTATATTCATAAATCAACTTTACTGCTGTATTTTTTTTTTAGGTTTTTTTTTTTTACTTTTGGCTGCTGCCTGCTGCCTGCGCTCAGCAAATTGTTAACATCCGGGTAATTTGAATAAAATTGTGTTTATCACTCGCGACGCGGCAGCGCTTGAATTGTGTGTGTTTTTTTTTTTTTTGGGCTAGAAACACAAATAGACAGCAATTAAAACTCGGGTTTTTTGTATTATATTTTTTTTTGACTGGAAACTATGTATTTAGGCGCGCTTAATTATGGCAAGAGACGCACCGACACAATAAAAGTAGGCGATTTTAATGAAGGTATTGAAAAGGCGGTGACATGCAACCGATAATTAAATTCCCAACACACACACAAACACACACACACACACACATAGCTCCCACATTATAAGGATTTAGCAATAAAGAATTATAATATACTTTTCGAGGTGTATGTAAATTTGTATGCGGAGGGTTCGTTGTTGCAACATTTTTACGTGCCGCTGCATCTTGAGCGGGCAGCGTTTTCCCAGTTCCCGTTAGTTTTCATTTGGGAAAAACGGGGGGGAAAAACGTGTACCCGCACATAATGTGGCAAAGCAAGAAACTACAAACTAGAAAGTGTCAAAGTGCTGCAAAACCGTCTGCCAACTGCCAACCCCTCCAAACCCCCGGCGCTGCCAACGGTTTCTAATTTGGGCACACGCTCAGCTCAGAGCAACGCAGAGGAAACAACAAAAGGGCCAAGTGTGTGCGGAGTGACGAGTGTTTCGGTTAGGGATAGCGTGAAGGAGAGGGGAGGGAAGGGGAGGGTAGCGGAGTGGAGTAGTGGGGTGGGTGTATCAGTAGTGGTGGGGGGTGAAAATGGCATTTCCGTTTTTCACACAAGCATTCGAAAGGCAATTTTTCAAAAATTGAAATTCATTTCATATGAGTTCAGCAATGCAACAGCAACAACAAAAATAACAACAACAACAACAACAATAAGAATAACAACAACAACAACAATAAGAATAACCACACACGCCTGTCTACGCTTCCATTATTTCTCATATCGGGCAGTCGTATCTCAACTATATAAGATCGTTTAGTGTTGATAATGCTGGTCTTTTCCTCTCTCCTCCTCCTCCTCCTTCAACTCCTCCTCCTCCTCCTCTGAGCAAGTGTTGTAAATTGCGCCAAGGGGCGACAATTGTCAAGCCACCAGCTGCTGATAAAACTCTGGAAGTGGGTTTTGGGATTGGATTTTTGCTTTGCTTCTTCTTATAGCCAGATAGCTGGTAGTCAATCTTCAAATTAGTTTCGGTGCTGTCACAGAAATAGCTAATTCTCTGCACAATCCTAATCAACATTTTGAGATCTCACTAAGAACACCCCAAAATGCGACACATGCTTTAAGCATACCAAAAAAAAACTGATTTAAAGATAAAATTCATGTTTTTATATTGCAATTTACAAGATTGGGGCTGATTTTGAAAAGAACTGTATTATTTGACTCTGTTTTAGTTGGGATACTTGTACTTGCCTAGAAAAGGCTTCTTTAACGGATTTATAAATAAAATGTATAAAATATATTTAATATATATATATAAAAAAATATAAAATAATATATTGAAATTACAGATAGATAGTTGATTTTATAGAGATAAAAATAAATATAAATTAATATAATAAAATTACAGATAATAAGTTGATTTTATAGAGATATGTTTCTTCCTAAATTTGCATACTGTGAGAAGTATATTTCTGTGTTCTATATCAATTTTTAGCAATTCATCAGAATGAATAGTCAAGTCGATTTTGTTATGTTTCTAATAATATATAAATAAAATCTTTACAAATAAATACATAGTATAAAAAATAATAATTGAAGGAAAACTTGCGTTTCCAGCAATAACTAATATATTTATTTATATTTCTTTTATATTTTAAAATTAAGTCGGAAGTTGTTAACCCAAAAAGCGTATTACTTCATAGATATTTATATATATATCTTTATCAATATTTATGAACCGCTCAAAATTGCAATTCTCTTTCGCTTAGCAATAGAAATGAAAATCTTTGCTACGTGCGAATACAAAAGTCACGAATTTTCCAGATATGCATTTTCAGCGCCTTAACAAACACATGGCAAAAGGGGTTGGAGCCAAAAAGGGGTGAAATGTTGTGGCTAAAATGGGACTCTTAGCCATTGAAGTCAGTTAATTCCTTTATCTTCTTGTGGTCGCAGTGAATTGTGTAAAATGCTGCCAGCTGTGCTGCCTTTGTTTACAAAATATTTATGCCAAATGTCTGGCACACACATATATATATATATATATATATATATATATATAGAAATCGGTAATTAGATAGTCAAATAACGCAAAAATCAATATGAGGAGAACACAACTAACCCAAAAGAATTGCTGACAAAAGATGCACTCGGGGTACGTCCATTAAATTTGTCACCCGCGGCTAAGCTAAATGTCAAATACAACGCACACACACACACACACACACGCGCGCGCACACACACACACTTGGCACAATAACAGCATCAATTTGACACGTACAGGCGCTAATGATGGTAATGACCAGCCAACTGAGCGATCGAATCCCATTGACCGACCGCTCAACATGCCCACAATTGTGACTACCCCTGCTTCTACACCTCCTCTCCCCTCTGCTCTCTTCCGCTTTTTTTTTTTGCTTGACATCCTGCCGCTTTTCCTCTCACTGATGTGAGTTGACATTTGGAATCGAGTCGCGTTGAGTTTGAGTTTGAGCAGCGACTGCCAATTTAATTCCCATTGACAAAATGCACAATTGCTTTCGTACTGCGTTGTCCTTTGTGACACTGCCCCCCCACCCATCTCTGTTACTCACACCAAACCCCATCCCCCTCTCTCTGTTACGTTTTTGCGCCTTTTGTTCTGCTTGTAACTGTTGTTCCTGTTGCTATTCCCGTTGTTAATTCCGTAATTTCTGCTTGTGACAGCGTCGGACAACGTCGTCCGCACAACTTGCTATTAATTATTTTAGAAAATCGCTTGTAATAACAATAAATTTGCACAAGTAACTGGAAACCAAACTCCTACTCCTGCCTCCTCCCTTTGCTCCCTTCCCCGTATCAGTCTGGTTAATTTCTTGATGGCAACACACAACTGTTAAATTTTACACGACATTCAAATATTTGCTCAACTGCGAAATCTTTACTTTTCAGCCAAATGCAATCAATGCAAATGTTTAGATTGGGCTTTCAACTGTCTGTTATATTCTAGCTCTACTTTCTCTCTCTCTCTCTCTCTCTCTCTCTCTCTTTCTCTCTCTCTGTCTGTCAAGGTCCCATTTATGCAAAAGCAACCACTTTCAATTTTGACGGCATATCTATTTAATAAATTTGCGTGTGCTTCCCTCGCGACAATTTGATTGACAAGACACGTCCGCCTGTCCGCCTATCCGCCCGTCCGTCCGTCTGTCCACCTGTCCCTCCCGCTCTCCATCAAGCTGCAGTCAGTCAATTGTTGAGGGTTTTTTTTTTTTTTTTTAAGTCCGCTGTTTACATTACGAGTGTTGCTCGGGTCAGGTTCTTCTGTGATACTTTTTCCTTTTTTTTGGGCATGGGAAATTGGTTTAATTTTGTTACAAATGTCACTATTTGAGTTTGGCACTGGCAAAAAAAAAAATAGACCACAAAAAAGACGAAATGAAAATCGAAACTGTTTGCCAACGATTCGTTTTTGACTTTTCCCCTCTGAGTTTTTCCAATTTGGTTTTTTTTTTTTTTTTTGGTTAGGGTGATAATGTTACCAAATCGAATTGGTTACACTTTTATGTTTTTGAGTACATAATAAAGTTGATAAAGCCATAATTCAGAGTTGGTATTAAAGTTGGTTATCTTTTTTGTATATAGAATAGAACTATGCGAATGATGAGACAAATACTTTCAATTTGATACAAATTTAGTTCTACTTTTTACATAGTTTTTATTGAAGATGGATCGGTCTGCAAAGAAGACTATGAGGAATTTTTATGCAGATACTTTAAACTGGAAACAAATTTTGTTTCTGCTTTTAACATATTTGAAAGATGAATGTTTTCTTAAATAAAACTTTGGATGTTCTTATACAAGTACCTTAGAAAAAAACAAATTTCCATGCTCATCTTGATACTGATTAAAGATGCATCTTTTTTTAAATAGACAGACTAAATTCTGTAACCGATTCTTCAAACTGACAACAATTTTAGTTATACTTTTCTACATAGTTAAAAAAATAATGCTTTCTCATAGAACATTATGGATTTTCTGAATCTGGTTAAAGATGAGTTATTTTTTCGACTAGACAGACTCATATCTTAACTTTAACTAAATACAAATTTTGTTCTGCTTTCTGCATAGCATAAAGATAAATGCTTTCTCATATAAAACTACAGATATTGTCAAAAAAATACCTTAATCATAAAGCAAATTTCCACTTACAACTTGATTCTGATTAAAGATGAATTCTTTAAGATACCTTAAGCACTCTCCACATGATTCTGATTAAAGATGAATCCTTTCTTTAACCTATATTTTACACTTGAACCAAATTTAGTTCTACTTTTTTACATAGCTTAAATATTAATTCATTCTTATTTAAAACTATGGAGATTATTAAGCGGATACCTTAAACATATGGCAAATTTCCATTCTCAATTTTATTCAGATTAAAGATGAATCTTTAGACTAGACATACTCTTTTATATAACTAATTATTTAAACTGAAACCAAATTTAGTTATTCTTTCTACTTAGCTGATAGATGAATTCATTCTTATATAAAACTATGAAGATTATTAAATAGATACCTTTAAGCCATAATCAAATTTATTTGAAATTTCAATGTTTGACACGTTTTGACTTCGTTTGGCAATAAATCAAATAATTGGGGACAGCTTGTAAGCAAATTGAGCTCGTAAATTATCAAAGAGCAATTGTCATGCATACGCAAACAGTTAACACACATTTTGGACTAAGCCAGAAAATGCATTTTTTTTTTATTTTTATTTGTGGCTCTTAAGTATGAGCAACGTGTCTTTGGGGCAAGTCTTTCAAAGTCGAGGCATGACTGTAACCATTAACCATTAAGCATAACCAGAATGCTATCTGAGATAAAGCTTTGGGTTTTTGGCCAAGACTGTTGCTGCTGCTGTTGCTGCTGCTGCTCTCAAATAAATTATTTTTTGATTGATGTGGCAAGCAGTGCAGCACGTGCAACCAGCTCATGAAGAGGAAACAATAATAAAGTATAAAAAAAAATAGAGAACTGTTGATGATTAAAATGCAGCCAAGGTTACGTGTGGCGTTCTACCAGGAAAATGGGAAAACGAATACGAAAAACAGACAAAAAATTATGCTTTAATTGTTGGTTGGTTTTTTTTTTGGTTTTGTTTTGTTATTGTTTATATGTATTCTTTGAGTTCGTAGAATTAACGAGCTGACTACGTGCACGGCATTTTCGACAATTATCGTAAGATTTTCAGGCCTGACAAAATTTAACAAGTTTTTGTTTTTATATGATTTATTTATGGCCGAGTCATAAACCGTTTACCGCAAAACTAGTTTAGACGCGTTCTAAGAACTCCTTTTCGGTTTTGGGCTACTAACTGAAAATTGTCTTAACCACTCGAGTCTTGCACGTGTCCAAATTGAAGGCACACTCTCCTACCTCCCTCCCCCCCCACACCCCTTTGATTACAAGTCTGTACGGAGAACTGGGTTTTATGTACTCTAAGCAGGGCTCTAAAAGTGCTATAAGCCCACTCAAACTGTTGGCCAACTGCACAACTCTTGGCCAAGACGGGCGCTGGTTTTATTACCTCAACTCCAGTTGATATGTAATTGCTATCATTTCTCCTAAAGCCATTCTCCATTCATGGTAAGAGGAGACTGTTTTTTTTTCTCTTTTCCTATAAATAAGTTAAGCACTAGTTGCGTATTTTTAATCTTTGGTAATAGATAAACGTGGCTTTTTCATTAAAGACGTGTTGATCAAGTTGTTAAAGATGTTTTTGCCATTAAGCGAAAACAGTTTTTCTATTTAGTTTAATTTTATGGCTTATATATATGATAAAAACTGTATCTTTTCTTAAATTTTATTTATATTGTTGAATAAAGATTAAGTATTATTTTAGTTAGTTGAAAGTATTTTTTTGAGCATAAAATATATTTTTCCTGACGACTTTGATTTATATATTGGACCGCTATAATTTCATATATTATTTCCAATACTATCCTAATTTTTTTGGTTTTTTTTTTATAGGGACATATAAAGATTTAGCCTTATTTCATGGAATTCCTGTAAGTATTTTTCTGAGCATCAAATAAATAATTCCTGATGATTTTGTAATATATAATTGTTTGCTATAATTCCATATATTCTTTACAATACTATGCCAATTTTTTTTCTTATTTTTTAATTATAATATTATATAAAAATTTAGTTATTTTTCATAGATATCCTGTAAGTATTTTTCTGAGCATCTAGTATATATTCTTGATTTTAATTATATCTTTGACCGCTGTAATTTCATATATTATTTACAATAATATCATATTTTTTTTTCTAGTTTAAAGACTTAGTTTTATTTCATAGATTTTCATGAAAATATTTTTCTGAGCATAAAATAAACATTTCATGATAATTTTTATTTATATATTTGTTCGGTAAATTTCCATATATTGTTTAGAATACTGTCCCATTTTTTTTTTAGTATTTTATTTATAGGTTTATATATATCTAATTTATAGTACTAATCACTCTGTTATTACACGAGGATCTGAGGCAATTAGTCCCTGGCAATTTCACTGTTTGCAACCAATCACAATTTATGATGCTAAACAAGAGCTAAGCAAAGGATTCGATTTGATTCGATTTGAATCGATTTGAATCGATTTGAATCGAATGCATTCCTGTTGATAACTCAAAATGCGTAAACACAATTGCAGTCGAAAGTGGAAAGTGGAAAGGCGAAAAGAGAAAAAGGCGGCACTTGTTTGAGCATAATTGGAAAATGCAAAAATGCAAAAATGCAATATTTGCCTTTTGCTGGACATGATTTGCACGCAAAAACAACAACAACAATGAAGAAAACGAAGCAGCGAGAAAACCCATCAATAGATCAAAACTATACAGGAAAAATGAAGAAATCGAGAAAAATGGATGGAAGGATGGCAGGATGAACGGATGGATGGATGAAATGAAGGCACACACACACACATGTACACACAGTGTGCAACCATCCAATTGCAATCATCGAAAGGCAAAAAAAAAAAAAACAAAAACATCGAAAAAAGGCCACAAAATACAACGCGAAATAGGCCTCAAAAATCAGACAAGGACGAGGCAAAAATCAACAACACAGCAGAGAGGGGTAGGAGAGTGGGGGAGTGAGTGGCTAAACAATGTTAGACAAGATTGTGCAACAAACAGCAAGAGTGATGAAATAAAGGGGAGGGAGGGCGCACAAGCGCAAAAGAATGCTGCAACTGGCTGTTGCAATAATATTCTCTTTGCCTCGTTCGCTGCTGCTGCTGACCAACCCACTCACCTGTTAGTGGCAGCTTGTTGGCCTCCTCTTGCCACATTGTGTTGCTGCTGCTGTTGTTGCTGCTGCTGCTGCTGCTGCTTCTGCTTTTCTGCTCCTGTTGCATTTCCAGCTGAGTTGTTTGCTGCTTGCTTGGCGAGTTTTGCGCAAACTTCTGCCAAGCTGTGATTGTGTGGGGCATAATTGCATGCGATTATGCTGCCTGCTCAGCTGTGCAATTTATATCATGGCTGCAACAGCAACAGCAGCAACAACACAAACAACAACAACAACTATAATAATAACAACAAGCTGCAAATGATAAAAGAAGCAACAGCAGCAACAGCAGCAGCAGAAGAACAACTGCAGCAGTTGAGCAATCTTCACACTTGCCACTTGCCACTAGCCACTGCTGCAAAGCTCCAACTGAAACTAAAAAGTGGGCAAAGTGTTTTGCACACTGGTTCAAAATTATATTCTTCATTTAAGCCAAGTTCTATTTGCATTTCCGGTTTAAATATTTTATATTAATTTCAGAAATTTCCAAGCATTGTTGATTTTTTTTTGTGATGAAAAAGATTTATTTAGATTTTTATAAAGGTAATCTATTTTCAACAGCCATAAGTAAATCAATTTTTAAAAGATATACTATTTTTTATATCTTGGTTTCAGTAACTCAAATAATAATAAATTTAAAATTTGTTATCTCGCTTTTTAAAAGAATTTCCTGAAGAATGGCTCCTAATATTTCCATGCCATAACTTTTGCAAAAACTGATTTCCACAATCCAAAACTGTCTTTGAACTCTCCAATAAAAATGCATTTTATGGTCAAAAAATAGATTACGACTTAAAAAACTGGTTAAGATCATATCTCAAAAATGAACTATGTATGCGGACTGTTCGAAATGCCAAAACTACCTTCAAAAATAAATCAGTTTATAAATCTCTGTTTTTTAATCATAATTTAACCTTTAAAATAAAATTAAAAAATTATTTAATTATAAAATTATTTAAAAATTTTTTTAAAAATTATAAATACAAATTATTTATTTATAAAGAAATTGGGAATTTTCCACTGCGATCTATTGATTAAAAAATTTAAATACATATTTTTTTTCAGTTTAAAAATTGATTCTGACTTGTTTTTCATTTTAGAATTCTATCAACAAAAAATCAATTGCAACTGGTGAAATCTTTTCATAGCCATAACTTTATCAAAAGTTATTCGAATTTCAAAAATCACAGCTTGTTGATCACTTTTCAAGCTGTACACTAAAACTGCATTTAAGGATGAAAACTTGATTTTGGCTGGAAAATTAGGTCAAAAATTCATTTTGAAGTCTGTTTTAACGTTGTCAAAACTGTAGCATTTTTCTACAATTTTATTTGAATACTCAAATTTCCAACTCAATTTTTGCTAAAATTGCTTTACTGATTTTGGCCACTGTGCAACAGAGTTGCTCCATTTGGTCGCATCCTGTGCCACACCCCCTGCGAAAGCGTCTGTCAATTTCAGCTGCTGCTGAAATTTGTTTTTAGTTCAATATTCGGTGGCAATCCTCTGTCCCCCTCCCCCCTCCTCTCTCCGCTGTCCACTTGTGAAACTGGCCTGTGCTTTTTGTGGGCATATTTTATATGTTCTGCATTGTGGCTGTGCAACATTTGCCAGTTGCACAATATTTTGTTTTGCCTCATGACAAATTCTCTTCATTTTTTTTTTTTATCTTTCTGGAAGCGGCGGCTGCTGCACGGAACTTGATAATGCCACCGAAACCTAAACAAATCAAGTTTTGTGCTGCGCTCCATTGAATTGGAGTCGATTTAGGATGTGCCACACAATGTGGCGCCTTTAATCGAAATATTTGCGTCACGTTTGTCGCACTTTTGGTAATTAAACTTTGTCGGCAATTCTAATTAGAAATGCAAACAGAGAGAGCGGATAGAGAGAGATAGAGAGGAGAGAGAGTGGGGGGGGGGGGGGAAGAGGGGTAGAGGGAAAGTCTTTTATCATCAGCTGTTAAATTTATTACGCAATTTAATGCACATTTAAATTATATTGTTTTGTGGCGCAACCAGCAAAGCAACACAGCCATAAAATATGATCTATAAATTGAAATACAATGCCACAAAAGGCGATAGATTTAAGAGTTTGTCAGAGAGAGAGAGAGAGAGAGAGAGAGAGAGAGAGAGAGAGAGTGAGACAAGAGAAAGATAACCTTTGACTTGCTTTCCTCATCTTGTCTTTGCCGCAAGTTGTAACTTTAACTTCAAACAGTTTAGTTGTGCCTCTAAGCGAGGCAAGCAGATACAGATACTTTCTTGGTGGGCTGCCACAATTTTTTGACTGCTGATAAGAAAATTTGTAGCGATTGCAGCAGTTTCCAGAGTTCATTTCTAGAAATCAGTTGAATTTATATATATTTATTCAGACATATAGATTTGTTTGCTGTAAGTGAAATGTGATAATTAAAAGCAAGAAATTTAATAGCTGAAAAGATGCACATTAAAATTTTGAATATTTTTATTTTATTTTTAAAAATTTGTCAATTTGGAATTTAGAGTTGCAACACAGATGGAAAAATGTATTTTTGTGTAAGCCAGAAAATGATTATAATGAAAACTAAAGCAAATTACATTTTCAGTGTTAACAGTAAATTTTACTTATTTAAATATTTTTTTGGCTTTGCTAACTGAAATGGAAAAAAGAACTTTAAAGTTTTGATATTATATTTGATTATATTTGATTATATTTTAACATATTTTATTATATTTAAATATATTCACATTTGTTTTAAAACTCAATCATTTAACAGATTAATTCGTTGTTTAATTAATTTTACTAATTGCAGCAAATTAATCAACTATTTTGACATCCATTTAAGTTATATATATATATTCCTGATCAGCAACGGGCATCATATTTTTGACTTTTCATCTTTTTATTAACTTATTCTACATTTTCAAAGATATCTGCGCAAAACTTGGAATATATCAATTCATTCGCTTTAAAAACTGTTGAATATTTTAGCATTGATAAAAAATAGACTCAACATTTAAATTTTTTTCAAGCTGCCTCAACTGATAAAAAATAAGGCACTGCTTGAGACAGTTTACTAGTTGATAAAAAACTGTTTTTTATTTTTTGTGATAAACCTTTTTTTTTTAATTTTTTTGTGTGCCGAACTGATAACAATTGTTGTCCCGGGCAGCAACAGGAGTCAAAACAGTAGCAGCATCGACACAAGCATGCCACAATATGAGGCAGCTTTTTAGCCTTGTTGCTATTTTTACACACACATGTGAGAGAGAGAGAGAAGAGAGAGAAGGGGGCGGACGGAGGGTAATAGTTAAATGGAAACAAGTTGAACAAGTTTCCGACACCTTTTTGCACCAACAGCCAAAATAAAAAGAAGCAAAACTGAAACTGAAACTGAAACAATGCCAAGAGTGGGGCAAGCAGACAGCAGTAGGAGTAGAAGGGGGGAAGAGGTTGACTAACTTAGTTACAGAAAGAAAGAAAAAGAGCAAAATGTGGCAAAGGCAGCCTATTTTTTTGGGGGGTTTGTTGCACCTTTGATAATTTACTTTCAGCTTTTGTCGGCTGTCGATTTGACGACGTTTGCCTCCAAGGAGTGTAAAGGAAAGGAGCAAGTGGGGGGGTCTGTGGGCAGATGTGGCATCTTCCGGTCATGCGTGGGCGCAACGCAACATCTAATGAAAAAGTTGGCATGAATAATAAATGCATTTGTAGGTAAAACTTGGCTCACTTCTCATACATTTATTTATGTGATATATCGCATAAATAATTAATACACAAATGCCACGCCGTGTGGCAGAGAGCACTGCTCCAAGAAGTTCGCTTAGCTGGCCTTGGCCTTAAACAAAGAGACCACAAAAATTAAACAAAACAAACAAACAAACAAACAAACAAACAACAAATTCCCAAATAGACTGCAAACAATAAAAGATGCTTTGGGAAATCATTTAAACAATCGATGAAAAGCCAAAAATAACTTTTCTTTTTTTCTTTCGTTTTCAACTCACACTTGAAGTCAATGCAGATAAATCTGTGTGTGTGTGTGTGTGTGTGTTGTGTGTGTGTGTGTGTTGTGTGTGTATCTTAATGCCAGCAATGTGTTAAACATCTTTTAGCGTTGACAAAATTGCCAAGCCACGCTGATATGCCCCCCTCCCCAACCCGTGACGCGTCTATGTGTGTTGCAGCTGCATCAATTAGAAGCCGCCTCGACTCGCAATAGGAAACTCATCTGACGGATGCGTCTTCTTCTTCTTCTTGCTGCTGCTCGCTGCTCGCTGCTGATGGCGGCGCGTGTGAGTTAAATGAAAAAACAACAAAAACAAAACAAAACAAAATGCATTAGAAAGAGTGAAAGAGTGAGAGAGAGAGAGGAAAGATATAGAGAGAGTGTTGAGTGATGTTGAGCTCAAGAGCGTACTGAGTGAAAGAGCGAGAGGCAAGTAGCATATGAGAGAAAGAACCGTTTGACGATAAATAATGTTTATCACTTTGTGTGGAGTTGAATAATAAAGTTAAAATTGTAAAGTGAATAAAAACAATGCTCCAAATGATTAAAATTATAAATGCTCCAACTGAATAAATTATAAAATTAAAATATAGAAATGAATAAAAATAATTTGTAATAGGAGCAGAACTAGGAGATTAGTTAAATTACTTAAGTTATAGATTAAATGAGTCTTAGCTCTAATCTGAATTCACTCAGCGTGCAAAAATATATAAATAAGTGAATAAAATTCAAATAAAATGAGAAAATAAAATTAGAACTAGAAAAATGCCGATTAAAATTGTAACTAGTTTAATAATAAATTCGGAGCTTAAAACAAATATTTTTTAATTACATAAAAATATGATTAATAATGAGAAATACATCTAAAAATTATGATGAGTGTAATAAAAATCTCAAACAAACAATTTTGAATTGTTTAAGGCAAAAAATAAGTGATATTTATGTCAGTTTAAATATAAGAAAAATTGTATTGATATTACATTTAAATTAAATGTAGAAAAATGTATCTCAGAATTTTAGTTTATTAAATTGATTATAATTTATTGTTAAAAGTTAATGCCTCAAAAATTCTCCAAAAGTGCTAAATTTCAAATTGCCATTTTTTTTATTTAATGATTTTCGTTGAATGCGCAATTAAACATATTTATGCATTGTCAAAACAAACTTAATCTCATATATTTCCCCCACTTTATTTATTATTTATATATATATATATATATTCATATATCTGTTGACAATTCATTAATTTAACATCCAATTCACAAATATAACGAAAACCACTCAAAAAACGGACTCAAAAATTACGCTCTCTGCTTAGCTAGCGCCATTTGGCCATGCGGCGGCCAGAAATGCAACTAGCTCAGCGTGAGAGAGAGCAAGCGTACGAGTGTGCGAGAGAGCGCTCTCTCTTCGTTGTCGTCGTCGTCGTCGTTGTGGTCGTGGTTATGTTCTTCTGCTGTGGCAATAACAAAAAACCCACCCGACGAGCCTTAACAAGCGACTCCTTCGGGAACATGGTGCTCTCTCTCTGGCTCTTGCTCTCTGTAGTATGGTTCGGCTGTTGTTGAATTTTGTTCATACATTTAACGGTCTGCGGGCAGTTGGCTTAGCGAACTAGCAAACAGTTCGAGTGCGAGCGCCGTACGGTACGGACGTGTAAAGCACGCACAAATTTCCAATTTAAATAAAATACAATACAAATTGAAAAGCAAAGCAAGTCACATGAAAAAAGTGAAAAATCGCAAAGTGTAAATGAAATTTGTAATAGAAACGAAAACATGCAAAGTGAAGTGAAAATGCAAGCTTAAAAAAAAGCAAAAGCTACAAATGCAAATAAAAATAATCTTTTTGCCAGTGTTGTGTAAAATCCAAAAAAAAAAGAAAATAATAAAAAAAAACCCAAACTAACAAAAATGTTAAAAATGCAACAAAACTGAGCAGTTAAAAATTAACAAAACAAAAAAGTTAAACAAATCAATTTCCCAAAAAAAAAAAAAAAAACCAAATCCCTTTTTTTTTTGCCCGCCCCAAAAATGGAGCTCAGGCTAAGTCTGCTCCAGAATGGGCTGCTCCTACTCCTGCTCCTCAGTGCCAGCTGCTGCTCCTTAGCCGCCTCCTCCTCCGATTCGGGCAGCGATAACAGTGCCACCAATGCCATGTTGGGCGGCAGCGATTATTCCTCACTGCTGGCGGCCACCCAGTGGCCAGTGGCAGCTGCCTCCTTGCCCCCGGCACCGGCGGCGGCACACAGCGGACCGACCAATCAGTGCACCTGGACATACAATGGGACCAGTGCGGTGCACTGTGCACTGCGGCTGATTGAGCGACAGCCTGGATTGGATTTGCAGGGCGCCGATGGCAGCAGTCAGCTGACCATCAAATGCAGCGATTTGTATCTCTTTGAATCCCAGTTGCCGGTGGCAATCTTTGCCCGGCTGCAAACGCTGGAAACTTTACGTGTGGCATCCTGCAAACTGCTGCAGTTGCCCAACAATGCCTTCGAGGGATTGACCACCCTCAAATCCCTTGCATTGAGCACTCGGAATGCCGACTGGTCACCGGCCAAAACACTCGAACTTTATCCGGATTCACTGAATGGCTTGAAGCAGCTGACGGAGCTGGATTTGAGTGATAACAATTTGAGGGCATTGCCAGCTGGCTTCCTCTGCCCGGTGGGCAATCTGCAGACGCTGAATCTGACACGGAATCGCATAAGGACCGCGGAGCAGTTGGGCTTTGCGGACATGAATTGTGGCAGCATTGGCAGTGGCAGCGGCAGCGAGTTGCAACTGCTCGACGCAAGTCACAACGAGTTGCGCACGATCACCGAGAGTTGGGGCATCTCCCGACTGCGACGCCTGCAACACCTGAACCTGCAGCACAACAACATCTCGGAGCTCTCAGGGGAGGCGCTGGCGGGACTCGCCTCGCTGCGCATTGTCAATCTGAGCAACAATCATCTGGAAACATTGCCCGAGGGTCTCTTCGCCGGCAGCAAGGAGCTGCGCGAGATTCACCTGCAGCAAAATGAACTCTACGAGTTGCCCAAGGGACTGTTCCATCGGCTGGAACAGTTGCTAGTGGTGGACTTATCCGGCAATCAGCTAACCTCAAATCATGTGGATAACACCACATTTGCCGGCCTCATCCGACTGATTGTCCTCAATCTTGCCCACAATGCGCTGACCCGCATCGATTATCGCACTTTCAAGGAACTGTATTTCCTGCAAATCCTTAATCTGCGCAACAACTCAATTGGACACATCGAGGATAATGCTTTCCTGCCACTGTATAACCTGCACACGCTGAATCTCGCCGAGAACCGGCTGCACACCTTGGACGACAAACTCTTCAATGGACTCTATGTGCTGTCCAAGCTGACGCTGAATAATAATCTGATTAGTGTCGTGGAGCCGGCTGTGTTCAAGAACTGCTCGGATCTGAAGGAGCTGGATCTCAGTTCGAATCAGTTGAATGAGGTGCCGCGTGCTCTGCAGGATTTGGCCATGTTGCGCACCCTCGACCTGGGCGAGAATCAAATCCGCACCTTTGACAATCACAGCTTCAAGAATCTGCACCAGTTGACGGGTCTCCGGCTGATTGATAATCAGATTGGGAACATCACGGCTGGCATGTTTGCGGATTTGCCACGTTTGAGTGTCCTCAATCTGGCCAAGAATCGCATCCAAAGCATTGAGCGTGGCGCCTTCGATAAGAACTATGAACTGGAAGCCATCCGTTTGGATCGCAATTTCCTATCGGATATCAATGGAGTATTTGCCACGCTGGTCTCCCTGCTCTGGCTGAATCTCTCCGAGAATCATTTGGTGTGGTTTGACTATGCATTCATCCCATCGAATCTGAAGTGGTTGGACATCCATGGCAATTACATTGAGGCACTGGGCAACTACTACAAGTTGCAGGAGGAGATTAGGGTAAAGACGCTGGATGCGAGTCACAATCGCATCACGGAAATTGGACCCATGTCGATACCCAACACAATCGAGTTACTCTTCATCAATAACAATCTGATTGGGAATGTGCTGGCGAATGCGTTTGTGGACAAATCGAATCTGGCGCGTGTCGATCTCTATGCGAACCAGTTGAGCAAGTTGCAGCTGCAACAGTTGCGCATTGCACCCGTTGTGGCACCAAAACCGTTGCCCGAATTCTATTTGGGTGGCAATCCCTTTGAGTGCGACTGCACCATGGATTGGCTGCAGCGCATCAATAATCTGACCACTCGGCAACATCCCCGTGTCATGGACATGCCCAACATTGAGTGCGTCATGCCACATGCGCGTGGCGCCACAGTGCGTCCGTTGAGTGCACTGCGTTCCCAGGACTTCCTCTGCCGCTACGAATCCCATTGCTTTGCCCTCTGCCATTGCTGTGACTTCGATGCCTGCGACTGTGAGATGACCTGTCCACACAACTGCACCTGTTACCATGACCAGATTTGGTCTACCAATGTCGTCGATTGTGGCAATCAGCTGACCATGGAGCTGCCACGCCGTGTACCCATGGACTCCAGCATTGTCTACTTGGATGGCAACAATTTCCCAGTGCTGAAGAATCACGCGTTCATCGGACGCAAGAATCTTAAAGCTTTGTATGTGAATGGCAGCCAGGTGGCCGCCATCCAGAATCGCACCTTTGCCAGTCTGGCGACGCTGCAAGTGTTGCAACTGTCTGACAATCGGTTGCAAACGTTGCATGGCTACGAATTTGAACAGTTGTCGGCGTTGCGTGAACTTTATTTGCACAACAATCAGTTGGGGAACATGGAGAATGCCACATTGGCGCCGCTCACCTCGCTGGAACTGCTCCGACTCGATGGCAATCGACTGGTCACACTGCCCATCTGGCAGCTGCATGCCACACATTTTGGCCAGCGACTGCGTGCCATCTCCCTGGGACGCAATCAGTGGAGTTGCCGTTGCCAGTTCCTGCAGGCTCTGACCTCGTATGTGGCAGAGAATGCGCTGATTGTGCAGGATGCGCAGGATATTTACTGCATGGCTGCCCCAAATGCGGGTGCTGCCACAAATGGCTACGAGCTGAGCAGCAGCAGTTCCAGTGGCAGCAACGATCAGCTTGCCACACAGCGACGCGAGCTGGACTTCAATGCAACGGGTGCGGCATGCACCGATTACTATTCAGGTGGCTCCATGTTGCAACATGGCATACCCGAATCCTATATACCACTGTTGGCGGCAGCATTGGCGCTCATCTTTCTGCTCATCGTTGTCATCATGGTTTTTGTGTTCCGTGAATCTCTCAGGATTTGGCTGTTTGCCAATTATGGCGTCCGTGTGTTTGGGCCACGCTGCGAGGAGTCGGAGAAGTTGTACGATGCGCTGCTGCTGCACTCCGCGAAGGATTCGGAGTTCGTCTGCCAGCATTTGGCGAGTGAGCTGGAAACGGGTCGTCCAGCGTTGAGGGTCTGCCTGCAGCATCGGGATCTCACGTTGGGGCACGATGCCACACACTATCAGCTGCTGGAGGCGTCTCGCGTCTCGCGGCGCGTTGTCATTTTGCTGACGCGCAACTTTCTGCAAACGGAGTGGTCACGCTGCGAGCTGCGCAGATCGTTGCACGACGCGCTGAGGGGTCGTCCCCAGAAGCTGGTCATCATCGAGGAGCCGGAGGTGGCCTTCGAGGCGGAGAGCGACATCGAACTGTTGCCGTATCTGAAGACGTCGGCGGTGCATCGCATCCGGCGCACCGATCGGCATTTCTGGGAGAAGCTGCGCTATGCGCTGCCCGTCGACTATCCCACGTACAGGGGCAACAACTATACGCTGGATCACAACCACGAGCGCATCAAGCAGCCGGCGAGTCCGGGTCTGCTCTATCGCCAGGCACCGCCGCCTGCCTATTGTGGTCCGGCGGAGGCAGCTGCCGCCGCCGCTGCCGCAGCTGCAGCTGTGGCCGCTGAGCAAAACTATTCGACGGCTACAACAGCCACGCCCAGTCCAAGACCACAGCGACGCAGTGGCGGTGAGTGTGCAACATCCTCCGTGCAACATCATCAGCAGCAACAGCAGCAGCAGCAACATTTGCATGCACAGTATTATCAGCATCATGGTGGCATGCGTCCTCCCTCGGAGCACATCTACTCGAGCATCGATTCGGACTACTCCACGCTGGACAATGAGCAGCATATGCTGATGATGCCAGCTGGAATAAATGTTGCTGGTGCCACTGCTGCTGCCTCTGCTGCTGCTGCTGGTGTTGCATCGTTGCCCCCAATTGAGGCGCAACGTGCACAAACCTGGCGGCCACAGGCCAAGCAGCAGCTGCAAACGGCACATGCGGGCACACTAAATCCCACAACGGCGCTCAAAGTGAATCCTCAACAGCAGCAGCAGCAGCAGCAGCAGTTGCAGCAGGCGAGTGTTGCTTCTTCTTCTTCTTCCGCTTCGGGGCAGCAACAGGGACCACATGTCCAGGCATACCTCGTATAGACGGCAAGAGAGAGGAGAGCGGGGCGAGCGAGGAGCAAAGAGACGTAGTCAGAGTGGGAGTTGGAGTCGGAGTTGGACTCGTCTGTGTCCAGCTTGGGGCAGCAGACAGTGATTTCTATAGGGACTGGTTCCTGGTGCATCATTTTAATTAATAAAATATGTGCGAGCTAAAATTAAGAGATGAAAAAAAGAGACAGCAAAAGAGAGCAGCAGAGTGAGAGTGAGAGAGAGAGAAGAGAGAGAGAGATAGAGGGAGTGTTGGGAGAGAGAGGGGGAGGAAGAGGTAGACAGAGTCAGCTTTGCTACACACTCTAAAAAGAAAAAAACTCCCAAAAATGTTGATTTAAATTTCATAGAAATTATTTATTTAAAATTCATTCACAAATTAATTTCAGACAAACATAGAACATTTTTCAATTTTACTTTAAAAAAAAAGAATTTTTACTTTTCCAATTAAATTTTTGCCAACTTTTTAAAGCAACTTTTCTAGCTTTGCATTTGTCTAAAAAAAATGCATATTTATTTGAATATTTATTTAGTCATATTTTTAAAATAGTTTCCTAGTTTTTCCAGTTTCTGAATTTTTTCAATTTCAATTTAAAGAAAAAATTTCAACTAATTTCAGACAAACATACAAATTTTTCAACTTTAACATTTCTTATTATATTTTGCCATCTTTTTAAAATAGTTTTTTAGCTATACACAAAAAATTCATAGTTTATGGCAAATTCTAAAATTTTTCAATTTCAGTTTAAAGAAAATATTTTAACATTTCTAATTAATTAATTAATTTCACAAATGAATTTCAGTCAAACATAAAAATTTATCAACTTTAACATTTCTAATAAAATTTAGTCAGCTTTTTAAAATAGTTTGCTAACTTTGCATTTATCTATAAATTTCATAATTTATTGCAAATTCAGCAAAATTTTCAATTTTATGTTAAAGAAAGATTTTTCCATCTCTAATTAAATTTAGTCAACTTTTTAAAGGCAGTTTCCAAACTTTGCATTTATTTATAAATTTCAAATTTTGGGCAAATGCTGCAATTATTCAAATTTCTATTTCTTTGCTTTAATAATTTTTGCATATTTAATTTCTAGCAAAATCTTAAAAATTTAAATCAACATTTTTTGTTGTTGTTTTTTTTTTTTTCAAGTGCATAAAACGAGTGAATTAATTAAAAATCTGTGTTGCTAAAAAAAGTGCAAGTCACAAATTTCAGTTGTGCACACACACACAACACACACATACACACCTCATCCACACACCACACATAGTTCCACCATCCCCCCCTCCCTCCCACCCCTTTTGCATCTTGTGCCACATTCAGGAAGTGAGCGCAGCGTAACAAATATTTTGTTTACCCAGTGTAAAGTCATTTTAGTGCACTGTACAAACATAAATCCAAGTACATTAAACATACACACACACGCACACACACACACTAAAAGATACAATTGCATTTGTTTGAGTGTTGTTGTTGTTGCTTTTGTGCTTTGTGTTGTTTGTTTTGTTTATGTAACAAGTCGCATGTGGCGCATGAACTGCGCTAAGAGGGGCAACAACAGTAGGAATAGAAACAGAGTGGGTGGAGTATGGAAGGGAGGGGAGGGGATGGGGGGGGGGGGGGTGACTAGTTGCCGCCTTGGCAATGTCAAGTTGTATGTTTTTTGCTCGAGCAGCTGAGCAAGCGTAGAAGTTTCCCAAAAGTTCTCCAGTCAGTTTTGTGGCAAACTTTTGCTCCATGCAACAAGAGCAGCAAGCAGCAAGCAGCAGGCAGCGGGCAACTGTGGCAGGCAGTGGGGCATTTTCATTCATTTTGCTCTGCCACGTTTTGTTGCAGCAAATGCGTTTAGTGCATTTTCTTCAGCTAACTTCTTAATATGCTTTTAATCAGTTAGACCAACAACTGCAACAACAACAACTGCAAT
This sequence comes from Drosophila melanosoma, assembly GCA_035042045.1. Lineage (NCBI taxonomy): Eukaryota > Metazoa > Arthropoda > Insecta > Diptera > Drosophilidae > Drosophila > Drosophila melanosoma. The sequence continues at coordinate 1,192,906 of JAWNLY010000049.1, forward strand.
AACAACAACAACAACTGCAACAACAACAAATAAACATTTGAAAACAAGCTGAAGATTTATGAACTGTTCTCGTTGAACTTTTGCTTTGATTTCGTATCTGTAAATTGTCATTGTCAGAAAAAAATGAGAAAAAAAAAAAAACATTTACCAGATACATTTTTGTACTTGACTTGACTTTATTTATGCCACTCATTTTCCGACATTAATTTATATAATTTGTAAATTTATTGCTCTCTTCTCGCTTTGTGCTCCAAAACGTTGTAAATATTGCAGAATGAAATGAAGAAAAAAAATTTAAAAATTTGATATGCCTAAAATAGTTATAAATGCCTAAATTTAAGTAAATGCCACTGCAAATACGTAGTCTCCTACAATTAATTCAATAATCACAAACACACACATCTACACACACACACACACCTACACACACATCTACACACACACCTAAACACACACACACCTACACACACATATATATATATATGTATACAGTGAAACTTGTGTAAAAATGATGCATTCGAAAAATTAGCTAGCAAACGTAAAAGAAAATACACGTAAAAAAAAAAACACTAACTATGCAGTAAAAGCTCATTTTAAACACTTACGCTTATCAAAAAATATTGTAATATGATTAATGCAAAAAAAAAGAAGAAATTATAATAATAGATGAGTATTAAATGGGTTACAGCAACAACAGCAACAACAACAACAACAACAAAAAAGATAAAAATATATATAAATAATTACATACTGCAAAGAAGTAAATATATATACTAAAAATCTATATATATATATAAATATATATGTGACTGTAAAAACATTAAAAAGAAAACAAAAAATACTAACTGATATTATATAAAACTATAAATGAGATAAACATAAAGTGTGCAAATATATATATATATATAAATATATATATATGAAAATATTTATATATATATATATATGCATTTGGAGAGAAGTAAATGTTTAACAACTGCCTATAGCAAGTAACGGAATCAACTTACCAACACTTAAAAGCATTTATTTCAAAGCAAAAAATAATACTTATATTTATATGGATAATATTTTGGATCATTAACTCAACTCGAATACTCGTCAACCAAAAAAAAAAAAACGTTTAGCAAACAAGCAACAAATAATTAAAATAAACGCAACACAAGCAAATTAAGCTAAAAAATATTTATATAAAAAACAAAAAGCAGTGTTGGAAAGAGTTGGCAGATGAAGTTAGTTAGAAAGAGACAGAGATGGATGTATGGAGAGTGAAAGAGAGGGAAGCGAGAAGACACTTGTACCAGTATGAAAGCCCAAAACTGTTATTTATTTTTTATTTTGTAATATAAACAAATACCACTTAATGAAAAAAAAAATGCTATGTTCTAAGTTATAATTTAATGCCACTCTCACACATACAGATATATATATGAATATATATATAATGTACTCTATGAATAATTCAAATTCTTGTGAATAACTATTTATATATTGATCTATATATATATATATATATATATATATAGGTAACTATTATATACATCTATGTACGAAAAACAAACATAAAAAAAACAAAGATATTTTTCTGTTTCGCAAGCGAACACATGCAAAATGAAAAATGAAGAAAAACCTTTTTTTAAAAACTAAAAATCAATTGTATTTTTTTTGAATGTGGGTTATTATCAATTTCAGCTTGGTTTATTAAAAATACAAATTCTTTTTCAAACTTCTTTCTTATTATGCTGGTAAAATTATGAATTTTTTTTCAGGTGTTCGATAAAAAAAAACCCGTTTCACAACAAAACTGAGTGCTGTAATGGGTTAAATGATGTTGAGACTGATGATGATGATGATAATGATGATGATATTGGGGCAGGTTTGATATTAAACAATGATTGGTCTGCTTGATGACGATCAAAATGATTTTGTTTTTTGGCTGCCTTTTTAAATTTTCAAAGACCTTTTTTGTTTTTGTTTCCATTTATTTTTTTTTGCTAATTTAATTCATCATTCACATGAGTTGCTGTTTTGTAATCCTCAGGCAGACAACAAGAGAGAATGAGAGAGATAGAGAGAGAGAGAGAGAGATGTTAGGATTGCGGGAGGGGAGGGGAGGCTGCACGCAGTCGGCGGCCTGTCAAAGTCAACTGAGCAAACGCAACTCTCAAAGTGATAAATCATTTTTTTTTCTTTTTTTTTATTATAATTTTCTCTCTCTTTCTCTCTACAATAATGTTATAAGAGACATATAAAATATATATAAAAACCAAAATACAAATGTGTCTCGCTTTGCAGACAACAATTCAAACCCCTCCCCGCAGCACAGCTCACCCCTCTCCTGGTAGTTGTTGCTGTGTCTGTCTGTCTGACTGTTTGTCAGTTTTGCGGAGTGTTTGTCTGCTTAAATGACGGCATGTCTGTGCATCAAATTGAAGGGTTACAAACACACACACAAGCAACACACACACACATACACGCACACACACATACACTCACACACACACACACACATATAGCCAACATTCTAGGCATATTCGCTGCTTGTTTGTTGTTTTTGTATTTATGCCAAGCTCAGCTTCAGTTTCAGCCTCAGACACTTGAGTGCTACCAAAAAGCGCTACACTTGATATGACTTGGCTAGAAGTGTGTCGGCCGAGTTGGTAACAGAAGAGCCTCTAAAAGCAACATAAGCAGAAGGATACCCAAAAAAGAGATGGCTTAAAGATTTAAGCCATATGTTAAATTGCTCTAAAAACTAAACTCAAATGCAAAGAAAAAAAAGATGAAATCAATTCTCAGTAAATATTTTTTATTTATTTTAGAAAATTTAACTGTAATGAAAATATTTATAAATGCTTATAATATTTAATATTAAAAGAGTAAACTAAGTTTAAACAAACCTATTTTTAAATATTAATTTTTTCTATTAAAATGAAATTAAAAATTTGTTTGCAGAAAAAATAAATTAATTGCGCTAAAATGCACAAAAAAATCGAAAGCCTCATAAAGTATTTAATTTCTTGAACAGATTCAACAACAATAATTTTCTCCTGAATGCAAAATAATTCACTAAAAATTTGATTAGCAAAATAAAATGCAAGAAAAGTTAAAAAGAAATTGTCTTTCGAAAAGTAATTGCAATTGAAGTAAATGAAAAGAATTTAATTAAAGTAATGCTTAAATTAGCGCTCAATTCTTTGCCAGTTTCAAACAGCATTCTTTCGTTTTAATTTAGTTGCACGTTGCACGTTGCACATAGCACGAAAAAGTAGCTACAATTCACAAAAACAGTTGCACTCGATTTCATTTCAAATGGCAAACGAAAAGCGATTTTCAAAATACAAAAAAAAAAAAAAAAAAATTGGGGGACAACTATTTGTTTGTTACAACCCCCCTCCATTCCCTCTATTGGCCCTCTGACTTGCCGCTCTCGTTTGACAGGGGGCAAAAGTTTTTTAATTTGCTTTCATTGAGGTTGTTTGCGTCAAAAGAGAAGAGTGTGTGCCACACACAACACAACACAACGCAACTTGCAACTAATAGAATTACACACAAAAACCTACAAAGAAACGCCACACACACACACATACACACACACACATGTGTGTGTGTAACCCTCCACTGTAAATGCGTATCTAGATACAAATGCCAACACAGAAGGAGAAGTTGCTACTGTGCCCCGTCCAAAAATAACTGTAGTTGTGTTGTGGAAAGGGGGAAAGAGGGTTTCAGGAAATGGATATAGAAACGGCTTTTGTGAAATTTTCGTAAAATTCGTTTAACAATTTCTTAATTGTTTGCAGATACGCATCTGCTGTTGCCACTGCCACTGCCACTGCGGCTGTTGAGATACAGCTACAAAGATAGAAAGATACTTTTGCTGTGCCACAAAATCAATAGATACTAAATTAGCTCTGCACTTTAAATCAATGTAAGAGCAAAGCAAAGAATATATATATATATAAATGTGTATATATATGTACATATATATATATATATATGTTATATGTGGCATATTACTTACTAGGCAACTGATCAAAATTCAATACGTGTTGCAAATATCGAATTTCCATCAAAACAGAAACAAAAACACAAAAACACACATAAAAAACATTTGAGGGTTGCAAGCAAAAAAAAAAAAAAAAAACAGAGAAAAGTGTAGATGAAAATGTGTGTGAGTGTGTTGTGTGTGTGTGTGTGTGTGTTTATATCGTATATATTTCTCATATGGGGCAGACTTTCTTGCTGCTGCTAAAAAAAAAGAGTCTTTTTGTGCCTCGCCTACTTATTATGATAATAAATTTTTATGCTGCATGAAATAAAACCGAGTGCAGAAAAAAAAGGAAGCAAAAAAATTAAATAAGAAAATGTATCTGAGACACCCACACAACATGAATTTAGGAGAGGGGAGAGGGGAGGAAGCTCGAGGGAAAGCATATCTTACGTAAAGTGAATTAAATTGAATTGAAAACTGTTGCAAAAATAATAATAATAATAATAATAATAATAATAATATTAAGAAGAAGAAGGTCTCGATGAGAGCGCGCGGTGCACGTTTAAATGCTTCGAATGGACCCTGTCAGCACTTGCAATCAAATTATTTAAATCTAATAACAAAAAACGCTTGCCCCAAAAATATTTGACACAACAGCATTAAAAAAAAAGGAAACGCATGAAAGAATCAATGGTTATCTGGGGCAAGTCGAAGCTGAAATACCCATGAAGATTAAAATATAACATTTAAGCTTAATTTTTCTTAAAAAAATATTATTGTTTTTATCAGAATAAGTTTAGTTTTTATATATTGGTAAACAATAAAATTGTTACTACAAAATTGCTATTTCAGATAATTGTTCAGATAAAAGCAATTTGATATGGAAGCCTGCTTATAATTATTCAGCTATAAGAATGATCAATAAAACGCATAACTAGTGATTTTTTTAGGATAAAACAGAACAGTTTTTTTTTTATACAAAAATTCATATTTCGAATTATAGTTTCTATAGCAGCTATATTAAATAATTAATTGATCCGAACAACTTCGACTGCCTGCAGCAAAAGGTTAGATAAAGAAAACTGAGACAGATATTTACATACCAAATATTCAACTGCTGCTGATCAGGAATATATTTATTATATATATATATACTATTCGATTTGTAGGCCTAACAAGCTAAGCTACAAATTCCAAACACCCTCTGCAAGGATACAAAATACACAGAAAAAAGGAAGAACAAATTTTTTGGGTGTCAAATGTCTGGACAAAATGTGGGCCAGCGATTGTCAAAACATTTTGCATAAAGATTTACACCAGACTGACTTTTATATATTTAAATATGTGTATATATAAATATATACAAATATACATATATATGTATGTTTTAGTCCGAAAATTGTTGCTGCTGGGCATTTTTGTTGTTATATTTTTTTTATGTGCGTTTACTTTATGTATTTTGTCACACATAGAGAAAAAACGCTTTTCGTCACTTTCCGCGCACAGAAAATGGGCAAATAAATCTGTGTAATGAACAGCCCCTGGTAACTCTATATATATACACATGTTTATATATATATATATTTGATATATAAATTTATCTAGTATATATAGTCAAAAGGTGAGTTTAGTTCACTGTAACAGTTTGATCAAATCAAAAAATCTGTGTCTAACTCTATTGAAATTTTTGTGTGTTTGTTTGAGTTGAACAATTTATTTGCACATTGATAAATAAGTCAATTTTAATTGGGTTTACCATTTTTTGCGCTGAAAAATGATTGAAATGTGTTAATTAATGTTCAATTTCAGCTGGCAAAGTGTTTCGCATAGCATTTGAAATAAATTGTGGAAAGAGTGCGTTGGATGCGCATAATTCAACTAATCAAAAATACAAAATGAACTTTATAACAAAAATTAAAATAAACAAAATAAATTTGCGAGCTAATTTTACATTTTATGCAGTGATTTAATTTGTTTGTGGCAAATGCAAAATAATAATTGCTGAGGTATTTTCAGATGCATTTTTATATATATTTAATTTAGAAATGGAATCAAAAATCAATTTGTGAGTTTGCTTTTTGTCAGCAGATTATTATTATTATTTGTTTGAATTTTGATATGAGAGACCGACAAGTGTTGGCAATTTACACACTCTAGCAATAATAATAATAATAATAATAATAATAATAGCAATAAATAATAAATAATAAATAATAGTCCTGAAACCCACTTGAATGACTTTTATAGGGATTAATTTTGTCTGCTTTCTTCAAGTGTTTCCTTTCGCGTTGCTTTGCGAGCACTTTCAACTTTGACCTGCTGAGGCCATTGCAACACTTGAGAACCTTTTTTTTTTGTTTTTTTTTTTTTGCCAACAAAGGTGACACTTAAGCGCAACAAACACAACAATAAAGCACAACAACAAACATTTTGGGCAACAACAGCAGGGGGAAAAAAACAATTAAAAAGGTAACCCGAAACGAGGCAGAAAAGGATGAAAGGGAGGGGGGGTGAGGCAACTCCTGAGCCATAATTTGTAATTGTTTGAGCCCACGCAAAAGACAACAGCGACAAAAGTGTAACAGTTTTTTTTATTGTTGTTGTTGTTGTTGTTGTTGTTATTATTGTCGTTGTTAAAAACAACAAACAAAAATTAAAACACATGTGCACAAACAACACAACACAACACACACACACACACATACAAAACACATGTGGGGCATGCCACACAACAACGACAACGACAACGAAACCCTTGCCACAGGGGCCACAAAGCAGCACATGCAGATTTCAGACTATGTCTGTATGTGTGTGTGTGTGTGTGAGAGTGTGTGTTCTTTAAGGGTTTTTCTTTTTTTTGTGTGTGTGTGTTTTTTTTTGAGTAAATGAACCCAGCAAGCCAAAACAAATAATTACGCCGAAGCAGCGTTGCAAGAGGGGGGCAGAAGGTGGTTGGGCAAACAACAAGGACAACAAACCAAGCAGGCTCAGCAGCCAGGACAATGCGTTGTTGTTGTTGCTGTTGTTGCTGTTGTTGTTGTTGTTGTTGCTGCTCGTCCTGCGACATTTTGTCGTCCTCGCCATGTTGAATGCGTCGCTGAATA